>CM044441.1:102362383-102455222 GCA_024363595.1 Xenopus borealis
TGGAGGGTTTGAACTTGATGGCCTCTGTCTTTTTTCAACCCAATTTAACTATGTAACTATATGGCAGCCATCTTCCGGATCTTCAGTAATCTGTGAATGCAAGCGGCGTATTGGCACATGTGCAGTTGGAGCAATTTCCCGGTTTGGCACTGTGCATGTGCCAAAACTGACGGCAATTGCTGAAGCGCCGGAGGAAGACATGAAGACTACTGAAGACCCGGAAGATGGTCATGAACTCCGATTCCTGAAAATAAAGTTACACAATGAGGCACTCACAGCAGAACTGAACTGCACAAGTGTTTATTGCCACACAACATGTTTCTAGGCAATGGGGCTCTTTCTCAAAAGACTCAAAACATGTTGTGTGGTAATAAGAACTTGAGCAGTTCATTTCTGTGAATGTGAGTGCCTCATTCTTGTAGCTTTATTTTTTTATGCCCCCATGATGGATGTGTCATCAAGATTAGTGGCAAATCAATTCCTTTTGCTCAAGCTAAGGACACCAGTCAACTCTATTTTAATCCAAAAAACTCCAATTGATGCAGGTGTCCCCTGAAGCTACTTCAACCCAACAGGTAAAGACAGGGTTCCCACTGCAGTATACCTCAAAAGTCATAACAGAACAGACTTGCTTTTAAAGAATGTAATTATATTGGTGTGTGACAAAAATAACACAATCCCCACTATCCAAAAGTTTGAGCACAATTGTGCCCCCGAACAAGCCCAGATATTACCATCCTCTCAGCTACCCAAATATAAATTGACATAGATTGGAACAAATCAAGTACCCATCACAGTACCCCTAGTCTGAAGATAATATTTTGTGGAGAAAGTCCAGGTATAACATTCAAGGGCATGTCATGTATGATGGGTATGGTAGCTTATTTATTTGCAGTCTGGTAATGGGATCATGGGGGCAAATTCACTAAGATCCGAAAAGTCGCTAGCGTTAGCTTTCCTAGCATTAGCTTTGCTAGCATTCGCCGCACTTCGCCAGGAAAAAAAGTATGAAGTTAAGCTCAGGTCGGTGAAAGGTAGCGTAGGCAGAGCACAGTTACGCTAGCGAAGCCTAATTTGTATACGGTGGGAACTTTAACGTATAATAGAAATATATGTTACAGCCACTACATTCCACTACGCAAGCCCAGGAAACCTTTAATAAATTATATAAAGTTGTCCTATTGCCCTACATGTGCCCCCTGTATAGTTGAGTTGCCATATGTAAGGAAATGTAGTGGGGGAAGGAGGGTAACGCCCCCCAAAAAATGATCTTTTTCAGACTATCACCCTCCAATGCTAAAACATGCCAGTGTTTTTTTGGGAAAAATTTTTACATTTTTTTTTTCAATCTCCTATCTATTGTAAAGTCTAACGTAAGTGGTAACGTAAAGGAAAATTATGATCTTAGTGAATTTGCGTAATTACGATCCTTCGCACCTTATGCCAGGCAAAGTTGTGCACTGACGAAGTTGCTCAAGTCTATCTACCTCGCTAGCGAAAATGCGCCAGAGCCGGTGTTAGTGAATTTCCGAAGTTACGCTGGCGAATTAGCGCTAGCATTAGACGCTTCGCGCTTTAGTGAATTTGGGCCATGGTATCAACTATAAATCGACAGAATGGACCCCTGGAGGGCATTCATGAAAAATCACAAGGCATGTAGAAGTTCTCTCTCTACCTGAGAGCCACTATGACAGGAAATGTTGTGATGTCAGACACCACACAAAGGTGCTAAGCCACATCCAGCCAAGTATGGAAAAGCAGGGCCTTCGATAAGTAATTTAGTATACTTTTCCCAATTTGGAAACAAAATATGTTATAGGTGAAGTATATATTTTCATGAAATACTATGTGCCTTTCTAATAAATATATAGTTTAATGGAGTTGTTTTCAGGGATGCACCAAATCCAGGATTCGGTTAGGGATTCGGCCAGTATTCTGGTTTTTCCAGCAGGATTTGGCAGAATCCTTGTGCCTGCCTAATCTTATTTGCAAATGCAAATTAGGGGCTGGAAGGGAAAGCACATAACTTTTTGTCACAAAACAAGGTAAGTCGGTCATGTAGTTCTACCCTAATACCACTGCATATGCAAATTAGGATTCAGATTCAGTTCGGTATTCAGCCGAATCTTTCATGAAGGATTTGGGGATTCAGCCGAATACCAAATAGTGGATTCTGTGCATCCCTATTTGTTTTACCACAAAGATAATAAAAAAGAACATACACCAGTGAATTTCATATTGGGGAAATGAAAACAGTCTTTCTATGCATAAAGTGGTTTTATTTTATATTATATAAACAAGTGTACGATGTGACATAGGATATGTAAGATGCACCAAATAGGAACCACTGGTAATAATATTGCAAGGTGAATTTAAAATGCAAGTGTGCACTGGTTTTGTAAAGAAGCACTAACTTTATTGTTTATGTGATATACAATGTAATACCAAGATATGGGTTGGGAATAGCCCACAAGTGGTGGACTGGTTAATAGAAAATCCTGTATGAAACTGTCTTATTGTTGCCATTATGAAAGATGAACATGAACTGAACGTCAGAACAGAAGGGATGTCATGCTGTTCCACTACACTAATTCCTGTGCAGCATATTTAATTATCTTTAATAGCACTACACAAGCCTACTTAATTCTGGCAGACAGCGTTATATAAAAGCACATTTTTCCAGTAACTAGCAAGCCGGATATGCAGTAATGATCCAGGTATAGTCTGTTCTCACTGAACTAATTAGCATTCTGGAGCTCCAAGCTTTTCTCTTTCACACCTTGCACTGGATACATTAATACACATTTCTGGAAGTAAATGCAAATGACATGATTTACCATTCATAGTAACAACAAAACTGTACATTTCTGCTTTGTATTCTTTTTTTTTTCTTGTTATTTTTCTCCTAATCACTGTAACTTAAATGTCACAACACAGCATTTGCTCTTGATAACAATAGGGAGCCTGTGGCCAGAAACTGTTCGTGATAAAAGCTGCAAATTGCACATTATTATGAGCCAACCAGTTGTTGCAGAACTAAGCCTCCCAGCGTTAAAAATATATAGGGGGATCCCTGGATTTTCAATTTAAAAAAGCTGGAGAATTAAAAGACTGGATAATTAAGACTAGCCTTAAAAGCACTCAATCAATATATGTCTATATATATATATATATATATATATATATATATATATATATATATATATATATATATATATATATATATATAGTTCTGGTAAGTACCTGCACTCCAACTCCAACAATCTTCTGCCTGGGTGCTGGGTCAAAGTAATCATATAATGTAAGAAGGATCCGCACTCCAGTTTCTGTGTTCCAAAGGTGTTTATTTACTCACTAATGCATCTGCATTAGTGAGTAAATAAACACCTTTGGAACACAGAAACTGGAGTGCGGATCCTTCTTACATTATATATATATATATATATATATATAGAGAAATCCAACGGCACTCACCATTCAAAATAGCCACAGCTGGGTGCATACCAAAGGGCATTGGTACACAGCGAATTAATTCAGCAATCAAAAAATAAAATATAGAAGTCTTTATTACACGCTTACATCGATTATATATATAATATTAAAATATGAGCCCACTTGCCAACTATGTGCAAATTATAATCAAAATAAAGAAGATGCTCATGTCTTTTTTACCCACAATTAAGCACTTTTTGCATTGAGCATCTAAAAAAACAAAAAAACTAAATAAAGGAAAACTTAATCTGTGTTTGCCTTTGCTCACTTTTACCTTAATTTTGTATTTTAATGGTTTCTGAAATATTTGAAGTTTTATGCTACCAATGTCAGGCTTCTAGCTCAACAGAAAGTCAACAACCTTAGGGTTAACTGGATACAGGGACTGCATAGAGAGAGTATAGCTGGGTGGATGCCCATTAATGGTTGACTTTTAGGGCAGAACTACACGACCGACTTACCTGTGTTTTCGGTGGATCCAACCCTGTGAACAAAAATGTGAGAAGTCTGATACGACTGCAACAAGGTAAAGTAATAGAAAGTCGAATGGTGTCGCAGGGTTGATCCGACGCAACACGACTAGTGATGGGCAAATCTATCCCGTTTTGCTTCGCCGAAAATTCACAAATTGGCGAAAAATTTGCGAAACGAGTCATGGCACGTTTTCAATGCGCGCCGCGTCATCTCCGGTGCGTGACTCATTTTTTTTTTTACACCAGCGAATTTTCGGCAGGCGAATTTTTGCTGGCGTTTCGCGAATTTATTCGCCGGCGGCGAATCGCGGGAATTCGCCCATCACTAAACATGACTGTCAGATGAAGACGGAGCTTGCAGCATTTTCATCCGACAGTCGTGTCGCGTCAGATCAAAATGAAACCCCATACGACTTCCTATAACTTTACCTTGTTCCTGTCGCATCCAACTTCTCGCATCCATTTTTGTGCACAGAGTTGGATCCGCCGAAAACGCAGGTAAGTCGACTGTGTAGTTCTGCCCTCAGAGCTTTTTGAAACCACAATTGAACTAATTTTTTCTAAAACCAGAAATGCCACAAAAGTTATTAAAAGATCTGAAGATAAAAAGTACAAACAGAAAAAATGCTGAACCATACCCTGAAAAATATGAAAAACCTCTGTTTTTCAGACAATTACTAGTGAACAAAATCCAAAACAGTCTGAAAGGTCTAATAGGATCAGAGCTTAAAATATTTTATATAATGAAATGATTGCACCAGCCTAATGTTTCAGCTTCTCAATGATTGCTAATATGTCAGAATAGACAAAAATAAAAAATAATCTAAATTGTAAAAGTGTTCAGACAGGCCACTCTGGATGCGATTACATCAATTCAGTTTCATGGGTTTAACAACTGACTCGCCATGGGGTAGTCTGTTCAAGGCTGGCAAATAATAATTCAAGGGTTATTTTCAACATTATTCAGCAGTTCAGGCTGAAGGTGTGCTTTGGCTTTCACTGCAAGCTGCAAAGTACCATGTATGAATGCAATTACCTTTCTAAGTAACATCAATGAATGCTCAATCTTGCATACATTTTAACGGTTTGCAATTAGGGCTGGTGTTTATGCACAAAACCTTACAGATTGCTTATAGAAATACCCAGGAATACACCAAATGTAAGAAGCCTTACAAAATAAACTACTATCTACAGTACACTTGCTTTGCCTACCAATCTGCCAATCACTGTCCTGTTGATAGTGTATGTGTCACACATGGTCTCCCAAAACTCAAAATGAGGGCCAAGGTTCTGATCACAGATCTCGCTTCTGCCTATAAGAAACGAATGTTGCCTTTAAATAGTCACAACATCATAGAGAAGTGTCAGTAAATTGCATCAAGCATCCCTGCTGCCCCACAGGACCACCAGGCACTAGTAATGGGCGAATTTATTCGCGAAACGCCAGTGAAATTTCGCCTGGCGGAACTTCGCTGGCGTAAAAAAAACCCAGTCATTTTTGATGCGACATGCGTCGAAAATTATGTGACGTGCGTCGAAGTCGACGCAACGTGCATCAAAAACGACTTGTTTCGCAAATTTTTTCGACAATTCGCGAATTTCGCTGGAAATTCGCAAATTTTTCAGCAAAGCGAGGTGGGGTAAATTCGCCCATCACTACCAGGCACTGTAATTATGTGGGATAGTAAAAAGTTAATGGCAAGGATAGTTTAAGGATAATGACTAGCTGACTGAGGCACACCTCTCACCTGTCCTGTTTTTCATGGCACAGCTCAGACCGCAGTCCTTACTGAAATGCCCCACATTTTTGCTTGATTGCTGACTTAATGAAGTAAGAGGCTTTTGGCAGAGCCCAGAATACTCAGCACCTGCACTTAGAAACAATTGTAACTAATAAGATAAGCAGGTCTCTTTGGGGAACTGTGGCTCACACTTTTAAGGGGAATCATACCTTCATTATCAAAACTGTTAGAACACAAAATATGTACCTCAAAACCCCAGAAGTATCTTCTAACCTTTCATAACCTGCCAAATTTCATAAAATGGACATGATATATAGGGTATGTGGCCACTTACTGGGCATGGTCAAAAAATGTTGCCATGCATAGAGCAGCAGATCTTTTTGGGCCTCTTTCAATTTTTCAAGTGTTGGAAGGTATGGACTGGAGGATCCCAAAATCCTAGAAAGCTTTCCTCAGTCCAATGATTATTTAGAGAATATAAATAATTTAGTACAATTTTATGATTGTGTACTGCCCATGTGCAAGCCCATGTCTATGTAAAAGGATCCATAAATGTAGGAGTAGAAGAAGATCTTCAGTCAATGCTAATGCAACACCTATGTGTATTCGGATGGTGTGCTCAATCTGGAAACCTTTCTGCAAAACCTATTAGAAAATCAGATGGCACAGACTCTGGCAGATGTGCAAAAAGCTTGTAGTTTATTGAGATCCACACACGTTTCTGAGGTATAACTTCCTTTCTCAAGTGCTGTCAACATTATACTGTAGGTGGGATGTTAATGATTGCGTTTGCATTACCTTTAGTTCTGTGTGTTTTCATAAATTGACTGGATTATAACATCACAATTCAAGTTCAAGCCTTAACCTACAGTACGTCTTAGAAATAATATTATATACCTCACTATAAAAAGTTTCAAAAAGAAATGTTGCAACACCAAGTTTTACACTTTAAATAAAACTGACAGCTCATCAAATGGAAAAAAAAGAGATACCAATCCTACAGTAATATATTTGCAAATGATACAAATGTATTCCGAAAAGTAGACTTCTTTGTTGGAAGGCAGAAAGAAATTTAAGAGAATTCTTATGTAAACCCTTCTTTTAAAGAGCAACAATGTGTTGTATGAAAGTGTGAATTTTTATGCTTAGAAGCACAAATAGAATAATAAAAAATGTATTGTCATGCATTGTTTGGTGTGAATTCTTAGGCTTGGAATTAGCCTGCTGAATATGCATCAGTGATATGATTATTATGTGCAAGTGTTCCAGCTCAAAGGAAATGTATAAAGGTGTTGCCATGAAAGGGCGATACAAAATAAATATAACAACATAAACTCATAGAAATTATTGATAGTGTTGGGACATCAGCATACCAAAATAATCAGTATGTTTTGATATGCGAAGCGTATATTTGATTGTATTCAGTGTAAACAGTGACCATCCATAGCTAAAGCACACAATAAATGAATATCTGTCACTTCAATTTCCCTTGAGCACAATGTGAAAGAAAATCAGATCTCTCAGAGTCAATCACAGCAGGGCATTATACCTGATGCTGTCACCATGTATGTGATTTATTGAACAGTGCCTGTGACTTTTTAAATAAAATATATGATTTTTTATTTGGGAAAGAGTCCAGCTGTAATGAAATTGAAAACTTAGATTGAATTGTTCTCTCCTTCGCTGTATGCATGTTATTTTTTTATGAAGCATCATTAGGGGTTCAGTAAATTGTTGATAATCGATAAGGAGTTATAAACAGATACATATGTATCTGTTTATAACTATATATTCTAACCGTGTTTCAGTGTTGTGAACCGGTTTCTGTCCTTTTTCTTTTAAACACAATTTCTTGAGCAGTAATAGGCTTGGTGTAAAAAAGGAACATTAAGGGGCAGATTTATCAAGGGTCGAATTTCGAATTGCAGAAAGTTCAAAATTTGAATTCAAAAGACCAACCGAAATTAATTTTAAGTTTTTTTTCGTTCCAATAGGTTAGTTTTCGATCGGATAGGTCCGTTTTCGAATGTTCAAATTGAAGTAATAGCGCATTCGCTACAAAGTTTTTCCCAAAAATTTTCAAAGTCCACCAATTGACTCCAAATAGGTTCTCAGAGGTCTCTCATAGGCTAAAACAGCAGATTTTAGATGGTGACTGGCCCAAGTCGAATTTTTAAAGAGACAGGAACAGTATCATCAAGAAAATGAAAATAATTTAAACATAATGTAGTTTTTCCCTGCACTGGTACAATTGGTGAGTTTGCTTCAGAAAGACTACAAGCTACTGTGTACCCATGGGGGCAGCCAATCAAAGCACATGTTACATAGCAGATAACTGATAGACTCTGTAGTATCCCAATGTATTCTATTACAAAGCTTATCTGTTATCTGCTAAGTAACCTGTGCCTTTTTTCCTAATTCAGTTTGAATGGCTGCCCCCATTGCTATACATCAGCCTATTTCTATAAACTATAATATTAGTTCAAAAACATAGGGCCGAAGTAACTAACGCTAGCAAAAATTTGTCAGTGTGACATCATTTAGTTACTTTGTCGATTTACGAACGAGCACAGGCACCACTTCGATAGCGAAAGAAATAGACGCTAGCATTGCTTCACACTCTAACGCCAGGTGAATATACACTCTGGCGAATGGACGTAACTATGCAAAATCATGAAGATGCAGATTTTACTGAAAGTTACCTCTATCGCCACACTTGCTTTCACCAGCTCTGACCTGGCGAGGAGCATTGGAGTGCATACAACATCCTCAATCTTCAGTTACTTACATCATAATTTTGGAGCATAATATCTTTTAAGTACAAAAAATGCTGGCGTCTTTTAAATTTTTCAGGGGTTTAGGCTGCATAAGGCTAAAAAAAAATTTTGGTCACCTGGTTTGCCCGCTATATTTTCTGCCATATGGCACATTATTTAACAGTGGGCTTATGTGTAGGGCATTAAAACAACTCTATTGACTTTATTAAAGTTTCCTTGGCATGTCTAGTTATCAGTGTAAATGTAAAGTATTAGATGCACAATGTAAAATAAATAACTCCAGTCCACTTTAAATTGACCGCCGTATGCAAATTAGCCTGAGTGCAAGAACTCTAGCGAAGTTATGCTAAGCAGAATTGAACACTAGCACAGCTTCACTTTGATTTGCTCGCTCTTCCGAAGTAATGGTAGAGAAAATTTGCCAGCGTTCTTTGCCCTGGACGCAACTTTGCTCTTTATTGAATTAGCGTTGTCTGAGCAAATCTTTGCCTGACGAAGTGTTGCGATGGCTGCGGAGCCATCGCTGGCGAAATTTCACTCTTTAGTAAATTTGCCCCATAACTTTAACCAATGCAGTGCATCAGTACATGATATTTAATTACTTCAAGGCATATTTATGATTTGGTGTTACAGTTCCTTTAAGTACCTTGAGAAGATCTTTTGGCCTAATGCCTTTATATGGTCATGGAGATATTTTTCAATAGGAGGTACTTTATTCACTATTTATTACAAAGACATAATTAACATACTTATAATAGTTACAAGCTACTGTAGTATAGGTAACAGTCTGTTAATTAGGAGACTGACAGCCTGGCAGGTAGAATGACAGACCAAAGAAAACAAGGTGCAGACAAGGCTGAGGCAAAATCATAGTCAGAAACAGGTTAAAATTCATGAAAGACAGAAGGCAATACCAGAAAAGTGACACAAGAGCAAGTGTGGGCAAGGTTACAATGAAGAATTGTAGATTTTGAACTAAGAGCACCAAGAAATGATGATACAATGGCATTAAAACATGCACTGGTGTGATCATATTAGAGCACCAACATCACCACAAGCATTATGAAAATGTGCAAAAAGCAACCAGAAACTGGTTCACCTGAAGGTAATAGAAAACAATGGTCTCTTAGAGTCCCATTTGCTAATCTTACACAAATATTACACAATATATTACAACAGATTTTGTTTAAAGGAAAACTATACCCCCAAAATTAATATTTGAGCAACAGATAGTTTATATCAAATTAAGTGACATATTAAAGAATCTTACCAAACTGGAATATATATTTCAGTAAATACTGGAATATATATTTCAGTAAATACTGGAATATATATTTAAGTAAATATTGCCCTTTTACATCTCTTGCCTTGAACCACCATTTCATGATGGTCTGTGTGCTGCCTCAGAGATCACCTGACCAGAAATATTTCAACTCTAACTGTAACAGGAAGAAGTGGGGAAGCAAAAGACACAACTCTGTCTGTTAATTGGCTCATGTGACCTAACTTTATAGTTTGTTTGGTATGTTTGTGTGCACCGTTGGATCCTAGGATCCCAGGAGGCTGTCCTTATTTTTTGAAATGGCTATTTTCTATTTATGATTACCCAATGGCACGTGCTACTCTCTATATCTTTCTATAGAGACCTACATTGTTTGGGGGGGTATAGTTTTCCTTTAAAAATGATTGTCAAGACTCTTACGACTAGTGATGTGCGAATCTACCCAGTTTTACTTTGCCGAAAAATTAAAGCGAAATTTGCAAATTGGCGAAAAAATTCGCGAAACGAGTCGCGGCATGTTTTTGACGCTTCGCGTCGTTTTCGATGCGTGTCGCGTCGTTTTTCGACGTGCAGCTGGTCATTTTCGTTGCGTCAAAAACTATGCGCAACTTGTTTTTTTTGGCAAATTTTCGCTTGCGTTTCGCAAATTTATTAGCCAGCGGCGAATCGCGGGAATTCGCCGTGAATTCGCACCTGGCGAATAAATTCGCCCATCACTACTTACGACCATAAACATCGACCTGCGTCGCGTAATTTTCAGCATGTCGCGTAATTTCCAGCTTCGCCACGAATTTGCATCTGGCGAATAAATTCGCTCATCACTATTGTATAGCAATTTAAATGAGAATATCTTACATTTATAGACGGATATACAAAAGTTATACTTCTTCATGTGTTTGGCCCACAATTTGTTTTTGATGAGTATTTACAGGAAGACTACAGACATACATTCCCCATTAGTGTGTGCAGAAATTATTTTTTCTTCTTGAATTGGTAATTTGGTGTCTAAGGTAGACCAATGTTGTATTGCCAAAATATATTGTATTAATTATTGGTTACCCATAGCAGCTCAAACACATTTACTTGCAATATGTGTGTTTTCAATATCTTGTCACATGAATTGATTGTGGACGGAAACACACAGCTAGTCTATGTAAAATCCTTAAAGCACACATTACTGTGCCATTCACTACATAAATAATAGAAAGTGATTTATTCTATTTATAAGTTCACATTACCTGACTCTATGTTGGGGTGGAACAATATTGTCTTAAAATCTATTATCATTAACTGTGATTTGCCTGTAAATACAGTAGATGAAGCAGATATGCATGAATATAAATAAGATCAATTGATGTAATGTTGTTTCCTACTTTGAGTAAACTCACAATGTAAAAACTTCAAATATTTGCTTGGTTATTAATAAAATCTGAATATTAAAAGTTGATTGAATAACATTGTGAAAAAGACATTGAGGTTGTTTTCTACTTATTTTCAATGTGTCTATAAACTTGAATTTAAAAAAAAAAAATTGAAAAACAAATTAAAAAATAAAACACTTCAAAATTGCTGACTTCTACATGACCTTGCAAGCTTTTAGATGCCAAAGTTATACTTTCAAGTTTTTGTGCTTTATGCAATTAATAAATTCCAAAAATTTGAGTTTTTGTAAATATAATTAAAATTCACAATTTTTTGTGTTAAAAAAGTTGCATGCGGTAAAATATAAAATGGGAACATTGATAAACCAGCCCCTTAGTTTATAAAAACAAAGTCTAATAAGTCTAATAATAACAACAGCAATAATATGTTGGATAGCTATGTTTAGAGCAGGTAATGAAGAAGTTTAGCCGCAGAAAACCTGCCAACTTCCAGCTGTTGTTGAGCTAATGCCAGCGGATGAGAGCGCTTGATGATGCTTGAAGTTCAGCGACACCTGGAAGGCTGCAGGGTTTCCTGAATGATTTATTTCACTGGATTCATATTAATTGTTTTATGCTAGAAAAATAAATTGTTAAAATAATCTATATAAGTAAATCTGTAAACCAGGTGAGTATCTGTTTCTTTCAGAAAAACATTCAATATAGTTATTTTATATTATTCACAGTCTAAACAGTATTGCTGTTGTGTTTTGATAGCTGAGCATGATCAGAGTATAACAGAGCTTTATTAGCAGGTTCATGCAGCCATCACACAACAGTAACATAAACTCTAGCACCTTAAGCAGTATATTAAGTACTGTGTATTCCCAGTCAGAATAAAGCATGTGCACAGTGACATCTACAGGCCATTTGCATAAACAACACATATTCCCCCTTTAGCAGGAAAGCATTTAGGCTAATGTAACAAACAACAACAATGCATCTTAAAGCAATAACATATCACATGACATAGTCCTTGGTCCATGCCGGTAGTTTTCTGATTCTGTCAGTACTCCTTATACTGTAGGTTCACTTTCTGTAGTCCTATTGCAGTTGACATTAGGAGTAGGAAAATGTCCTTCATCAAATGGAGCTTCTCCAAAGTCATATCTAGCAGGAGCAAGACGACTTGCATTCCATATGCGTCCATCAGACAGTTCATATGTGTATGGTCCTCGCTGGCATCATCTAATTTTAGGTAATGATGGGCAAATTTATTTGCCTGTGGTGAATTTGCGGCGAACTCCCATGATTCGCAAAACACCGGCAAATTTTCACCTGGCGAAAATTCACCGGGGTCTTGTTTTGGACTAGCAACTGTAATAGCCTTTGTAAGGGGTAAATCCTGATCCAGGAGCAGTCTTTCTCTAATACGAGGTAAGTTTGTTTTTTCCACTATTTGGTCTCTTAGCATTTCATCTGTTACTGTAGATTCCCAAACTCACAGGTAACAACCAGCTCTCTCAAAGCTGCTACAAATTATGTACACCATTATGTTGTCCACGTTGGCGGAATTTATATCTTTCAGCAACCACAATTACAAGAGACATCTAGTCCCCAATTTGTTGTGTTTTGATAGCACTTTTAGACATGTGTAGCCTATCAGAGTATTGTTTTTATTATAATGTAATAAAACGATACATTAAAATGATTATAATGTATTCCAACAAGTACTACAATCTGGAGACCCTCCATCTCACTTCTGACATAAATCTATACAGTGTACTAAAAAAACAATTCTGGAATTACCTAACTATAGGTGTTTTTACATACTTAGTGAGCATGCCCATGGATCAAATCTATTCAGAAAGAAAATGTTACACATTACACAGTACACCGATAGTCAAGAATATAAACTCTATTGAAATTTACTTTAGCCATTTTTTTAATCATTTTAGTTTTGACTAGAAAAATAATGATTAGTCACACACTAGAGGTCTTCCATCTATAGAAAATGTAAACAAAATAAGGGGTCAAAAAGGTGAGACTGAGCTGGACATTATCTAACCAACAGCAAACAGTGGAGGTACTGTACACTGATTTTAACAAATGCTTTTGGTGGACTATAAAGCTGAAGCACAGAGACTGCATATGCACTGTACAATCTACACAAAAAGTTTAGTTCAGGGGAAAAAAGAATACAAGTAAATTATAATGAAAAATATCCTTGGCTAACTTCAAAGTTACTGTACATTTACAAAGACTGATACTGTCTGCTAAATCCCAAGGCAAGCGGGTTTTAGCAAGAGAAAATTTATCTCTTGAGACAAGCAAAATAGAGAAAATACATTGGCATGGCTTAAAGCCCAAAATCCAAATGTAGTTTTTTCTCAGATATCTGTCTTTGTACTGTCTACAGACCAGTAAATGCAGCATGCCCCAGAATGTTTCTAATCACCAAAATGTGATTTTAATCATTGATCTGTGAGATGTTGAAGTACAATGTACAGATTAAAATTAAAAGCTAACGGAGCAACATAAAATGGGGTGTCTATAACACCTTTATAAAATATATACTCTGTGGCTACATAGTGGCTTCTTTATTAGAATCACACAGTTGATCAAAACAATCCCAAATGCAGGTCTTAACTTACCACCCAGTATCTGTGAATTAAAAATGGAGATTTATTCATAGTCTTAAATAGTATAGTGTGTATTCATTGAATTATGTTCAGATTACTTTATCTTGAAAAGGCAACTGCTGTATGTCTATTAGTCAATTATCATACCTGTTTGTATACATTAATGTCTGTCAGATCAATAACACACTGCTATATATGAGATCAATGCTGTTCCAATAGATGAAGCAAAAAAAAAACTCCATTTGTAAAGAGCAGTAGTATGCAGCATACCCAAAATTATCATATGGCATGTGTCAATTAGCAGCCAACTGATACGGAATGGAACAGAAAGGAGGATTACGTCAGCAAGGAGAGGTAGACACTGAGGGGCAGATTTACTAAGGGTTGAAGTGAATTTTCAAATTAAATTCAAATTTTAAAAATTTGAATTTAGAAGTAAGTCGATAATCGACTATTGAATAGCCCAAAATTTGATTCAAATTGAAATTTTTTTAATTTTGAAGTACACCTTAAAGCTGCTGAATTGCCATTGTAGCTTATGGGGGACCTTCTGGAACCTTTACTGTAAGTCCTAGGAAATCAAAGGATTTTTTTGAAAATCATTTGAATCATTCAAAACAAACAATGCATTCAAAGATTTTTTTTTTCGATCGAAAACGGACCTGTTCGGTCCGATTTAGATCAAAAATTGTCTTTTAAAAAAATTCAATGGTCGAATTTCTAAGTTTTTTAACTTCGAAATTTAACCCTTAGTAAATCTGCCCCTGAATTTACAACTGCTTTGAAAAGTTGAATTTACAACTGCTTTGTCATCTTAATTGTATGGGCTCCAGTTAGACTATTGTTATCTGTGTTCCATCCCCAGCTATGTACATAACAATACTGGGAATTTGTTTTTGTTAACATGAAGGTATCCTATGAATCTTGACACAAGACCTATATCATAGACATACTATAGGGCAGAAGGAATTACTTATGACATTAAATGCCCCAGCCCAATGTTATGTGTCAGTAAGACACCTAAGAGGTTATTTATCAAAGGTTGAATTTTAGAGATTTTTCTACCTCAAATTCACTCAAATGAACTAACAACTTGAATGGTTTATTATTCACAAAACTTAAATGGAAATAACTCGATTCAGCAAGGTCGAGTTGTGAAATCCTAGTTTTCCGGCAAAACCCTGTGAAAAACTCAAACATCATGAAGGCTATTAACATCTTCAAATGGTTCAAGGGACCTCTGCCATTGACTCTTACATGACCTTAAAGTGGACCTGTCACCCAGACACAAAAATCTGTATAATAAATGTCCTTTTCAAATTAAATATGAAATCCAATTAAAAAATTTTATTAAACCATTCATAGCTGTTTTAAGCTCATTTAAAAATCTCAGCTGTCAATCAAATATTGTCTGCCACTCCTCTATGCCTTAGGCATAGAGGTGGGGCAGACAATTACTTTCACTTTCCATTCAGCACTTCCTAGATGTCACTGCTCTCCCCACATTCCTCCCATTCTCTTTGTGTAGCCAGGACATGGGGATAGACATCGGGTCCCCATTCTGGTGCACAAACAAGATTCTAAGATGATATGTTTTCCTTAACAACAGTGTTGACAAAATGGCTCCTTTCTGTTTGCTATAATTTTGAATTCCAAGACTGAAGGAAGCAAGATCCAAATAATGTATTTAGTGTAATTAATGTTCATTTTGCTTGGCTTATGTGATAAAATATGATTTTGAATATTTTTTTGGGGTAACGGGTCCACTTTAACAGGTTTTAAATGATTTATTTTCGGATTCAAGCTATTTCCAGGGTGGAGGTATAATCGATCTTGAAAAATTTGAGTTTTTGCTTTAACCTGAAAATTAGTGAATGTGTGAAAATGAGTTTTAAATTTGAAAACTAAAATTTTTGTGGAAAACACAACACGAATCTTAATAAGTGACCCCCATAAACTATTAAAAGATAATTTATTGGAACATACAGTAGAGTGGAATGAATAGGAACATCAACAATTCTGTAACAACACACTTCTTGTGTGACTAAAATTAACTAGTCATGTATAGAAATGCTTCACTGACAGTTACTTGGTGGTAAATTTCCTATAATAGTTTTATGTAAATCAAACCATTACTAATAACTTTATTGATTTAGAGACACATTTATCAAAGGTTGAATTTGAATTCATGTGAGTTTTTAAAAACTGCCCTAAACTTCCATAAATTCGATATTCAACCAACTGTAAAAAATGAAACTTTTAAAACTCGGATGAATTAAATCAATCAAATTCGATTTGAATTTAGAAAAAAAACAGATTCTAATTTTTTTCTCTGAAAAAACTTGAATGTCAGGAAGGCTTCAAACAACTCCAAATTTATCCCTGGGCCTCTCCCATTGACTCAGACTGCAATTTGGCAGGTTTTAGGTGGTAAATAGTCATATTCAAATTCTTAAAAGGCAAGAGTATGATAAATCTCAAAAATCTAATTAATTTTTTTAAATACTCCCTAATTGAAATACATTTTTTTAGAAATTTTCAGTTCAACTCTTGATAAATCTGCCCCTCAAAGGATCAGTAACATAATTTAAAATTTTTTGTATACAAGGAAAAGAAAACACAAAGACAAATTAAACTTTAAGCAGATAGCTAAGGAAGAGAAATTGAGTGCCACATGATGGATCGTTGCCCTGACACCTTTTCTGAAGAGGAGTGGAAGCTGAGTTTTGGTAAGTTATTTCTTAATAAAGACTTAGTGATTTCAAAGTTTAATTTGTCTTTTGTTTTTGTTTTTTTGTTTTAAAAGAATGATGTTAGTTGTTCTTTAAAGTATTAGATAAGAAATAGTATACAAAGGTGTCTGTAGATGGTTTTGGTAGCTTCCGTGTTAGGGAGCAAAACACTCACTGGTGACATGAGCTTTAATATACAGTATTTACCAATACTGATAGGCTATTTTATCTTTAGTAAAAGGGGAAATTACTGTCAGCTTAGTGTGTTTTTAAGCATAGTGTCTGCTTAGTGTGTTTTTAAGCTTATTGTATTCTTACAATGTGACATAAACATTATTAACCAATTCCTCGGACTCATGTCAATGTCTTGCAACTGACATTAATTAACCTTGTATAAATACATGTTTTTACAAACAAAACAACTATATTTACATGCATTGTCAAGTAGACACTGAACTTACAACTGCTTTGAAAAGTATTGTTAGTTTATTTGTATGGGTTCCAACCAGATCATTTTTATCTGTGTTCCATCTCAAGCTGTATGCATAATAAAAAAGTATGGAAATTCATGTGTAATTCACTGGGAATATTTTTTGTTAACAATCATGAAGGTGACACAATGTGTTTATTTACTTTCACAGTCTATGACAAGCTGGTAAGAGCAACATATTTTTTTCTGATAACAGATTATACTTTGATAAGGTTGAGGTGTCCAGAAGTCACAATTTAAGAATAAGTACATGTTATTGAAATGCCAAGATCAAACTCTCTTCAAGGAACACTTCAGAAACATTTCCTTGAACTTCTTAGGATATCACCATGTTATAATATACAATCATAGCCAAGATAATTAGCAACTTTGAGCTTTATTTAAAGAACTCATACATAACTACTGCAAAAATCTCAGTTTCAAGCTTTCCACAATTCCTTTTTTGACTATGATAATTACATAACTTTCTGTAATCTCCCTACTCACCTACCAGGTAGGACTACAGTTCTCTAAGCTTTAAAGGACCTTCTCACTTCACAAGTTTTTAGGGATTTAGGTAATTTCTTGTCCTTTTAAAGACAGTGTACTGCATCCATATTTGACTGCAGAGATGATGTTTTTTTTGAGGGCTTCATTTTTACCCATGTTTTGCTTTATAATATTTTGATTGCTTTTCTTAAGGACATTCTTAAAGAAGGATTTTGCTCTGTTCATGTGCATTTTGGCAAACTCCACTAATGCAAAAAATCCAAGGCGCACAGCCTGCTGCAAGCAAGGAGCACCTTGCACATCTATTGCGGAAGTGAGCAACGTTTTGGGGTTATAAATTAATTTTTACATTGCTGTTTGTATTTAACGTATTTATCTGATTCTATAGTTGTATTATATTGTTCCATCAACCTCACTTTGCCATATCTATTCTATTTTGAAGTTTTTATGTGTTTTTTAGCTGGTTGTACTTTGCAACATTGTTAGTGATTTGTTTATTTAATACTCTGCTAATTTTCACAATGCTGCTTTAGTATAACTGTTTCATATCAGCATTAAATGTTACTTTGTGGTGTTATTAAAATGTATCAGTTTTCCTAGCTAAATTCATATAGCTATCTATGCTGATTGATATGACTATGCTCAACTGAATAGGGTAAATTTTACCCTTAGGGGTTAATGATTTTATGGGTGGTTCTCTAGTTACTCTATTAATAGGTGATGGGAGTTTGGACACTTCATGCTTTTGAGGAAGTAGCGAGACTACACGAATGCGTCAAGTGTGGGGTATATGTCACACGCTTATGATTTATGATTTTAATGTTATTCAATAAAAGACGATTTTAAGCATATACCTACTGAGTGCTCCGTACAATCAACTTTCAATCTTAGTAAGTAGTAAGTACTTTTAAAATAACCTTGTATAATAAACTCAAATGTATCTGCCTGGAGCACATTAACATTAAAGTTAAAAGATTACTCATTATAAAACACTGCATTTAGATTCCGCTAAAGACCATGAAAAACTTTTTGAAACTTTTGAAATGCCTCCTGCCCCACCATAAAGTGGTTGATCCTAGGTATCCCCTGTTCTCTTTCCCCTTAGTGTGGTAAGATGCTGAAACACAGAGTTAACCAATGCAGAACAAGTTAATTTGGTGCCCATTCCCCTAACCTATAAGGTTTAAGGTGGCAGTTTATAAACCAAACCAAAAAAAGGTTTTGCGCTAGATAGTTCAGGAGAATTAATTGCAGAGGTATAGAAGTTTTGCTTTGCACCATGATGAAAATGAAATATTTTTAATTACTAGAATACTATAGGACCATAAATGAAATGGGATGTTAATGCATCCTGCAGAAAAATATGGATACAAAACACTCTCTCTAATGGTACATTTGAAAATGAAGCAATAGTGTTTGAAGTTGTGTTTATTTGGCTAAAATGAAGAGATCCTTTCAGAACAAAATGACCTTTATTTTTGGGATACACAAGGCAATCATTTTTGAAACCCTTACCCCTGTGGCCATTATAAAGTGCTAAGCTACACTCAGGTCGGCGAATGGTAGCGTAGTTGCGCTAGTGTTACTTCACCAGGCAAAGCGCATTTATGTTAGCGATGTCTAATTTGCATACAGTGTGAATTTCTAAGTATAATAGAAGTATATGTTACAGCCACTACATTACACTACACAAGCCCAGAAAACCTTTAATAAATAAAATAATGTTTTCCTATTGCCCTAAACATGTTCCCACTGTATAGTTGAGTTGCCATATGTTAGGAAATGTAGTGGGGGAAGGAGGGTAACCCTAAAAAAAAATCGCTGTTTTTCAGACTATCACCCAACAAAAGGTAAAAGACGCCAGCGTTTTTTGGGACTCAGAAAAAATGTCAAGCTTTTTTTCAAACTCCTATCTATTGTATTGAACTTCGCCAGGTCAGACCGAAGTAACGGTGGTGTGATTCAGGGAAATGGTCATCTTAGTGAATTAGCGTAATTATGATCCTTCGTCAGAGCGAAGTTGCGCTAGTCTATCTACTTTGCTAGCGAAAATTTGCAAGAGTCAGTGTAAGTGAATTTGCGAAGTTACGAAAATACGTCACGCTGGCGAATTTTCGCTAGCGTTAGCCATTTTGCCCTTTAGTGAATTTGCCCCTAAAGGAGCAGCATTTGAGATTCTTGTGATACAGAATCTACCTGAGGGCTGTTGAGAGTAATTTTAGAGAAAAATGGTAAAAGTATTCTTTAAAGAGGTTTTTCCAAAACTGTTTTGAGCCTTGATTTGGGGAACCAACATTACTGCATCTTTCTTGTACATTTTAGGGGTCATTTACTTACCACAATACAGTGAGTATAGTACAATAACTTTTTGTGGGCCCACAATTGCAGCTCAGTAGGTAAATTATATATTATATAAATATACTAATCTTTGACTAGTGGAGAGCTTTGTGAAATTGTTATCAAAACATAAATGTCTTCTTTGTTTTGTGCTTTTTATTTTTCTTGTTTAATGTTATACAACATTAATTCCTTGTTGATCTGCAAAAATAGTGCATTACTTGAATTTTTATTTGACTTTTATTTCATATGGTAGTGTTTGGTTCACTATGGTTAGTGGCTTATCTGCTGCTTCAGTCTATCACGACTCTACATAAAAACAATGTGCATCCCTGTATCACTACAAAAATTCAATTAAAGAAAGCATCACCTAGATCTTGAAATATAATGGGTCAAGGGTTGCCACTTTTCATTTTTTTTTTTTATTGTTAGATTCACTTAAAAAAGCTAAACCAGCTAGCAACTACTGGTGTGTTGGATAATACTGGGGATTGTAGGTCAGCAATAAATAAATTGAAATTGGCTGGCAAACACTGACCTCTGGTTACAAATGTATTTCATAATGCAGCTTCCACGTATTCTTATATTTTATTCCCTATACTTTTTATATAAGCAAGGATCAATAAAAGTTGCCCACAAATAGTGAGGAAACTTTTATTTATTTTTTTTAACTGGGGCAAACATCTATTTGTCTGTTCAGAGTAGAGACTACCGAGGGACATGCACATCAATAAACAAGGCGAATGTTATACTGTATTGTTTTTTTACACTGAATTGAGCAGGTTTTATCTCCTGTAAGCTCTGGAGCATTTCTATCCTTGCGTTTATCAGTCTAGTTCAGAACAACAGAAGGTAAACCATTTTGTTTAGAATTCAGGAATCGGGTGATGATGTATTGGAATTCAAAATTAATGGTAATGATGAACTTGTTTATTTTCCCTTCTAAAATAACATTGAAAATAAATAATCGGAAATGGTAAATAGCAAATGAACCAGCAGCTCTAATTTATATTTTTATGTGAATTTTATTTCGTTTTTGAAATGAAGGTTAATGCGTTGAGGGAAGAAAGGAAATTATATTATGCATGAAGGAACTTTATTAGTAAGGTTGACATATCAGCTTTATTTCTTCTATGAGAGCTCCTGGTGTATGAGCTGTGCTTCTGTGGCAGAGGGTAGATGTCGTCCTTTTCTTGTACATTCTCTAATACTTTAATAAAGTAATAATCAGCAGACGGTAGTGGATGAAAGAAAGAATTCAGCAAATAGCTTACTGCAGCAAATTGTATGCAAAATGGATAAAAAATACTGTTTAATGTTCATCCATTGCATGTATTTAATTTAAATATTCCATGGCCACATTTGTTTATTAGTACAAATCACACATGCATTTTCAGTTTACAAAATCCTAACTACTGGGAAAAGCCCCAGTTTTCCATGTTGTCCATGTATGTTTAAATGGCTAGGTATTTACAGGGGCATATAACCCCTTTTTCAATTTGAATTCAGTGAATAGGGCTTGTGCTGAAGTTTGTTTAGCCTATTATTTTAATCACAAAAAATCATGATTCATGTCTATCTCGGGCTAGCTAGAGAAAAAAACTGAAAGCTACTCTATGGGGTCTATTTATGTATCTACATATACAAAAGTACAGCAAGTAAAAGGTCATGTAGAAGACAATGCAAGTTTCCTTTCTTTTCTTTGCAAAAATCAGGATTTCATTTATGGTTTTAGAAGTTTTTGGATACCAAAATATTCATGGTCATACACATTTTTCGTTAGTTCACTAGAAATTCTGTGTTTTCAGATTTTTTTTAGCATTATTTTCATTTTTTTTATAAATTACAAGGAATTTGTCATTTAAGAGATATTGGGGCTCATTTATCAACACTGGGCAAATTTGCCCATGGGCAGTTACCTATAGCAACCAATCAGTGATTAGCTTTTTAAAGCTAGCTGCAAGTGGAACAATGAATTCAGCCTTTTGATTGGTTTCCATGGGTAACTGCCCATGGGCAAATTTGCCCAGTGTTAATAAATGACCCCCATTGAGTTTAATTGTGGTTCAGAAAAGCTCTAATAACACCAAAATTTACCTTTAATAAATAGGCCTCTATGTTTGGTCCTTGTGATTCACAGATAATCCAATTGCATGACAGACTTCTGTTTATTTGTAAGCAAAAAATAGTGACAATCTAATGATCACTATATCTAAATCTGTACCTCACAAGGCCCTAAAGTGAAGTAGCTTCAATACCACTATTTAGCTCAGAAAATGTAAAAAAATAGATTATTTGTGGTTAAAACAATAGACAAAAAGTATGTTCAGCACAAGCCCAATACAATGAATGTTTGTTGAAGAAGAATGTTTACTACCCCTTTAAGCACATATTTTCTTAGAAGACTGAGAAAATTAATATCAGCAATTTCCTAAACCAATTAAAGAGTCTCTGTTTCCCGGTGACTCATGATGCCAACGTGCCAATAATTACACAGGGGCAGCATACATTGGGGTTATTTCATATCCTTAAAAAAACTGATTTTGGTGTAAATAATTAAGAAACATGGAACAGCAAAGTCACATATAAGAAGAAGGCATCAAATGTAAAAATATATAAATACAGCAGAGCAAGATAACCTGTATGAATAAGACGTTAACCTACATAGGAAAACGTAATGCAATAGAACAAATTTACCTACTGTATTAGAATGAGACAACCTTTTGAAAAACCGCTAATAAATCATCGCACATCATGGTGGAATGTAATGATCCAGATAATTAGAACTGCGTATTTATTAAATTTAATTTATAAATGTACTGTATATCCTTGCAGATGTAGAACTATCATAGAGAGAAACAGAGAAGAGGCATGGATCAAATAGTTTTGCCATGTTACGGTCTGCATTATATAAAGGTACCTTCCAATGTTCCCATGCACGTTACATGGTAAACAAGGAAAAATTTTAATATAAAGAGAGCTATTAGTTTGAGATATAAATATTGTATGAACTCGAAAAATGTAAATGCATTCTAATGAGTCAGTTATTATATGTTCATTCTACACCAATTCTGGATAATTGTCTTAAATAATTTTGTGTAAATCAACAGATTTCATATTCTCATTTTCTACTTTGCTAGGTGATCAGGTTCCAGATATCAACAATGAGCTTTAAAAATTGCCCAGAGTCAGGATGGACTATGGGATGCTGTCATCAAATGAGAAAACATAGTAATGATGCTGACTAAATAAAAAGGTTGAAAAATTACAAAATAGGTCATTAAAATAAATATCAACAATGAGCTTTACAAATTGCCCAGAGTCAGGATGGACTATGGGATGCTGTCTTCAAATGAGAAAACATAGTAATGATGCTGACTAAATAAAAAGGTTGAAAAATTACAAAATAGGTCATTAAAATAAATATACATTGGAAATGCAATAGATTACAAAAGAGAAACTAAATATACATTGGAAATGCAACAGATAACTAAAGAGAAACTAAATGTACACTTAAACAGAGTAATGGCCCATGCCTTTTAACAACCAACTATAAATTAGAAGTAGGCAAAGTAAAAAACACTGCGTGGCATGTCCACACATGATATGAGTCACTCTAAATAAAATCTACTTGATTAATCTATATATTCCTTCATACAAGGAATACACTAATTAATTACTAAATGCTATTAATTACTATTCTACATAATACATTTCCATAACATTAATTCAAACGTAATACAATACATCCCTGTGTATTGCAACATTTTTTTCCCCAGTGTTAAATTAAATATTACTTCTAGTGATGGGCGAATCTCCCCAGTTTAGCTTCGCCGAAAAATTAGCGAATTTCCAGAGAAATTCGCGAATTGGCAAAAAATTTGCAAAACGAGTCGCGGCACGATTTCGACACGCTTTGCGTCAAATTAAACACGTTGCGTCGTCTTCGATGTGCATCGCGTTGTTTTTAGCCCGTGTTGAGTCGTTTTCGGCGCATCGCGTCAAAAGTGACGCGCGACTCATTTTCGCCAGGCAAAATTTCGCTGCTGTTTCGCAAATTTATTCCCATAGGCTTCTGAGACTAAGTCCTGCTCGAATACCATTCGTACGATCAAAGCGTTCGAGATGTCACCCGATAAAAGTAGTCTGCGCACCCACGCACAAGCGCACGGTGGGGTCCGGGGGTCTGAAGGGGTTGTGGGCCTGTAAATCGCAGATTGGTAAACCGTTGGCCCAGTCCAACACTGCCTTTATGAGATGTTTATTGTGGAAAAAAAACAATATGAAAACTGAACTGATTCATTTGTGTACTATTTCATTGCATAGAACCCTTTAATTCTGTAGTGGCCTACACATACCTGTATTTTGTAAAAAAAAATTGAAGTGACAATGACATTATAAAAATGTGATAGTGCTTGACCCTCTCTAAATCACCATATATTGGGAAATACAACACTCAGCACACTCCATTCAGCCATTACAAAAACGTAATTAAAGAAAGCACAGTCTAGATTGTGAAATATGGAGGATCAGATGTTACAATTTGTAAAGCTCTTTTTATTAGTGTTGGAGTCAACAAACCAGCCAGCATCAGTTACTGTGTTGGTAGGTCAGCAAAAATGACCAGTACTTGGCAACCACTGGCCTCTGGATATACATTTATCTCATAATGACTTGAATCCACATTAGCCATTACTCAAACGCTGAACCTTTTCTTATTTGAATTAAAAGTTAGATCTGACAGAGGGGAACACACTGGGGGTCATTTATAAAGTTCGCGCAGCGCATAATTGTTCGCAAATGATAGTTTTGCCCATGCTTTTTCCTGAACGCTACAATATTGGACTACTGTGCCTGTCTTTCCGGTTTTTGCGAATTTGCATTGTGAATGAATTTTGCATGAGTACAGGCACTTTGCGAGGTTGTTTTGTGTGAAAATAGGGTTAACAGTAACTTAAATTTCCAATTTGCTAAACAGTTTTGCGAATATTTTCTCCGCCACCAAAGTTGTTTAGCAGAGTGTTCGCAATTTGTGATTTTTGCCATATTTAAAAAGCTCCTATAGACATTCACAATATGAAAAACAAATATAACCAGGTGCAGGACAAATATATTCACTCTGCAAACCAATCTGCCCTGTGTGAAGTTTATAAATGACCCCCCTTTGTCTTCTAGGTTTTAGTCTAGATAGAACATTGGCAGAATGGCAAGTGATTTGAAATCACCCCAGCTGGAAAAACCTTGCAGTGAAACTGCAGCTCTCAACAACCTCTTAAGAAACCATCACCAGTCAGAACTATAATAATAAGCCACCATACAGAAAAAACAACTTTGATGGCTAGAAACTCTTTGTTGCCAAAATCATGATTCCTCTCTGCCTGAGTTTATAAGAAAGAAATGCACAAGGATGAAGAAGTTCCTTTGGGGCCTATTAATTATGCTATTTAAAACAAAATTTACCTAAAAATTAAAAAAAAAAAAGCTTTGTGAATGTGTAAATGGTTAATTTATCAAGGTGTGTTTTATTTTACGCCACGTGAACGCCAGATTTTCCGTTGTTATTTTACACTGTTTTGGACCTTTGTAAGTAAGTTCTGACCTTTGGTGCCTTGTCTAGGAGAACAAATGGCTCCAACAGCAATATCAAGTGCATCAACAACAGAACTAGGGGTGAGCAGAAAGGGCATATTCTTAAAGTGCAACTGTAGGGGGCATCATGCACCTCATAGGCATCCTACCCTAATCCAGGCTCTTATCCCTTCATTGCCTGCAATGTGTTTCATTCAATCACCCCCATCGGCAACACAAGAGTGTGAGTGCAATCTTTTGCTCAAGTACTAATTTGATCTAATTTGGTTAATATACTGGCTTCCCCTAGACGGTCAAGTAACTGTGAGACCAAGGGAAAAAGTTATCTAGTTTCAGAATTTGCACCAAAGGAAATACATCCCTGACTTCAGAACATGTGGGACCTGACTGGAGAGAGGAGCCATCTGCTACTTTTAAAGGTAAGGCAGGAATCGCGGGCTTGGGAGGAGTTGTGCCTATACAGATGCAGCCACTTGGATTTGTGTGTTAAATGCATCATGACTCAGGCTTAATTGAAGAAACTGTGTTATCTAAAGTCATCTTAACTCATTTAATGCATTTAAACTTTTCATTAGCATACCAAAGCACCATTGTTCAAAATGGTGAACACTTTAATTAGATGTGATGCTGTGACACAATTTTCTGTGTTAAGTGGGACAAATTGGAAATCTGTGTTTAGTTATTCTGTGTCAAACACACAATCCAAAGTGGCTTCATCTGTATACTTTGTGGAGAGGCCCCCTAGGCCCGGGCCTAGGGCGGCTGGATTTTAGGGGGCGGCATGCTGCCCAACCACATCCACAGATATTTAAATTTCCCATGTGCCAATTCCCATTGCTCTGAGCAAATAAAAGGAAGGGGACAGGGGTGACAAGTAACAACAGGCCTAGGGGTGCCCGCTAGGTAAATCCGGCCCTGTATATACTGTGCATTAAAAAAAAAAAAGAAAATTCCCCCACTGCAGCAGAATCAGAGCGTCAATTGGGAAGTTGTCTACAGATCCCCTGACTCATCTGTCTCTCCAGAAAATGGAAATAGATTTTAATGCAGAGTTTAGTAAAAGCATCAGAACTCATTTTTAAGGCCTAATCAAAAATGTTAGGGTAACTGAATTTACCCCCAACTAGAACAACTGCAACTCTCAGCAACATCTCCAATGTGTCAGCTTGATTACAAGCAGACTCAGACAAAGATAGGGGATGAGAACATGAGGAGAGAACGTGAAGATTCATAGTCCCATGTATAGTGACTGCCGAGCATATCAATCAGCAGCAGTTAGTATAACAGTGTTGGAAGTATAATAAGGCAGAGAGATTAGTCAGATGGGCCAACACATACTGTACATGGGAAGGCATAGTACCAGGGATTTGGCTGACAGCAGAAACCAGGGGATAGAGCCAGATCTTACACAAAGGAACAGAATCAAAATCAGTACCAATGGATTTACAATAGACAATGTCAGACATGCCATCTTTCTTAACACACAAACTGAATTACTCCCTCAAGCTAAATTTCGGGAACACCCTTCCTCTAACCTACAGAACCTCTTTGCTCAAATAATGAAACTACAGGGACAGGATCTGTTAAAAGACTCATCTCGCATGTGATTGGAGGAAACCAGCAGGTAGGTTAAACCCTATCCTTGCTGAAACTGAATCCTGACAATGATGGACACAGTAACAATGTTGAACTGGTCTCATGGTAAGAAACTATTTAGAATCTTACTCAATTATAAGAATTTTGAACTAATAATTTCATGAAGAAAAGATGATAAAATTATACCAAAATAAATTCCAAATAAAGAGTAAATGTGAGCTGAAATTATTGAAGTCTATGGTCCAAATTTTTTTGACACAAGACAAATTTTTATTGATGCGTCACCATTTTTTTTACCCATTGTAGTCTATGAGGGTCACTTTCACAGCTGATATTCAGCTTGAAAAAGGAACTAAAATGTTTTTAAAGCTTGCTATGATTATCTTACAGTAGTTAGTCAGTAAAGGTATCACCTTTACACAACCTTTTTGTTATTTTTTTGCCTTGCATTCTATTATATAAAAAAGCAAAGTGTCCTGAACAGGTAACATCTAAGGAGCAGACAAATGGGATGGATAGGTGTTGTTCATTTTTAGCTACACTTTTAGTATGATGTAGAGTGGGATATTCTGAGACTATTTGCAATTGTTTTTCATTTTTTATTATTTGTTCTTTTTGAGTTGTTTAACTTTTTATTCAGCAGAGCTGCAGTTTGCAATTTCAGCCATCTTGTTGCTAAGGTCCAAATTACCCTAGCATTGATTTGAATAAGAAACTAGAATATGAATAGGAGAGACCATGAATAGAAATATGAGCAATAAAAGTAACAATAACAATAACTGTAGCCTTACAGAGCATTTGTTTTTAGATGGGGACAGTGAAAGCTGAAAAGCATCATAAGAAGAAGGCAAATGATTAAAAATTTATATATAAAAAAAACATGAAGAACAACATACTAAAAGTTAACTTAAAGTTGAACCATCCCCTTAAACTCTTTAAAATTGAGAAATACAATAAATGCAAGAGACTTTGAAAGCACAGAACTATTTTGCATAAGGAAAACAAACCATTATTTTGGAGAGGATGTGAAACAAATTTAATGGCAACATTTTTTTTTCCTCTATACATTGACATATACATATGCTTTATTATAAATTACATCTGTTGTTCTGCCCTGCTAATGGAATTGGTTTGCATTTCTGCACACATTTGTTTTTTCTTTAACAGTTTGGAGCTGCCATGAGTAACAGCTTACAGCACTATAGAATTGTATAACAAAAAATTAAAACATTATAAGTTAAAAAAACACCAATTGCATTGTATACATATGTAATAAAGAGGGGCTTGTGTTCAAATAAAAATTAGAATTTAAAAAAATTTCAAAGTAATTTTGGGCTACGTCAACAGTCGAATAGCCCAAAATTAGAATTTTCTAATTTAATTTTGAAGTACTTGTCCTTTAAAAATCCCTCGACTTTGACTATTCTCCAACTTAAACCTGGCAAATTGGCATTTTAGCCTATGTGGGACCTCATAGAACCTGTCCTGAAAAGTTTTCTAAGTTCCAAGAATCAAAATGGACCTACTTGATCGGAATAGGTCCATTTCCATTCAAAAAAGCCCCTTTAAAAATACTTTGAGGGTTGAATTTCAAAGTTTTTTCACTTAAAAAATTTGGCTCTTAGTAAATCTGCCCCTAAGTAAAAATATAGAAATACAATGGAAGTAATACAAATGTGGCCAAATTAGCTACAAGCACACAAAATAAGAAATGTGATTGGTCAATGCATATTCCCTGGCCCCTTGTTTCTATGCAAGTGCATGTATTCACAATATTGGTTCCACAGGCTTAATACTCCCATGCTTGTGGTTTTTAAGAGAGAGAGGCTGTCCAGACCAATGCCCATTTTTAAAGGCATAAGACCACCATTTAATGGGATTGGCATAGGGCTGCTACAACCAAACAGAGGCTTGACCTGCAGCATAACTGCTACATTTCCAACATAAATACTCTGCTAAAGTACAAAAATACAAAAAAAGGGGGTTGTAGGATCACTCCAAGGCTAAGTAAAAATATAATGTATACATATGTGCATGGTGTGAGCCAGACAAGAAAATTTATTGTAGATCTGTAGATGCATACATGTAAGCGCATTTTCCATGTTGTGAGGCATAAGTCAGTAAGTGACCCTTATAGTCAAGGCCAGTAACATTAATATTGGTAGCAGGGTCTCAGTGCAGCCTGGATGTTTTGGGCAGCAGGGTGTTGTTTCAATAAATTCACTTATTCCCATTCTGGAAAAACATGTCTGAGGTTTGCACGTGTCTAATTTTGACACATTAAATACAATTGTACCTAGATGACAAACTGACAAAAGCAATAAAATGCATAAGAGCGTGATTGAAAATAATTCTTTCCTAAACATATGCACAAAAGAAACTCATTCATAACCACTTAACTCAAATGAAGGCAAGTAAAAAATGATAAGGAAAATGCTATAAAAATGACAGATTTCCACATAATGCTTCCTTTAATTAGCATTTGAATTGCAATCTGAGGCCTAATCAGCAATTCACATGCAATGTCATGGCAATATTTCATTATAAGAGAGTACACAAAAAGGTAAGTGTAATGAGAAAATACCAAAGTATTACTCTGCAATGCATAAAAATAGGGAGTAAAGAGGAATGCACGTTATTTTCAATGAAGAGATACTGCATCACAAACTAGCAAAACAACTGTTCAATAAAGGATTGCAACTGCATTATCTGTTATATTCTCTGGAGCAATTTAAACCATGGTGCAATAATTGGCTAACAAACAATATTATATATAAAATGCAAATCACCTTATTCATTTAGCCAATTTTTTATTCGACTTGTAATTTTATTACATTCCCTAAGTATTGTTGTCTAAATCCATTATTGCTCAAAATATTGTCCCTTGTCAAGGTTATCTCTTAAACCTTGATTGTTACATGTACCCAAGTCCATAACTAATGTCTTAAAATTGTGTTTACCCTCTCGCCGTGAATGTCACACTTAAATAGTGAATTTTCTTTACTAAATGTTTTATTAATATTGAATGCAACTAACCAATAGAGGTCCATTAGTTTTAGAGTTTTTTGTATTCTGTCTGATGAGTTCCCCTGGTGTTGCCTCTTTATTAGTTTTGTTCATTTATAAGTTTATATTTGTATTTTACTCAATGATTTCAAATGTCAGTAGAAAAGATTTGACGAGCACTCCATACAACCGTATGATCAAAGGGGCAGATTTACTAAATTCACAAGAAGAATTCGAAGTTCGATTGAATTTTAATTAAATTTGAATTTGAATCTTTGAATATGCAAATTAGGCAAATTCAACCATCGAATATTTGAATTCGAATGATTCGATTATTCAAATAAAATTTTATTCGAATATTCGATGGTCGAATAACTTCCCCTTTACATTTTTGTTCGACCACCTACTTCGCCAGGATCAAGCTACCGAATTGGGAATCATTAGCTGAGATCGAATAAAAAAAAATTTGATTCAATCGATCGAATTGCGAATTCGAAGGATTTTACTTCCCCACTATTTCCATGGTCGATTTCGAATATTTTTTAAATTCGAAATTCGACCAATAGTAAATCTGCCCCAAAATGTTTATTTCAACGTGTTAAAAGAATTTCGACACGACAAATGTCAGGGAATGGATGCTTTTAACATGTTGAAATAAACATTTACTTCTTTTAATCATACGGGTGAATGGAGTGCTCATCAAATCTTTTCTACTGACTGTGACTCACCTATAGCTACGGGCTTGGGGTGATGCACCCGGGCCATCCGTCTGATCTGGTGAGTTCCTTCTTGAACATTACCCTTGATACCTTTTAGGCATAAGTGAACCCAGGAGCAGGACTCAGGGTTTTTACACCCGGGTCACCAGTTGTTTCGGGTGAGCAATTTGAAGCATACCTTTGAAAGAGCCCGCCAAAGAAATGCAACATTCAGCATAGGCTTTAATGTAAAAGTGTTTTTGGTGCTGAATAATTGGCGGCTGCCTATATCAGTTTAATGTAAGGAAATGGAACCAAATTCAGCACACAACATTTTGTTTAAATCATAATAATGTATAAATAACTACTCCTTAAGCCTTGTACATCACATGCTCTAGCAGAAGATAGAGAGAGAATGTTATGGAATAGGCAATACATTTAGCCAAAAAAGTATGGCAGTTTGTAAATTAATAAAAGAAACTATTCACATCTGTTTTATTATACAATGAGGCAAATTTATCAAATTTATTATACAATGAGGCAAATTTCCAATGTTCAAACACCTAGGGTTGAATTAAAAAAATTGAATTTTTAAATTTGAAATTCCAAGCCAATTTTAGTGTACTACGACTAGGGAACAGTCCAAATTTGATTTGAATTTGAAAAAAAAAATGCAAAAATTATCATGAACTGTCTGTACTTTGCCTATTCACTAGTGATGGGCGAAACGGGCGCGTTTCGCTTTGCCGAAAAATTCGCGAATTTCCAGAGAAATTCGCGAATTTTTTGCCAATTCGCGAAACGAGTCGCGCGTCGTTTTTGACGCGCATCGTTTTCGGTGCGCGTCGCGTCGTTTTCGGCACGTCGCGTCAAAAACGACGCGCGACTCGTTTTTGGCGGCGAATTTTTTGCGGGGAATTTTTCCGGACGTTTCGCGAATTTATTCGCCAGCGGCAAATCGCGGGAATTCGCCGCGAATTCGCCCCTGGCGAATAAATTCGCCCATCACTACTATTCACCATATAAAATGTGTCCACTTGCTGTTTTAACCTATGGGGGACCTTCTAGAACTTATTTGGAGTCATTTGGTGGACATTGCATTTCAGTTGGTCTTTTTTATTAAAATTTCAAGTTGATTGGGGTTTAAAACTCCCATCACCTCAAAATTGACCCTTAATAAATCCGCCCCATACTGTTTGTTTATACTGTACTGTATATATTTAAAAAGTTCAATATCGAAAACTGGATTCAATCTATACAAAAACATGAAAACCTCAAATGCATTCTACTCATTATTTTCAATGAATCTACCAACTTAAAAATGATTGTAAAAAAGAACTCACCTATTTTTATATGCCTTTTTTACACTGGAGAATTTCAAGTTTTTTGCACTTAATAAATCTGAAACATTTCAGAAACTTGAATTAAAATTCATAAGTTTTAGGGGCAGATTTATGAAGGTTTGAGCTGTCTTTTCCAAAAAAAGTTTTTCAGTATTTTGGTCAAAACTCACATTTTTGGGTCGAACAAAAACAAAAAAACGTGAAATCGAAAAAATACACCATCTAAAACCTGTAGAAGTCATGGAAGAGTCAATGGCAGAGGTCCCTTGAACCATCTGAAGATGTTAATAGCCTGCATGATATTCCAGATTTTTTTCAGAGGGTTTTGTCAGACAGCTTGAATGATACAAGCGATTCAAGTTTTTTTCCGTCAAACACACAATTTGAGTTTTCAGGTATTGTAACTCAAACTCACAGAATCAAGTTTTTTCCATTTGAGTTTTTTCTTAAGTAAGATACCATTCAAGTTGTGTGTTCATTCAAGGTATAAAAAAACAACCTTTGATATATAACCCCCTTATAGCAAAAAAAAAATCAGAATTTTGATAAGAACTTGAATTCAAACATTGATAAATTCACCCCTTAATACTAAAACATTGATTTCATTTAGAGGTTCAGTATGGAACTTAAAGCACTGGAGTCCTTTCTCTGTCAGCTTATATTGCTACTGCATTTGTATATGCAGTGTCTCTTAGGGACAAATTTACTATTATTCCCCAAAATTCCCTCGATTTTACTCGAAATTCGATTAGCATTCGACCAGCGAATTGTTTTAGGCTATCATTTTGCTTGCTATTTGATTTCTCGATTGGATACCGATTGTTCGATTTCACGGAAAAAATCGTGAAAATTTTCTTCTCTGTAAAATTCATACGATTTGAACGATCGAAGCGTTCAATCGTATGAATGGTATTTGAGCAGGACTTAGTCAAAGAAGCCTATGGGGGGTTCCCATAGGCTTCTATTGCAATTCAGTAGGTTCAATCTGGCAAAGTAGGCTTCCGAAGAATTTAAAAATTTTGATTTGATCGAAGAGGCCAAATTAGAATATACGAATATATGAAAAAAATCGCACGATCGGTATTCGATCATATTTCAATCATTTCACGTGAATTATGTAAATCTGCCCCTTAATGTATAAAGTTTCAATGCTATTACAATATGCAAACATCTTAAACAAACCAGCTAGATATCAATACAGTTGTACTTTATTCTGCATGTTTTTCCTTTACTTTAAGTGGTACATTTCAAATTAATGTATGGCTTGCTAATCTGAATAAATTCTTCTCTTCAAATCATCTTCCATCTGGCCTTTTGTTATTTCTGAAAACTCCAATTTCAGATTTTTGTTTGCCTCTGCTGCGATATTTCTACGCAGTTACTAAATGCATTTTCATTTTAAATAAATGTTCATTAGCCCTATTGTTTGTACAAAAACCTCTGCTAGCTCACAGCCATTTTCTGTCTTAGCATCTGAAATAATTCTAAAACCAATTTAACATAAAATATCCACAACTCAAAAAAAAAGTTTTCTTCCTTATACTTTAATTCCTGTTATTGTCAAGGACTATTTTTGCACATACATTTTCATGTCCACACATAAAGCTTTTCAAAGAATAATGCTTAGTTCAATTGCACATGGTTTAAAGTCATGGAAATGTAATTTGCACAGTATAATGATCAAAAACTGAATTTTAAAAGAAATGCATATTTAACTATGATCTAGGAATAATCACCCAACTACTTATAGATGCCATTGCAGTCATTTATACATCTCCCTTACATTGCAAAGGCATATCAGTTTTTTAAAGTACTACTTAATACCTTATCTTTTTCTTTCTTTTTTTTTGGACTACATTGATTCCATACTTCAGGTATAGTAATTTCTTCTGCTGGAACTTTGTGGAATAAAGGCATCTGAGATGGAGTATAATAAATATTCTAAAGTATAAAATAACATGGCCAAAATCCTAATATTTTATGAAAAGTTAAAGGGCACCAATCGTAACTAAAATCATTTACTAAGTAATACACAATGTGAAAGTTCAAGAAATCTGATTTTTAAAACAGAATTGTTTGTATAATGTAAATCATCAGCTCACTATACCTTCTGCAAAATCTCCCCTATCTTCACTGCAGTTCTAGCTGAGGCAGGCATCTTGGATTTCACTGACTCCTCCTACCTATATCTTCACAGCCAACTGTAGATCTGAAATCTCGCTCATGCTCAGTTAAAATTCCTTGCTTGCCTAATAAACCTTCTAAGCTATTTTGAAATCTGCCAAACTTCTGTGTTAGTGCTGCCACCTTCTGGAAGTTGCTGTGTGCCCTTCATTTGCATAATGACATCACTAGCAGGGGATAAGATAGGGAAATATTGTGATACTTCTAGAGTTTACTAAAGCTCGACATCTGGGTAGAATACTCAGGACTTTGCATGTTATAGTCACTGTTATAGTCACTGTATGGACTCCCTCGGTGAAAAAAAAAAGTTATTTAAACCTGCAGTTTAAAAAAACAAAACAAAAAAAACTATATAAGTAGTTTGATTAAATGTGTTAGGTTGCACTGGTCAGACATAGCTAATGCCAACCAGAAATAAGTTCGGGATATTTAGGGAATATAGTTGACTAGGACAAAACTCTTTTTATAGTAAGAGTTGTGAGGATGTAAAATAGTCGTAATGGTTGATATATTAGACAGCTTTAAGAAGGGTTTGAATGACTTTTTAGCAAATGAAGGAATACAGGATTATGAAAGATAGCTCATAGTACTAGTTGATCCAGAGACTGATCCAATTGCCATCTTGAAGTCAGGAAGGAGTTTTTTTCCCCTCTGAGGCTCATAGGAGAGGCTTCAGAAGGGTTCAACTAGCATTTAGGCTGTAGTAACGTAACTACCCTCTATGTCCACCAGGCCCCCCATCCAGATGTGTGGTTTCCTTACTGATTTTGCTGTGGCAATCACACCACATGCTCCCCTGGTAGTTACTCCACTGTTAGGTTATATATAAACATAAAAGGTTGATATTGATGAGCGTGTCTTTTTTTCAGCAAACATACTATGCATAACAGACCCATCTTTAGGCATATACACATAAGTTAGCAAACTGTTTATCATAAAACTTGACATATATAAATCACTGTGATTGGAGTTCTGCAATCTGCCATATAAAAATGTCACTGTCACTTAATTCATTCATTACATGGATATATCATATATCTGCACATAGTTAAATTGGGTTGAAAAAAGTCCATCAAGTTCAAGCCCTCCAAATTAAAACCCAGCATACACACACACACCCCTCCACTATTTCACAAAAACCATATATGCCCATAGCTATACTAAGGGGCAGATATGCGAAATTCACATGAAATGATCGAAGTTCGATCGAATACGATCGAATACCGATCGTATAAATTTTTCGTATATTCGGATATTCTAATTTGGCCTCTTCAATCATCGAATACCGAATTATCGAATAGATCGAATGATCGGATATACGATAATTTGATGATTGAAGGAATCAAAGTTTTAAAATTGTTCGACTGTCTACTTCGCCAGATTGAACCTACTGAATTGCAATAGAAGCCTATGGGAAACCCCCCATAGGCTTCTGAGACTAAGTCCTGCTCGAATACCATTCATACGATCGGAGCGTTCGATCGTTCGAATCGTACGAATGTTTCGGATGCTCGAAGGTAATTTTACTATTTTTTCGTGAAATCGAACAATCGGTATCCGATCGTACAAATTCATTGAGAAATTGAATATCGAGCAAAATGATAGCCTAAAACAATTCTATAAGCATTCGATGGTCGAATGCTTATCGAATTTCGAGTCGGGTCGAGCTAATTTTGGGGAATAATAGTAAATTTGCCCCTAACTGTAGAGTTTAGTATCAAAATAGCCTTTGATATTATGTCTGTCCAAAAAATCATCCAAGCCCCTTTTAAAAGCATCAACAGAATCAGCCATCACAACATCACCCGGCAGTGCATTCCACAACCTCACTGTCCTCACTGTGAAGAACCGCCTACGCTGCTTCAAATGAAAGCCCTTTTCTTCTAGTCTGAAGGTGTGGCCTCTGGTGCGGTGATCCTCTTTACGGGTAAAAAGGTCCCCTGATATTTGTCTATAATGTTCTCTAATGTACTTGTAAAGTGTAATCATGTCCTTTCTTCCAGAGAAAACAAACCCAACTTGGACAGTCTACCCTCATAATTTAAGTCTTCCATCCCTCTAACACAGGGGTCCCCAACCTATTTTGTCAAATAAGAGCTCTGATTGGCTTTTTGGTAACCCCTATATGGACTGGCAGCCTACAGGAGAGAATGTTTGGCAGGACATCTGTTTTTTATGCAACCAAAACTTGCCTCTAAGCCAGTAATTCAAAAATCAGCACCTGCTTTGAGGCCACTGGGAGCAACGTCCAAGAGGTTGGAGAGCAACATGTTGCTCACGAGCTACTGGTTGGGGATCACTTCTCTAACACATATCAAATGTGTTTGTAATTTTACATCACTAACTGCTTCATCAAGATGAAGTGCATCAAAACACTACTCATTAGGGAAATTGCAATGTTTATGACAGTCCATTTTTTTTAAAGGTGGTAGTGCTAAAAGCCAGGCAATAATCATTATCTTATTGACAAACAAACAAAAACATTTGTAGATGTCTTAACTGCATTGCCAATGCTTTGTCTCTTTCTCTCTCCATTCAATGACACACTCATCCGCCATTTCTCTGATTGTCACATCAGCTATAAATAGTGATGGGCGAATCTCACCCGTTTCGCTTCGCCGAAAAATTTGCGAATTTCCAGCGAAATTTTCGAATTGGCGAAAAAATTCGTGAAACGAGTCAATCGCGTCGCGTCGTTTCCGAGGTGCGTCGCGTCGTTTCCATCGCGTCATTTTCGGCGCGCGCCACGTCGTTTTAGACGCGCCGCGTCAAAAACTACGCGCAACTCGTTTTTTTGGAGAGTATGTTTGCTGGCGATTTTTGTTGGCGTTTCGCAAATTTACTCCCGCGAATTCGCCCCTGGCGAATAAATTCGCCCATCACTAGCTATAAATATAATGCATTCTTTTAATTAACTCTTCCTTTAAGTGCTCTAGCAAAATGTATTTTTCAGCTCACACAGATTTCATAAGGAAGTGTATCAGGTGCTCTGACAGCAGTTGTATTTTCACTGCAGAAATAGGAGCAATGGCTGAAACTATTGAGTTTATCTACTATCATAAATCCAAGGCTTACTTGTACTTCACAGGGACACTTCACATTGATCCCAATCTGTCTTCAGAGTATTAATGATGAATAGTGCAAGTGAAACCGTCTACCCTGCACTTATATATATAAAAATGGATACAAATTAAACAAATGTATTTTTTTGACAGAATGACAGAACTAACACTTCTCATTTTAAACACCTTCCCAAACATCTACAGAATGAAGAGTGTTAAATAGTGCTAATAATACCATATGGGAATTGCATTCAGAACTCTTTTCAGTGTGATTCATAGGAAATACATAAGGCTTCCAACAGCACACCATCATCTGGTTAATATTGGAACACTGATCATAATTCAGGATAGGTCTAGGGGCAACAAAACCTTGCAAGTGAACTTGAGACTTGACATTATCAATCATTCTCAGCTCTAGTTCACTTGGTAGATTGTGACATAAAAAATGAAAGGCCTTTTGAATGATATTTCTTGCTGTCTGATACTTGTATAGAGTTTTTTTAATGGTTACTATTTAGTTTGTTGGAAGATAAAGGTAAGCCATGTTCCAATGATATGTTTTTAGCAGTGTTAAAATCAATTACCAGTATATTTATAAAGCTGTGTTAAAAAAAAAGTGGCTTTGAAATACACCAAACATTAAGGCTATAGTATAGAGGGTAAAAGATCAAGGTTTTGATTTGTATTGTGAGGTGTTAATTAATTCAATTTATTTCACCCCCTTTGTATTCTTTTTTTTTATATTCATTTTACATAACTTTATAAATCTGCATTTCATTAATAAATAATATAATCTATAATCCTCATTTTGGGATAACATTTGAAATTTTTGTATCTTTTTTTTTCTTAATTCTCATACATATAGACATAAAAGATAAAGTGAATGCTCAATGAGTGATTTAAAAATTGTGCTTCTTTAGTACAATAAAAAAAGTTAACAATGATTGCACTGGTCTTTCAAATAAAATAAAGAAAACTGCTATAGGTTACTTGATCCTCTTTTTAACCTGTTTCATGTAAGGCAATGCTTGCACTGCTGCTTCCATGTTTCCCCATTCCTCTTTGTTCAATGTTCAATGTTATGTGTTTACTTGCCAAGATCAAAGAGGGTCACAGAAAGGACTAATGAAGGCATAGGAGTTGTGGAGATATGTTTTCCAGTTTAAGGCTAAGGCCAGAAGGGGCGATTCGGGGGCATTTTGTCGCCTGGCGACTTCTCGCCGCGACTTGTAGCCCCCGAACCTCCCCGAATAGCGAAGTACCCAAGCGCACCGGCGTTGCTTAAAAACGCCGGCGCTTATTCACACGGAGTGGTGCGATTTTTGAAATCACTCCAAATTGCCTGGCGATTAGGCAATTGAGCAAGTAAGAGGCTGGGGGTCAGGACTATGAGAAGACTGGCAGAGTCCAAAAGGCAGGCTAAGGTTTGGGCAGGCAGCAGGCAAGTGGAGTCAGAAAAGATACTGGTGGTTAGGGTTGCCACCTTTTCCTGTGGCTGAACCTGGACAGGCGGGCGGGCCCATGATGTCCCGTGATGTCATGGGGCGGAGCTATGATGACGCGATCGCCGATTGGCCGATCGATGCGTCAATCAAGCTAATCCCGCCCGGGGATTCAAAATACAGGGCTGTCCGGGTCAAAACCGGACAGGTGGCAACCCTACTGGTGGTTGAATTCAGGGGATATACAGCAATTTTGAATTGTAACTGGACAGGGATTGGAAAACAGGAGCAAGAAGCAAGGAAAAAAGGCAGGGACCAGGAAAGGTAGAGAATTGCTTGAGATTAATAGAACAACAAGCTGGATCAGGCCCAGGAGCTTTAATGATCAAGCCACTGGGAGTTGCATGAAGCAGATACTGTAGATACATGGAAGACTTTTCATAAAGTAGGAGGTAACTGTGTGCAAAGGAATAATACTGCATGCCTGTTAGGGAAATTAGCCAACTCCAGATCCAAAACCCTTCAGTGGCTCACCAGAGTAATGAAGGAGCAGTTAAACACAGAGTACAAGATAAAAACAATATTAAAATACTATTTGATCACATCATTCCTAGTTCAGTATGCTGCACCATAACTTTTAGCAGCTTACAGCAGCCAGCAATGATCAGTAAAATACACATGCTGAATGTCTTAATAGGAATCAGTATACGAACATACAGTAATTCGTTTTCTGTGATTTATACACTCAGACTTTTCAGCATCCCTAAGTTATAACCTGGTCTTTGATGGACCTATCCTGCTCTTGATTTCATCATATTGTGATTGTGCAAGTTTTCTACGTGTTTTTCAATCTGTTTCAGTTTGAGTTTCAATATTAAACAAAATAAAGACAACAGAAGTGAATGCAATAAAAGTCACAGCTGTCCTAAATTGGCATTTTCTGAAAACAATGTGAAATCTGAACTTTGTTATGGCAAGCAATACAGTATGTCTGTGCAGCTCAAAGTAATAAAATAAAATAATTTAGTGTGTAGAGTTGCACCTATAATCATTTTATGCATTTCATGAAGCTCATGAGTGCATGAATTTTCAGAGGATGACTGATACAAGCTTACAATTTATACAGGCTTAGTTTGATTGGATTTACTTACAACTGGCATTACCGAAAGAGATATTAAGAACTTAGTTGAATTTTTAGAGAAATAAGAGCAGATTTACTATTGGTCGAATTTCGTATAAAAAAAAAAATCGAAATTTGACCAATACAATTTTTTTTAGAGGTTTTCAATCTAAAACAGACTGTCAAATAGGTCTATTTTTGATCAAAATCAAATTCTTCGATCACATTGTTGAAATTGAACAATTTTCTAAAATAAAATTTTATTTTCCAAAACTTAGAAAAAAGCTCTGTTAAGGCTATCGGAGGTACCCCATAGGCTAAAATGGCAATTCAACAGGTTTAAGGTGTCAAATTAAAATTTTTTAAAGAGACAGTACTTCAAAATTAGAATTTTCTAATTTTTTCAATTTAAATTTTCGAATTTTGGGCTATTCGATAGTCGAAGTAGCCCAAAACTACTTTGAAATTTGAATTTAAAAAATATGAATTTTATTCGAACATTAATTTTAGCAATTATCAGCAGGATTGGACTTCACTTTACTTGACCATTTAAGGGCTAAAAAAATGTTTGCTATCTTGTTTAAAAATATTGTTTGGTTGTTATTTATGTATAAGAAATATAAAATAATATTTTATTTCCACCCTTGTGTTTGTTTTGTTTACATTCAATCTATGCTTCAGCCTCTGCTATAAACAAGGAAAATAACTCAATGATTTGGAAATGTAATGACAAAATGACAATTACAATGACCTAGTAGTAGAACAAATTGGCAAACGGAAAGGCAGAACTTTGTAATGGTCACTGAACCATAGAATTTCACAGCTTGACCTCAGCAGAGAACATGACCACTAGAAGGTTCTTTAATTGTAAACAACCCTTTCAAGCTAACAATCCATATATTAACTCTAACACAGTGTTGGCTGTCAGGAATGATGTTGTCTGAAATTGCTCAGTGCTAATAAAGATGTGTGTGTGTATTATTGTGTGTGGCCACCAGAGCAATACTTTCACTGCCACATCAGCCCCTGACTATTCACTTTGTGGTTGTGGCCTTAGGAAAATTTGCCTGGCAAACACTGTATGTGATACTGGTATAGCAGAGATTTTCTGAGATATATTTTTATTTATATGTAGCGCTATAGTAAATTGCTGTGAGAGGAATCAGTTTTAGCTACTTTCAAATGGTATTACACCACAAATGAAACTCTCTTTCTCTTTCAGGCAAGGGGTCATGTCAGCAGTAGTTGAGCTTTGAATGCAGAAAGGTACACACCAGGCTTCAGCCTTTGCCATAAGTGGAACCCGAGGGGAAACCCTATCCCTAGGACTGTACACTTAGTCCCTACTTCTGGGTTATTTGTACCCGGGATCTTAATCCCTCTATTTCTCCTGTTGGAGCGTGAGCTGCGTAACTAGCTACCTTTCTTTCACTCCTAGAGTGATCTATGACAGAGTAAAGCTATACTTTACTAGGGCCTTTGCGTCTAGAGATCATACCCATTCCCTTCCAGCCTGCAAGGTTGGGCTAAAGCAATGAACACTGACCACATGGTTCCCAAGACCTTTATACTTTTACACAGCGCCATCTAGTGTACACTGTGAGAACTACAGGGGATTACATAAGCATAAGGTCCCCATTAGGACCTATTAGGCGTCCATATTATTAGGAATGTGCCTGTTAGAAATATGTGAGGGTGTCTAATTTTAACATCCCTACATATACATAACTTTTGCTTTCAAGGGGAGCCTGAACTCTGTATTATTTGTTCTGCTGACTTGATATACCAGTGCCAGGTTCTGCGGGGTCTTGTCATTTGCACTATTATTTTTATGCAGTACAGCTGGAATTTTCCAGTTATACCCATAGCTTTAACAATCTTGGATATAGGTTTTTGCCACAATATGATATGGACAGTGCTCTAGCTTAATATTCACTGTAATACTGATCATTACTAAGCCACATAAATCCAACAATCCTGTTGGGTATAGTTAATATTTAATCATTTTATATTTAATACTGTTTTTAGCAGACTTAAAGGAAAGCTACCAAAGCAGTTTATTGACAATAGATTGGTCACAATAGTGCAAGCTATAATGCTATATTTATTCTGCCAAATGCTTTACCATACCAGAGTAAACAGTTCTAGAAGCTCTCTGTTTGTTAAGGATAGCAGCTGCCATATTAGCATTCTATGACATCACTTCCTACCTGAGTTTCTCTATGTTCACTCAAAGCTCTGGGCTCAGATTACAGCAATTAGGGGAGGAGGAGGGGGGACATGGAGGGGGAAAAGGAAGGGGGAGAGAGGAGCAAACTGAGCATGCTAAAGCCCTATCCCTGAAGGTTTAAGCTGAAAACAGGAAGTCTAATACAGAAGCACATGTGTACACATGTGGAAGGAGAAGCACATGTGTACACATGGAAGGAAATAAAGTACGTGTTTCTTTTTGACAGAGGACTCAGAGCAGCATTATTTTGAGGGTTTACTTGTGTATTTATATAGACCTTTCTGATAAAGCTTACTTTACTAAGTAATTAATGGAAGTTCATTTGCAGGAGCCAGGCAGCAGAGCTTCAGTATTCAAATATGATGAATTTGCAAAGACCCACTTCTGCCTTTTACTCCTTACTCCATATGAGACTACTGCTGCTTGGGAATTTTATATTGGAGCTCTCAATAGTCTCAATTTGAAATGTGACAGTAGATAATAATTTAGGGTTTCCATTGTTTGCTTTCATAACATTTACAGTAGAAGTGATTCTATTATATCTTATAAGGGACAACAGTAATTAGTAATTAGTTTTTCAGAATAGCTGTTTGGTTGCAAAGAGAAAATCAGTTACAATACACAACCAAAGCTATAAGGATTTCCAAAATCTGCATTCAATGAATGACTGTGCTTCCTATTTCTTTTCTTACAATTTCATTTCACTTGTCTGAGTGAATCTGCTAATTATTGTTTTGTTATGGAATTTTACAAACTGCAATTTTCCTAGCCTACAATTCTCTCTTTTCTTCAAGCATTAGCTTCCCGAGGCAGCTGGTCGAGGATGTGGCAAAACGTTACTATTATTACTTTGTTTTTTAAGAAATGCGTGTTCATATTAAATCAGTGTTATTTATGATTAAAAGATTAAGAAAAGATTCAAGATTTTTAAAGTGGGGGGGTTAATCTGGGGCATATTTTTGGTCATTACAGTCCATAAAGCACTGAAAAATATTCCATAAATGCTCATGATTCAACTAATTAAGGGCTGACTCTAATGGCTGTTAGCATGATCCTGCACTGCCATATCATGTTAAACAGAGATAACAAGCAGCTGATTTACAAATAAAAATGCTAAATTGCACAAATGCATTTGTTAGTAGAAACCGATAAGCAATTAGTTTTGAACTATGTAAATGGCTGTCACTGTGCCTGGACAACTGATATCTGTGATAGCACATGAGCAGTCAAGCCTACAGTAATATCCCTGTAATGGGCTTTAATAGCATGTCATATTGCCTAACCACTAGACGGGTAATTTACTGCAGAAAGTAAACAGATGCAAGCCTCTATGCTTTTCATACTTTGCACTCTGCACCAATGACAGCGCTATAGTTGCACTCCTCCCATGAATACAGTGGTGCCTGCATTAGATGTACAGTATTCATGAGAGACTGGGGGGAGGGGACACATAGGTGTCCCACCTCCTATCTCACATGCCATTTAGATGTGCATGTTAGGAAGTTCCTGGCTGCAAAAGGGTCCTGTACTTATCACCTCCTTCATGGCAGACAGTAAGTGCAGGGCTGCTTTGTGCCTGCAAAGTGCATCATGACCCCACATGTTTCTTGAATCTGGCACAATTTTGTGCTCTATGTGCCCCCTTGGAGTTTTAATGAAGGAAGGTATGACTTTCAAACTGAATCAGTGTCTGGGTAAAGAAAATAATAATGCAAAAAGTCCCCCCTGTATTATATCCTATAAAGGAATTTTACCATCAAATCTTCACTTGGTCCATTAGGGCATTCTTCTACACACAGATACTGAATGTATATACAGGCAAGTGTATATGTATTTACCCTCAACTTGCATTGCAATTCTGCCAGTTCTTACATCTATTTCCCTGCTTGTAACTCAGGCCACAGTAGGTATGTTTGATGCTGGTATCGACCCTTGCTTATCTACCTTTAACTGGACACTGAACTTAGTTAACGCTCTGTGTGCTGAACCTTCGACTCTTTCCTGCCATATCAGTAAACATGCTACCTGTTTAATAACCATACAGTAACAGTACCTACATTCTGCCTTGCTTTCCTTTTCTGTTTACCCTGCCTGTGCTATAATAAAGTATTCGTGTTTGCCCAGTATCTGTTCTGCCTGTTTCCCCAGTTAACTCCCTTCAAGTTCTGATTTCAAACACAAGACCAGTGGCCCCTGAAACCCTGCTGTCGCCCTCTGGTGATGATTCAAAGTATGAGTTGTTACAGGTTGTGCCTTGAGCAACATGGCACACACTGTCTATCTGTCTGTCTGTCTGTCTGTCTATCTATCATCCATCTATCATCTATCTATCTATCTATCTATCTATCTATCTATCTATCTATCTATCTATCTATCTATCTATCTATCTATCTAATCTATCTATCTATCTATCTATCTATCTATCTATCATCCATCATCTATCCATCTGTCTGTCTATCTATCTATCTACCTATCTATCGATCGATCGATCTATCTATCAACTATTTTGTTGTTTTGTAAACAGGACTATGAAATGCACAGATGGTGGCTGTTGGCGTGACCAAGTGAAGAAGATATTGAAATGTAGCTTTGTCTAGAAGTTAAGAACAACTTATGAAATGGCATATTTTAGACAAATGGTCCTTTTATTGTAATGTATTTACTATTTACTGGCATACAGCTTTCATTCAATGCTTCACTAAAGTTGTTTATACTCAGCATACAAACACAAGTGCTAAGTAGTGATGCGCGAATCTCCCGAGATTAGCTTCCCTAATCGAGTCACGGGACGCTTTTGACGTGCGTCGCGTCAACTTTGGCGCATCGCGTCGCTTCCGATGCGCGTCACGTCGTTTTCGTCGCGTCGCGTCAAAAACGACGCGCAACTCGTTTTTTTTTTTCCGAAATTTCGCTGGTGATTCGCAAATTTATTCGCCAGCGGTGAATCGCGGGAATTCACCGCGAATTCGCCCCATGCGAATAAATTCGCCCATCACTAGTGCCAAGCTTATAGTATAGTAGTATAGTAGTACCTAACTCAGGTCAAGCTGTAGAACTGCAGTTTAGACAAAGCAGATACTGTAAATGGCTGGAGTTTGCACATGAAGACTTGGCTTAATTTTTGCTAATGATTACCTGAAGATATTTCTTCCTTTTGTTTCTTTGTTGGAATATAATCCATTATCCTGTAAACTACTCATCCATTTGCCTCTGTTCTATAATTTACCAACATCAGATCCTTTGTTACTGGACCTGTTAAGGCTGCTATTATTTCTTCCCTGTGCCTGAGTGACTCACAAACAGATAGCCTCCCCACACCGCAAATCCTCTGTAACAGTAAAGCACACTACATACAGTATGTCGCAGCTGATTAATAAGCAACTCTGTCCAGCAAGACGCCTCGGGGCACATCCATCTGGCAGCCTGTGTCACTTTTATCACCACAGCTGTGAGAAGGAATTGCACTGGAATCAGGCAGATGAGTACAATCATTTCTACTCGCCATGACATTTCCTCTGCCTTTTATTTAACATATTCACTACTAAAACACATCCTGTATGCTCTGTTCAAACAGTACCAAGTGTGCGTAGGATTTATGCAATATACAGTATTACCTTGTCAGGCAGATATGAATTAGAAACTTAAGGAAATATATCAAGTTACTTGTCTATGAAGGTTTTCATTCATCCAGGTTATGATATATATATAATATCTAGTAGTAATAGGTCTAGAGCACCTGTAGTTGATGTGTAATCCTGAAAATGTTATAAGCTTCATTTGATCGGCTTCTTCCATTAAACTGAAAAAGCCACTTGGGTGAAAAGTGAAACATTTTTTAAGATTACTCAGTAATTCCAGTTTAAACTTATCTATACTAGATATCCTGACTGCCATCAAAGCAAACAATGCTCACTTGCAACAGACATCTCCATGTTTCTTGTATATTTCATTGGAAAATGCCACAATAAATGTCAATGTCCCAGAGCAATTGGCACTGTTTTAGTAAGGCTTTTTTTTTTTAATCTGAACAAGCACAGCATTATATAATTTTTTTTTTTAAAACAAAATCTTCTGTGCAAAGAAGAACTAAAGTAATATTGTTCTGGAATTCTCATGTTTGTGAAGCGTTGGAAAAGGAAGTTTTGATGCCCACTGTCCTCCCAGTGAGGATACAATTGATCTCTGAATCTCAAGGTGGAATATATTTCAGTCCTTTCTGGTTTGATGTGGAACATTGCCTTCCACAAATGGATTTACATACTAAACTGCAGTGTGCAAAGTCTAAAAATGGCAACAATCACACACTGTGTTCTGATATTTAAATAACCCATATATGCATGTCTTTGTGCTTTGTTTCGGACAGTAGAGACCTGCTGCTTACCCTTTGAATATGCAGCTGACTGCATTACTTACAGTAGCACTTTACTGGTAAGTCTAAGGGGCAAGTAGGCATTCCCTCCACTGCCCTCTACCAGCCCCTCTAATTTGCACATCATTCAGATGTCAAGTGGTAAGGACAGGGCTAACTTGCACACTCTGATGCTGCTTTCTTCAACAATGCTGGAAGAAAAGCAATTGTAAGACATTTGAATTGAATATACTAGATGTGTCAAGATTCTATTGTGTGGACGTTATCATGAATAAAAAAGTGAACATACACTAAGGTCATAGCTATTCTTATAAAAATATTCCTGGCCTTCCCTTGATCCTTGTTCTTTTCCAGTTAATTATCTTTATATAATTACAATGCAATGCACCAACAATTCCTTTGATGTTTATTTTTGATATCCCTAAAGCTACCTCCATCATGTCCTTTATCAGAATGAATAATCTAAACAAGCTTTCTGAACAGTCAGAATACTAATACAGTATGTGCAATGGTCTTTATAATTACTGACCCCTTTTTTTTTAAATTAATGTAGTAATGTGGGGATTGGTGATTTAGTGGAACATACGGGCAAATTCACTAAAAGTAAATTTTCACCTGCAAAGGACTCACCACGCTTCGCACCACTTCCTCAGGCACTAATTCGCTAAAATGCAAAGTTTTGTCTCGGCAGCCAAACTCTGTGACGTTTTGCTAGTGTAAATTCATCATTGCTACCATTTCATAGCAAAATGTTGTTAGTACACTTACACTTAGATCAATTTGAACAGGGCGGGTTCATATAGGTCATATATATGTTTATGTGATTAGTGATTTTGGGGAAATTGCTTGAAGTGTCCACATATAGGGATGGCCAAATTTGACCCATTTCGTCATGAATTCACCTCCGGCGAAAATGCATTAAAGTCAATATGGGCGTCAATTTTTTTTTGACATGCTGCATATTTTTTTTGATGCCCGATGCCATTCAAGTCTATGGGCGTCATTTCAGTGGTGGAACATGGCAAACTAATTCGCTCATCCTTAGCCAGGTATTATTGAAAATGCTGAAGGAAGTAAAATAAAGGCAAGAGAAATCCTCTATTGTTCTAGACATGAGCCCACCCTAAAACAAATATGGCATGCCCCTCAAATGGCTTAAAAAAGTGAAAAAAAATATTGTTTACAGTCACAACTTTTAAATACAATCCCACTTTAAAACATGAAAAAAAAATGTGTTTTTTAAAATTTTTATAACTTTTCGGCATACAGGATATACAAGATATAATGTCACTGTCACTGACATAAGATTGTGGAGGATGTAGCTTCATTTTTTCAGTTCCCCAGGTCTAATCTGGTGAAGGAAACTCTGGTAAAAGGGGTAATGTAATGGAAAATTTGTATTTTTGTGAATTTGCAACAATCGTTCACCTGAGCAAAAATTTGCCTTGTGAAATCCATGCGGATTTGATTTCTGGTGAATTTTCATTAGTGATGACTTTGCCCCTTAGTAAAACCACACCATAGAGTCTACTGTATATTTTTTTTGTTTTAAAAGATAGCTACAGCACTTTAATACATTTCATCGTCTTTATTGAAAAAAAGGAATAGACATTATCATCTATAAGTATCAATAATAGTTTAATATTCTTATTTTCAATATGTTAATATTGCATCAGCACAAACTTCATAAAACTGTTCTATGTCAGATATTCATCCACTTTTATCGATTACCTTTTAGTCTTGCTCATGACTGGAAACAAAAACACCTGCTTTAGAGAAAGTCCTTTTATATAAATAATTAAATGAAGCAGCCCATGCACACAATGTCCTATTCAGCTCATGGAAAATGCTTCAATATAAGTAACACATAGCATACATTTATAAAGACTGTCTGTTGAAATATATCTTATATCTAAATGGTAAGGCATTTGTTTATAGCTTGAAGAGGTGGACAGTTAAAATGTGGAGATTTTCCCTGAACACTTAAGTGACAAGATTTCATTTTTAAACATGACTTTCTCAGCCTTCTAAACGACTTTTTAGTTGGCCTCTAAATCTTACATATTGTCCTTTTCCCTGAAGAGGAAAAACTCAGATACTTTTGGCTCTGTCATTAAATTTTACAGCTCAGTGATAATAAAATACCCGAAAAGCTATTTCATAACCTTTTAGTGAGATGAATAGATGGATTCCAAACAGGAACATCTATTTGGTCATGGAACTACTGTAACATATGTCCTCACATAATTGGTGACAGATCTATTAGCCACAAAATGCAATCCAGAAGATTGGCTTTCCTATAGGTGTCCTAGTTAATGTGCACACATACTCCAAAAGGACATACAAAGGTTAAATATGTGCATGCAGAGCAATATTTACTACGGGTGGTATGGTGACATACAGTAAAACACTACATTTAAATGAAGCTGTTATTTAAAAATAATCAATATTTCTTTTTCTTTTAATACTGGAAAAAATGTATGAATATTGCAAATGCTCTTTTATAAAGCACTGAAATACTTTGGTCCCAATCCCTTTTCATGTTGGTGCTTACTAACCCTAACTATATTAAGGGAAGCTACACTTTCACCCTCAGGGGCTTGTCAAACTGGAAGAACTCACAGTTATTTCTATTGATGCAAACTGGCATAAAATTGAGTTGAAATAAAAAGGAACTGCTAGAAATGTTGGAGTTCTGTGGTCATGCTGAAAATGATCTGAATATTAGCAGAGCTGGGTAAGAATGGCTTGAAAGATTTGCTAGGTTATCACATATATAAAAGTAACAGGGGAAAGTTTCACTGATGTGAAAATACAGTATAGGGATTCACATATTGTAGTCTATTTCATTCTCTGTCTACATAACAGTTGTTTATAAGGATATGAAAAAAGACATGACTGTGTATAGAAATACAAGCTGATAGGACTAGTTCTATATACTTTCTCTTTTCTCCTGTATGAGAGGACACATAAAATATTACACCTATTTTCATTATAGGAAGAACTGTATATATACTGAGAGACAGAAAATGTAAAAAGGTAAGAACAACATTGCCTATTTGAAGGATTTCAAGAAAAGAGGTGAATTGAAATAACAGGTGTACTGTTTCAGTATGACTTAAATTTCGTTCATGTTATAGAAAAATACATATCAATTGTATGTGCAAGAAAATTGGAAAATATAAGTCACTTGACGAAGGTCTGTTGGAAGATCTGGATATAGCAATCAAAGTCCACAGACAAAAGAACTTTAATATTTGCAACACAACTCGATGAGGTTTTTCCTGGACACAACCACCATCTAGTGATTCAAACTACCAGTTTCTAAGACTAGCACAAAAACTGAGGTGTGCATTACCATAGCATAAGTTCAGCAAATCACGTTTATTAGTAAAAAACAAAATGCACTTACAGAAGTACAATAGTATGGCCAAAATCGTTTCGTCAGTAATCTGACTTCATCAGAGCATTGTACCATCATATACTGAAAAGACAGAAAAATAAAAAAAAGTAATTTTGAGAGTTTTCTTTAACAAAGTAAGAAAAACAATATGGCCAACTTGAAGGGTTTCAAGGACACAGTTTAAATAATGGGTGTTTATGCTATGTTTAAGTTCCAGTACAACTTACATTTCATTCATGTTAAACCATATAAATACATACATCTCCAATCACAATATGTAGATGAAGGGAGGAAACAAAAAAAATTGCAGTACTTTGCTAGATAATGCTCTTAATTTGTCTTAACATGCCACTTGAGGAACAGTCTGTTGAGACTTGAAACATGTTGTGTAGTGATGGGCGAATTTATTCGCCAGGGGCGAATTCCCGTGATATATAGTTACATAGTTAGGTACATAGTTAAATTGGGTTGAAAAAAGGCAAAGTTCATCAAGTTCAAACACTTCAAATTAAAACCCAGCATACACAAACACCCCTCCACTACTGTATTTCACATAAACCTTATTTACTTTAGAGTTTAGTATCAAAATAGCCTTAGATATTATGTCTGTCCAAAAAATCTTCCAAGCACCTCTTTAAAGCATAAAAAGAATCAGCCATCACAACATCACCCGGCAGAGCATTCCACAACCTCACTGTCCTCACTGTGAAGAACCACCTACGCTGCTTCAAATGAAAGTCCTTTTCTTCTAGTCTGAAGGGGTGGCCTCTGGTGCAGTGATCCTCTTTATGGCTAATAGGTCCCCTGATATTTGACTATAATGTACTTGTAAAGTGTAATCATGTCCCCTCTCAAGCACCTTTTTTCCAGAGAAAACAACCCCAACCTGGACAGTCTACCCTCATAATTTAAGTCTTCTATCCCTCTAACCAGTTTAGTTGCACGTTTCTGCACTCTCTCCAGCTAGTCTGAAGGGGTGGTCTCCAGAGAAAACAACCCCAACCGGGACAATCTACCCTCATTAATTATGTCTTCTGTCTCTCTAACCAGTTTAGTTGCACGTCTCTGCACTCTCTCCAGTTCATTTATATCCCTCTTAAGGACTGGTGTCCAAAACTGCACTGCATACTCCAGATGAGGTCTTACTAGGGATCTATAAAGAGGTATAATTATGTTTTCATTCCTTGAGTTTATGCCCTTTTTATGCAAGACAGAATTTTATTTGCTTTAGTAGCTAGAGAATGACACTGCCCAGAATTAGACAACTTGTTCTCATTTAAGAAAACTCCCAACACACTGCTGTTTAGTGTATAACAGGGGTGTCCAAACTGCGGTCCCAGGACCAAATGCGGCCCAGGATGGATATGAATGCGGCCCAGCTTGAAACTTTCAGTTCTCAAGAAAACTTCATGTTGCAAATGATATAGGAGGAGGGGGACTCTGCCCATTGCCCAGTTAGTAATAATAATATAATAATAAGTCTATTTAATATCCAGGTGTCCCATCGTACAGTCTATAGCTCCATCTGGTTATCCAACTGGTATAGTTTTTTGTGTATTCTCTTTAAGTTTACAAATCATAAGTGTTTGTGTATTTCATGTGTGGCCCCCAGACAATTTTTCTTCTTCCAATGTGGCCCTCAAAGCCAAGAGTTTGGACACCCCTGGTGTATAACTTGCATTTATATTATTTTTGCCAAAGTGCATAACCTTGCATTTCTCAACATTGAATCTCATTTTCAAGTTTGCTGCCCAGTTTCCCAACTTAAATAAATCACTCTGCAGAGTGGCAACATTCTGCATGGAACCTATAGTTTTGCACAATTTAGTATCATCTACAAAAATAGAAACTGTACTTGCAATGCCCACATCCAAGTCATTAATAAACAATTTGAAAAGCAAGGGACCCAGTATAAAGCCCTGCAGTACACCACTAACAACACTTGTCCAATTAGAAAAGTTCCATTTACCACCACTCTTTGTAGTCTATCTTTTAGCCAGCTCTCTATCCAGGTACAAATACTATGTTCCAGGCCAACATTCCAGTGACCTTCTGTGTGGCACTGTATCGAATGCTTTAGCAAAGTCTAAGTAAATCACATCTACAGCCATCCCCGAATCGAGGTCGCTGCTTACCGTCTCATAAAAAGAAATGAAGTTAGTCTGGCAAGATCTATAACACATAAAACCATGTTGGCACAAACTCATAGTATTGTTATTTGCTATGAAGTACTGTATCCTATCCTTTATTAATCCTTCAAAAAGCTTTCCTACCATCGATGTCAGACTAACTGGCCTATAGTTTTGAGGATGAGAACAGGATCCCTTTTTGAGTAGCTGCACCACATTAGCAATTTGCCAGTCTCTCGACACCATGCCAGACCTCAATGAATCCTGAAAAATTAAGTAGAGAGGTATGGCAATCACAGAGCTAAGCTTGCTAAGTACCCTGGGATGAATCCCATCTGGCCCTGGCCCTTTGTTAACATGTTCTAGTCTCTTTTGAATTTCACCATGTGTGAACCATGCATCATTAGATGTCATATTAGAATTGGGTCTATTAATAAGGAAACTTTCATTAGCTGGTTGTGTAGACAGACGAAAAGTATTCATTCAGAATCTGAGCTTTTTGCTTGTTCTCATAAACCAGCTGACCCCCCTCTGATAATAAAGGTCCTACCCCTTTCTGCTTCATTTTTGTACTATTAACATATTTAAAAAATAATTTTGGATTCTTTTTACTGCTTACTGCAATATCCTTTGCCATATCGATTTTAGCTTGCCCTGATTCGGAAAGCCTTAAAAGCATATCTTTTCTTACCCACCTCAACACCAACACTTCAATTGAACCAAAAGGGTTTTGCTTTGCAACAACGTTCCTAGCTTACAAGCGGAATATCCTGACGTATATTTATTAAGCAGCATTTTACAGACTTCCCATTTTTTTCAGTGTTTAACCCTGTGAAATCATTTCCCACTTAATATGTTGCAGAGATGCCCTTATACTGTCAAAGTCTGAAACTGAATGTTTTAGTTACTCCCTTTTAGAATTGCGTCTGCAACAGAATTTCAAAGGAGACCTGCATTTGCCAGCATACAGCAGAGGTTACTACTTTTACTTTTTAAATGTACATTACTTTGAGGAGAATTATATGTAAAGTTAGTATTAGAGTGTTTACCTTGTAACAGAGGTACCTCCTTAGCTGGTAAACTGTATGCCACCTCACTCCTCCCCTGTGAAACCTTACTAATCCCACTACCCCATCTACTCTAGTTTCCCCATAATTCTTTATCTCACCCACCCCCACTTGCCTAGTTTAAACACTCCTCCAACCTCTTGGCCATTCTTTCCTCTAGCACAGTGGACAATCTTCCATTGAGGTGCAATCCGTCACGACTGTATATGTTGTACCCCAAGCCCAAACCCTTCCTTCCTACACCAAGACTTGAGCCATACATTTATCTCCCTTAGCTCCCATCATCTTCACACAATCTGGCAAAGATTGAGGATCAGTCTCCCTTTTCCTTTTGCCCACCCACCCAAGATTTTCACCCAGCTAGCTGCCTCAACATGCTTCTGCTGTTCTGTTCCCCCCAAACTCCTACTCAGTGAGCAAGAGACTACTTTCAAGATTGTCAATCGACCGCAGTGTTGCAATCTGTTCCTCTAGTACTCTAACTCGAGCCTCCAAAGTGGCAATTTGCTCACATCCACCACAGAGGTAAGCATTTTGGATCTCTATGTTAATCAAGTGTATGATGCAACTTTGTTACCTTATAAATACTTTACTGCCTTACTCGCTATTACAGCTGATGAAGGGGTGTTTCCTGAAGCAATACACGGTTGCATTAGAGGGGTTTTGTCTCCAAATGTTATTGCTACATTGCACCGGTTCTTTTTGTTTTACAAATTCAAGATTGGAGGTTGCCGATTCCTCATTGTGTATTGAGCACTGGGCAGAACCTACAAGGAAAAGTCAGGGTGTGCTGGTGAGATTTTTGGATTATAATATCATAAGAAATACAAGATCAAAAAAAAAAAAATCTAACAAGCTTACATTTGGTGCAAAGGGCAAACTACCAAATGGCTGCTTTCTGTTTATTTGTATTCTTTTTTTACCTCTGAAATCAAAAGTAATTTTGCCAGCTAACAATACCTAGACTTAAAGGTCCAAAATAAAATCTCTATTTTAAAAAATGTGTTTTAGTCTTTCACTTAAATGGAGCTATTACAACAGGAGGGCAATGTACATTGATGTCTTCCCTTTCTATCACAGGTTGCATGCTGTTCAGTTGTTCAGAGTTTGATGCCTTTGTACTACATTGACTTTTCTCATAATAACGTGACTGATGTTGTCCCTTAATTTAGATGGCCTTGGGCTTACTGTATACTGTATACAACTACTAGATGCAAAAAATACAATATTATTTGCCCTCAATCTTCTAAAGTTTAAATCATGTTTTTGTTACGTATATTGGGTTGATATGCACAGCCTGAGTATGTAAACAAAATAGACTCTGGATGAAACACTGTTTGGCCCTGTAGGGGTCAAATGTTAAGCACAGTCACATTTTCAGTGGGATTATTTTCTATATTCCCCTATTATGTTTAGCTATTAAATTCCTAGATATTGAACTTTGCCAAGGTGTTTATTTTACTTTAGCAATGGTGCAACTCCTAATAGAGGTAACTGACATTGACAGCATATTTGAGACTCATAGTACATTGTACCTATTCTAGAATGTATTTTTTCCTCTTTGCCTCAGGAAATATAGTATGTTGTTATTATGCACCTCATTTTCATCCTTTCTACATTCTCTCCATCAATGTCATCACCATCTCCATCCTACTTTCTCAATCTTATTTGTTGGCTAAAAAGAAAAAAAAAATTTCAGAACGCGAACACCAAAAAATTTAAAGGTCATATTGCAGTTTTGTGATGCTGCTTTTAAAACCAGTGTCACAACAGAACTATTACAACTCCCAAGCATTAGATAGGAATGGTAAAGAATTTCTATTTATGCAATACAATTGACAGATTTTTTTCTTTTGTGATGTTCCTTGTCATATACTGAATACAACAAGCTATAATACACAATCCAAAGAAGTAGACTTGCATTTAAATATACAGGTATGGGATATATATCAGATACAACTCAATTCAGAAAAACGTATCCCACTGTTTAGCACGTGAAAACTGTACTGAAGTCAATAATATTGTACTGGTTTTGAAAAGACAGTGGTGGCAGATCACTAATGCTGCACTATCATAGAATTGTCCTTAAAAGACTTTTCTTGCAACAGGTAAAGAATGAATGCTGTCTACTACTAAATGTTCCAGGGGTTTGGAAAAGCAACATGGCAATCTGACATGTTCTGACTGACATTTTTATTTGCATCAGTTAGAACCTGTCATTTTATTAATCTAAATTGCAAATCAGCAGTGACTGTCATGCTAATGACACTGCAAAGCAGTTACTCTTTTCCATCTACTTAATGTCAACAGATCAGTACCTTCAGCATGGCTTAGCATGTACATTCAGAGATCTAGATCAAAGTAATGAAGGTCCATAGCTTCCCAAGATAATTACCTGAAGCAAAAAGGCAATGTATGTTGTGAGGAGTTCCTTTCTGCTTGTTTGTCTTTGTGACAACAACCTTGATTTAGCAATCACATTAAATGATTATTATAATTTCCATTTATGTACTGAAACATATATTCATTTATACCATTACCACCCTATGGTAAATATTTACTTTTAATATTACTCATCCGTTTTAAATTTGTGATTAACCAAATATATAAACCTTATCATAATGTCTTATATAAAATGCATTTTCCTATAAAATCATCATGGTACAGTAAGATGGGTCAACATTAGTGATGGGCAAATTTATTTGCCTGGGGTGATTTCGCAGCGAATTCCGTTGGCATAGCGAAATGCCCAGATTCGCCCATCACTTGTCGACATCTTATAAACAATTATAATGATAATTTATCATTATTAATTACATACTGAGCAAAACAGGGAGGTTATCTGGTGCTCCTTTTTCCTTGCAAGTCACTCTTGACTGTACAATGAAGTCACCTCTGTGCACTCTATTCAAATGGAATAATGTGTTAGGTACAGGGGTCCATTGCACCCCTGAGCACAATGTTCTGATTACAGCATCTTTCATTCCAGCATGGGCTCATTTATAAACACTGGGCAAATTTGCACCTTGGCAGTAACCCATAGTGACCAATCAGGGATTAGTATTTTAGTCAACTGCAAGCTGAACACTGAAAGTCTGGTTGACTGTCATGGTTGACCAAGGTGAAAATCTGCCTAGTATTTATAAATAGTGATGGTAAAATTTGTGCTGACAAAAAATTTGCAAAACGAATTACGTTTTTGGACGCCAGCGCAAATTAGTTGGTGAAAATGCGTTGGTGTCCAAAAAACAGATGTCGGCGTCCAAAAAACTGAATTCGCCCATCACTATTTATAAATGTCTCCAACTTTTTATGGGAAATTGCCCCTTCCTATGGTGCTAGTACTTAATATATTGGATACATGTTAGTTGACCACAGTGTTCTGGCGCTTGCACAGCTACCCATAATAAACAAACCCTATTATCATTAACTTAATTGGTTTCTAATGAATGCACACAATCATAATATAAACATCAAGCCTTCTAAGGGTAGGGACAGACAGGGAGATTCGGGGATATTCTATCCCCTGGCATTTTTAGCAGGCGACAGAATCTCCCCGAATCTCCCTGTCTGTCCCCAGCCTAAACTGGCAGTTTTCTTATAATCCTCCAAAGAATTAAAAATGGTCCAAGCAATTAAATTTTCCAGCCATTATTGGAAATGCTCATAAAAGTTTTTTATTTGAATGTAATGATGTATTTCTTTGATGGCATCTACCAATGAACTGTATCACATAACAAGGTATTATTTGAGTATGAATATTAATGTATGTAGGACACTTTCACAGCTTTACTTAGTCTGATGCTAATTCCCAATTAATTGCTATAGCATGATGATAAATCTATTGCTGGTATAAAATCTGTTTTACATAAACTTCTGAAGTGCTTTCATTTTGGGAATAAAGTATACTATTACAGTAAATAATATGTTTTTTTTTTTTGTAATTACTTTAATACATTTAATGTTCATTAAAATATGCTCCTAAAGATAATTTTTCACTCTTTAGTGAATTTGCCCCATATCTTTTAAGATGTGAACCCTGCATCTGCTCAAACTATATGAGATAACATTGTCCAACCTTGGGTGAGTCTTTTATTCTCCATGGGTTTTATATGGGAATTCACCAAACTTGTCAGCATTACTTCCATTAGTATGTATAAATACTGTATAGCTCCCACTCCCACTATAGCTCAGCACTGCTTACACTTCATTCTGCAAAATGCTAAAGGATCCAGCAACAAGCAGCACAATAATATGCTTTCTAGAGGAAAGAGGCTCACAAACCCCAGTGATAACAAATCCTACAGTATCACAATGAATCACAACTCAAACAAAATGAGTATTGGGCTTTGTGCAATCTGTAATATCTTGGGCCCACATTTCTCTCAGGACCATATCTTTCACAATCACCATTGTACTAATCTGTCACGGTCGGCACCCTAGACCAGAACTGATGCCAAGTTCCCTGGTCTCGGCTCGGCTTCACCAGTAGTGTGACCGCCTTCGGGAGGAGCCCTCAGCTACTCAGATGCCACCTGGACTTATCGAGAGGAGCAAGGCAAGGAGTTCTGGCAAGCAAAGGGGCACAACAGTTAAAAAGTCAGTTAGGCCGAAGATCACAGTACAATTGGATAAGGCAAAGGCGTAGTCAGACAGGCTAGCTCGAGGCAGGCGGATAACTAGGTTTCGTCAGGCAGGCAAGGGTCAAATCCAGGTAATCAATCAGATGGGAAAAGGCAGAATCGGAGTCAATAACAGGCAGGGGTCAAACCAGAATGTCAATCAGGAGGGTTAAGCAAAATCAAGGTCGGTTTCAGGCAAGGGTCAGGTTCCAGAGATCAGAGTAGTCAAAACAGCCAGGCAGGGTCAAACACAGGTATCAGACAGACCAGAAGCTTTACAGCCCAAAGTACAAGGCACCAGGAACAAAACCTATCACGGGCAATGATAAAAGAAAAAATGTCCCTTTAAATCCTTTTGAATTTCGCGCCATTGCGCGCTGACGTCAGCGTGCATGCGTCTGTGTAAACTGAAAGTGCGCGCGTGGCGCACACTAGGAAACCGGCACAGAGGGGGGAGGATGGCGCGGCGGGCGTCCCCGCCGATGGCCACCGCTAGACCACCATTCCTCACATAATCAAGGCAAACTACATAATTTTTAAATTATAATAATCATAATCATTTATGTTCTTGGTCTCACATTATCTTATTGGGTACTGTTCTATATTAGCTGTAGTTGGTCAACAGAAATGCAGTGTTGTCATAAAGTTCTCCAGTAAAGTGCCTTGAATATGTACAAGCTATTCTACTGACTTGTGTTTGTCTTTTTTCAGATCTCAGTATGCAGCGTAAGTTTATTATCTATTAAAGTGCCACCTTCACAATGTTGTATGATCTAAGTACATCGTGTTCTAGACATTTATATAAAATACTGTCTACAAGTTGAATCTAGGTCATGGAGAAGTATTCTGCTTTATCTCTGTGAAAGCAGAAAGAGTTTCACTTTGATTGTAACCAGCCCATTTCAACAAATATCAATATATTTCTACTAATTTTGAGCAGGTTGCTTGCTACAGTATTACAGTAAACAAGTTGTACTCCATTTATATGCAGGTCAGCATTGCCTGTCCGGTATGACCATAGGTGTGAGACTGGCAGAAAGGAGCCGATGTGCTTGGTAACCTGGTATACTCATATTAGATGCTTAGAAAGAAACCTGGTATATGTAACTGTGCATTATAATTGATTTAATGACTGCATTGAAACATATGAAAAACAGATACATAAATGACAGACTGAAAAGCAAGGACATGTAAAAGAAACAGAGATCAGAGCAGGTAGCAAGCTAAGACATGCACCTTTCTCTGACTATGAGCTCCATTCCCAATATGTATGCACCGGATGAGACCTTAAATCTGAAGGAGTAAGCCCTCGCAACGATATGAAGGCAGAGTGTAGTGCAACTGTAACTGCATTCAGGGTGCAAATAATTGGGCGCCAGTGGTTCTTATAACTTAACCATTAACATATGTATTGAACAAATACAATCCTCACTGGAGTGTACAGCAATCACATCAGCACATACAGGATCAACAGTGGATAGGCATTACTCACAGCACCTTTGGTCAGAGACTGTCCCCACTCTGGGCAATTAGTACCCGGGATATTAATCCCACTCACAATCCTCGTAGGAGCCTCAAACTGCTCAGCTAAATAATCCTAGCTATCTGTCACTCCTAGAGTGACCTAAAATGGTGAGTAGTTTATCCTTGCTAGGCCTGACCTGTTTAGTTTTACACTCAAGCTCTGCCTGCCTGCTCAGGCCAAAGCCATCACATAATAGAATCCTGAAGTCATGGCTTACAATGCTTTTATACTTTAGCACAGTGCCATCTACTGGTCACTGTGAGTAACAGCAAGGGGCATGGATTAGAGCAGGAATAGGAAACAGTTCCCCCTCCTAACTGTATTTTAGGACCCACTTAGGTGTCCATTACACTTGGGGACTGCCTGCTAAATATACTGGGAGGTTAATTTACCAGTCCCCTACACTGGCATTGACACTTTCTGATGCATCACTTTGCAGTGTATACTTTGTTCTGAAAGCATATGCTTATTTTATAATTAGACCTCCCTTCATGTGATCCTGACTAAAATAACAGATCATTGTTATATTTTCCATAACAATATTTTGCTAGTTTTCCAAGAATAAAAAAAATAACAATAAACAAAGAATGGACCACTCATCAACTCACAAGCACATATACCAGCTGATCATGACATTGTATTAACATTTAAATGGTTAATACACATATAAACATTTTTTTAACCTATTAAAAACGGAAGTTTTCAGAAACCGTAATTTCTTTGATCTATCTATCTTCTAATCTTTTTCCAGTCTTAACATCAGTTTTGCTTCTTTACATATTTCGATGTAGTCTGCTAACTGCTCTACCTTGTATTTCATCAACTAAAGATTTTCTTTTCAGTCTGTACTAACATTTCTATTTAATCTAACTGGTCCTGATTAGATTTATCTACTTTTGTTTCTCATGAGACTCAATAAATGTATATCTATGTTTAGTACAAACTTAAAGACACCTGATTTATCCTTCGTGTTTAATCCTGTGGAAAGTCTTGTCCTGGTAATAAACTGAAGAAATATTCTTATCACAGTACCCTGATAAGAAAAGCTTATACAAGTATGGGATCCATTATCTGGAAACCTGTTATCCAGAAAGCTACATTACGGAAAGACTGTCTCCCATTGACTCCATTTTATCCAAATAATCCAAACCCAAATCACTGTAATAATAAAACCAAACCATGTACTCAATCCAAACTAAGAAATAATTAATACTTTTTGGAAGCAAACCCAGTTTATTAGGTTTATTTATTGTTAACATGATTTTCTAGTAGACTTATGGTAGGAAGGTATGTGATTTATTGAATGCATAGGAGTTTGGATCAAATCCACTTGGTCTACTGCAAAACCACCTGTCATGTACAGTTTCCCAAAACCCAGAATAGACGCCAAGCTTTTGTTCACGGCTCCTGGTCTTAAAGTGAGAAAACCAAATCGAGAGTTCTAGGCAGACAAGGGAACTGTAACGTGTAACAGGAGAAAAGGGGTTGGTGCAAAGCATAAGCATAGTTACATAGTACATAGTTACATAGTTAAATTGGGTTGAAAAAAAGACAAAGTCCATCAAGTTCAACCCCTCCAAATTAAACCCAGCATACACACACACACACACACACACACCACTCCACTCTTTCACACAAAACCTATATGCCCATAGCTATACTAACTGTAGAGTTTAGTATCAAAATAGCCTTTGATATGTGCCACCTGCAGGCCATTTGTATAAACACCACAATTATGCCTGTCCAAAAAAATCACCCAAGCCCCTTTTGAAAAGCATCAACAGAATCAGCAATCACAACATCACCCGGCAGTGCATTCCACAACCTCACTGTCCTCACTGTGAAGAACCACCTACGCTGCTTCAAATGAAAGTCCTTTTCTTCTAGTCTGAAGGGGTGGCCTCTGGTGCGGTGATCCTCTTTATGGGTAAAAAGGTCCCCTGATATTTGCCTATAATGTCCTCTAATGTATTTGTAAAGTGTAATCATGTCCCCTCGCAAGCACCTTTTTCCAGCGAAAACAACCTCAACCTCGACAGTCTGCCCTCATAATTTAAGTCTTCGGTCCCTCTAACCAGTTTAGTTGCACGTCTCTGCACTCTCTCCAGCTCATTTACATCCCTCCTAAGGACTGGAGTCCAAAACTGCACTGCATATTCCAGATGAGGTCTTACTAGGGATCTATAAAGAGGTATAATTATTAGTGATGGGCGAATCTACCCAGTTTCGCCTCGCCGAAAAATTTGCGAATTTCCAGCGAAATTCACAAATTGGCGGAAAAAATTTGCGAAACGAGTTGCGGCACGTTTTTGACGGATCTCGCCGTTTTCGACGCACGTTGCGTTGTTTTCGTGTGACTCGTTTTTTTTTCCGAATTTTTGCTGGCGTTTTGCGAATCGCGGGAATTCGCAAATATCACTAATGATTATGTTTTCATCCCTTGAGTTTATGCCCTTTTTTATGCAGGACAGAACCCTATTTGCATTATTAGTTACGGAATGACACTGCCCAGAATTAGACAACTTGTTATCTGTAAAACCCCAAGATCCTTCTAACTTAAGGAAACACCCAACAAACTGCCATTTAATGTATAACTTGCATTTATATTATTTTTGCCAAAGTGCATAACCTTGCATTTATCAACATTGAACCTCTTTTTCCAGTTTTCTGCCCAGTTTCCCAACTTAGACAAATCACTGTACAAAGTGGCAGCATCCTGCATGGAATCTATAGTTCTGCACAATTTAGTATCATCTGCAAAAATAGAAACCATACTTTCAATGCCCACATCCCACACACCCAGTACAGAGCCCTGCAGTACCCCACTAACAACACTGGTCCAATTAGAAAATGTTCCATTTATCACCACTTTTTGTATCTTTTAGCCAGTTCTCTATACTAGGGATGGCGCGAACTTGTTCGCGCGAACATCTGCCGTTCGCGCTCGCAGAATATTGGGTTCGCGCATAGTCGCCGCTTTTTTTTTTTTTTTTTCACCTCTCACCCCAGACCAGCAGATACTTGGCAGCCAATCAGGAAGCTCTCCCTCCTGGACCACCCCCACACCCCCTGGACCACTCCCCTTCCCTATAAAAACTGAAGCCTTGCAGCTTTTTTTCAATCTGTCTGTGTGTGCTGATTAGAGCTAGTGTAGGGAGAGAGCTGTTAGTGATTTCAGGGACAGTTTGCTGGCTAGTAATCTGCTTGATACTGCTCTGTATTGGAGGGACAGAAGTCTGCAGGGATTTCAGGGACATTTTAGGTTAGGTAGCTTTGCTGGCTAGTAAATAAATCTACTGTTCTTCAAACAACTGCCATACATTGACCTGTATTTTTTCTGTGCTTCAGTGGCTGCGACTATTTGATTTTTCAGATACATTTGTGCCCTTGATCCCCCTCTGGCATGCCACTGTCCAGGTCGCTGCACCCTTTAAACAACTTTAAAATTATTTTTCTGGCCAGAAATGTCTTTTTTAGCTTTTAAAGTTTGCCTTCCCATTGAAGTCTATGGGGTTCGCGAACGTCGCGAACCGTTCGCGCGTTTTGTCGCAAGTTCGCGAATATGTTCGCAAACATTTTTTCCGCGGTTCGCGCCATCCCTACTCTATACCTATACAAATACTATGTTCCAGGCCAACATTCCTGAATTTAACCAGTAACCTTCTGTGTGGCACTGTATCAAATGCTTTAGCGAAGTCTAAGTAAATCACATCCACAGCCATCCCAGAATCGAGGTCCCTGCTTACCTTCTCATAAAATGAAATTAAGTTAGTCTAGCAAGATCTATTACGCATAAAACCATGCTTGCACAAACTCATAGTATTGTTATTTGCTATGAAGTCCAGTATCCTATCCTTTATTAATCCTTCAAAAAGCTTTCCTACCACCGACGTCAGACTAACTGGCCTATAGTTTTGAGGCAGAGAATGGGATCCCTTTTTGAACAGCGGAACCAAATTAGCAATTTGCCAGTCTCTCGGCACCATGCCAGACCTCAATGAATCCTGAAAAATTAAGTAGAGAGGTTTGGCAATCACAGAGCTACGGTCATTAATTATGGGATGAATCCCGTTTGGCCCTGGACCTTTGTTTATCTTAACATGTTCTAGTCTCTTTTGAATTTCAGCATGTGTGAACCATGCATCATTAGATGTATTATTAGAATTGGGTCTATTAATAAGGAAACCTTCATTAGTTGGTTCCTCATTTGTGTAGACAGACGAAAAGTATGTATTCAGAATCTGAGCTTTTTGCTTGTTCTCATCAACCAGCTGACCCCCTCTAATAATAAAGGTCCTACTAGGGATCTATAAAGAGGTATAATTTTTTTAATGTTTTACTATTAATATATTTAAAAAATAATTTTGGATATCCTTTTCCATATCGATTTTAGCTTGCCTGATTTTTTGCATGATTTATTGGCCTCCTTGTACCTTATAAATGATTCAGCTGTCCCAGCTAACTTGAAAGCCTTAAAAGTATGTATTTTCTTACCCAACTCAACACCGACACTTCTATTGAGCCAAAAAGTTTTTGCTTTGAAACAACGTTCCTTGCTTAAAAGCTGAATATACTGACATGTATATTTATTAAGCAGCATTTTAAAGACTTCCCATTGTTTAACCCTGTGAAAAGCATTTCCCACTTAATATGTTGCAGAGATGCTCTTATACTGTCAAAGTTTGAAATTCAATGTTTTAGTTACTCCCTTATAGAGTTGCCTCTGCAACAGAATCTCAAAGGAGACCATGTTATGATCACTATTTCCTAAATGCTCACCCACACAAATGCTAGAGATGAGTTCAGTATTATTAGTTATTACAAGATCCAGAAGAGAGTTATTCCTAGTAGGTTCTTGAATGAGCTGGGATAAAAAGTTGTCATTTAGCATATTTACAAACCTACTAACTTTATCTCGTCTTGACAGCTCCATTACCCTAGTCAATGTCCGGATAATTGTCACCCATAATAATAACTTGACCTATTTCTGAAGCCACTTCTATTCGTAAAAGTAGCTGGGCTTCATACCCGTCACTTATACAAGGTGGTTTATAGCATACACCAATGAAAATTTTCTTTGTAACCTTATGCCCAGTCGAAATCTCTACCCAGAGGGATTCCAAACCCTCACCAGTGCCTGTAATGGTAGTGCATGGGTTTAATTCAGGCTTTACATACAAACACACTCCTCTCCCATTTCTAATCCCTCTGTCCCTCCTAAGAAATGGGTGTATCCATTTAAATTCACAGTCCAGTCACATGTTTCATCCCACCAGGGCTCAGTGATACCAATTATATCATAATTTTTAGAGCATGCAATTAATTTTAGGTATGCCATTTTACCTGACAAACGTGCATTTGCCAGCATACAGCAGAGGTTACTACTTTTACTTTTTAAATGTACATTACTTTGAGGGGAGTTATATGTTAAATTAATATTAGTCTGTTTTCCTTTTAACAGAGGGACCTCCTTAGCTGGTAAACTGTATGCCCCCCTCACTCCTCCCCCATGACCCCTTACTAATCTTACTACCCCTTCTACCCTAGCTTCCCCATAATTCTTTCTCTCACCCACCCCCCACTTGCCTAGTTTAAACACTCCTCCAACCTTTTGGCCATTCTTTCCGCCAGCACAGTGGACCCCCTTCCATTGAGGTGCAATCCGTCACGACTGTATAGGTTGTACCCCAAGGAAAAATCAGCCCAGTGATCTAGGAACCCAAACATTTCCTTCCAACACCAAGACTTGAGCCACGCATTTAGCTCCCTAAGCTCGCGCTGTCTCCCTAAACTTGCACGTGGCACAGGTAGAATTTCTGAAAAAATGAGATTGGAAGACCTTCCCTTAATCTTAGAGCCTAGATCCCTGAACTCACTCTTTAAGGTCTTCCATCTACCATTTATCTTGTGATTAGTACCGATATGTACTAAGACAGTTGGGTCATGCCCAGCCACACCCAATAATTTGTCTACCCGATCAACCACATGCCGAACCCTGGCACCAGGTAGACAGCAAACTTTTCGGTTGTAGTGATCCTGACGACAGATTACCCTATCCTCTTTCATAATATTGAATCCCCTACAACCAAAATCTGCTTCGGCCTTACTCTGCTCTCCTCCCCACCACTACTAGAGAAACTGGTCTCCCGGCTGATAGAGAGGTCAGCCCCTTCACACTCCCATCATCTTCACACAATCTGGCAAAGGGATTGGGATGTATAAACCTAGGATCAGTCTCCCTTTTCCTTTTGCCCACCTTAGATTTTCTAACTGTCACCCAGCTAGCTGCCTCAACATCCTGCTGCTGTTCTGTTCCCCCCAAACTATCTGACCCCACTAGGTCCTGCTCAGTGCGCAAGAGACTACTTTCAAGATTGTCAATCGACCACAGTGTTGCAATTTGTTCCTCTAGTACTCTAACTCGAGCCTCCAAAGTGGCAATTTGCTCACATCTACCACAGAGGTAAGCATTTTGGATCTGTTGTTCCAAATCTGCATACATATGGCAGACTGTGCACTGGGTAAGGCCTTCAATTTTGCTAGCACTCATTATCCCAGCTACAGATCAAAACAGGAATAATTAAAATTAGGGTTTAGAACAAACTTTTAACCTAGTTTGAACCTCCTTTGGTTTGAAACTCTGGTGTTTGTAACTTCACTTACAAAGCCCCCACTAACTCCGGTGTTTGTAACTCCACTTACAAAGCCCCCATTTAAAGAGCAAACACTTAAGAGCAGCTAAACACTAGAGCAAGCTCCACTGGAGTCCCAGGGTTTCTATTTATACAGTCTGTTCAGGTGCATAGATTTAGAACAGGTCAGGGTCAAAACCAATCGGTCAAAGCTGTGTAGAGTCAGGATCCGGAATAATAGTCAGTAACAGGCAAAGGTTCATTCAGGCAGCAATACAGTTGTGGTCACGGACAGGCAAAGGTCAAAGAAACCAGACTAGAAGCACACACAGGAACTATTTACAATAGACCTACTTTGGGTGATGAGAAGTAGGATGTGGCACCTTTAAATATTTGAATTTTGTGCCAAGAGCGATGATACCAGGAGCGTGCCACAAAGAAAACATGAGCTTGCATGAATACGTGTGTCAAATACAAAGCAAACATGTGTGTCCATATGCGCTGACGCATGAAGAAGTTAATCTCACACCATCCTATTGAGTTTATTTAATGTTTTCATGATTTCTAGTAGACTTAAGTTATGAAGGTATGTGACTTATTGAATGAGAGTTAGGATCAAATCTATTTGGGCTACTGCTACACCAGGCAGATTTTCAGCCTGTGGATTAATGTAGGTTGAGAATTTCGTCCTATGCTTTGATCAGCTTTCTGATGTGCCTTCCCCCAAATTCACTGTGTAGTTTATGAGATGTTTTTAAAATTACTATGATTACATAAGTTTTTTGGTTTTCAGAAAGAAGTGGCAACACCTAAAGGACACAAGGGTCCGAACTAGGGGAAGGCGTCAGAAGAGATACATGCCTGACACCCCTTTGCCTTTGCATTCTAGGCACATGCCTCTTCTGCCTACTCCTAGTTCCAGCCCTGGTGAGGACAAAGTGATTGAAGAAACAGAAAACCCATCCACAGAGATTGTGTTAAGTGAGAGTCTAACAGAGGCAAAATGCGTAATTTTGTATTTCCGGTGCAAATTTCAATCTGTTTACATGCATCCAGGTAAACGCTGTGGCTCTGGCTACATGTACATCAGAAAGCTGATTGGAGTGTAGGACCTGCAGGATGAGAATCCCCCTGATACGGCATCAGCATTATGACTAAATTCCACTTATGAGACAAAGTTATCTAAATAATTTTTAGAAGTGAGTGGTGCAAAAAGCCATCTTTACAGCAGAAGCCGTGCACAGGTCCACCAAAAACACTATATGTTAATGAAAAACATACTCGGCTTCATGCTAAAAACATTTATTTGTGCATTATCAACTTTGTTACATTGTGCAAACACACATTCACAGACATTAATCACCACAGTGCAGTGTTTCCCCCCCGGTCTGCCTACCTTGTGTTAGCCACTCCCTCCTGGCGCATTTCGCACTATTGGGCGCTTCATCAGAGGAGGTGTGGCTAGTACCTACCATATCCTTTAAATACCTACAGTATGTGCTTGATATATACAGATTCTGGGGTTATCAGTGTAAACATCTCAATACACCTTCAGCACCTTACTTCACTTCATTAAACATCTCTAATGCACCTACAACACCTTACTTCACTTATCCCATTGTGATAATTTCTGTTCTCACTGATAAAAATGGAAGTATTCTCCCACCATATTCCTTTATAATTTTATAATTTAGGACAAAAAATACACCCACATTTAAATTACATCCAAATTTAAATAGTGCCGAATCTTAAAAAGATTCCACCAAATAGTTCCCCCACAGAAACTGCCTATATAATATCAAATTCATTCTTAAACACATATGTTTATTCCAAAACTAATCTTAATTCCATAGCGATGTAAGAAACGGCTTCAGTTCAAAATGACTATTCATTACCTCAGGTATAATTGTCCCTAATTTAAAAATCCAGTTTGATTCCAATCTTAATAATTTAGTGGTTAAATTTCCCTCTGTTTGGTATTGATAGTATAAATGAAAATAGTTATTTTAAAATAAAAATGTTACTTCCTACAAGCAGGGTTTTGATGGAAATAAAAAAGCTCACCAAGTATTATTTAGAAAGCTAACAAAAACAAACTGGTATTTACCCTTTATACATATACTGGTATTTCTTTATAAACTTTATCTTTATATATTGTAGTTGCTTACATACCAACTATTTCAACACATGATTGTTATAATACTTACATCAGCACCAGATCTAGCAATCTCAAGCAAGCATTAACCTGTTTAAACCAAACATCTGACTGAGAGCTGTTGGATACTTGGTCTAGTGTTTAATCCATGTGAGATGAAATAGGAAAAAAACATATTTGTTTATAACAAACAAATTATGGAAATAGCAGGACACAATTTGTTCAGTAGAACTGTAATAGCGAATGCAGTATTCATTTGTAAGATACTCACAGTTGTTGATGTGACTGCTAATCTTTTGTCAGATTTTCCTAAAAGAATTATTCACTAGCAACATGTTTACAATGGTACTGCTAAATTAAATTATGCTATTGCCATAATTTCAGGATAGTAATTGTGCTGTTTCAATATATCAATATGCCAACTTGTACTGTAAGAAATACATTGGATGCTTACATTTGAAGGTGTATTTATGTATCAAGCTTGTCAAATCTTTTTACATGGTACTTTCTAAAAAGTAGGGATGCACCGAATCCACTATTTTGGATTCGGCCGCACCCCCGAATCCTTCCCGAAAGATTCGGCCGAATACCGAACCGAATCCGAACCCTAATTTGCATATGCAAATTATGGGTGGGAAGGGGAAAATTTTTTACTTCCTTGTTTTGTGCCAAAAAGTCACGTGATTTAGCTCCCTGGCCCTAATTTGCATATGCAAATTAGGATTCGGATTCGGTTCGGCCAGGCAGAAGGATTCGGCCGAATCCGAATCCTGCTGATAAAGGCCGAATCCTGGCCGAATCCCGAACCGAATCCTGGATTCGGTGCATCCCTACTAAAAAGGTGCATAAACACTGTCTAAACTGCCACAATTAACTACAGGTATAGAGTCCTTAATCTGCTGCCCCAAAATTAGACATGCTCCTAACACCAAAACTCAGGAGAGCCTGCTCCAAAATCTGGCATCATCCATTTCCAGATCCGGCGATCCACTCCAAAAACTGAAAATCCAGTTAGTCCATCAATAAAAAAAACACAAACAATGATTGTTGCTATCTTTGAAAGACCCCAGGTTATAGCAGTATGTGCTTTCTGGCTGCAGGTCACAAGTCAGAGAGTTAATGGCATTAAGCCTTTAAATATACAGTATTGTTCTCTTTATTGTTATCCCTCCCTCCTTCCATCCCTCCCTCTGAGTTTTTACCTCCTTCTCCTCTGTGCCATGGATTTAAAAAGAAATCCAAACTATACAATGTCTACCAAAGCTATCTGAGGATTGTAGTAAAAGCAGTTTGACAATATCTGTATAACTGCAGACTATGGGCATACTTCACTTAATTTGCAGCTTGCAACAAACCAATATTTGTCATTGAGGATTAAAGGCTGACTATGTATCAACACAAATAAACTGATTAATTATTTATGGTGCTATGCAGTTTGGTGTCAGAAACATATTTTAGTACATAGCACAGTACACCCAATTACAGAAACAGAAACATTCTCTTTAAATGCCCAGGATCTGAGCATTTCAGATCCTGTACCTGTTTATATCTAAATCCATGGATTGAAAGTAAACCATGTTTTTGCTTCCAGGGGTCAATTCCCTCCCCCCAGGCTCACAATGTCATTCAGTCCCTCTCTTACCTATTTACATTGTGAAGTGATTGATTCTAGAATTTGAAGGACCTCTGTAGACTATCCACTTAGGGAAGTAGAGCGAGTTCACAATGGAACAGGGTGAGGGGGGGGGTTCTAATACGCTCCTTCATTAACCCCTCTCATTTTTGCCACCCACCTCAAACAAACAGGTGGACATGCAGGCAACAGACAGTGGAGTGGGAAGGGCTGAGGGAGAACTCTGCCCTCTGGCTCCAAAGCTGGTGGTGGTCTACACATACAGATGCAGCCACTAGGATTTGTGTGTTAAATGCGTCATGACTCAGGGCTAATTGAAGAAACTGTGTTATCTAAAGTTATCTTAACTCATTTAATGCATTTAACCTTTTCATTAGCATACCAAAGCACCATTGTTCACAATGATGAACTCTTTAATTAGATGGGATGCTGTGACACAATTTTCTATGTTAAGTGGGACAAATGGGAAATCCGTGTTTAGTTATTCTGTGTAAAACAAAGTAGCTTAAAGGAATTGTTCAGTATAAAAGTAAAAACTGGGTAAACAGATAGGCTGTGCAAAATAAAACATGTTTTCAATATAGTTAGTTAGGCAAAAACGTAATGTATAAAGTCTGTAGTGACTGTAAGTCTAACAGACACTACTTCTTGCTTTTCAGCTCTCTTTTGTTTACACTGACTGGTTACCCTGGTTACCAGGCAGTAACCAATCAATGACTTGAGGGCGGGCCACATGGGTCATAACTATTGCTTTTGAATCTGAGCTGAATGCTGAGGATCAATTGCAAACTCACTGAACAGTTATGTCCCATGTGGCCCCCCCTCAAGTCGCTGACTTACTCAGATTTAGAGAGCTGAAAAGCAGGATGTTGTGTTGTATTCTGTTATATGAGACAATCACTCACTCCAGCTTTTATACATTACATTTTTGGCTAACAAACTATATTAGAAACATTTTTTATTTTGCACAGCCTGTCTATTTACCCAGTTTTTATTTTTACCCTGAACTGTTCCTTTAATCTGTATACTTTGTGGAGAGGCCTAGGGCGGCAGGATTTTAGGGGGCAGCATGCTGCCCAACCACATCCACATTGGTTCAGAAATTTAAATTTCCCATGTGCCAATTCCAAGCCCTGTTCTGATGACGACAATTTGAGCAAATAAAAGGGAGGGGACAGGGGTGACAAGCGACAACGGGCCTAGGGGTGCCCACAAGGTAAATCCGGCCCTGTATATGCTGTACATTAAAAAAAAAAGAAAATTCCTCACTGCACCAGAATCAGAGCGTCATTTGGGAAGTTGTCTACTGATCCCCTGACTCATCTGTCTCTCCAGAAAATGGAAATAGATTTTAATGCAATTTTCTGTGTTAAATGAGACAAGTGTGAAGTCTGAGTTAAGTTATTCTGTGTCAAATACACAATCCAAAGTGGCTTCATCTGTAGGCTCCATTACATCCTGAAGTACATGGTTATCTCATTTAAATATTACTTAAATTAAATAACTTAAGGTGAATTCAAAGTCAATATTGTGTTTGATTCTGCACTTTGTGTGACATTTAAAACCACGTATAACTTTGAGAATAAGTGCAGGTTGCAATTCCTTAGTGTGTGACCCATAAATATATGTATCATTCAGAAGTGGATATCAAACTAACATTACAAGCAGTTCATCAGCACAATGGGTCCACCTTGCAATGATTTAAATCCTGATTAAATGTACATTTTAATGTGTGGTTTACTTTATGGCTGCTAGCTACTGTATTTAATGTGTCTCTTAAAAATCTCATTGCAGGGTGAATATCTGATATGAATTCAATAACAGTGTCTGCCATGGAAACTAGTTACAAAAAGGATGCATAAATATGATGGGAAAAGAATACAATACAGTGCTTCCTTGTGGCAGAGAAAATGGGTGAATAAACATTAGATTATGGGAAATAACAAAAAAAATGAACTCACTCTTGCAATTAGTCAGCATAATTTATTTAGCATGAGTTAAACATCAGAAAAGTCATTCCAGACCGCATATTTCACTTTCAGAGTTGAGACCTGGCATAAAAAGATACTTGGCACTCACCTATAACAATTGATTAAAGCATATAAGGACTTTTTGTGCTAAACGCTACATTGTCCTCCCCTTTAAGCAAAAATTTGATTTTTTGTCCATGTACTATAATATAATTAAGCTGGCCAACTATGTCAAAGTTCATTTGGAAGTTTTAACCTTTTAAAAGTAATGTTCTATAATAATGCTGTGGTGTTTATACTAATGGCGTGTAGGTGTCACTGTGCACAAGAGTTATACTGTGCATACACAGTACTTTCTATACTGATTAAAGTGTTAGAGTTAAAGTTACTGTTGAAGTGTAATGCCTGCATGAAGCTGCTAATAAAACATTGTTATACTCTACTCATCCTCGGCTACCAAAACATAACAAATGCATAATGAAATACTGGGATTTTTAATGAACAAGATGAAAGTGAGTGACCAGACCAGGGGAGACTTTGACATTGTTGAGCAGCTTAACCATTGCAGTATGGGGATAAAGATGCTGGGGTGAAACTTACATTTGCTTTTAAGAAACTCATCCTTGTGTACCCAATTGATTGCACCAGGGGAACAGGCCTGTGTAACCTGAAAGGGAGGTTGTGGGGTGTGACAATTATCAGTGTGCATGCAACAAATGCAATGGGTGGGCACAAATTGATAAAATAACCATTTGGATGCTTTGTCGTTCCAAGTGACTTTTAATGGTAAACAGAGGCATAACTACAATACAGTAGACCTCATGGCAACTGGAGGCCTGGACCACAGGGTTGGCTGTATTCTAGTCCCCCTCAGCTTTGCAACAATGTTTGCTGGCCACCAAGTAAGCAAGCTGCAGGCAGAGCCAATGGACATCCTTCCAAGGTCACAGGGGGAGGTGCGGCATTTGCTTTTAGGCCCCTTGAAGATGTTATTGGGGGGGGGCAGTCGACCATAGTTATGCCACAGATGGTAAATTAGATTTTAGTCTGGAAAAGGTTGTTTGTGGGCTAGGATACAAGCAACAGTCCTCCAAAATCTCTTAACACTGTGCACCATACAATATTTCTTTATTTCATTAGTGTATCTTAAAATACCATGTGTATTTTGAGTGTACACAAAGACGTGTTTCTTGGCTATCGCCACTTCCTCATAAACAAAGCTTATAAGGAAGTGGCAACAGCCACAAAACTGGTCAAGCGTTTATTTATGATGAAATATAGAAATATTTTTAACAACTTCACTGATGCTCCGTGTGAAGAGATTTCTGATGATTGATTACACTTACGGGGGCGGATGCACTTCCAGCAGCACAGCAGAAGAGCCTGTGGATTGTGAATGCTCCCCCTTTTCTTTATTTAAGTTACAAGGAACAGTCCATCTTAATGTTTCATAGACTTCACAGAATCCCCCCCTAACCCTTGAACTGGCGAAGACCCACATGATTGTAGACAGCTCACAGTGCACATTTTGCAATTTCCTGATGAAGATTACTGAATAATGTTGTTATGAATACTGCGCTCATTGGCTCGCTGAATAGGACACCATCCCTGGTGTGCAAAACATGTTAATCAACTTGAATGGTAATTTACTTCCTTGGTTCATTTTTGCACAAATTGTGTTGGACTCTACTTAACAGATGCCAGCTGTTATGCTTGAATTCTTGGGAAAGTGTTGCATTGTTGATTAAAAAAAAAAAAAAACCCAAAAAACTCTGATTTGTATAAAAATGTTGCACATTGCTTCTGTTAATGAGTTTTTTTTACTCCTGGGAGATTTTGTGGTCAAAAGATTCTTTTTTAACCTAGTTCCATGAATGACCATTTCTTACCCATCTAAATGATGGCCAATATTAAAATCATTAACACCTGTTATTTACATCCCATTACTTACAAACCTTAGTTTAGAGTTTTCCGTTTATTCACATCAGTCTCTTCCTTCAAATCAAAACATTAACATTTGTATTGGGTGACCTTTCCACAAACAAGAAATGAAATATTTGACTGCTGCTCATTATAAAAAGTGGAAATACCCATAAAAGATAACAATACATAACTTAAAAAAGTACAGAAATGACTAGAATTCTTACATTCATTGTTTCACATTTAAGCTATCAAATATTGTTATTCGTCAAGCTTTGAACTAAAAGTTGACCAATCCTGAGTTTCCATAACAACCCCCTGAATATGCAAATCATTTGTGTTCTTGGACAATAGGCAATAGATGCTGAAGGCACTTATAGATAAAGTGCAGCTGATATTTACATACACCCAGGAGCAACTTGCATCTGTATGAGGAGCCACTCAATTCCTATATTTATGTTTAGGGAAAGTACAGTACAGTCAGTAGAAAAAAAGGCCATTCACAAATGCACACTCAAGTATAATTGCTCTATATGGACACAATGGTGAGAGCATATATTTGCAATTCTTAAATGCACTTTTGCACATACCCACCTAAACTTCCAAATGCTTGCCAATGCCATAATTCTGTCTTTCATGATCTATTTTGTACAACTGTAACTATTGAACTACTGACCTATTGAGCTTGCACCAGCCTGGAGTAGTTCCAGGTTAGACAAAGATCTGTGCAACTAGTGAATAAGATACAAAAGTTATTTTGAACGCCTATTGTCGAAGTGACACAACCCCCTCTTTGTCAAAATGCATGTGCAAATTCATCCATTAAGAGATTCCCAACCATTTATACCTGTGAGTCACGTTCAAATGCAAAAAAAGAGTTGGGGAGCAACTAAAGCATAAAATATTTGGAAGCCCCTGATTTTTATCAAAACATAAAAAAACTATTTGCCTGCAAGCCAGGAATTAAAAAATAAGCACCTGCTTTGAGGCTACTGGGAGCAACATCCAAGGAGTTCTTGCTCACAAGCCACTGGTTGGGGATCACTGGTTTAGATGCTTTGGGTGCAATTGTAGTGAACATTGTTCGGAGCACAGACAAAATTATACTAGAGGTATGGGAAACTTAAATAATTGATAAAAAACTGCCTTTGAACTTGCATTCATAAATCAACCCTAAAACCCTTTCTACTTTGATAAAAGCCTTCTATCGCCTAAAGCAGGGATCCCCAACCTTTTGAACCCGTGAGCAACATTCAGAAGTAAAAGGAGTTGGTGAGCAACACTACTATGAAAAATGTTCTTGGGGTGCCAAAAAGTTCTGTGATTGACCATTTGGTAGCCCCTATATGCATTGTCAACCTACACTGAGGCTCTGTTTGGCAGTGCACCTGGTTTTTATGAAACCAAAACTGTCCGCCAAGCCAGGAATTCAAAAATAAGCACCTGCTTTGAGGCCACTGGGAGCAACATCCAAGGGGTTGGACACATTGCTCACGAGCATCTGGTTGGGGATCACTGGCCTAAAGAGTCTGAGGGATAAGATATCAAAACATTGAAATATTTTTTCAAAAATATGTTTCCATTTTTCATAAAAGTAACTCAGTTTGTGTACCATAACTTAGTAAAGACTGACTAAAAAGAATGAGTAATCTATTGCCTTCTCTTTATAAATATGCACTGTATTGTTTCATAGTGCTTTTATTTTATCCTCCCAGATCTTGGAAAATACAGGTTCTGTCCAAGTCCAAGGATTCTGGGAAAAGAAGTTTGGCACTATCTGTATAACTGCAGACTATGGAAATTCTTGACTTAACTTGCAGCTAGCCTCAAACAATTATTTGTCAGTGAGAATAAAAGGCTGACTATGTATCAATACAAATCAAATGATTAATTATTTATGGAGGCATTGATTTGTAAGGCACAAACTACTGCTGCTGTTGATTTGCAATGTGTAATTTACAAAGAAAAGCTGAAGCTCTTCCACTTAAAAAAAAAGCAAAGCTCCTTATTTGCATTGTCAATATCTTGTTATAATATCAGCAGACATCTGGTGCAACATTAAAAGGAAATCTCCAAAAATCCAAATGTCCTAATATTGCAGGCTAGGATTGTAAATCTTTCAGTCAAATACTTATTTTGGATTATTTTGGTGTACGGCATGCGTGTTAATGCAAAGCTGAACATGACATATGGAATAAGGTATAATTGAATTTATACCCTTAGGTGTTGCCAGCAATTTTGCTTTGTGCATGTACAATACATCCCATGGGATACATCATAATGACTAAAAAAAAGCAATTCTGTTTTTTCTCACTGCAACATCCAGCTAATACTGTCATTTCAACGTATTTCTTTCTTTGGTTTATACTGTATGGACATGAATGTACATCTGTTTACATTTTACAAGATTTAATTAGATCTCCATACCTTTGTATTCTGTTTGTCCTACACTGACACAACTCAGTAGCCCATATGTGCATGTTAAATAATTGGACACAGAGCAAAGCAAAGTTGAGGTAGTTCTTAATGCTTGTGTCATTACGACATACATAAATATATATTGCTACATTGCTCTATTTTTTTTTTCAGATTGTATTCAGGTTTTATTTTTAACACTGCGGCTGCAGAAAGCACACGGCGTAGAATGCAGGAGTGATGAAACATATAGTTTTTTATATCCTGTGGAAAAGATGTGTTCTATTCCTCTAATGTATTATATACTATCAAGTATAGTACAGTATGGGATCTGATATACAGAATGCTCAGGACCTGGGTTTTTCCAGATAATGGATCTTTCCATAATTTGGATCTTCATACTTTAAATCTGCTAGAAAATACTATAAACATTACATAAACCCAATGGGCTGGCTTTGCTTCCAATAAGGATTACACAATTTAAACAACTGAAGTTACACCAGATTCATTGCATATACAGTAGATCATGCAATGCCAATGGGCTTCCAGCTAACCAGTTCAGATCATGAAAAGTAATCAAATACTTAAGACTTAACTTTTAATTATAGTTATTTAAAAATTGTGTAGAAATACACGCTACCAACAACAGAAAACAGACAACATACTCCTCCTTATTCAAAGAGGCAGTGTGGGACCGTGTCCCTAAAATACATATAATTAAAAAAAACAAAAGCATCTGGCAATACCTGCTCTATGTTCAGTAAGATAAGTGGTAGCTTAGTATAGCCATTAGAAAATCATCCACAATGCCCCCCCCCCTTCCAAAACGTTCCACCCCAAAATTCTGCCTATCTACGTGGGGAGTGAGTGGGAGCTGGTCCCCCACTGTCCACCTATGCCTACGCGTTTTGCCAATTCCTTGGCTTCTTCAGGGACATAAGTTACAATAAGGATTAGTTACATCTTAGTCTGGAAAAATGAAATCATTTTTTAAAATTTGGATTAATTAATTATAATGGAGCCTATGGGAGACAACCTTTCCGTAATTTGGAACTGGATAATAGGTCTTTGTGTTCCATGGTTTGATTGAAGAGCCAACCAGATACATAGAATCTACTGTGTTCTTTTAATTCTGCAGTTAATCCTACATTTTAAGTCACCAAAAGGGTTACACTTATTGCTATTTTTTCCAGTTATAATTAGTGGTGCTGTCTTGCACAGACAGGAGGAGCTTTGAGCTCTTGGAAAGTTCATATACTGATGCTCTTAGACCTGTTAATATGTTATTCTTTTTAAATTTCTCATGGGTAATGCAATGTATTGAAATTGTATGTCCCCAAAACATACTGTACCCCCCACCCAGATTAGCATGATACTTGTAGCTCTCTAAGGTTAAAACTCAGGATCACCTTGGTAAAACCCCTGCTCACACAATTTTGTTCCTGTGATATTAACAGCTCTATATTTCTATTACCATCTACAGATGTGACAAGCTTTATACTATGGACACAGGCACCTATGGGAAGAGAAGCATTGCTATGCCTAGAACATGCCACATAAACATGGCAACGTTTCGGGCCTATGCAAGACACTTTTTCAAGCCTTGACTTGCATAGGCCCGAAACGTTGCCATGTTTATGAGCTAATAAACAACTCACAACTGGTTGAACAGCATCAGAAGTGCCATTGGTGTTTTTTTCTTGTGGATTCTACTATATTGGACCCCTTGGCAGTTTGGGGTCATACACCTGGAGGCACCTGAGACCGAACTGGTAATACTGGTGACAGCACTCCATTTCTGCATAGAACATGTTAGCTACAGGTCTGAACAACCAGCTGTACTTGAGAATGTTATGTTATAATGAGTTTTATAATTAAATACTGCAATGCATTTTTCAGTCATTAGTAATTGTTTTTATCATGTTTACCTCTGGCTAATCTGCACTAGAAACAAGTAAATACATCCATTTTTATTATAGTTCAGATATTATCGGAACTTACTTGGGCTTGTGGTTTAATATTTTTCAACAATGTTTCTGGTAAAAAGAAAATGATGTTTGCAATAATAAACAAACTCTTAACTGTAACAAGTACTGTAATATTGAGCTTTATTTTCTTTTGCTGTCCGATGTTTCTATTCTGGCTGGTATAACACTAAAATGAAATGTACTGCATGAAGTCTTAGACAATAAGAAATGAGTGACAAAAATAATAAAAAGATGGTACATGAAATATAGGATTTGTCAGAGTAGCACAAAATCTGTCAATGAAACACTCTCCCACCTTGTCATGAAGTCAACAATTTATGATGACAAATTAAACGAGGCAGCACTTCCCGTGGCACCTTGAAAAATGAAAGAAATACTGGAAGTTCTTGTGTGTGTGTTGATCAGAAAGTTTGGGCTTTGATGTTTGTACTCTTGGTTCTGCTGTAGGATTATCAGTGATTCCACTGGGTTATGTTGGAGCTTTATAAAATGACACTTTTCTTAATTAGTAAGTCATACAGCGTAAAGGAATACTGATACCATTTTGAAATTTCATTGGTACCAACCCCAAGACATGATGTCTTAGAAATAGTATATTTTGTTTTCAAATCACTGGAATTGAATCCACTTATAGAGAAGCATGTAGCAACCTAACTAACAAGCAGTGCTCTGGAACTATATACAGGGATGGGACCTGTTATCCAGAATGATCGGGACTTTGGGTTTCCAAGATAACAGATATTGCTGTAATTTAGATCTTTATACTGTAAGTCTACTAGGAAATCATTTAGACATTAAATAAACCCAATAGGCTGGTTTTGCGTCCTATGACTATTAATTGTATCCCAGTTCGGACCAAGTACAAGGTACTGTTTTATTATTACAGGAAAAAAAAAGAAAATACCACATAGGGTAGGATCACACTGGGGATGAACCTTTTCATAGCCTAATAAAGGCTTGCCTTGGGGTGAGAAGTAAAAAAAAAAAAGTTTTGTGTTGTTCTGAATTCAATTTACAAACAATTTCTTGGAACTAGCTGGAGAAGACAGGGTGGGGTATCTCATGCCATACCTGTACCATAGATATTGGTTGTGGAGATGTTATGTTAAATTGTGTCAACACGATAATCTGTCTCTTTTTTAATTGCCAAGAATGCTAATAACACCAAACCAAGTCATCCATTATTTTTTTACTTGATTTCTTTCTTAAGGCAAAAAACACAATGAACACTTAAAAAAGTACCTGATAAATGAGATAAATAATATATTCCTGATATATATTATACGTGAAATAATCTTTCAATATATTTTACAGTTTGACCTCAAATTGCCAATTTGGATCTCCGTACTTTAAATCAACTAAAAAAAATTTAAATGTTAAATAAATTCAATAGGATTGTTTCCCCACCAATCAGGATTAGTTACAGTATATCTTAGTTAGAATCAATTATAACATACTGTTTTATTATAACAGAGAAAAAAGAAATAATTTTTAAAAATTTTAATTCATTTCAACAAATGGGGTCTATGGGAGATGGCTAATGGGTTTCCATAACTTTATTATGCTTTACATCTGCATAATTTCAAAACAGGAGTGCAAGATTGCTTCATTGGTGCAATGGAATTAGTAGACTTCAAATACAGCCATTCATCAGGCTTAGGATATTTTTATGTTTTTAGAATGCTATTGGACTTGTGTGAGTATGTAATGGACTACTAATATACAATGGATTATTTTCCTAGTTCCCTGAGCAGATTATCTGTGTTCAACTTTTTATTTGAATTGATGAATGCAGTGCACTGTGCAAAGTTTACTTTTCTATTTGAATTCCACCAATCAGGATGGCATCACTTTCAGTATGGGAATTCACATGGCTGCAATAACAACATCAGCATGGGATTCACTTGTTGCAAGTCTGTAACAGATACTGATGCAACATGGGAACCCTTACTGAGTGTACTTGAATCCTATGATTAAGGGGCAAATTACTATTATTCCCCATAATTAGCTCGACCAAATTCGATATTCGATTAGCATTCGATCGTAGAATGCTAATTGATTAGTTTCAGGCTACCTTTTATTCAATATTCGATCATTCAACGATCGAATACAAATTTATTCGATCAGTCGAATAAATCATTCAATCATTTGAATGATTTGTACGATTGGAAAGATCGAAGACTTTGATCATTCGAATCCTATTCGATCAGGACTTCAGAAGCCAATGGGAGTTCTTCCATTGGCTTCTATTGCAATTCGGTAGGTCCAATCTGGTGAAGTAGGCAATCGAATAAACTTTAAAATTTAAATCCTTCACTGATCGAATGATCGAATATTTGATCATTCGAATCTATTCGAATGTATTCGATCATTCGACCATTTGCTATTCGATGATCGAATATGCCAAAATTTGCATATTCGACCAATCGAATAGATCCTACGATCGAACTTCGATCTATTCACATGAATTTAGTACATCAGCCCCTAAGTGTCCTTGGGGAACACGAAATGCATCAGGCTTTTTGTACATGATGTAAAATAAAGATTTTTTGTACTTTTTTAACATTTTGGCTCCTGGATCTACATGATTATTTTTGACTTTGGTGCCTGCCTGTCTCTCCAAGTTTACTTGTACTGCTCCCCTTTGCTGAAGGTCTAGGGCATGAGCACACAGACCTACCATGAAAGGCAGTAAGCTTGTCCTGTTATTTATTTTATCCATGCTTCTCACAAATTTTCATTGTTCCATACTTGCATCAAGGCAGAGAGTGTGGGTACATCGGTGCATGTCTGGGGGCACTTTAGCATCTTTGCAAGCCACACTTGCAGTTGGATTCACAACTGAGCCCTCCAGTGCAAAATCAGTTCTACGCACACACACACATATATAAAAAAAAACTAAAAAAAGGATTGTGTTTTTGCTCAGGTAGTTTTCTTTATGTATTTGGACACCCAAGTGGTCCTTTGATGTACCCAGGCAGATATTGGGGCAGATTCACTAACGAGTGAATTTTCGCCAGTGACTGCTTCGCACACCTTTCACCACTTCGCCCTGCGCAAATTTGCTACCCCTATGCTAATTCACCAATATGCAAAGTTGTGCCCTCTGCAGTGCAAGCATTTCATATTTGTTTGTGCCTAGTGAAAATTTGCTAGTGATCTTATGTTTAGGTCAGTTTGAATAGGGCGGGTGCCTTAAAGTTGTATGGACATCTTTATTAAAGATGTTAGTGCAAATACAAATGCAAATGTTTGAAGTTACTACTCGTTATTTCAAATGTCCAAAAAAATGTAATAAAGACAAAAGAGTTAATATTATGACCTACACATGAGCTCACTCTAAAATAAATCCACAAGTCCACAAATCCAAAAGTTTAAGTTAGGACTTTTGAAGGCAATCTCTCTGAAAAAAAGGAAAAGTCGCCAGCATTTTTTTCAACTTAAATGCATTTTCAGCAAGATCAATGACCATTTGCCTGAGCGAAATGTCGCCTGGCGATAGAGTGTGAATGAACACTAGTGACGGTCCCATTCGTTAGCGTATTGTCGTCTACAACTGGCAGATGATGTCCTTGCGGAATGGATTTCTAGCGAAATTACACTAGTAATGACCACTTTGCCCTTTAGTCAATCTTCCCCATTGTCTCCTTTCCTGGGTCCATTGTAATTTGATTTAATTTGTTGTTCAGTAGGTGGCAGTGTTTAAAAGTATAAAAGGGAGAGGACATCTCCTTAGGGCTCTCTTCCTGGATCCCACCTTATGTAGAAGAGTGGGTCTGAGCTGGTGACAGAGGAGTTTAAGTTTATTTGAAGTTAGAAGTTTGTGTAATAGTCACTCTAGGAGTGAAAGTCAGAGGCAGTGTATTTAGTGAGAGTAGTTGGGGTTAGCACTCTTGCAGTGGGGGTTAGCACTCTTGCAGTGGGGGTTAGCACTCTTGTGGTGAACAAGTCACCACACAGGAACATGAGTGGGTGAGCTCAGGAGCAGGGGAAGTCCCCGTGGGATATCACCAAGACAATGTGTGAAGGTTTTCCATGGTTTGTTACCAATGTACTTCTACAGTATATTATAATCTATATTGCCTGATTGCTGCCATTTATTAAAGTTATTTGTTGATGAAACCTACTGACTGCTAGTATTTCATACTGGTTGATCTGAACAACAGGAAACTCACAGGACTCACTGGAGGGTAAGGTGTTCAAAGGGGCACACACACACACACTGTTGGAAGTTGTAGGGAGTTACCCAAAGCCGAAAGTTATCCAGGGGGGCACTGGCAGCAAGCATAGAAAAATCACATTCTCTTCACTATTCCTAGGCCAATCCCTACAGCTTTTAAAGGTGAACTAAAGCTTAAGTAAACAAGTAGGCTTGAAATGTTGTACATTATGTTTAAGGCAACCACAGGCCTTCAGCAGTAAATATCTGTGTCTCCAAAGATGCCCAGTAGCTCCTCATTCTGCTGATTCACTGCACATGCTCAGTGCTGCTATCACTTTCTGAGCTTAGGGACTCAAAGAATACTGTACACATAGAAAACAAATGTCATAATATAAGGATGATTAATAATTTAGACATATAATTACTACATGACAGCACAGTAACTAGTACATCTAGCATCAGAAATAAATAATCTGCACTGTAACATCATCTTATATTACAGGAAAACCTCATTTTCTGCTTGATAATTTGTAACAACCCCTAAGCTGCTCAGAGCCCACTGTGCATTAGAGTATCACAGAAACTTTCCTAGATAGTAACCCCCCTGTTACGGGTTTGAAATCCTGGATCGTTGCTGCGATTGAAAAGCTGACACTTTAGGCTAATGCAATAAGTTCAATATATAAAATGTGACATTTTTAGCCATATTCATTTTAGGGTTTAGTTCTCCTTTAAATGACATGTAAAGCCTACATTTTCCTCCCATTTATATAAGTTGGGCATATCTTTCCCACCAAAGCCACAGTACTGCATATACCCCCCCCCCCCCATTTCCCAGCACCATCATATTTTCCTAAAACATAAAGCAGCTTTCTCCTTTGAACAAACTGATGGCATTTAATACATATACTTGCTTCTAAAGCTATTCCTTGCATTTTTGCTTTGTCGTCGGCGTGTCCAGCCCAACTCCTTTTGCACATCCCACAGCAGCTAGGTCTATAGGCACAGCATATTTTTTACAGAATCATATGCAGGCATCACTTTGACATTGAGTGGTGGAAATTACAAAAACCCAGTTCCAAAAATGTTAGGTGCAATTATGTCCCATACAAGACAAAAGCACAAACTCAGACATACTGTACATTGAATTTGTAGTTGTAAAGGACCCTTTTTGTCTCACTATAAATCCATTGCTCCCAATTTATAAATGGCCCCTATCTTTATAAAATACAAATACAAATTCAATATTCTATGCAGCCACTTTTTTTACTACTCTTCTTTGCTTATCTTAGTATGCTTTTTCACTCCCTCCCAAAAATACAGATTATATGCTGTTTAAATGGTATATGATCGTTCAAGAGGTTTTACTTACACCAATAATGTTTTACTTTTTCTCCATAAAAAGAGAGATATAACTGCCAACTTTAACCTAAAGAGCATGATAATAACTCTAGGCAAAGTTAAGGTAGTTCAAATATACAACTGAAATGCTATATATTATTATTTTCTTTTTATAATATAACAAAACAAGCCTGGTAAATTCACAGGAACTCTTCTTAGTAGGACTACATTTTTTTTCAAAGACGAAAGCTGCACCTGTCAACCATATTTTTCCTATTTTCCCCTAGACAGGGGGATTCGTATGATCTGTGTAGTTATTGCAGTCTGTTTACTGCTGTATCTTGTTGAAACATTTATGGTTGGAGTTTTCCTGCTGGATTACAGATAAATGGAATAGGGAAACCATGCATACTGAAAAAAATGGCAAATAACCTAAGCAAAATAGCCTAGAGGTATTCGCTAAATATTTTTTCATAACCAGCTTTGTTTGACATTAAAGAGAATTTGTGGCTCCATGAATCTTTTACAGCATGTACTACATGGAGCTTTTACAATACAATTTTACTATGGAGGCTAATATAAAATCCATTGCTACTCAAAGGTAAGAAAATTGAATTTTGCACGTTCAATGAAAAGTTGCATCTGTTATTGTTCAAAAGAGGCTAAAACACTTGTTGCAGAACATCTTTGCTTTCAAACAGTAAAACCGGATGCATTTAAACTTATGAAACAATCTGTCAAAGTATAGTAAGATGTTCATTGGAACAAAGCGCTTTTCTCTCAGCCAGACCTAATCAATTCTTTTTCAACTGCCAAGCACTGCTTCCAGAAATACAATGGTTTACCTATTGTTAACTACAGGGGTTAGACAGTAAAGGCTTACCAGGTGTACGGACAAGGAGTTACATGGCAACAAGCGGCAATATTTCCTTGGTAAACCACAGCAAATATATAGATGTTTGCTTTTTGAAAATATCTAACTATACAAAAATGGGATCTGTTGTGTGGAAACCCATTATCCAGAAGTCTTAAAAATACAAATGTTTCAATCCAAGTCCAAATATTTATAAACGTTTTTTTCTTTCTCCCCTAATAATAAACCAGTAACTTGTACTTAGTTGTGTTAATTAGTTAAAAAAAATAGTAGAGCGAGGAATCAAGGCAATGGCTTTATCCGCTGTTTCCAAACACGTTCCATCCACTGTGTGAATCCAATTTGGCGCATTTAAATTTGAAACAAGCAGGAGTTACACAGCACTGTAGTCTGCAATCACCTTTATTTGGTGTAGTTTCACAACATGTTTCAGGAGCTAATCCCTTTCTCAAGTGAACCGGCACCGCATACATTGCACACAAATACCCAAGGAGACCACTCCCCTTCTGAATATCATGTGATACCTTTTAAAGTAACAACAATTTTTTCTTGAAAATCTTGAAAATGTTTAATCTTAAATATTTCTTGTAGGTGATCCAGATTCCCCTTATCCAAAACACATCAGGTCCCTTGCATCTTTGTGTTATGCTTAATAAGAGACAGTATTGTAAATAGAGGGACCCTGAGGGGGTGCCCTGGCCCAATTGCACCCCCTGCTCCCCCAGTAGTTCTGCCAACAATAAGAGAAATATTGTGCTGCGACTAGTGATGGGCGAATTTATTCGCCTAGGTCGAATTCGCGGCGAATTCCCGCGATTCGCCGCTGGCGAATAAATTCGCGAATCACCAGCGAAATTTCGCTTGGCGAAAATTCGCTGAAAACGAGTCGCGCGTCAGTCGCGCGTCAGTCGCGTTGTTTTTGACGCGACGAAAACGACGCGACGCGCGCCGAAAACGACGCGACAGACGCGCGACAAAATTGACGCGACGCGTGACAAAATCGTCCCGCGACTCGTTTCGCGAATTTTTCGCCGATTCGCGAATTTCTCTAGAAATTCGCTAATTTTTCGGCGAAGCGAATCGCGGGAGATTCGCCCATCACTAGCTGCGACATTTTATGGAAGCAAAACCATTTTATTTAAACATTTTATGGAAGCAAAAAATGGAAAGTAGTGCAGTATTTTTGTATGTAGGTATAAAACTTGATATTATTACTCTTACATTCAGCAATGTTAGGACAATTTCTGCAGTTAAGATTTTGCTTTATAGATTATTTTCTGAAGACCCTTTCAATCTTCCCTTTCAATCTTTGTATTAGATTAACTTATTCCCACTTGCTGTTCTAAAAATGAATACTAATTTATTCAAACTGACAAATTGTACTGTACCTCCCCTATACTGATTGATCATATAATTGCACTGACTAGAAAATACTAAAACCACCTGCTTGGCTTTAATTAAATATACTTGTTGATAAGTGGTTTGTGCTGTAAGAATTCACATCTGTGCTATTCTATAATTAAATGTTAATAGTGTGACTTGGTTTTTTTTTTTCGTGCCAGTTGTGTACAGAGTCTACATATGACTTCAGTGACACGTTCGTGTTCCTTTCCTTTGCTTCCTAATAAGAAAGAAATGCACATTGTGAGGCTGTATGAAAAAAAAAAAAAACAATGAGAATATGTATAGTTTATTTTAATACTGGCTGAAGAAGAAAAAAACAATATGTAGGTGCTTCTGGGAACATGGGATACATTTTCTAAATAGTGATAGGCGAATCTATCTGGTTTCAGTTCGCGAAAATTTGTGAATTTCCAGCAAAATTCGCGAATTGGTGAAACTGCACATTTTTTGACATGCGTCTCGTCATTTTCGGCGCACAACTCGTTTTTTTTTTTGACGCCGGCGAATTTATTCTCCAGCGGCGAATCGCGGGAATTCGTCGCGAATTCATGCCTGCCGAATAAATTCGCCCATCACTATTTCGGAATACACGTTTATGTATGAAATCTTTTATCCAGGATGATCCATAGAACAGAAATTATATTTTTCCAGTGTATTATTTAATTTGAAAAATATAAGAGACATTCCATTTGTATATACAAAAGCAAAATCCTGATAGAGTCCCATATAAATCCAACATTAAGAAGAGAAGATTTGTATAGCAAATACATAGTCGGTGCTCCCTCACAATAAGATCTATGGACCAGCGCATACCCTACTAGAGAAATTGGGACTGTTAGACAAAATATAGTATGGCACTAAATACGTAACTATTTATATTTCTAATTGACAAGGAATGCAATTTATCAAAATCTAATTGTTGCCTTTATTGATGGTGAAACTCAAGTCCCAATGAAGCCCTATACAGATATGGGACCTGTTATGCAGAATGCTCAGGACCTGAGGTTTTCCAGATTCTGAAATTTGGATCTTCCTACCTTAAGTCTATTAGAAAACCATTTAAACATTAAACAAATGCAATAGGCTGGTTTTGTAATAAGGGTTATTATAATAAGGATTAATGATATCTTAGTTTTGAAGTACAAGGTACTATTTTATTATTACCAAGATAAAAGAAATAATTTTAAAAAATTTGGATTATTTGGAAATTTAGTCTATGGTAGAAGGTCTTCCCGTAATCAGGCTCTTTCTGGATAACTGGTTTCCAGATAATGGAACCCATCCCTGCATGAAGCCTTTAACCTATTCAAAATGAGAAAGTGAAAGATGTTTTGTACTGTATTTGCATTGGGTGTACCTTTATCTAAGGTCATTCCTTTCATGCTACAATTAAGGACTGACAAATTAATTAGGGGTTTATTAATTGACAAAATATATTGTGTACGGATCACAGCCATGTGTGCTGATGTTGTGTATATATCTGGGTATGTGAGTATTATGGATGCCTTGCATCACGCTCAATAGTAAGTTTGAGGCCTTCTTATAGCCTTCATTTAGGGGCAGATTAATCAAGGGTCGAATTTTGAGTTTATGGGAGTTTATAAAAACTCCCATAAACTCGAAATTCTAATTTTTAAAATTCGAGTGAATAGAATTAACCTGCAAATTCAAATCAAATTCAAATTAAATTCGAAGTCAGAATACTCCAAATTGATTGTAGGAGGTCATCCATAGGCTAAAACACAAATTTGGCAGGTTTTAGATGGAGAATAGTAAAATTCAAATTCTTAAAAGGACAGTACATAATAAATTTCAAACTTTAAATTTCAAATTTGTTAAAATTCGAATCGCATTTAGGCTATTCCCTAGTCGAATTACACGTTTTTTCCCCCCGAAACGTTGATATAAAGGTGGCATGATTAAAAGGGGTACACTCCCCGACTGCTAAAATTGTGTGTGCGGACCGTCCTTTCATTTTCACGGTAAATATAACATGTGACAGCATGGGAACTTATTTGGAATAAAAATCAATACTCTATTATGGGATTACAAGAGAAAACAAACATCTAATTAAAAAGCATGCTTCTTTTCTGTCAGACTGCCAGGTAACAACAGGAAGGTTTGGTAAAATGTATTTGTTAGAGCATGCTACAGAGTAGTCTCTGTGTCTGCAGCACTATTTCAACTATAGTAACCAGCTGTGTGTATTGAATTATTAATAATAATTTTTAAAGCTTTGTGATAAGAGAGGCAATGTGAATTGGAACATACTGCTGTATGCACCAGATCAATATTGGATTAAATACTGGAATTTAAGAAAAATATATTTCATCCCCTGTTTTGTCTTGCTGCATTTCTGTATGTGAACATTGCTAGAGTGGACACATCAGAAGCTGATGCGTGAATTTATTTTTTGGTTTAGATGGGACAATACGTCACTCTGTTTAAACAGAACGTTTGCAAACCTTTTTGCACTGACAATATTCTGTAATGTCAATCATTAGCAATGGGCAAATTTATTCGCCAGACGCGAATTCGCGGCAAATTCCTGCGATTCGCCGGCGGCGAATAAATTCGCTAAACGCCAGCGAAAATTTGCCTGTTGAAAATTCGCTGGCGGCAAAAAAAAAAACAAGTTGTGCGTCGAAAATGATGCGGCGCGTCGCAATTGACGCGTGGTGTAAACAACGCATCAAAAACCGTGCCGCGACTCATTTCGCTAATTTTTTGCAATTCACAAATTTTGCTGGAAATTCTCAAATTTTTGGCGAAGCAAAACGGGATAGATTCACCCATCACTATCAATCATAATACAGAGACATGGGTTCTATAGCTAATGGGAGCATTGTCCCTCCATGAGAGTGCAATATGTGGCCACATTGCAGTCATACTGTATGTCTTCTGACAACATGCAAAATGTTTTGAAGTGGCAAAATACAAAATGGAAGATTCATCATAAAAAAAAAAAAGAAAACATTACAGAATCCAATTAACAGTCCTGCTGCTACAACTCCCATCATCACATTGACATGATGGGAGTTGAGAGATGGGAGTGGATTAGTGTAGCGGTAGTGAATTTCCATCTGGCAAAGTGGCCCAAATTGTGGTGGATCATTCGCTGGTGAAAATTTGCCCTTTAGTGAATTTCTCTACATACCACATAGCATGGTATTATGCATACAGCACAATAACCTTTTCAGAAGACTCCTGACATTTAAATATATGATGTTTTACCTCAGTAACTATGGATACATGGGGGATAAGCACTGAATAGATTTTCAGAAACGTTATAAAAAACTAATAATTTTAGCCACCTTTTAGTAAACTTTGAGGACCACTGCTCTAATGAAGTTCTGTCCAGTCATATGTGATATTTTTTTATCACATTTCTATGTGGATGGCTTTGTTTAATTTCCTAGGATAAATCTAAAATATCTGGTTATTAAACTCATGACTCAAAAAAGTTTGGAGAAAAAGAGATTATGCATTCTGCAGTCTGTCACTCACACTCTAACAACTACATTTAGGGGGAAATTCACTAAAGCGTGAAGTGTGTAATGTAAGCGCTAATTCGCCAGCCTGACGTCAGTTTGCAACTTCGCCGATTCACTAACAGTGTCTCTGGCGAAAATTTGCTAGCGAAGGACATCGACTTGCACAACTTTGCACCCTTACGCCAGGTGAAGTTGCTCACTGACGAAGGGACGTAACTACACTAATTCTAATTTGCGTAGTGCTGGGAAGATTCGCCTGCCGAAGTGCGGCGAACATTGTTGAAGGCAACACTAGCGAATTTTTGCGCTTTAGTGAATTTGCCCCCTAGAATCTACTAGAGGACATTGGGGCAAATTCACTAAAGTACGAAAATGCGCTAGCGTTGCCTTCGCCAACGTTCGCCGCACTTTGCCAGACAAATTTTCGCCAGCGCTATGCAAGTTCACTAAGATACGAATTTGCACTCAGGGCGGCGAATGTTAGTGAAGTAGCGCTACCGTTACTTCGCCAGGCAAAGCGCATTTACGCTAGCGATGGCTAATTTGCATACAGCGCGAAAGTAAGCGAATGATAGAGGTGTATGTTACAGCCACTACATTATACTACACAAGCCCATGAAACCTTTAATAAATAAAATAAAGTTGTCCTATTGCCCTAAACATGTGCCAGCTGTATAGTTGAGTTGCCATATGTTAGAAAATGTAGGGGGGTAATGAGAGTAACCCAAAAAAAATTTGCTCTTTTTCAGACTATCACCCAACAAAAGGTAAAAGACGCCAGCGTTTTTTGGGACTTTCAAACTCCTAGCTATTGTATTGAACTTGGCAAGGTCTAACCTGGCGAAGTAACGTCTAGCATAAGAGGTAACGTTCACAAAAATTTTCATCTTAGTGAATTAGCGTAGTTACGTCCCTTTGTCAGTGCCCAACTTCGCCTGGCGTAAGGTGCGAAGTTGCACAAGTCGATATCGCTAGCGAACTTTCACAGGGACACTTTTAGTGAATCAGCGAAGTTGCGAATTGACGTCACGCTGGCGAATTAGCGCTAGCGTTACATGATTCGAGCTTTAGTGAATTTGCCCCATTAGGTGGGGTCTGGTTACCTAATCTTCTGTTGCTTTTCTTTGCAATCAACCCATAGCTGTTAAGTAGCAGGCATGTCTCATTTTATTTGTATTTGTTCAACATAAAAAAGAATATTACTGTATACACAAAATATATTTAAAGAATTTAAATATACATTCAAAAATATGGTAAATTGATTTTTCTCTCTTTGGGAGCCTGATCACTAAGGCTGTTTGCATAGCTCCTGCACTGTAGGAAGTGATACGTGGACTTTAATAATATTATGCTTTTCTCACCTCTGCCTCATTACACCTGTCATCAGTTGCACTCAGAGTTATATAATCAAAATTTAATGCAATATCTACCAAAATATGTACATTTTTTCCAGTATGTGAGTAGAGCTCTGGATCATCGGTATCATATTTGCAAAAGCTCACATACTTCATTTACTAGAGTTGTAAAAACAGTAAGCATCACCAACTCTGAATTATACATTGAAATTATAAGTTCTGTTTCTATTCACGGCATTCATTCTAAATCTTGTAAATTATCCTGAACATTATAAAAAAAAAAAAAAAGACTTGGCCAAATTAATCTCAGAAAATATTACTGGCTTAAATTTAACAGATGCAAAAGAAGTCATATAATTTAATGAGCCGTTTCATGATGCTAACTGCAGTTTCTGTAGTTGGAGAAAAATCACTACCCTGTTTTTTCCCCCACAATGCAATTTTTTTAAACATATTTCCTTCTGCTTAAAATTTGTAGTAAAAGAATATGAAAGGTTCTAAATATTTCAAAACGTGATATTTCAGTTCAAATGCACCATAAAACAGCAATTATGAAAGTAAGATATTGGGAATTGTAATGAGTTTCTTTTTGCCAGCCATTTTAATTTGTTTGCATGTGTGCATAACTTTATTTTTTTAACGCTATTTCTATATATACTTGTTCATTTTTATAATGCGTTACAAGTACAAACATATACTTGCTCATTTTTATAATGCGTTACAAGTACAAGCATAGGGATCAAAGTGCTATAAATAATAAAATATATATCCACTTACAAAGATTAAGTCCACCATGTTAAGTGACACAGAAGGAAGGAAATCCCTGCACCATACAACATACAATTTGATTACTGAATTTAATCCAATCAAACTTACAGTTTTGAGTTATTATAGAATGCCTTAGGTATTTTATTCAGAGCAAGAGATGCTTTAAGATTATGGAATACATAAATTATATCTTTAGTGCTCAATTTGTAGCTTGACAACATAATCTTACGAAGTGTCCCAAATCAATTAGCCATATCCACCATTTCTTTGACCAAAGGCCTTCACAGGAGAAAGATATGTATCATAAAATTGCTGGGTCCTCTTCTCTAGATGAGTAGAGTGGGAAAGTTTATAATATGAAACAAATGGGCCTTTATGTACCACACATTTAGTAAACTGTAAACGACAGATTAACAGAATGGGATCTTATCAGGGAAACCCCTTCATGAATAAGGCTTGGTTTATATGAACAATAAATTGCATGTGATTTATAGTCTAATTAAGGTACCATATTTACCAAAGGTTATTTTAACACCTCTGCTTTTTCTGTCATAGATATAATTACATGAGTGTTATGAGTGTTATACTTCTATATGTAAGAAAGTTTTACCCATGAGCAGTATCCCATTTCAAGCCAATAAGATAACTTTTAAACCAGTAAATGCTACCTCTTGGTCGATATGGGTTACTGCACCTGGGCAAATTTAGTGCCTTCTATTACATAATCCCATGTGTCTTATTGGCTATCTATTCTTTTAAAGGAGAAGAATGGGCAACAATCACTGTGGGGTGCCAAATGTTAGGTGCCCACCAGTGATTTTTGTTTAATTTTTCTGATTGCCTGGGCTGGTGCTTCAATAAGCAGAAAACCACATGGCCCAAGGTTCTTCCAGTGAGTACCACAGTGTGATCCACTTCTTCCATGCAGCAGTTAAGTGAACAAAAAAGACAGACTTTTAGCTCTACAGAGCATGTGTCAGCCCGGGATTTTGGTGAAAGAAGTACCAAAAGAAAAGGAATGCTCAGTGGTGCTTCGTGAGAAGAACCCTGGACCAGAGCCGTTTTCTGCTAACTGGAGCACCAGCCGGGGTTATCAGGTAAAAGATTTCAATCATTTGGGGGTACCTAACTTTCACCATCCCAAAATGATTTTGAATGTCCATCTCCTTTAATTATTAATTTAGGTGACTGACCTTAAGGATGTAATTATCATATTTTTTAGTCCAAAGCTTCCTTGGGTCAGGTTCTCCTCTTAATTCATAAGAAGGTTACATAAAAAATATAGATTATTCAGCCACAGTTCCACTCCCATATATAGGCCAGCAATACGTTTTCACCAGAAACTTTATCTTACATGACATTCAAACTGGTATGTATCTAAAAGAGCAAGTATGCACTCTCAATGGGAGTGTGTACGCAACAAAAGAAGTTTACATTTTTGCACAAAATGGAGTGCGGGTCTATTTAATGATAATATATATATATTATATATATATATATATATATATATATATATATATATATAT
>CM044441.1:102461273-102541465 GCA_024363595.1 Xenopus borealis
ACCCAATGGCATGTACTTCTGAAAAAATTAATGAAGCAGGGTTTTATATTTAAGTTGTTATATGCAATATATTTTTATAGAGGCCTACATTGTTGGGGGCTATAGTTTTCCTTTAAATAGCAAATGTGGTATGAGCAAACATTTGGACTCCTTTCTACTTGTCCAATGATAAACACAGTTTTTGCAATGTCTCTGACCATAATTACTTTATTTGGCCTTCATAGCCATTAGGCACATCAAACTATTGTCTGTCACTCAACAACCTGTGAGTTTCTCTAAGCGACTAGAGTGAGAATGTGACAATGAAGCTAAATGATGACTAAAGAGTTGGGGAAATCCATAAAAGCTTGCAAAACTCTCCCAACTCTCAATTCCCACTGTCAGTAATATCACCAAGAAGTAGCTGTTAAGGGAACTGTAGAAGTTCAGGCATCTGGAAGAGAGAACTGCAGATATTCTGGTGAATATGGTAAAGGCAAACCCTCATTTAACTGCAAAGGACCTGAAGGAAGGTTTGGCTAACACAGGAGTGGCGCTGCATCACATCACTGTTCAGTGTTGTTAGCACAAACAAACTATGGCATGGAAGAAGCCTTACTTGCAACCTCATCACAAAAGTCAACATCAAACAATGGAATGGTCCTAAACATGCCTTAAAAGCAACCATGAGCTACTTAAAAACAGGCTGAAGGTTGTGGAATGGCCATCACAGTCCCCTGACTTAAACATTATTGATAATCTGGGGGGGGGGGGGGACATCCCAATACAAGATCTTAAAAGTAGAAATAATCTGCAAAAATGTGTGGGCAAAAATCTCTACAGCAAAACCTAAAAGACTATTATCTGGATACAGAAGGCATTTACAAGCTGTTATCTGCGTCAAAGGGATTGTTACTAAATACTTATTTACTAGGGTGTACAAGCTTTTGCACATGCCACAATTACTATTTTCTTTAATTCTTTGTTTCAAAGTTTTGTAACAATATAAGCGCAGTTAAATTTGAAAGGACATCTCACTGGCTAGTGTCGAGATCAGTCATTACAATCCTTGGGGACTGCCTTAACATTTGACACCACCCTCTGATTGGAATTTTCATTCTCCTTTAAATGTTTAGCTAAAGGGGGTTGGACTAGTGGGATACCTAACTTAAAGGGGAGAAACCATATACAGTGCAATTGAATGTATACTACACCACATTTCTTCAGAAGTTTATAGCTAAAAAAATTGACTATATTTTAAACCCAAATACATATATTTTCCCTGTACTTTATCTATAATATCTAAAGTCAATTTTGCAAATAATTATTACAGTCAGCTCCATACTGTTGATTGATTTCCAGTGACATTCATGAGAAACTCTGTCATGGTACACATTTTTGTCCAATTATACCTTTTTTTCAATTTTATTTCTGAATCTGTGTCAGCAATATTTTTTATCCACATTAACAGTTCTTTATTTAAAAAAAAACACACTTGCAGCAGACATTACTATAGCCAAGCACACTGATTCCACTGTGATATCAAAATGACACTTTTCACTTTAAACTGTTGTTTAGCACATATAAACACAGCAGTTGTAATACTACACAAAAGGACTTTCAACACTGAATAGTTGCTAAGGTCCTTGACCTGATCTCTAATTGCCCATTAAAGTACTGAGTGGTTGCAGTAGACACTTGACTCTTTAGGTAAAAATCTTATAAAATAGTAAAGTAGAACTAGAAGACTCATATAAAGCGCATTGCTTTGTTTAGCCCCTTTCGCATAATGAGACTCATTTCCACATAACAACAATCTTGCACTCTTATATGTACTTATAACATGTGTTCCAAGAGTAGCTGCTGCTACCGAATAAAGCTGACAAAATGAAAGCCTATCATTATCTGTAATTTGTGTGACTGGCTTGCATTGTTCTGTATCAGATCATTTATAATAGCCTACAATCACCAGTTTGGCACATGTATCACCAATGTATTGTAAGTTTGAATACTGTTAGACAAAAGCATTTGGCCTGGATACAATCTATATCTATTACCTTTGGTAATCCAGAATGGAACTGAGGTCTGGAAAATTTTCATTCAGCATAACCAAGATTATGCTGTGTGTATTCATGCCTTGTTTTCTTTTTGATACATAACTGTCTTTCTTCTATGCATTAATCAGCTGAAATGAATCACTTTCCTTGTACACCTTTTGCATTCTATAAAGATATTAGAAGTCATTGTAGAGTTTTTGCAAGTGACTGTAGGTGCTTTGTACAGGTCATGGAACTTCAAGATGATCCATAATAATATAAAGGGGTGCCCATTATTTCCGAGACATAAAATTCAGCAAGACATGATGCAAATGAACTAAGCACAGGTTATTAACTTGTTTTATTTACAGGCTATTCATGGAGTTTGGATATTATAACCCATAAAAAAACACAGAATTACGTGACTCCTAGTCAGCAGTGACATACTACCTTTTATTACTGCACTCAGTCGCATTAAAGAAAAATGATTGTGAAATAATCTTGTTCTTGCTTAGGTGTATTTCCCATCAGTTCATCTGTAATTCATTACATGGAAAACAAGTTTAACAAAAGGTTTTCTTTTCACAGACCAAAAGATAACAAAATGACTAGCCTATTTAGATATTACAGTTGAGTTGAAAATAAATTCACGGTTTTATTAAACTCTGTAAAAAGGAGTTGAAGGTGCTTGAAGTGTAAATCAGACATCCCAGGGGTTCTAAACAACCAGAACTTAAATACAAATTTGAAAGAGAAATCCAGAACATATTTCTGCTTCTTGTTTGAAGTCATTGAATAAAAAAAAAAAAGGCTGTGGTTAAAAAATCATGAGATTTTTCTGTAATCACAACTTCATCATCAATGAAGTCTAACTTGCTCAATATATGAGCATTATTAGGGTCTATTTAGAATTGACACAGCACACATGTCGGAGCGATAAGGCATGCAAAGCTGAACTGCTTATACCCCAATACAAAAGGCTTTCAGCAGTGCTTTATTCATAAATAGTGATGGGCGAATCTCCCGCGATTCGCTTCGCCTAAAGATTCGCAAATTTCTAGAGAAAATCGCGAATCGTCGAAAAATTCGCAAAACGAGTCGCGGGGCGCTTTTGACGCGCGTCACTTCGTTTTCAGCGCGCGTCGCGTCGTTTTTTCGGCGAAATTTTGCTTGCCAAAATTTCGCTGGTGATTCGCGAATTTATTCGCCAGCGGCGAATCGCGGGAATTCGCCGCGAATTCGGCCCTGGCGAATAAATTCGCCCATCACTATTCATAAGTGGTGGGCCCCCTACTTATCCTCTAACTAGCACATCAATCAAACATTAGGGAGATGCAGAGGATGCAGGCTGCAATGGAGCGATGTTCTATGGCAGACAATAAGGACTAAGGGCTGGCCTACACTCCATGACTCTGTGCTCTGACCTTTGTGTCAGATTTTGCTATCTAGTGAGAGGTGCAGACTGCATCCACACCAAAAGAAGAAATGCTTGCAGAAGTAAGAGGTGCTGTCTTGCACCCCTTTAGTGCTCTTGTGCTTCTTCCCCTGGTCATTGTAAATGACTGATGAGCCAGCCCCTTATGTACTTATGCACCAAAACACTTCTTCTGGGGATCAACTTTACTCTGCACCTCACACCAGATTAAAAAATCCATTGCCAAGGGCAAAGTGCAGTGTTGGTAAGCCCAGGTCAGCCCTGTCCCTACTGTCTGCCCTAGGGCAGGCAGCAAGTATAGGACCCCCATTACGTCACACACTTTATGAATACATTGCTGCGAGTGCAGGTAGCCCTGAATTAATGGGGGGGGGGGGCTACAGCTCTCTGTATTCCTAAACACAGAAAGGACACCTGTCCCCTTCAAGTGTAGAAAAAAGCTAAATTACTCCTACCAAGTTTTCCAGGAGTAAGCCATAACAACCCATCAACTGCTCATCTGTAGTAATGGCCGAATAAATTCGGCAGATACAAATTTGCAGCGAATTTCTGCATTTCACAGCAAGTGAATTAATTCTCAAAACTGCAGCGACAACTTGCCACCAAAATTCTGCAGTGTAAAAAAAAAAATTGGCGTGTGCCAGAATTGTTGCTCGCGTCAAAATTGTTGCATGTATGGGGCAGATAAAGCTGCTGATAACGGTCGTTTAGACCGATTTGAAAGCTTATTTGTAGTGATGGGCAAATTTATTCGCCAGGCGCAATAATAAAATAAGTAAATAAATTTGCGAAACGCCAGCGACGAAAACAACGCGACGCATCAAAAAGTGCAGCAACTCGTTTCGCGGATTTCTCGCCACATTCGCGATTTTCGCTGGAAATTCGCAAATTTTTCGGTAACGGGATAGATTCGTCCATCACTACTTATCTGCCTGTGTATGGGGGGCCTCCAAGGGTCTTCCCAACTGATATCTGGACACGATATCGATCGGGAAGGTTGGATTCTCTTCCGACCGACCTGTCGGTGATATATGATCAATACTTTTGAAAGAGATTCTATCCTCATTTATAGCCAATGCTTTTTAACCCATTAATATACTGTAGATTCATGCATTTTTTTCCTTCCTGTATGCAGTGCAGTTTTGGGCTCCAGTCCTGAAGAGGAATATAAATGAGCTGGAGAGAGTGCAGAGATGTGCAACTAAACTGGGTAGAGGGATTGATGATTAAAATTATCATGGTAGACTGTCAAATTTTTATTTTGGGGTTGACTTGCCCTTTAAGAGTGGTTTGCATAATTTATTGGACTAGCATAATACCCAAGCTTATTGTGAAACTAAACTAAACTAAAACGTTTTTTTCAACCCGATTTAACTATGTAAATATGTGGGCGGGGCTTCCAGATTTAAAGGGGAAGTTACTCCAATGATGTTACTCACCACATAAAAATGCAGAAAAATAAAAACATTCTTTTCAAACATAAACTTTTATGATATGATGTAAAAACTCCAGGACACTTCCATAACAAACACCTTTACCATCACTCCAGCACAGACTGTTTTCCACACATGCAGTTACAATATTTCAGGGAAAACAGCTCTCATTAGGCACACCTTGGAGCACACCTAACAGTCAGTGGTCCGGTATATGCTGCCTCCTGTATCCACCAATAACCGCTAATGGTCTGAAGATACCTTCAGTGATACCCCTCCACTATTCCTGGTTAGGACCTTTTTCATCCAATTCCCGTCAGAGACCCAGGTGTCCTTCCTACCTAGTCCTAAACTGTCACTGCTTCCCTGACTTACGGAGTGCCTGTAGGAGTCTAACTCCACTTCCCTTCTTGATGTGGCCCAAACTGCCCTTACTAAATATCCTGACTGCCTCGAGTACCTAGTACTCGCTCACTTTGATCTAGCCTATTCTAACTCCTCCTGTCTACCGATGATGTCTCACTCACCAACCAGCTGTTCCTAGTTCGGTCACGCCTCCCATCACTTTGGGCGGGGCCCTACTTTTATACCCTTCTGTTTGCTAGAGCTCCCTCTGGTGGCCGGGTTGGAAATTACAGTTAAAAATTAACTTAAAGAACTCCACTGCCATCTAGTGGCCATTCATACACATTATATACTGTATATGTACTTTAAATAAATGTGTTTAGGTTGTACTGGTCAGATTGTTAATATGTGTTTTATTTTGGGTGTGATTGGTGCTTTTTAACGTAAGTTTACTTTTCGCAAGTGTTGTAAACAAAGTCTGCTGGTTTACTGGCTACTGTTTGAAAGCAAATATTTGTTTCTGTAAATTATTAGACCTGGTGCAGTTTTGTTTCATTGCTCTATTCATACCTTGACAATTAGGGGGTTATTTATTAAAGGTTGAGTTTTAGAGGTTTGTGAGATTTTTATACCTCAAATGAACTCACAACTCAAATGTTTTGTGGTTTAAGATAAAAAGTGAAAGTAAAAACCTGAATCAGTAAATTCGAGGGAAGAGATAGAAAATTCAAATTAATCTAGTTTTTGGTGAATCAAAACACCCAAATCACTCGAATTAATTGAGCTTTTGAGTGAAACCCACCAAAAAAACCTGAATATCATGAAGGCAAACATCTTCAGTTGGTTGAAGGGACCTCTGCAATTGACTGCTACATGACCTCGAAAGGTTTTAACCAAAGTATTTTCAGATTAAAGCTATTTTCAGGTTGGGTTATAATCAATTTGGAAAAAAAAAAATTACAAGAAAATTCGAGTTTTACCCTTCAAAGCAGCTAAAAAAATCAACTCGACCTTTGATAAATAACTCCCTAACTCTTTCAAGTAGCAGCAACGGAAAAACAAAAAAAAAACATGCCACAATTTATAAACACACTTCCAACTGTCATCCATGGCATCTTGGCAGACTTGAGTTGGTATTATAATGTTTTTTCTGCTATCACTACTATTTAAAAATTTGAATGAACAAGTTTTCTTAAATAAAATATTTGTTAGAGTACCCTTAATATACTTTAAAAATAAACCCTTAAACTTCAGACAACTTTGCACCACCGTTAATAAATGACCCCTAAGTCTTTCAAGTAATGCTTTCACTTTGTTAACACTTAGGTAACAGCTTGATACGTTTTAAAACAGCAGGGTAACACATGATGGCAAGAGTGTCTTGAATAATTTATATTAACAGGAGAAAATGGGTAGTTTGGGGAACATTTATTTCAAAAGAATAAAAACGATAAATGCCTTTTATTTCACTCTTTTCCCAAGACTCACTTTGGAATGTCAATAAACAATCTATAATAGTTAAAATAGGGGGGCTATGTAAATAATTATATTTACTGACAAGGCAGATCTCTAGCACCTTCCCAGAGGATAACTTGTGAAAGGGTATTGATTAATCTAGTATGGGATTGCTGATAACTGTGACTGCATAAATATAGCCTGCAGACCATAACTAAACTGTATATTATAGACGGGGAGGACTTACAAGAGCTTCATAAAGGGGAAGAATAACCCTCTCCTATACACTTTTTTAGACAGGATAATATCTTACTGGCTCAGTAAGTACTGCAGGTGTCTGCAAAGTGACAGCATCATGCATTGAGCTTGCTTATAGTTTTAGTATTGTACAATGTAGTATCATTAGCAAAAATAGAGACAATACTTACAATGCACACTCCATGTCATTACAAGTTCAAAAGCAAAGGGCCAAGGACAGACTGATGCAGTGTTAACAACAAAGTACTGTAGCTACTAAATCAAATAAAGTTATGTCCTGAATAAAAAAGGGCATAAACTCAAGTTATGAAAACATAATTATACCTCTTTATAGATCCCTAGTAAGACCTCATCTGGAGTATGCAGTGCAGTTTTGGACTCCAGTCCCTAAGAGAGATATAAATGAGCTGGAGAGAGTGCAGAGACATGCAACTAAACTGGTTAGAGGGATGGAAGACTTAAATTATGAGGGGAGACTGTCCAGGTTGGGGTTGTTTTCGCTGGAAAAAAGTAACTTGCGAGGGGACATAATTACACTTTACAAGTACATTAGAGGACATTATAGACAAATATCAGGGGACCTTTTTACCCTTCACAGTGAGGACAGTGAGGTTGTGGAATGCACTGCCAGGTGATGTTGTGATGGCTGATTCTGTTGATGCTTTTAAGAGGGGTTTGGATGATTTTTTGGACAGACATAATATCAAAGGCTATTGTGATACTAAACTCTACAGTTAGTATAGATATGGACAAATATGGTTTGTGGAGGGGTGTGTGTGTCTGTGTGTGTTTTGATGCTGGGTTTTAATTTGGAGGGGTTGAACTTGATGGTCTTATTACAACCCACTTTAACTATGTAACTATGTAACATTTTCCAATTAGAAGATGTTCTATGTATCACCACTATTTGACTCACCACTGATTGAAACAGTAAGGATTTTTTTCTCTGTGACTAATAACTTTACTTTGCATGTGCAATATGTTGGCTCTCTAAAAATACACGTTAATAATATAATAATGATACATTTTTATGATCACTTCTGTGTAGTGGTACTGTAATCCAATACATACATGGGTTACAGCTGGGTCCATATGTGTACACCCAACCTCTCAATGCTGGATAAGACACAGCAGTGCAAATAAAATAAATATGAAAAGAAAATAGAAATGGGCCCCTGGTCACTCTGGGCTATGGGCTAAGGTAGCCTGTATATTAATCTGCCCCTGGCTGTAAGATCTATCCTTTTCCATTTCATTCCATTGGATGCAGACTGTGGTGATCAGATCACAGCCTGTGTGAGTGTAAACCACTGTATAATGTGTTGGCATTATAAAAATAAAGATAATAATATTCCTTTAAGGACAAGGAAAGTCTAAAATAGAATAAGGCTAGAAATGCTGTATTTTGTATATTAAACATAAACACAAACTTACTGCAACACAAGGCTAATCAAACAAATGATTTATGCTTTCAAAGTTGGCCACAGGGGGCTGTTATCTTGCAACTTTGGTTTTGCAAGACCAAGACTGTGCACATGCTCAGTGTGATCTGGGCTGCTTAGGGATTGTCATAAATTATCAAAACCGCACAAGTCAAATAATATTTGTCAGAAGCCAATACAGCAAGACTGATTAATATTCAGAATATACAGACTGTACTGGGTCCTGTGTTGTCATGTAATCTAATGTGGATTTTATAGTTTTTGCATTGTTTGATGCAAACTTTCTCCAAATCTGCCAAACCAGTGGCTGCAGCAAAATAATCCTCCAAATAGAATCCCAATTTATCTGTTTAAATCTGGCTCCATGATATTTGTCCCTGCAACTTGTCCTTTAACACTAAGAACTACCCAATAAAACAATACATGTACTGTACAATATAAGCCTTCTTTCTTCCTTCCCTATAATCTCTCTCTCATTTATGCATTTCAAATAAATAACATTATAAAGCCTTTGATACTATAAATAATATTTACAAAATTAACTAGTTTTGTCCACTGTGTTCTGTGCTTGAAACCTGTATTACATACTATAATTTTCTATTACAATAATATAATAACACATACAATACTTATAAAGTACTAAAATATTTGTGCAGCGCTGTAAATAAATGGGTGTCTACACTGATAATATAGATCACATACAAACCCTACCCCAAAAACCTATTCAAGAAGTATAGAGGGCACTGCCCAAAAGAGCTTACAATTTAAACTATATGATGATTTGCTGCTTTATATTTGAATTCTCTTTATTGGATAAATGATACAATACTGTACTAAACTGTGACAGTCTTAAGTTTACCTTAATCTCTCTTTCTCCCTTTACTAAGACCATAGGCAATAAATCAAGTAAGCATTTGTTCAATATTTGACACAACCACCCAAATAAAAGTAATTATTTGTTCTGCCAATAGCTGGGTTTAAACTGATATGAAATCCTCTCAGCATCTGCTGCTGTCTTCAGCGCTACGCAACAAGTTGGCGCTATAGAAATACATGTTAATAATATATATCTGAAGGATAAATGCAGTACAAATGCAATGTAAACCCAACATTGTGTTTCCAGCATTAACAAAGTGTTATAGTTCTCAGATTGAGTGATTAGCATTTTGGTTGTGCTGGCAGAATTTAAAGCATGAATTGTCAGTTTGCTTGGAAAGAACATGGTAACCAGCAGGCCCGGACTGGCAATCTGTGAGTTCTGGCAAATGCCAGAGGTGCTGCTGTAAATTGCCATAGACATTCATTATTTATTGGGCTGGTGGGGGCTGTTTGGGCTGCTGTGGGGCCTATTTAGGCCACTGTGTACCTGTGCAGTGTTGGACTGGCCAACCGGACTACCAGGAAAACTCCCGGTGGGCCAAGGTGTCAGTGGGCCCTCATGCTGCTAAACTTTTGGCCTATTTTATGGCCGTTCCCTATTTCTATGAGAACAAAGAGGCTAAATAGATGGAATAAAGTAAAGTAAACAAACTAGGAGAATAGAGGTTGATTGAGGAGATGAAGAATATTAGAACTGAGAGTGGGCCCCTGGTCTAAGGTTTTTGGGTGGGCCCCTAGTGTCCCAGTCTGAGAATGTACCTGTGTACCTGTGGCCTATTTTAAATCTCAGTCCAGACCTGGTAACCAGGTTGTGCATTTAAGCGATTCCTAGCCCCAAAGCTGTCAGAGGCTGTCAGAACCAACCTCTCTCACCACTTCAAGTGTATTTTATTAGTTGCAATATTGGTGTGTAGGCAGCCATCTCAGGTCATTTTGGCCAATCATGTGCTTTCAGAAAGAGCCAGCACTTAAGGATGGGACTGCATTGTGGCAGGCTGTTGTTTCTCCTACTCAGTGTAACTGAATGTGTTGCAGTGGGACCTAGATTTAACAATTGAGTGCTGTTCTTAGATCTGTCGGGAGCTGTTATCTATTGATGGGCAAATTCACTGCAAATTCCCGCAGGTGAAAAAATTTGCGAAACGCCGGCGAAATTTCGCCTGGCAAAAATTCGCCAGCGTCTCGTTTTGGACGCGCGTGGTATGGGATTAGTTATCTGGCAACCCATTATCTTGAAAGCTCCTAATTACAGAAAGGCTGCCTCTCATAGACTAAATAATTCAAATAATACAGATGTTTAAAAATGATTTCCTTTTTCTCTGTAATAATAAAACAGTGCCTTGCACTTGATCTAAGCTAAGATATAATTAATCCTTATTGGATGAAAAAGCAGTCTAATGGGTTTATTTAATGTAATCATGATTTTCTAGTAGACTTAGGGGTAGATTCATCAAAGAGTGAAGTTAAGAGTGAATTTCCGCCACTAGAGGGAAATTCCGCAGCTCTCCATTCATTTCTATGGGATTTTGAAAGGCGTATTTATCAAAGGGTGAAATTTCACTTCACCCATTGATAAATACGCCTTTCAAAACCCCTTAGAAATGAATTGAGAGCTGTGGAATTTCACTCTAGTGGCGGAACTTCACTCTTTGATGAATCTCCCCTTAAGGTATGAAGATCCTTTATCCGGGAAACCCCTGGTCCCAAGTATTCTGGATAACAGGTCCCATACTTGTAGTCTAGTTTTTCCATCATCTGAAAACTGAGCAGAACATAGCCAATCGCTCTAAAGCAGCTCAGTAACTCCACCCATGACATCATTACCCCATCCAAATATGTCACAACCCTGCCTCTAAATGTAATCACCCCACCCCTAATTTCACAGGTCCCGCATCTGATATCACTTCACCTGCCTCCAAAGTGTGACTTCTTTGCCTTATGGCTTCTTCCTCTCTTCTCTGTCACTTATACCACCTGTGCCTTGTCCTGTAACTGTGACTTCATGCTGCTGGCAGCAATAATTTGGCTTTTCTCTGCACTGTTAATTGCATACTTGGGTCTCATATACATGTAAGGGATGATTATACACGTGAAAATAAATGTACTTTGTCTTTTTATTCTATACCGAGTTTAAATCCAAGATCTAATAATTCATCTGTGCTGCTCCTTTTCATGCCATCAGAATGTAATAACATAACAAAAGCTACAGTGTGTGCATTCTGAGATAAATTCTGAAAATCCAGCACCTGGAATATCTTAGTATATTTTCTGTTGCTGCAAGGAAAAGAGAAATCATCACAGGAAGCTTTTCAATTGTACCAGCGAAAACAGCAGGGCAACCTGCAAGCATAAGAGGCAGAAAGGAAACTGAAAATATGGCACAAGTGCAAAAAAAAATGCTTACAGAGTTTCAGAGAAAGCATGCTGAAACATTGACCCATAAACAAAAACAGTAGGAAATGAAGAAACTTTATAAAAGCAAAACAGCGATAGAAATGTCTTTTTTTTCCCGAAACATGTATTGCATTAAGATTGGACAACTATTGTCTGTATACAGGCATGGGATCTAGTAACCGTGATGCTGGGGGCCTGGGGTTTTTCAGATAAGGGATATTTCTTTATCAGTATTTTAAAACTGATAAAAATAATAAATAAAACAGTAAATTTCCCACCAATATGAATTCATATACCTTAGTTAGCGTCAAGCAGAATGTTCTGCCTTATTATTAGAAAGAGAAAGTTTGCCCAGCAACAACACTGAGGGGGGGGTTGATGGTCTATGGCTGCCGGGCAGTGATCTGGCAGCATAATGTTTACATTTTCACCCCTCAGGCAAGCCCTGAAGTCCAGGGGCTTGAACACAGCAGCCTTTGGTTCCCACTCCTTCTGTATAGGAGCGGCAACCAAAGCTTCCAGATACTGATTTACAGTGGAAGAAATCAAGTTCATAGGCAGGAGGGAGTCAGGCAGGTTCAAATTGTATGTTTGCCCTCATTTATTGTAAAACAAATTCAATTGCAGGTCCAACAAAGGCCACCGTGTGGATTTTGGGACATTCATATGTTTTTTGGACCTCCATTCACAGCTGGACCTACCCGTCAATTTGGCATGAGTTTGTTGGAGTGGCATTAGGGGTCTGCTGTGGCCACAAGTTTTCCCAGAATTCCTGCAGATACATTGGATGACAACGGGTCCTAAGGTTGTAACTATACATGCTGGGGGTAATGATTTGGGTGTTGGTATGAATGTCTATCTCATCCACACCATCAGGCAGGACCTACACTACTACAGGAGTGCGTGGTGGTGTGGTCGGAGATCATATACCGCCAGTCCTGGCATTATGCAAGGGATCAATCGCCATTGAGAGGTGCAGGAAAAAATTAAACATGGCAGTTTCAGCCTTTGTTAGGAGGATAGGAGGAGTGGTTGCAAGGCACACTGAGATGGAAAGGGATGGCCCACGATTCTTGCAGAATGATGGGTACATTTGAATCTGATAGGGCTAGACATATTTAACATGAATATTCAAACAGGCATTGAGACAGTACTGTTGATGTTGGGGCACCAATCCGACTAAGGGTTTAGTCGAATTGGCGGTGGCGGTTTTGCAACACCTGTATTTGGTTTTTCTGGTGAGTGGCCACAGTGTCGCTCCCAGCTCATCTGGCCACTTGGCAGCCAAGAGGCTTGATAAAAACAAAACAGAATTATTTGCTAAAAATGCACAATTGTACTATTGTAATCTGTATAAATAAATATTTTGAGGTACTTTGGGTACACAGCATCAAATAGTTTTAGGGCATTTACTGTTTTTGTGGTTAACATTCATGCAGAGTCACGTGTCTATAGGAAGATAGTACCGACAAGGAACCTCAGAAATTTTTTTAACAAACTGAGAGTGTATTGAGTCCTAATTTAATTTCTGTAGTTCAAAGCTTTCTGGATATTAGGCTTATGGATAAAAATTGCAATACCTGTACTATACAATATGTGGGTCACATAAGAAAAACTGTGTAAAATACCAAATGTTTGCCACCGTTATTTTATATTTCTTCCAGCATGTCACTCTTAGAAAAAAATGCATAAAAATGTTATGCTGTTTTCGTGCCTTTTTTTTTACAATTTGAAGCCTGGCGATGTGTGGTGTATTAGCCTGATGGTTTTTACACAGCATAATAACTATGCCCCATTATGTAATAAGCTAGTTCTGCATTGCGGCTTTCTCTCAGTGGCTTTAGTAAGCACTTATGGTGCAATTAATAAAATATGTATTCAAAGAAAAAGCATCATACAAAAAATAGGCTTGTTGATCTGGTTTGTGCCAGCCTATACAATCAAGTGATAATATTTTTCAAGACCTTTTCTAGACTGGATGTTTAAGGTCAGTGCACCTTATGGTGTACTGCAGCTGGGCAAACTTTGTAAGGGCAAGAATGGTTAGAGTTCTTGGCTAGGTTTAGGGAGTAATAATGATGACTTTTCTTGTTTGAGACTGGTTTATATTCTCGTGGTACTTTTTTGAACAATAAAGTCATATATTATTGCCTATAGAATAGTTTAGATTCACTGTAATGGACATATAAACATATTTCATGAATTAGCCAATTATAACTCTCTTGAAGTCTACAAGGAAATTTGGAAATGTATCAAGAATTTTCTTATGTGCCTGAGGCTGGCCCAGATTTTTGTTATGTATTGAACTTCTACACAAAATGGTACTTTTTTAGTCGATTATTTGTTCAACAACATCACTATTTCCCATAGATTTCTAGGAATAATAATTAAAGGAACAGTTCCGTGCAAACACAAAAACTGGTTAAATAGATAGGGGTAAATTTACTAAAGGGCAACAATTCCCCAGTTATGGCTTCGCAGCCATCTCAACACTTCACCAGGCAAAAATACGCTCAGACAACGCAAATTTACTAAGTTGCAAAGTTTCATCCTGGGCAACAGACACTGGTGAATTTTTGCTAGTGTTACTTCGGCAGAGTGAGCAAATCAAAACGAAGATGCACTTGTGTTCAATTCAGCCTAGCGCAACTTGCTAGAGGTCTTGTGCTCAAGCTAATTTGCATACAGCGGGAAAGTTAAAGTTGAATGCACCTCTTTATTTTACATATTGCATCTAATACAGTGATCCCCAAACAGTAGCTCATGAGCAACATGTTGCTCTCCAACCCCTTGGATGTTGCTCCCAGTGGCCTCATAGCAGGTGCTTATTTTTTAATTCCAGGCTTGGAGGCAAGTTTTGGTTGTATAAAAACCAGGTGCACTGCCAAACAGAGCCTTGATGTAGGCTGACAATCCACATAGGGTCTAACAAATGGCCAATCACAGCACTTATTTGTCCCAAAAACATTTTTCATGCTAGTGTTGCTCCCCAACTCCTTTTACTTCTGAATGCTGCTCACGATTTCAAAATGTTGTGGATCCCTGATCTAATACATTAGATTTACACTAGACATGTCCAGGGAACCTTTATAAAATCAATATTTATTTAATGCCCTACAAATAAGCCCACTGTAAAATAAAGTTCCATATGTTAAAAACTGTATGGGGGAAACTGGTTTTTGAAAAAAAAAAAAATGTCATGCCTTTTGCAGCCAATCATCCTGAAAATATGACACCAGCATTTTTTTAAATTAGAAGAAATTTTCATTCAAAATATGAAGTAAGCAACTAAAGATTGAGAAATTTCTATGCACTCCATTGCACTTCGCCAGGTCTGAGCTGGCGAAGGCAAGTATGGCGATAGAAGTAACATTCAGTAAAATCTACATTTTAGTGAATTTGCGGAATAACATCCATTCTCCAGAGCAAAAGTCACCTGGCTTTAGAATGCAAATCACCACTAGCATCTCCTTCGCTAGCAAAGTGACTGAAAGCTGTAATGCTGGTGAATATTTGCTAACGTTAGTCACTTCACCCTCTAGTAAATCTGCCCCATAGGCCTGTGCAAAATAAAAAATGTTTCCAATATAGTTAGTTAGCCAAAATGTAATCTATAAAGGCTAGAGTAAGCAGATGTCTAGCAGAACAGAACCAAACTACCTGCTTTTCAGCTCTCTAACTCTAAGTTAGTCAGTGACTATAAGGAGCGCGACGCGGGACATAACTGTGAGTTTGCAAATGCTACTCAGCGTGCAGCTTCAAAAGCAAACAGTTATGGCCCATGTGCCCCCCACCTCAAGTCACTGATTGGTTACTGCCTGGTAATCAATCAGTGGAAATCAAGAGAGTTGCAAAGCAGGAAGTAGTGTTCTGACTATTATGTTAGACATCCAGTCACTCCAGCCTTTATACATCACATTTTGGCTAACTAATTATATCAGAAACATTTTTTTTTTATTTTGGAAAGGATATGTTTTTACCTAGTTTATTTTTATACTGAACAATTCCTTTAAAGTTTGCACTGCACTGCAAGGTGATGATGTTTTTTTAATCTCTTCTTCTAAAAGGGATATGTGGTAGAATCCATCTGCCTTTCTCTCAGGAGATTATTTTACTGGAGTCGCTCTGTCCTTGTCTTGTATACAAGCATGTTTGTCTTTTGTTTGCAGTCAGCAAACTTATGGGACATTTTGTTGTACTCAAAAAAAAATTCTATTCATTTTTTTTTTCATACAGAGGTGTTCCAGCATCAGCTATCTTGATTAAAGGTACTAAATAGATGCAGAGGCCATTAAATTACAGTTGTTCCTTAACTATTGCTTGTGTTTGATTAGCTATGACATTAACATATGCTCAAGGGTTGGAAGTTTGTCATTGTTATTAGATAATGATTTCATGCTGTTAGTATTGAAACTATTATCAGCATATTGCAGCGTTACAATTTACATTTGGGCATAAACCCAGGCTGTAAGACAAGATGTTCTTAATTATAGAAAGCATGTCATTAACCCTTTAAGTGCCACTGCACTTAGAAACTACACTGTGGCTTTAAAGGCAACTTATTGCCCTAGATACTGTAGTTATTGGCTTGTATATGTATTTCTTAAATAGTAGCTGATGGGGTACCCACATTTATTAAAGTAGGAGTACTGTCCTGGGGTAACTGGTATGCATTTATAATAACTTGGGGTGTCTATCATTTGGCACCCCAGTGATTATAACTTCTCCTTTAAGTGTGACAGAAGAATGAAGGTTGTAAGGGGTAGACGTATAGGTAGACGTGTAGATGTGTTTCATGTACATTGCTATTTTAATACTAGATGGTGCTGATTTGTAATTAACCCCTTTACGGAAATTCTAGAGCAGGTTCTTCCTGTGGTATTTAAAGGGGACCAGTCACCTACACATAAAAAGCTGTATAAAAAAAGCCTTGTTCAAAGGCATTTAAAAATCTCAGTCATCAGTCATTTATTCCCTACCCAAAAGGCATAGAGCCATGGGCAGGCAATTCCTTTCACTTTCCATACTGCACTTCCTAGATGTCACTACACTCTTCTCATTCCTGTTCCTTTCTCCCCATCTAATTGTGTGTTAATTTCATAGGCATGTTCACCAAGTTACATATTCTGGCACATAAACAAGATCTTGGGATGATGCAAAGCTTTCCTTTATAACAGTTTTTACAAAATGGTGACAGCCTGTTTGATGTATTTGTGTAATTCCAAAACTGAAGGAAACACAATTGAAATGATTTATATAGTGTAAGTAAGCTTGACAAACACAATAGAAATGAATTTGGAATTAAGTGTCAGGTCCCCCTTTAAGATGGTATACTGAGCCACCTACTGAGCCACCTCTTTTTTTTTGGATGATGTAAGATGATAAGAGTGGATGATACCAGGGAGCCTAAGGCTAGCCATCTTAGAGAGGTACCATAGCAAGCTTAAAGTTTCGGTTAGCTAGTGGAGCTCATGGTAGGTCCGAAGAATTAGTAGCAGTAGAACAACTAGTTGAGCCACTGGGGTTCCAACAAGTAGTAAGGAAGAGGCTATTTCTCTGGCAGTACCTCAACAGACAAGGACCCTGTGGACAGGACAGTAGGATTATATAGGTTCTGTTAACCTTTAGAGGACACCTCTGATGCAAGCTGTCTCCTGTGCCATGACAGAGCCTCCTGACTTGAAGAGAATAGGCAGGTTGGTGGTAGCAAGAAATGACTCAATTGGACTGGTAATAATTGTTCTGGTTAAATTATAACATTCTGGGACTTGAGCAATGAATTCTGACTGGTTGTAAGTGAACATTTTGGTTTTTGCTAGGTTTATGCTAGTCTTGCATCTTTGCAGGGCATACTTCTCCTCTGCTAACAATTGTCCAGGGTTATTTATTAAGGAAAACTATACCCACAAAATGAATACTTGAGCAACAGGTATAGTTTTCCTTTAAGTCACTTGGTAATAAAAGTCAAAGGGTTTGTATTAATATTCCAGATTATCATTCAATGCATCAACATTATAAGATTACAGTAGCTAAATGCAGTTCTAAATCTTATTACAGAAAATCACTTGAATCATTTAAAAAAGAAAAACATATTTACCTGTCTCATAAACATCTCTAATCTTTTGCAAATTAAGTAGATATTTAGGGCTAAAACACCTTGTACATGCTGTGCTTTTTTATAAAAGAAAACAAGTTTAGATTTATGCTGTATTTCCAAGTTTTAATGACATATTCAAATACTGTATGTGTTAATACATTTGAAATGCATAACCTTCTCTCTTTCTCCTTCTTCCCCCTCTTTACATTTCCAACCCCCTATCTCTTCTTGTTACAAAGCAGCACACCCAATATATGACAACCCAGTATGTCACTGGAAATTACCAGTAATCCTGAACTATCTGTAGAAATATTTCTTGAGGACATGCAAGCCGCTGTCTACATATATTTCTTTTGTGAACTTTTATTTGTCATCAATAAACCCCCAAACCTTAAATCACAAAAAATAACATACATAGAATTTACAACAGTAAGACTGGTAAAAGTAATTCTTCTTCAGGCGTTCTTTGTTTTCAGAAGTTTCTTTGCAGATTGTGCCAATGTAAACTCAACTCAACTCTGTTCAATTCTGATTGAACTAAAATTAGATTAGATTAAAAAAATGTGATTTATGATAATTTCATTCAAAATACACTGGCATCACTGGGAATTTTTTTGTGGTGACTTTTTAGCTCAAAATACATTAGGGGTGGTTCACCTTTAAGTTTATTTCTAGTATGTTACAGCCAATGGCCAATTCTAAGCAACTTTAAATTGTTCATTATTTATTTATAATCAAATTGGGGTAACTGACCCCATCTAAAAAACAAATGCTTTGTTAGGCTACAAATGTATTGTTAAAGCTACTTAATACTCATCTTTCTATTTAGGCTTCTCCTATTCATATTCCAGTCTCTTATTCAAATCAATGCATGGTTGTTAGGGCAAAGTACAAACTGGAGAGCTGCTGAATAAAAAGCTAAATAACCAAAACACTACAAATAATAAAAAACTCCTTTACATTCAATGGGTGTTTTTACAGGGTGTCCTTTTCCTGCAAAATATACTGGGGTCAATGGATGTTTTGTCACAGGAAACTTTTCACAAAATATTCACCAATGGCAAAACACACAATTTCACTGCAGATCCATGCCTGACAAAAAAGTTCACCAATTACTAAGCTCAACCCAAACATAAGTATATCATGGAAAAGCATTTTAAAGTTAGATCCTGTCACTATTCCCTTTGTCTATTTTAGGATTTGTTAAGATTTACAATACTGCCCAATTTTGCTAAAATGTATTGAAGGTCTAAAGTAAGCCAAAATTACATTGCAGTTAAAAGCATTTTTACTCTGCTGTAGCATATATATTGCCCTACTTTTTTAGAGAAGCTCCTTTCCACTATGCACTATTACATAGAAAAAGGCTACTGTGTTGCCAATTTCTTACAAACCCATTCCTGGAAAGCTCCTTAGATAGAGGGAAGGCTTTGATTGAATTGGTTGATGCGGGGGGCAAGGTGCCTATAATAATGATCTTGGTGACTTTTCTGCATATTTTTACAGTGCAAAAGGCTGTTTTTTTCTGGAAGAATAAAATGCATGGTGAAATTCTAGCACAGATTTGCAAAAAAATTTTGATCCTGGCAAAACAGAGAATTTTGAACAAACATGTACCAGGTAGGTATTGAGTCTCCCAATGAAAAAGACCATATGGAGGTGCTGATATACATCCTATTCATATAACAAAAGAACACTATTTCTCTAACTTTGATGAATATCATCTTCAAACAGTTTCCTGCTATCAAATCAGATAACCTGTGCCAAATAAATTGAACCTTTTACTGGATTACTAACATGTTTAAGACCATCCGTGTTCTCCCCAGAATTTCTGGGTGGAGTGAAAAAAAAAATAATTATACAAGTGCCTCCCCAACCTGTCTGCTGTACAATAAGGGGCAGATTTATCAAGGGTCGAAGTGAAAATTTCAAATTCGAGTTTTTGAGGTTTTTTTATGGCCACAACTGCCAAATTCACAATGACCATCAATCATTATGTAATGCCTCCCATTATTGTGCAGCGATCAAATGTAATCTCTTGAACCCAACCTACTCTTGTTGAAAATATTTTGAAATATTTAAGAAATAAAAGCATACCAAGAGCAGGATAGGAGGAGAAGGATAAAAAAAAAAAGTATAAACTAAGCTTTTAAAGGGAAGGTCACCTTTAACAAACATTAGTAATATAGCCGGAGTGTAAGGCAATTTGCAATCACTCATTATTATTTTTTTATGTTTTCTCTATGAACATTTTTATGCAACTCTCAAGGCAGTCACATACTGTATATTCCTATGCAGATTGGTTGAAAAAACAACCATTGAACATGAGGCCATAAATGTTCATTTAGCAAATGAAATGTTAAAACCTGCTTGATCAATGAACTAACCAATATCCATAGTACATAGAAATCAGATGGGATTTTCAAGCTCACACATATGATAACCTAGATCCATCTTCAGCCTGAGAATTTCAACACCAATCTGGTTGCTAGTGCTTATCTAACCTAGCAAACCAGTTTGGAAGTCAGAACTTTGCTGCATAGCATAGCATAACAAAAAACTATAGGTCAATAGGTCAGTGATGTTGCTGTCAAAAGCTGAAAATAAATAATTCATTTATGTAGCTTGAAAAATGTCCTTCTAAAGGAGAACTAATGCTTAGCTAAAGAAGTAGCTAGAAATATTGTAAATTGTGTTTTGGGCTTCTGGACCAGCCCAAGGTAACCCCAGCCCTTTAGCAGTAAAGATCTGTGTCGTCCCAGTAGCTCCCCATCTTCTTTTTCTTCTGATTCACTGCACATGCTCTGTGCTGCTGTCACTTACTGATCTTAGGGACTGACTCACAATATACAGTACATTTAGAAATAAATGTCACAATATAAGGCTGATTAGTAATTAATACAGATACGTAATTACTACTTGGCAGCACAGAAACCAGTGCAAATAACATCAGAATTTAAGCCCTGTGGCATCAGTTTATTTTACAGAAAACTTCTTTTCTGCTTGATAATTTACCGCAATCCCTAAACGTAGCTTTTTAACAGCTGGTCAGTGCCCACTGAGCGTGTGACTAGTTTGAAGTTCTGGATCATTGCTGCTATAGAGAAGCTGAAACTTTAGACTGGTGTAATAAGATCTTTATTTAAAATATGGCATTTTAAGCCATATTCATGTAGGGGATCAGACAAATCCTTTCCCTGTTTTTCTGTCTGTGACATCATCCACCCCAGTTAACGGCTGGAGAGCAGTCCGGAAAGGTAACTTGGGGCAGGTAGCGCTACCTGGGGACATAAGAGCTTGGGGAAGGGACATTGAACTGACTGGAGTGATTCTGCATTTATCCACCTGGTGTGGAGTGTGGGACTGTGGCATTGAGAGACTGCCAGGGGTTGATAGTCCACAAAGGTTCCCCAGAGTAAAGTGATATTGTGTAATTGGCATTTACAGTTACTGAAGACTGTTTGCAAACTGTGTGTGTGTGTTTTTTTTCCCTAGTGGAAATCCCCTGAGGTGTGCCTCTCAGATTTCCCTAGGTGGAGGCATTGCGCTGTAAATCCCATTTCCCAGTACTTTTCATACATAAAAGGGACTCAAGGCCCTGGATTGCCAAGGGTTAATTGCTATTTAAAGAGACAATTACCAAATTAGGGTTATATTAATTTTTAGGGTTTAGTTTAGCTGCCTTTAAAGTTTTATTTTGAATGATTTAATATTACAGATTATTCTCCTTGGCACTGATATACAATATATCATTGTCTTCCTTTTAAATTTTTTTTTTTTTTGGTACTTTAGAGGATATTCATTTTTCGTGTTTTATTTAAGTGGTGTTTGAGGTCTAAATAATGCTGCCCATGTTAAGCTGTACTTCTCTGTCTTCTGCAAAAATGCAAGTAAAGGCATTGCATAACACGTGACCACTTTCTTACCCTTCTTCTTTCATTGCATTTGACAGCTTCTCTTTTTGTGTTATGACTTAATCACAGAAAAGCACAATGATGCCTTGGCAAAACATCATGCACATTCAGAGGAAAATGAAAATCATTATTTTTGCAAAAATGTGCTGTACCCAACAGTTCAATAACATCATTATACATTTCTTTTCCTTTGCTTTTGTTATCTTCCATCCTTTGATATAGTTCAGAGAGTAAAAGGTGTAGTAGTCAGCAAAATAAAAAAACTCTAAAGGAGAGAAACTGACACTTTTTATGTATAGCTTGAAAACACTAACTACGGACGCTGCCACGAGTTTTTAAGAAAGCCTTTAGGGTCTCAAAAGATTACAAATGTACATTTAGCTCCTTGTGACTGTTACTTGACAAACAGTCTTCTTTTTCTTACTAAGCTTTGATTCTGCAAACTCAGTATTTTTTGTAAAAATGTTAGGCTGCCAAAGAATATGACTCATATGAAAATGTATTGTTATTTACTTTGCAAACAAAGCTAGGGACCTATATGGGACATGTTATCCAGAATACCCGGATAATGGACCTTTCCGTAATTTGGATCTTCATTAGTGATAGGCAAATCTGTCCCGTTTCGATTATCCAAAAAATTTGTGAAATGCTGAATAAATTCGTGAAACAGCAAAAAAAATGTGCAAAACGTATTGAAGTTAATGGACATCAAAATAATTTTGAAGCGCAAATAATTTTTGACATGAGCGACAATTTTTATACGAGTGTCCCAATAATTTTCATGTGCATCAGTTTTTGTGCGCGTAGCAATTTTGATGAACAAAAATTTTTGTTTTTTTGTCGCAGCAAGTTTTCCACGGCAAAATTTTTCCACAGTTTGTGAAATCCATGCCTGCCAAATAAATTTACCCATCACTAATCCTCATACCTAAAGTCTACAATAGGCTGGTTTTGCTTCCAATAAGGATTCATTATATATTAGTTTGATCAAGTACTAGGTACTGTTGCATTGTTAAAGAGAAAATTTTCTAAATCCAAATACAAAAAGACCAACCGAATTTGATTCAATTTTTTTCGATCACATAGGTCCATTTTCAATCTAATAGGTCCGTATTCAAACACATTTGAATTGATCGATTCAAATTTTTAGAGCATTCCGTTCAAAGTTTTTCCCAAAAAGAAGTTTGAATTTTCCACCAATTGACTCCATATGGGTTCTAGGAGGTCCCTCATAAGCTAAAACAGCAATTTGGCAGGTTTTAGATAGCGAATGGTGGAATTTGAATTTAAAGAGACAGTACATGATAAATTTTGAAATTGTAATTTTCGAATTTTTTTGCAAATTCTAATCAAATTTGGATTATTCCCTAGTCAAGGAACACAAGAATATCTTGAAACTCAAATTTTTTAAATTTGAAAATTCACTTCGACCTTTGATAAATCTGCCCCTTACAGTACAGAAAATATGTTTATCCCAGTGTTACTAATATTATTGTCCTATAGTTTTATGATGCTATCACATTAAGCAGAGTGTGAGTGTGAGGAAAACTCACCCTGGTGATCCAGTTGGCCGGCGGGGACTCCTGTCGCAACTTCGGCGGGGACGCTGACCATGCTGCTCCGCTGCTCCTGTAATGCGCACACTTCTACATCTTAAAGTCGCATTGACGCTGGTGTGATGACGTCAGTGCACAATGGCGCACAATTCAAATAGTATTTATGGGATAGCCTGTATTTTGCTCATGGCCCGTTATAGGTTCATCTTTGTGAGTTCCTGTTGCTTTTCCTGCGTTATCCTGTTATCTGATTCCTGTTTCGACCCTTGCCTGATTGATTATTCTGACTTCTGTGTTCCTGACCCCTTTCTGATAAACCGATTATTCTGATAGCTGTACTGTGACCTGTGCCTGTCTTATTATTCTGCCCGCACTGACCCGGCCTGGTTTGACTATGTTTTCTGCCTGCTTCTTGAACTGTGACCTTCTGCCCAAGAAGACTTTGCTAAGGATTGTGGCCCTCTGTTCGTCCAGAACCCTTAGCTTGGCTCCTGTATTAAATAAGACCTGGCAGCATCAAATTAGCTGAGGGCTCCTCCCAAGGTGAAAGGTGGCTGTTATAGGCAGAAGCAAGAGCCGAGACCAGGGAGCCTAGAATTGGTTCTGGATTTTGGGTGCTGATCGTGACACAGAAGTTATCCAGAGATTATTCAGCCAGTCATATCATTAACTTAACTGACTAGTATTTTTTGGATACTGTTATGTTTGGTAGCCGAGGATAAGGAGAGTATAACAGTGCTTTATTAACAGGTTCATACAGGCCTTACACAACAACCGTAACTTCTTACTTTCTCTTTCAAGCTGTACAGAAAGTCCTGTGTATGCGCAGTACAAGTCCTGTGCACAGTAACACCCGCAGGCCATTTGTATATACACCATATATTCCCCCTATAGTAGGAAAGCATTTGGGCAGATGTAATAAACAACAGCTATGCATCTTAAAGAAATAATATACATTATTCACATCACATAGTCCTGGGTCCATGCAGGTAGTTTTCTGATTCTTTCAGTATGCTTTATAGGTTCATTTTCTTCAGGCCCATTGCAGTTGGCATCAGGAGTAGGAAAATATCCTTCATCAAATGGAGCTTCTCCAAAGTCATATCTAACAGGAGCAAGATGACTTGCATTCCATAAGCATCCATCAGACAGTTCATATGTGTATGGTCCTCGCTGGCATCTCACTTCAAGTGTTGTAGTAAATTTAGATGTCCTTGTTTCAGTATACCTGGTTTCTTAATTCTGACTAAAGAGCCAGGCTGAAAGTGTACTTCTCTTGCACCACGTTTCTATCAGTAGAAGCCTTGCATTTGGCTTGGTGACATTTCACAATGTCTGCAGTAGATGATTTTGTAGGCACAGTACTTTGTGGAAGTTTGATGTCTGCAACATGTAACGTATGATATAAGAACTCTGTTGTAAATACTTTTCAAGATTTCCCAGTAAGATTTGCTGTCTGTAGTGCTTCTTTCAGACTTCTGTTGAATTGCTCGATTTCTCCATTTGCCTGTGGGTAATAAACTGAAGATTTCCTATGCACAATATTCCTCTCTCTCAGAAAGGATTCAAACTGTGGTTTGGTGTCTGATATTAACTCCTTCTCTGCTGAAGACTGTAGACAGAAATGTTATTACTGTAGCTGATGTTACATGAGAAACAAATGCAATTTCAGGCAATTTACTGTAATAGTCTATCAGGTTATAGCAAATCTACAGTCTATAGGAGCATCTGCAAAAGGACCGACAATTTCAATAGCAAGTTTTTCCCATGCTGAATCAGGAAATTATACTGGCTGAAGTGGTGGTGTATGTGTGATTGCTGTTTTGTCATGATTCTGATAAGTAACACAAGAATGAATGGCAGTTACCACATCGGCATCCATTGCTGACCACCAGTATAGATCTTGCAGTCTTTGTTTTTTACCTACAATTCCTTGATGACTCTCATGTGCAAGTTGTATAAGCTGTTCTCTCAAGGTTTCTGGTACAAGTAAGTGGTGAGTTCCACGGACAACATAGCCATCTACTAAGGACAGTTTGTGTCTAATCTTGAGGATCAGGACAGTTCATGTCTAATCCTGTAGTAAGGTTGAAGATAAGGACTGAGTTTCTTCTCAGCATTTGGCCATTTGCTTTGTAAGATGTCCCGTAGTTTGACTTGAATTGGACATGTGAAACAAGCTTGCTTAAAATCAGCAGCTGTAACTGTAGATGATAGTAAATCAGTCAATGCTACAAATTCCATGTCCTCATCCAGTGTATCAGAAGCTGCAGGTAAAGGTAAACTTGACAAACAATCAGCAGTAACATTATTCAAACCTGGTTTGTATTGCATTTTGTAGTTGAAATTCAGTAGCTGTTATGAATTTATGCAGATTATAGATCCCAGCAACAATGTTACCAATGCTGGACAGATGGGAACTGTGGGTAATTGCAACAGTGCAATTAGAAAAGTAGCAACTAAGTTACAACATGAGCCCAGGCTGCTGTGTCCCTCTGCAGCTATGCTGATAACCTCCTTGGATGCTAATTACTTCCTAGGGTCTTATATTTTCCCCTGGAGTGTCGACCAGCAATGACCCCCTGATATATATATTTAGCAGAGGCTAGATAGCAGTAGAGCTGGTAGAAGATGCTTATGGAGTTAGTGTGGGCGGCGGTAACCCGCGGCCAAGAAGGAAGACAGAGAGCTTGTTTTTGCACTACCGAATCCTGCCCAAGTTCCCTGCCCAAATGCTCAAGGTGGACTTATTCCGAGAAAGGATCGAGAAGTATTTCCCAACGTTTGTGACACACGGAGCGCATGAACTAAACTGCACACACGCTCAGCTTGCATTGAACTGGCAGCCGTGTGCGCCTCAGGGCCTTAAAACACCTCTGACTCTTGTGGATTGGCCAACTAATCATTAACTCTTGCACTGCTTATCTGCTCCACCTCAGCCCTAACAGTAGCCTTGCTGACCATCTAGCTATACACATTCCAGTTCTTACTAGTCCCTTTGTTGTAAGTAGTGTAGTAAAGGGCTATGATCAGTGCACAAGGTAAATTATGTACCCCATAGGTATGTTCTCCATTTTTCTGTTGCCCAAACACATGCTAGAGTTCCTTTTTCAACAGTTGAATACTGGATGTTGTGGATGCAAATGCAACAGTTTTCTCTGTATGATCAGCATGGATTTGTGTGAGAACTGCACCAACGCCATAGTCTGAGCAGATTCTGACCACACCAGACTTAAAGTTCCACATAGTAGTGCTCTAAGTGGCTCCACAACTGAAGCATAGTTGGGAATGAACTTAGAATACCAAGAGGTATGACCTAAGATAGCTCATAAGGTCTGGAAATCATATGGAGTAGGTGCTTGTGGAAACACATTGACAGGGTCAGGCAGTAATCCATCTTGTGAAATTATATGACTCACAAATGACAGCTGAGTGTGTCTGAAGTGGCATTTTGAAAGGTTCAGTTTGAGTCCTGCAGAATCAATGCATTTCAGAACCTTTTCCAGGTACTTGTCATGAATATCCATAGTTGGAGTGTAGACAATTATATCATCCAAGTAACATTCTACACCAGGTATGCCATGGAGTATAGAAGACATCAGTCTTTGAAAACAACTTGGTGCTGAAGCCAGTCCATAGGGTACACGCTTGAACCAAAACAAACCATCATGGAACTTCATGCACATCTTTAGCAGAAATATGGCAGACCTTTGCAAAATGTCCTACTTTTGTGCAGTTGCGGGACATGTAACATGATTTACAGTGTGCTGTGTTGAACCACAGCAAAAGCAGTATTTTTTTATTTGTATTTGCTGCACGGTTTTGCAGTGTAGGTGAATCCCTTTCCTTAGCACTGTGACTCTGCTGAATTCACAATCTGTTAGTTTCCAGCAGTTCCTTGACTGAGAGTTTTAGCCTCTGCCACTGCTGTTTCAATTTGGTTAGAAACTGTAATAGCCTTTGCAAGGGTTAAATCCTGCTCTAGGAGCAGTCTCTCTCTAATGTGAGATGAGGTTTTTTTTTCCACTATTTGTTCTCTAAGCATTTCATCTGTTGAATTCCCAAAGTTACAGGTAACAACAAGCTCTCTCAAAGATGCTACAGAGTGTTCTGTGGATTCGCCATTTCGTTGCCCACATTGGCGGAATTTATATCTTTCAGCAACCACATTTACTCTTGACATGATAAAGTTCTTTATGGCAGTAAGAGCAGTTTCATAAGTCTGCTTTCTAGCAGCAGAAATCTCCCCTTGGTCAGCAGCAATACTGTAATTTTCAAATATTTGAATCAAAGCAGTAAAAGGTATGGTAGGCTCACCAGGGTTTGGAAGAAAAGCTGCAGGCTGCTGAAGAGGTAGAAAAGACATCCTTGTCGCCATTTAAGTTGATGAGGATGAGGAGAGTATAACAGTACTTTATTAACAGGCTCATACAGGCCTTACAGAATAACAGTAACTTCTTACTTTCACTTTCAAGCTGTACAGAAAGTCCTGTGCATAGTGACACCTGCAGGCCATTTGTATAAACACCACAGATATCAAATCTTTACCTTTGAGTGGCATGTTGCCGCTTCAGCTCTCCTTGAATTTTTCAAATTGTCCTCTCTTGTCCCCTCTCTACTACCCTTTCTTTGCCAGGTAATATATTGTTATCACCTCTTTAAATATCAGTTGACTGATATTGGTTCACCTTTTATTTACCCCTTGTCTTTTTTTTATTCAGTATTTTGACCTGCATGCCCTTTTAGTAGCCCTGATTGCTCTCACATTACTCCATGGGAAACCAGAGTGCTGATATAATATGATGAAGATCATGATTAACACTTGTGATGAGCAAGTTTTTTTTCACCAGCCATGGATTCACGGTGAAATTCTACATTTTACCATCTGCAAATTTTTTTCTAAAAACTGCTGCAAAAGTTTGCAGTGACAACAAAGTCACCTAGACAAAAATGTAGCTGGGACAGAAGTTTTCTCGCATTTTTGGCAGTTTTGCTAATTTTTTGGCAAAGCGAAACTGGACAATCACTCATGAATTAACACATAAAGGACAGTTGTGAATGCAAAAGCAGTGTGCAAAATCAATTTCAAGCCCAAATCACAATGTTTTTTTACCTAGTTGAAGTGTTGTATCCCTTAATTCCAGTGTAATTTTGCCTATGCACTTCCACAATTGTGCCCAATGCATTAAAATGGATGCAGCTGTACTTTGAACAAATCATCTAACATTTTGAGAATAGAGGGTGCTTTACTTCCAGAGATTTGCATTAGATACACTGCATACATTTCTGGTGGGCCTACTGACACAACACATTGTGGGAGCTCTGAAAGTAACATTAGGTCCAAGGTGAATGTACAGTAACTCTGTTTTTCAAACATTAATAGGTGCAGTTGAGCACTGTTCATAGAGGCAGCCACATGGAAGTGCTGGAGCATGTCTGGATGTGGATGCAAATACCATACTAAATTGCATTAATAAGCATTTTCAATTTAATCCATTTCAGAGAACCTGTGTTTGCAGATGTGTTTGTAATTGACCCCTTATATTTTACAAAACTATAGCAAGAAATATGACTTTGAGAAACATCTCCTCAATCTTCTCTTTCCAGAACTGAGCAGAACAAAATGAAACTGAAATAGTCGCACATAATATCAGAAAATTTGGCAAGTCACTTACTGTAATTCTCTTTAGCATCAAACGGAAACTACACGGAACAAATAAAATAAGCCTGATGTAGTTACATAAATAGGATAATCAGCAGAACACATCTAATCTGTTCTCATCTGGCATCTAACTGTTTTTCTTTGTTAGATTATTCTTTCTAAAACAGCAAGCAATCTAGCACAGCTGCTTATTACACAAGTCCTCAGTTTATTAATGTTATGTCACAAAGGTTATCAAATGGTTTACTAAGTAAATAGTCTGTTAGAAATAAGAAAAAATGCAGTCTCAATCATATTATGTATTAATATTATTATGTATTTTTATAGATCCTTCAAGCAGCTGTAAATAGAAGAACTGAGGATATTAATTCACAAAGGTAAAAGGAATCATACTACAGAAGACATACCCTCATCTTGTGAGCAGTAATTAGTCAGATGGATTAGTTTTGGATTGATTACTTGACTTTGACCCTTGCCTGAACTTGACTTGAGCGGGTGACAGTGGGTTATGTGATGTCCCGTTTGGAGGGTAAACTGCTTGAGTGGGCAAAACCTCTTTGGGAGAAGAATTCTCCATTGATGTTTAATGTTAAAGAGTAGTGATGGGCGAAACTCCCGCGTTTCGCTTCGCCGAAAAATTTGCGAATTTCCATAGAAAAATTCGCAAAACGAGTCGCGCGTCAGAAACGCGCGTTGCTTCGTTTCCGACGCGTCGTTTTCGGCACGCGGCGCGTCGTTTTTGGCGCGGCGCGTCAAAGACGACGCACGACTCGTTTTTGTTGGCGAATTTTTCGGCGGCGAATTTTTGCTGCCGTTTTGCGAATTTATTCGCCATCGGAATTCGCCCCTGGCAAATAAATTCGCCCATCACTATTAAAGAGTTCCTTCAGTCTTTCAGAACTATCTTTGATGCCCCGGGTTTGGTTGCTAATGCCTCATCTCACATTCTGCAAATCCGTCAGGGAAGTCTCAGTGCCTGTGAGTACGCTATTGACTTTAGAACTTTAATGGCAGAGACCTCTTGGAATGATGAGGCATACAAGGCGGCATCACATCAAAGCTCCAAGAGAACTTTCACTAGTTTCACCTTCCTTTACAGAGCTGCAGAAAATCTCATGGATTTGGCTTTTGCCAAATGAGTGGGTATTCCCCTATATCCCATGTCCTCTCCCATGCAGGTCTTTGCCATTGACGACAGACCCTTATCGTCAGACATTATCTCCTTAACAACGAAAAGGGGGCAAACTTAGCTCATGGCCTCCTCCAGCCGTAGAAGCATTCCAATCCCTGAAGGATGCCTTCACCTCTGCTTCAGTCCTTCGACATCCTGATCCGAGGTTACCCTTCTTTATTGAGGTAGACGCTTCTGAAGTTGGAGTCGGTGATATCCTTTCCCAAAGACATTCTGCTAATGGGAAATTACATCCATGCGCATACTTCTCCAAGAAATTATCTTTGATGGAGCAGAATTATGATGTTGGGAACCATGTACTCTTGGCAGTAAATCTAGCTCTCGAAGAGTGGCATCACCTCCTAGAAGGGACTTAGGTCCCAGTCACTATCTGTACTGACCATAAAAACCGTGAATTTATTCAAACTCTTAAAAGACTAAATCCCTGACAGGCAAGATGGGCCCTCTTCTTCTCCTGCTTTAACTTCATCTTGACCTACTGTCCTGGCTCCAACAATCGAAAAGTGGATGCCTGCATTATTGCTTCCATTTTTCCTCAGTTTGCTGAGCAGATTCTGTCTGGTCAGTCTTCCGCTCCTACTGATACAACTATTGGGATGGCATTTGTACCTTCTGAGCTTCGCCTGCCCATCCTACAACAGACTCATTGTTCTAAGCAGGCTGGACTTCCCAGTGCTGAAAAGACTCTAGAACATCTACAATGCATAGTTTTATGGTTGACGATCCGCAAAGATGTCAAGGATTTTGTCGTTGCTTGCTAAATTTGTGCCACTTCCAAGGCCATTCCCTCTAGTCCATGGACCCACCTGGCAATGGACTTCCTTGTTGAACTTCCACCCTCAAAGGGGAACACTGTCATTTGGGTAGTTATACACCACTTCATTCCTCTGCGGAAACTACCCTCAGTGGTAGAATTATCCCAGCTCTTCATCCAATTTTAATTTTTCAGTTGCATGGCTTCCCAGCTGAGAGTCTCTGACAGGGGATCTCAATTCACAGCAAAGTTCTGGCGTTCATTATTTAAAGATTTGGGTATCACTCTTCAGTTCTCTTCTGCCTACCATCCCCAAACCAATGGGGAAGCAGAGTGGGTGATTCAAGTATTCGACAATTCCTGAGAAACCATGTGTCCCTCGGTCAAGATGATTGGTCTGATCTCCTCCCATGGGCGGAATTCGTTCCTAATAATGAATGTCACACTTCCACAGATGACCACACAGCCCATATGTCTGCTATTTGGGCCATGACTAAATTTGGAGAAGAGCATTCTGGTGCATAAAACTTTCGCTGATCGCAGACAGAGATCCTCCCCTCCATACAAGGTCAGAGCCAAGGTGTGGTTGTCCATTTAACATTCAGTTAAACATTCCTTCTCCTAAGTTGGGTACAAGATTTGTCGGTTAATTCCCCATTTCCCAGATAATTAATCCTGTGGCAGTCAAGCTTTCACTACCCCCTGAGATGCGAATACCTAAAGTGTTTCATGTCTACCTGTGAAACCAGCAATTTCCAATCGCTTCTCTTCTGATCAGTCTCCTCCTTCAGCCATCTCCATGGATGGCCAACAAGAGTATAAAGTGGAAAAGATCTTAGATTCCAGACTTTCCAGGGGTTCTCTCCAGTTCCTCATCAAGTGGAAGGATTTTGGCCCTGAAGAATGCTCTTGGGAGAAACATTCTAATGTACATGTCCCTCGCTTGGTGAAGATATTCTACAATCAGTTTCCCCTGAAGCCAAGACTTGGTGGTCCAGTGGGCCCCCGTGGGGGAGGGAGTACTGTCAGGACCGCCGGGATTACCCCGTGATGTGCCTTACCATCACAGCAGTTGCAACAAATTCAAGATGGCGTACCGTTCAGCCCCACGTGGGTAGTGGCGCTAGTGCTGTGACGCCAGCACCGGAATGCCGGCACAATGCTGTAACAAACCGGCGCCAAGTTCAAATAAAAGGTCACCAATTCAATGCCCAAGTATAGGTTCTGTTTTCTAGCATTCCTGGGTGCTTATATTTGCTATTGGATTGATTACTGGACTTTGACCCTTGCCAGAACTTGATTTTGATTATTTCTGCCTGCCTGGACTTTGACTTCACTTCATTCTTGAACCCTTGCCTGTACTTTGAACTTGGACTTTAACCCCAAAGCTTCCTCCTTGGTCCTGACAACTCCCGCTGGGAGCCGATAGGCTGCCTGACACTGCTCAGTTAAGTTGTTTAAGTAGAAGTACAAGTGCCAAGGTTTGCAGAAACCTTACTGTTTCATAGATCCCATATTATCAGATAATTGGATATGTGAAATGCCCATATCTGACATTGAAAGGTACCTGTTGCCAAAAAATATTATCCCCAACAAAAGGTGCAGTCTAATAGAGCCAGTACTCTATAATTAAATTGCCCCCCACGCTAGACGACCTGCACCAGAAGGGAGCTCTAGGTGCTAGGGGCCATGTTGAGGCACACACGTCCATAAAGAGTGATGTTGCAACTCATTATGCGCATATGTGTGATATCAGAAGAGCATTATGCACATGCGCTATTACTGACATACCTTTTTTGCACTGGCGCTAATGAAATTTCTTTTTTTAAAAAAAAAAGCTACTGTTACCCTCAAAGAGAGTGTGGGCTCTTTATGGCTTCTTGGGGTGAGTGTAGTTTTTTGTAGCTTTATATCATTTAAACTGCAGTTAATGTGTTTTTATTTTTCAGTAGCTGGAATGACAGAGGATAGTAAATCATATCTTTCTTTTGGGGGCCTTAGAGGCCACATTTTTAGGTATGCATATTGGGCATCAAACTGTTTGGCGGACCCCTGGCTTTCATATTTAGTGTGATTATCTTTGTACCTAATGATATGTGAGAGATAAGGTGCTGTAAAATGAAAACTTTGAGGTGATTTTTTAAAATTTCAGACAATGTTATAAAACCCTGTAACTTTATGGGGCAAATTTACAAAATTCACGTGAATGGATCGAAGTTCGATCGAATTCCGATCATACGATTTTTTCGAAGGCTTGAATATGCAAATATGGCCACTTCGATCATCGAATGACCAAAAACTTTTTTAATTTTATTTGACTGCCTACGTCGCCAGATTGAATCTACCGAATTGCAATAGAAGCCTATGGGAATCACCCCATAGGCTTCCTTTTCAAACACCTGCTCGAATACCATTTGTACGATCGAATGCCTCGATCGTTTGAATCATACAAATTTTTCAAGTGCTCAAAGGAAAAAGTATGATTTTTTCATGAAATCGAACGATCAGTATTTGATAGTACGATTTCATCGAGATAAACTCACTACACTTAGATTATATTCTCGTTGCATTCTTATTTCCTAAGTTTCTTTGTAGCACTGACTCATATGGATCTCTAGAAAATTTACTTTTACCCGAAGAGAACCAGGCTTATTTGAGTCGGAACGAAGGAAAATTCCAGAGACTGTGGTTAATCGTATTAAACCTATTGCTTAGAATTATGCTTTATTTTATTAAGCAAAAAATTATTATAAAAATATTTTTTGGGTTGGCATTCCCTTTATGGTTAACTTATTTATAAAACCGCAGTGTTTGTTATCAACCCATTTGGATGTATGGAATGTGGTACATCCTTTTATAAATGTTAGAGCTACAGGAGAAATAAAGACACCATTTGGATTTTGCCATAATGCTTTTGTTGATAGTACAGTATCTAGTATCAAGCTTACAGTTAAAAATATATTTTTTTGAAATAAATATTTATTTGAAATAAATAAAAAAAAAAAAAAAATTTTTAGTAAATACATATAATAAATATGCCACATAGATTTTGGGCATAATTGGAACCTCTGTGTTTCTGTTGGTGGGCTTACTGACAACCATTTTCTGGAGGCGCTAACACATCTCATAGAGAATATCTTTTAGCAGCATCTTCAGATTAAATTGAACCTGGACTCAATAGAGCTAACTTCCTACAGCATGTATCTGTTTCTTATCATTAACGAAAAGGATAAATCTGTTTCTCTGCTTTTCTATATAGTTCATATTATCAAATGATGTAATAGAGAATCTGATATAGACATTCCACTGAAACTTCATTTTGTGTAGATTCAAAGTTTCATAAATCCACACTCCTATTTAGAAGACCAAAGCACACAACAGTTTTTTGTTTCATAGCTTTGCATTCCCTGGAGAAATGCTTGCAGTTATCCATTATTTTGCGGAGGAATCACAAATGAATAATGGTAATCTTAATCAATGAGTTATTTTGAGTTATTGTTGACCAATGAATCCTCAGGGGATCATTATTTTCATTATAGATTCACAGAAAGACTTTAAGTAATTAAATAAGTTAAGCAAATCTTAGATTATTTATAGATTAAATGGCCATGGGATATGGTGGAATAGTATTTTTTATTGCGATGCAATGATCAAATATGAAGAAACTGCTTCAGGTCAATTCTGTGTTATGGCAGTAAGAAGGGCTGCCTGTAAATATATTTTAACACATATCACATTTAACAGGTGTGCCTTTATTTATTTTTGAATGATAGTCGGAGGCTGAGAGCAACTTCCCACCAAGCAGTGGTGATATATAGACCCTGTGTGTCACAAAACGTAAAGTTGAAAGGACAAATTAAGATAATAAAAATAAAAAACAAACATGTTATTATATCAAGAATTTTTTTTTTACTAAAACATATAAAAAGTAAGTTATGCACGCTAAGTCAAACGTTGGTGTACATTTTCACCCTTTTTTTTAACACAATATGCATTAATACTGAAGTTTGTATTGGTTTGTATTGCTAGTTCTTTTTTTCTTTTAAACAGAAAGTTGTATCTCTGGCTTATTATAGTTCTCTTTTCTCCCCTCATTCTTCATCTTTGTTTCCTACAGCCCTCCTATAACTCCTAGAGTATCATCATTTATATACGTGGGTTTATCGTGTATATCCCTTAACTAGTCTCTTTAGTTCTGAATTCAGCTTGACAGATACTATTTTACCTTATTGCAATGCTTAATTGTATTATGTCATTCTTTGTTTGCCTCATCAAAGTACAGTATCAATCCTTTAGGGTGATCTATCATTGTCCAGTGACACAGGTATAGGATAAGTTATCTGGAAAACTGTTATACAGAAAATATCCATATTATGGGAAGGCCATCTCATAGACTCCAGTCTATCCAAATAATCCACATTTTAAAGGATAAGGAAAGCAACCAAAGCAGTTTATCGCCAATAGATTAGCCACAATAGTGCACACTAAAACACCATATTTATTCTGCAGAATGCTTTACCATTCCTGAGTAAACCGCTTTGGAAGCACTCTCTGTTTCGTTAGGATAGCAGCTGCCATGTTAGATTGGTGTGACAATTCTTCCTGCCTGAGTCTCTCTCTGCTCACTCATAGCTCTGAGCTCAGATTACAGCAGAGAAAGGAGCAGGGAGGGGGAGGGAGATATGAGCAAACTGAGCATGTTCAAGCCCTAACTCTGGAGATTTATGCTGAAAACAGAAAGTCTGATAAAGAAGCCCATGTATACGCAATATAAGGAAATAAATGTGGTGTTTATTTTGACAGAAGACTCAGAGTAGCATTACTTTGAGTGTTTACTGGTGTATTTATATAAAGCTTTATTCATTTTAGCCTTTCCTTCTCCTTTAAAATGAATTTCCTTTTTCTTCGTAATAATAAAACAATAACTTGTACTTGATCCCAGTTAAGATATAATAAATCCTTATTGGAGATAAACCCAGCCAATTGGTTTATTTGATGTTCTGGATAACCCAAGGTCCTGATCATTCTGGAAAATGGGTCCCATAGCTGTGTTAATAATGATGGTAAAAAAAGATTTCAAGCATTTTAACATTTGTAACTTTCTTTTCCTTGCTTTAACAAATTGTTCCACTCCAGAAAATGGCTGTATATTTTTTGAATGTAATAATGTGTATGCTGTTTAAATCCTTAATGGGACAAAGTTAGGCAAATCCTTGATAAATTAAGCTGTAGCAAGCATTGGCAGTCAGCAGCAGGAGGAAGAGAGCAAGGTATTAAAATGGGTATAGTTTCAAAGGCATAGAGGGTCATTCTTACCCTTTACACAACACTGGTAAGGCCCCATCTAGAATATGGGGTGCAGTATTGGTCTCCAGTGCTTAAAATGGATAATAAAATAGAGAATAAAAACAGCTAAGCTGATAATGGCTATAGAAGTTCTCAGTTACTATATGTGGGGGCTGGCCAAATCAGACCTGTGGAAGAGGCAAGAGTTTGGGGAGCATGATAACTTTATAATTATACAGTAAAAAAAAAAAAAGCTGTGTAAAATAAACGGTGAATTTAACAGTGTGTGTCTTGTATTTTACGCAACCTGAATGCCAGAAATGATGCTGTTATTGTGCACCATTTGTGTAAACCATCTTGCATAAACCATCAGTTAACAAGAAACATTGAAGTGGCAGGTAAGTTTTGGCCGGAAAAAATGCAGAAAAACTGAGATGCACCAATGTGTAATTTCCCATAATTTCCCATAGCATTTTCAAACAGCTGCTTCTGTTTACATTGATTAAACAGGTACACGGTCACTGAATATCAATACACTGCTTGACTAGTAACCTATTGTTTACATAGTGATGCTTGGTGTTGTGTGGTGTATTTTGACATAATCTTTTGTATTATGTTGAACCAGGGCATGTTCTTATGGGCCCCTGTGGTTCCAGAAATAACACCCCACATGTGGGAAATTTGAAAGGCTTTTGGGTTTTTTATTTTCTTTTTCCTCTAGATCAGTTCTGTAATCTCCTGTACTGTTCACACCTGAGACCCAGACTGAAACTGGCCACTGTTCACACTCATACAAACTGCTGGAGGGGCACCAGCACTGTGTCACTGTATGTAGCACATCCTAATAGGTTTCAATGCCTCTTGCTCTGTTCTGCCTTCCCCATGCTCCCTGTGCTTATGTTCTACAGGCAGATAAAATGCTATAAGCACTCCCTCTCTTCAGCAATAGTGCTAAACCATTCTTGTGGTTTATTTGAGATCCCTGTGTGTGCCATACTCTGCCTGTGTGTGCCATACTCTGCCTATGTGCCATACTCTGCCTGTGTGTGCCATACTTTGCCTTCTCTGTGCTCCCTGTGTGTGCCATGTTCTGCCTGTGTATTCCATACGTTACCTTCCCTATGCTCCCTGTGTGTGCCATACTCTGCCTGTATGTGCCCTGCTCTGCCTGTGGAACATAAGCCTGGTATTTGTTCTGGGGGTTTGTTGACATTTAAAAATAAATTATTGTTAGGGGTCCCTAAGGTGTTTAATCATCTGCTGAGTGGGGGTGGGGGTTGGGTGCTGTGCTATCCACAGCAGAGGAAGAGGCATATGGATTTGATCTAAATATGACAACTTTTTTCACATATGATTGATGAGTAATATCCCTGTAGTGAACTACCACCATTAATGTGGACATGGTCTTGTGGTAACATGAGTGTTGTTTAAAGTGGGTGTGGTTTAAAAACATTGGTTTAAAAACAGTAGGCATGCACCAAATCCACTTTTTTTGGATTCAGCCGAATCCCTGAATCCTTCCTGAAAGATTGGGCCAAATACCGAACCGAATCCAAACCCTAATTTGCATATGCAAATTATTGGTGGGAAGGGGAAAACATTTTTTACTTCCTTGTTTTGTGCCAAAAAGTCACGTGATTTCCCTCCCTGGCCCTAATTTGCATATGCAAATTAGGATTCGGTTTCGATTCAGCCAGGCAGAAGAATTCCGCTGAATCCGAATCCTGATAAAAAAAGGCCGAATCCTGTCCGAATCCCAAACTGAATCCTGGATTTGGTGCATCCCTAAAAAACAGCGGCTTCCATTATTGGCCCTTCACCATTTTTCACAGAAAAATTCCAGCCCTCGGTACCACAGAAGTTGCACAGCACTGCTCTAGATCAACTAGTAGTTAGGCAGAATTCTCTTACACAAAAAAGATTGAACTAGGTGCATGTCTTTTTACAACCTGAACTACTATGTTACTGTTTTATGTTACTGTTCCATAATTGTTTTCACAACAATCATTATCTAGTAGTAAAACAATGCCAATGTATTCCAAAAGAGGGTCAACTCAAAGCCTAGGACTAAAGCCTGGGTCCTGCTCCCGATCCAATCCCAGTCCATCTCCGTCCTAGTCTACCCAGTTACCTTGCCCTACCATGTGCCAACTTGTGTTACTTTGGGACACAGAGTCAATCCCTCCACCACCATCTGCAAAATTAATAAATTATGCTGGTCCACCTGCCTATTGAGAATATAACTGCTTAGCTAACTTCTGGAAAGGGAAATGAGCCCTGCTCAGTTAGTATTGTCATGCCCTAAATTGTTTTCTGGGCAACTGATCTTTTGCTTTTGAATCTTTTTTTTTTCTTTTTAAAAATAATTTAAAATGGATTCTGAATTTCTACGGTGATTATTGTTCTGTTTATATTTTGACTGTTTTATACTCACAAGGTTAGTCATTAAATAAGGGATAGTGCTGGTGTCTTTTGCTTAAATATCAAACGAAGTTGTTTGAAGTAAAACATTAAAAATGAAACAGCTTCCTACATGTGAGTTATCAAATCTAACTTTGATTGCCCACTGTCTTATTTTAAAGGCTGAAATAGAAAACTAGCAGTGCTAAGGGACAATTGATTTTTTATATATTATATTTTCCTTGTAGCTTCATGCAATGGAACTATTGATTTTGGCTTTTTGGTAAATTCATCAAAGGCCTTGTGCTTCAACATTTAAATAAATAGAAAAATAAAGAAATAGCAAATAAAATGGACCAATATTTTTTTACTCCAGAAATGCATCTTAGATTAATACACTCTGAGACCATATGATTACAGAGAAAACAATTACATGGCCTTTGTTGTTAAAGTTATGAATTCTTCAGATAAATAAAAAAAAAATCAAAATGTAAGCTAAAAACTACTGCACATTCATCCATCTGTACAGAAGCGTTATTAAAGAGGAAGCAGACCTTGTGACTTCTGAAAAGCCCTGGAGGTATAGGGGCACCAGTGAGGCAGCTGCAATATATTTATAAAAGTGTCTTATTCCCAAAGATAAGGGCATCTTATAACGCTTTAGCTTTAGGGGTAGGTTACATCTAGCCACACAACTGCATCTTACTAATCTGTCACACATAAAAAATGTTTTTTTCCAAGGCAAACTAAACAAAGAAATGAACCCCGATGGCTTTCATAAGTTAAATCAGAAGTACTGAACATTTTGCAGGACTCCATATTGTAATACAGTTATGGAATCTGTTATCCAGAATGCTTGGGACTTCTTTCGGGAATTTGGATCTTCTAAAAAATCATCAAAACCTTAATTAAACCCAATAGGATTGTTTTGCTTCTGATAAGGATTGATTATATCTTAGTTGAGATAATTACACAGAAAAAAGGAAATCATTTCTAAAAATTTTAATTATTGATTAAAATGGAATCTATGGGAAATGGCCTTCATGTAATTCTGAGCTTTCTGCATAACAAGCTTCCAGATAATGGATCCCATACCTGTAATATCAACGGGACAGTGGTTTATATTTTAGGGTTTGATGATTCAAATTTATTTATTTGGTTGCTGAGCTACATTCCCTAACATCCCCAAGGATAAAAATTATCGTTGCCTGCCAGTTTTAGTGACCTTAAAGGAGAACAAACACCCCCCCCCAATAAGAAAAGCCCCATCTACTACCCTAGATAGCCCCCCTCCCTGCTTCCTACCCTGCATTATTCCAGAAATTACCCCTGGACAGCATGCTTGCTTATTTATGCAGAGTAGTGCAGCGGAGCTCACGGGTGCCATCTTTGGTCTGCTTGGTTCCTCTTCCAATCCAATTGAACTTTGTGAACTTTCGGCGCATGTGCAGTATTACAAACCAGCAAATGCAGAAGAAGTAATGAAGACATCACTGGAGAAGATGGCGCCCCGGAACCTGGCTGGAGGGGACCTGCACGGAGAGGTAAGTGGCGACTTAGGGGCATTTGCCCTGGGGGAGAGGTAGGCCAGAGCGAGGGGGCCTATGGGGGGGATGGGCTGCTGGGGGTTAGCGTGGGAGGGGTTGAATTGCCCTTTAATAGCTACTACAACAAATATGTGCCTGTGGAAATCACTTAATAGTTTGTACTCACCTCATTTCAATGGGTGTATTATACTGAAAGGTTAAATTAGAAACAAAGTACAGGTATGGGATCCATTATTTAGAATGCTCGGGACCTGTAGTTTTCTGGGTGATAGATCTTCCTGTAATTTGTATCTTCAGTGTAAAAATAAAAAGCAGGTAAATAGGCTGTTCAAAATAAAACAATGTTTCTCGTGTAGTTAGCCAAAAATATAATGTAGAAAGGCTGGAGTGACTGGATATCTAATATAATAGCCAGAACACTACTTTCTGCTGAGCAGCTCTCTTGGTTTCCACTGATTGGTTACCAGGCAGTAACCATATCTCCCAAATGTCCAGTTTTTAGACAGCTCAACCAGCAGTCCCTCATTTGTACTGGAAAGTACGGTCCGCGCTGCACTGAACAGCCAGAAAAAGAAACAAAGTTTATAACTTAATTGGCTGTTGGCAGAGAGCCCAGAACAGCCACAGCAGAAGATAAGATACTTTTGTAACATTTTCTAGATAAATAAAGTAAATAAGTAATTGTAACAATATAAGATAGGTCCCTTGGGAAAAGTTAGACTCACAGCTTCAAGGGCAATTCACCTTCATTAGCAAAACTGTAAAACCACAGAAATATGCTCAAACTTTCATAACCTGCCAAATTTTGTAAAATGAACATGGTAATTAAGGGGTGTGACCACAGAAATGGATGTGGTCAGAAATGTTCGCCTCACTAAGCGTAGCAACTTTTGTCCCAGTTTTTATTTCCAAAATATTGGGGGAATGCAGTAAGCAATCAGTGACTTGAGGGGGGGGCACATGTGTCATAACTTGTTATTATTATTTATTATTAACATGTATTTCTATAGTGCCAACATATTTTGTAGTGCTGTAAAGTAAATGTGATTATACAACTATTATCACATGAATTACATACATAGAACATATGGAGCTACATACATCACAATCAATGCCAGTACAAAAGGTGAGGAAGCCCCTGTGCAGAGCTTACAATCTGTAAGGGAATGATACACAAGGTGTGGGAGTGGGCAAGATCAGAGTTAAGTGGGTGAGAGATGTGGTATTATATGTTGTATTGCATTTGGTAGTTAAGAGTGAGGGTAGGCTTCTGTAAATAAGTGTGATTTAAGAGAGTTCTTGAAAGCAGAACGTTGGGAGAAAGTCAGACAGACTGTGGGAGAGAATTCCAGAGGAGGGGTGCAAAGTCTTGAATGCGAGCATGTGAGGAGCTAGTAAGAGAAGAGTTGAGTAGCAGGTCAGCAGAGAAGCGTAGTAAGCGGCTGGGTGAGTATATAGAGATGAGTTCAGAGATGTAGGGAGGGGCAGAGTTATGAAGTGCTTTGAATGTCAGGGTCATTCATTTGAATTTAATTCTGAAGGGTAGTGGAAGCCAGTGCAGGAATTGGCAGAATGGTATGGCAGAGGAGAAACAGTTGCTGAGGTGTATAAGCCTAGCGGCATTGTTCAGTATGGACTGGAGAGGTGAAGGCGGGGAAGGCCAATTAAAAGAAAATTACAATAGTCTAGTCGTGATATGACGAGAGAGTGAATAAGAATTTTGGCAGCATTTTTGGTGATAAATCGTATTTTGGATTTGTTCTTAGGTGCAAGTGACATGATTTAACAAGTGACTGGATGTGAGGAGTGAATGACAGGGCAGAATATAAGATAACCCCAAGGCACCGGGCCTGGGGAGACAGGGTGATGGTGGAATTGTTTGCTATGATGGATACTTCCGGGATGTTACTGGTGTTAGATGGAGGAAAGAGAACCTTTTCTGTTTTTGAAGAGTTTTAATTTAAGGTAGCATTTCTGGAGTTCTGGATTGATATCAGGAGAAGAGAGATTAAATAAATGAGGTAAGGCTTTGATTAGACAAGAATTGGTATTGCAGAGAAGTTTTGACGGAATAGGATCAAGCAGGGAGGTGGTAAAGTGAGGCCTTAAGAGGCCAAAAGCTTTGAGATTTCCTTGTCAGTGACAAGGGTGAAGGAGCACAGGAGAGACTGGGGAGTGTGTAGGGAGGGTGGTGGAAGCAGAGGGGGGTTGAGTAGTGTAATGTCCCTTCTGATAGTGTCAGTTTGTTTTTGAAGTGCTCAGCAATAGCTTGAGAGACCGATGTGCACAGAGGGGGTGGAGAAGGGGAAAGGAGAGTGTTAAAGGTGGAGAAAAGTTGTGCCGTTTTTTTAGAAACGGGGTCAATAAGTGAAGTAAAGGATGTTTATTTTTCTTGGGAAAGGCTGGTGTTATAGGAGCGCAGGGCAGATTTGTAGCTCCAAAAGTCTGATTCTGAGTGGGATTTGTGCCAGAGCCACTCAAGTGCCCTTGAGTGTCTTTGGAGAGCTTTAATATGAGCAGTATGCCAAGGATGAAGTGGTTTGGGCCTAGAAAGTTCAGTTTTTACAGGAGCAGGCTCATTAAGGACAGTGGTGAATGTGCTATAGTAGATAGAGGTAGCCGCATTAGGACAAGAGATAGCTGAGATATTAGAGTGAAGAAAGTCAAAGGAAGAAGAGAGATGTGACACATCCAGAGCTTGCAAGTCACGGTAGGTAAGTGTTTGGGGATTAGCAGGGGGTGAGGAGGGAGTTAGTGAGAGTTGAAATGTGAGCATATTGTGATCAGAGAGGGGAAACGGTGAGTTACCAAAATTGGTGGTTGAACAGAGTCTGGTAAATATGACATCCAGAGCATTACCATTGGTGTGAGAGGGGGAGTCTGAGCACAAAGATAAGCCTAGAGAGGATGTTAGCGAAAGAAGTTTAAAGACGGAAGGGCTGTTATGTCATGAGGAAAACTAAAAGGAAGGAACAGGTGGAATAATTTTAAAAGTACAGCAGGAACAGAGAAGCAAACCTACCCCACCTCCAGGTCTGTTTCCAGGCCTGGGAGTATGAGTAAGGTGAAGGCCCCAAAGGAAAGGGCAGCAGGTGAAGCAGTGTCAATGGGAGAAAGCCAGGTTCAGTAAATGCTAGCAGGTTAAAGGAATTGGCAATGAGATGTATAGCCGTGTATAGCGGTAAGTTTGTTGCAAAGAGAGCTGGCATTCCAGAAAGCACAGGAAAGATTAACTGGTTTTTTGGGTATAGGGATAAAAGTTCTGTACTGCTGGAATTTGCACTGAAAAGAAGGAGCCTGTGTCCGAGATATAACTGGGATGTACCAGGGTTTGGGGAAATGTCCACGGCTGCAAGCGGTAGAAAGGAGAGAGGCATTTGTCAGTTCTTAGTTTATATAAGAAAGAGGAGTTTCCTATAATAGCTAAACAGAGTACTTTATATACTTTATGTGTGGAGAGGGAAGGAGAGGAAATTAGAGAGGCTGAGATTTGTAAAGAATTGGGATTTGATGGGGGAGGTAGTGCAAAATGTTTTAAGAAGCATGAGAGTGATAGGAGGAGAAACACAGGATAAACCATTTTAAAAACAAATCTGTGTTCTTCTTATCCCAGCTGGTTCAAAAATGGGAGATAATCCAGTTCCTTTTGCCATGTCAATGCCTTGTCCAACTGCCTTGTATAACATTGCATTCACTTACTAAACAGGCATCTAACCCTTTATTGAAACCATCTAATATACCTACTGGCATGTGCCAGTGCAACTGCTTGAGGAAGATAATTTCACACATTTGGAAATAGAAATTACAGCATGATCTCCAGGCCATTGATTAAAAATAATATTGCATTAGAAACCAGGCCCATGGCATTATGTTGGGAAATCTGCCTTAGGTGTTTTGTTATCCCTTGTTTAGGGAACTTGGTTAAAATCAATCCTTCTTTTTCATTCTCTGATTTTATTATTTTTTTTTTTGACTATACAAAGTATTTATATATTTATATTTCAACACATATTATTATTTTTTAGTAATGTTTTATCCCAGGACATTGTACTCCTTTTAATAGAAATTACACTGTTGCTCTAAGCATTGTAACAGTTTAAAAAAATTATTGTAATAGAGTGCACATTGGGCTCTTGACTTTTTCTGTATTAAAGTACATAAGTGAGATTTGCTAGTCTGACTTTACGTCATAGTTGAGAGCCTACCCTAATAGCCTTTCCTCTTGCCTTAAACATTTCTTTAGCAGGTAATGGCACTAAAATTGTGAGTAATGACTTGAACATTATTCCCCCAATGAGAAATACTGTAATAAAGGACCTTATTCCATTCAACAACCATATACACCATTATCTGTGAAAGACAAGTACATCTTTTCTAGAAAAACTAATACATTTCCTTTGAAAAGGGTTTAAAATAATACTCTACATAGCACCCTACACTTTCTAATGCAGATTACTGTAAGGCACTTCATTAGGAGGATCAAATCAATTAGGGACATATTGGCATTTTGTTTTCTCAGTTTATACCTACTGGCAGCCAAAGTGAGCAATAGGAATAATTTAATTTGCTTCTACACTAGCCAGCACTGTTAAGGCCAGGCTATATACTTAGGTGGTAAAAAGAGGGAAAAGGAAACTGAATTGACACTCTGCAAAACAACAGTGGAGTCACTGAATGCTAGAACTAATAAGCCCTGGGTGTAAGACCCTTTTCCTGAATGTTATCAGTAATCTCATCTGTTTTACTGCTTTCCAGTAGGTGGCAGCATTTAAAAGTATAAAAGGGAGAGCACACATGTTCTGGACTCTCTCTTCCTGGATCCCACCTTGCGAGGAGGTGGGTACAGGAGTGGGTCTGAGCACATGACAAGCCCTGGTTAAGGTAAGTTTTATTTAGTGTCAGAAGTTCTGTAATAGTCAATCAAAGAGCGAAAGGTGGAGGCATAGTATTTAGTGAACAGCTTTCTGGCTCCAACAAGGAGAGTGTTTGGGGTTAGTACCCGCTAGATCAAGCTGCCAGACAGGGACACGAGTGAGTGAGCTCAGGAGTAGGGAAAGTGCCAAGGAGCGAAATACCCCTTGAGATCCCTAGTGCTGGGGAAAATCACCAAGACAGGCTGCACTACCCCCAAGAAGGATCTACTTGTAACATCAGAAAGTGTGAAGGTTTTCCAATGGTTGACGTCAATGTATTTGAAGATCTATACTGTATTACCTGCCTGCTGTGAACAGATCCACTGCCATTTGTTAAATAAACAGTTGTTTGAAGCAACCCTCTGGACTGTTGCTACTTTCAGTCTGGTTGATCTGTGCACCAGAAGACACACATGATTCACCTGAGGGTAAGGTGCTTAAATTGGCCAACACACACTGCTGGGAGTTGCAGGGAGTTGTCCAAACCCTAAGGGTATCCGGGATACACTGGCAGCAAGTCACACTAGAACCTCACACTTCTCAGGCCCACCCGGGGGTGTGCTACATAGATTTACTGTTCTAATTTGTGTTAAAATGTATTCAGGCCACTGACAGAGCTGCGTGTGCACAGAAGAAGCCATGAAATTAGCATTTACTAGTTATTTATTTTCTTATGAATGGTTAGTTTAGTGGTTCAGGATAGGTAAGTACCGCTTTAATTTTTTTCTTTTCTTTTTCATGTATAGTTGAAGCAGAACCTGCACCTTTTAACTAGTAATATTACAGTTCTTAATAATATATCCACCAATTTCCTATTTTAGCTGTTAGGCCATTTATATTAATCAAATTACCTCTGAAAATGAGATGACCATGAGGGTTCATGGGGAATCATATATCTTATGCATGAGGAAGAATAATGTATTTAATACAGTTCTCATGCGTAGGAGATTACTCAGATGCAACCATTAAGGGATTAGCATTTACAATATATTTGTTGTTATAGGTAGCAGTTGCCAGAGCAATTCAGGCATAGCAAAATTGTCTCTCATGTTTCTGCTGGGAAGAATGCACTGGAGGGCATTTACGATGCCCTTGGACAGAAGGGCAAAAGCAATATATTATATATTCAGGTATAGGATCCGTTATCCAGAAAGTACAGGAAGGCAGTCACCCACAGAATAACAAATAATTCAGATTTTTAAAACTGAATTTGAAAATTTGATTTTGAAATGAACCCATTTGGGAGGCAAACAAATCCTAATATATTTTTGCATAATGTGTGTTGACAATTGCACTTCACTGTGTACTTGAGTATAATTGAGATGACAATAAACCTGACTTGACGATAAGGCCACCATGCTCAGAGAGAAAGAGGTTCCTGACCCACAGAGCATATAATCTCAATGCACTATGTAATAAAATTGGTGCATCACCTAGTTGAGATATATAAAATTAATTATGGGTGACCGATTCCAATGAGCAAAAGCATTTTTATCGTATATGACTACTCTGAGAAGGTTATTTTCTAGTGGGCCTTTGCAATACATGTAAAAACTTCTTTTTAGGGGAATAGCTATAATGCGCTTTACAAAAAGCAATCATTTAGAAATTTTGATCTGACTTATTACACTGGAAGAGCCTTTTCAGCCCTGCTAGAACCAAACCAGCAGAGTCAAAACTTCAAATAAATAGCTTCTTCAAACCAAGATGCAAACTACACAATACAAGTCAGAGAGCTGTCAGGATGAATCTGCTGAAGCAGCCTCCAGATTTAAAGTTAAAAGGTTACTTAGAAGAAAAATAGAAAACATTTATCCAAAGATTTCTTCAGGATCAAAGAACAGCAAAATCCTACAATAAGATGGAAAATATGAATTTCTTGTCAAGTGGGTGTGTGTCCTTTCCAGTGTGCTGATAAAGAATAATAAAAAAAAATCCTGCAATGATTTTAAAAATGTGAACTTTTGCATCCCAAAGAAAAAGATTGTATATCTCTTGACATTTCCTTGTTTCCAGGCCACAGAATGAATGTCAAATTATTGATGAATATGTCACAGACCTAAACCCTGAAATCAGTGCTGTGGTTTCTGTATATAGATGGAATCACTGGGGAAAGATCAGTTAATGCTGGGAATACACAATATGAGCCTGCATGCAAAAGTACTTTGATGACAGAAAGACACACACACATATTCATAAATAAAACTACTAAAAAACTACTAAAATAAAGCTAAAAAATGAGATATGTGATAGTGATTTAAGTAAAGGGCTAAACTGACTAAACATAAGGCAAAAATATTGCATTATGCCTCATTCCTAGAAATGCGTATTTGGGACTTTGAATTCTAATTTAACACCACACGCATATAACAAGGTTTATTTCAAATAAACCTCCTTCAATAAAATAAACATTTGCTCATTTGGAATAAATGCCAAAGTGAGCTGTTAAATTTGGTTGGTATTAGCGCCCAAGATATTTTAAGAGGCAGGGTACCAATGAAAACGTTCTGTTTAATGTAATAGTTAAAGGGCATGTAAAGACAAAAAATAAAATCCCATTTTTACTTTCTTTAATTAAAAAGAATCTTATCTCCAATAGATATTTAATTCAAAAATGTGTACCATTTTTATAAGAAACCTGACTGTATGCAGTGAAATTCTCCCTTCATTGTCAGATGGTCCCTAACTGCTGTGCAGAGAAACATTCATACTTATGAACAGCAGGGGGGAGCCCCTGCCTTACTTCCCAGCCATGCAAAACTACAGCAGCTTTGTTTGCCTGTAAAGCAGTCGGCGACTGTGAAGAGATTTGTATTGGATTTTATTTTTGCCTTTTCTTTCCCTTTACTGTTTCCAACTCCAGTTGCAGGGACAAAGATCATGGAGCCACATTTAAACAGCTAAACTGGGATTCTATTTGGAGGATGTTGCAGTTCTGGAGAGGTGGAGAAAGTTTCTATTAAACAATACAAAAACTATAAAATCTACATTAGATTACATGACAACACAGGGCTGTGTTGTGTTGTGCTGTCACAAATGATGATCCCTAAGCTACCCAGACCAAACTAAGCATGTGTACAGTCTTGGTCTTGCAAAGATGTTTAACAAGATGACAGCCCCCTGAGACCAACTTTGAAAGCATAAATCATTCGATTAGGCTTGTGGTGCAGTACGTTCATGTTTATGTTTAGTATACAAAATACATTTCTAGCCTTATCTATTTTAGACTTTCCTTGTCCTTTAAATGCTTATCCATCAAAACATATGGGTTTATTGCATCACTTCTCTTCATTAACCCCAGTGAAATTCCAGGTATGAAATGACCTTTTGCATGTGTTATATAAGACAAATGTCCTTTTGCAGATGCATCACAACATGTCTGCAAATTATCATAGATAAGGATTTACATGCCTGATCATCGCATGGAATATTTATTTCTGTCAGGTTGTGTTACATATCATATATTTGAAGTACCACATATATCATATTTGACTGCTGAGAAATTTTAATGAAGATGTTTCACTGCTCATCCAAGCAGCTTCTTCAGTTCAACTGACTGGTGTCGGGGAGTTCTCGGCATATAGATTCTTCCAACAATCCAATCACAACAGCACATTGTAACTCTTCAGAGAGGTGACATCTGAAATTCACAGAGGTGTTGATTCTGTGTAGTTACTATAATAGGATTACCAATGTGTCATGCAACTCCTAGAAGAAGAAGATCACCGGCACACAGGGATTGTAGCAGCAGAGCGAACCCTTGCAATTTTTCAATGCAGTGTAAAGTGCACTTTTCACTGCATTAAAAAATTGCAAGGGTTCGCCCTGCTGCTATTATCCCTGTGTGACGGTGATCTTCTACTTGACTGTGAGATTGCTGATTCCTCTCTCGCTGAGCACCGGGGGCTATCTGGATGTGGGGGGCATGCAGTGTGCGGCTTCTCCTAAATTGCATGCAACTCCTAGACAAGTGTTACTTGTGAGAGTTGCATGAATGGATGTGTGAAGAGTTCTGATTTTAGAACAGCATTGTATGTAGCAGACAGGTGGTGTCAAAGGCCCCCACCTCTGTTCAGGGATGGTTTCTCCACCTTAACATAAATCACCTCTTTCACACCAGTGGTCTTCTTTATCCAAGATTTGGACATTGCTATTTTCAAATGAGTGTCCCTTGTCTTTTAGGTGTAGAAAGACAGCTGAGTTTTGCCCTGGACTGTGTATACCACATTACTTTGGTTTCCTTTAGGTTGGGTGTACCAATGTGTTGCTAGGTTTGAAAAACACAGGGATGTGGCGTTTGTTGAAAATCCTCCTGAGTTTCTCCAACACTCCAGCTACATATGAATGATGTTTCACCTACTATGTGTCTCCAGGCGGTTATTTCTTTGAAGTTCCTGTTGGGCTCTAATTTCAGATGTCACCTCTCTGAAGAGTTACAATGTGCTGTTGTGATTGGATTTTTGGAAGAGTCTATATGCCGAGAACTCCCTGACACCAGTCAGTTCAACTGAAGAAGCTGCTTGGATGAGCAGTGAAATGTCTTCATTAAAATTTCTCAGCAAGTCCAGTTGTTTTGAGTTACTTGTGTTAGATATACCATGACCTGGATGAATGAGAATCTTCATAGCCAAACGGCATTACATATTACTACATGCATGAAGTTATGCTTTACTGGTAAGAAATGTGCATCACTTTCACAAAAGTGTTCTAATGTGATCCATACCTCGATACCCATAAAGCATGGATCAGTAGAGCATTAATTATGAGAGTAGATTTAGCCCCTGCTGTAGATTATGTACAGTAGATGAGTAACAGTAAGAAAGATACATGGGAGCAGACTGAAGTACTGTGTTAATAACTCTGTGTTAAATCACAAGAATGTATGCTATGTATGTGTATTTAATTACAGACGTATTTTGTAAAAGCAAAAATTATTTTGTTGGGAGGTGCATGATGTTGGCTCTGCTGCAAACACAGTGATTAAAGTGGTGACATCATAACAATGACATACACTGACCATACACCCAATGTTAATCTCATACTCAAAGGATATCTAATATCTTAGTGGCATAACAGTTTGTCCCGAACAACTGTGCATGCGATGAAAGTCACGAGAAGAAAGATCAAAGAAAGAAGATGGTGCCTATGAAGTCCCATGGCCTGAATCTGCAGGAGGGGTAATAACAAGTTAGGGGCATTTGCCCGGGGGGCAGGTAGGCTCTGGGCGAGGAGGGAGGGGGTCTACCTAAGGGAGGGGGGTGAGTTTTTGACACGACGCGCCGAAAACGTTGCGACGCGCCGAAAACAACGTGACACTCGCCGGAGACGACGCGCCAAAGTTGCCGCAATGCGCGTCAAAAGCGTCCCGCAACTCGTTTCGCAAATTTTTCGCCAATTCGCGAATTTCTCTGGAAATTCGCGAATTTTTCGGCGAAGCGAATCTCGGGAGATACGCCCATCACTACTAGACAGCCAGGTATTACCACACTTTTTATGTAAACTATAGTAGTGTCTCTGAAGCAAACACAACTTTTAATATTCAATTTTAATTACTAATACTTTCTTTTTTTTTTTTTTTTCTCTATTGATCTCTTGACTCCACCTACATTCTAGTGGCCTAACAACAGATGAAACAGAGCCTTCAGTTGCAGGGGTGCAGTTCTACTCTGCAGGGAGGCCCACAGGTGGCCTGTGGCACACTCAAAATAACTGCAACTTTTTTCATGCTGCGGTTGACCTGTGTTCTTTTTTCACCTCATGGATGACGTGCGATTTTGCTTGGGGGTTGGGGGCTAGGGGAAGAAATTACAATTTTGCTATAATGCTTCTATGCCCATCACATGCCATTTGAATCAGTTTAGGGAAGCGTGCCAGGCATTTACTTTGTTTGTTTATCCTTGTTTGTAGTTAGTTTGTCATCCTGTTTATATGTTCTTCATTCCATTCTACAGTATGTTGAAGCTTTATATTAAGCAATAATACTAATACTAATAGAAGCTAATTAATGACTCCTAAGATAAAAAAGTAGACACAAATGAGAATAAGTATTAAATTTCTCTTGTGCAAAATATCCCAAAGCAAATGTTCTATTTTCCATGTTAATACTAGCTCAAAATAAACAGATGTTAGCTTTTTACTATTTGTATTCACACAATGCAAAATACAATTTGAAAAATTAAATTCTGAAACCTAAACCCAAAGAGAAGACCAAATATAAAATACAAGCAGCAATGTGTCATGTTTATGCCACTGGCTCTTTCTGTACTCTCTTCTGCCAGGGTTCTTTAGACAATAATATTCCTTTGCAATGCAGAAGATGATCAATGTTTCCTTTTATAGAGATATAAAAAAACAAGCATGTTACAAGATGAGAGATGAACAAAATTAAGTTAAAACTCACAGCATTTACCTTTTTTGTGCACAAAATCTGTAGATAAAACTAATATTTGTCAATATACTGTTATACCTCAGCCATTTAAATCACTGAAGAAATGTTAACTGACTCTGACTAACAATCTATTTTTTCAAGACAATCCCTGATTCCCTCAGTTTTACAGAAAATAAGCTTATTAGTGAGGTGCTGTTGAAAGTTCTTTTTAGGATATATCAATGAAGTGGAGCAAATTCAGTTCATGTCTGGCCACTTAAACTTCTGAGAATCAATCTAGGTTCAATCAAAACTTTGTCAGGTTCTACAGAATGTCTTTGCAGAAGGTTACTGATTTTGTAATAAGTACTTCAAAGAAAGATTTTGAAAGCAGTGCATTTATACTTAGGCGTACATAAAACCTACATCTTCATAAAAATATACAGCATGTTAGGAAAAATGCACGTAAACACACACAGGGGATGAACACGAAAATGCAAAGAATACTGTTTTATTAAAGAGAAAATTCTTTAAAAAAATACATATTTCTAGACATCAGTTAATAAGTATTTTTTTGGTTATTGTTGCATACATTGCACTGTGTTCTTTAAAATTCTTGCTAAAGATTCACTATTTTGATTAGTTATTATTGTATACATTGCACTGTGTTGAAATTCAAGATTCACAAAATCTGTCATTTTTGGGAACACCCAGTCCTCCACAAAAGAATACCGAATTGTACCCAAACCCTTAACTCAATATTCAAAAAATATTGACACATGCCTGAATGACTGTATATCAAGTTTGTCCAATGCTTTTTTTCTGTGATATTTATTTAGTAAAATTCTTACTTAAAGCAAATCTAGCCAATATCATCTGCTATATATTGATGGGCGAATTTATTTGCCTGGCGGAAATACGCCAGTGAAAATTCGCCAGCATCAAAAAAATCAGATGCTGGCATCTGTTTTTTGGACACTGGTGTCTGTTTTTTGCTCCAAAAACCGACCCCTATGTCCAAAAATGGACACTGGCATCAAAAACGAGACGTCAGCCCCGTTTCACAAATTTTTTACTGTTTTGCAAATTTCACGGGAAATTCACAAATTTTCAGGTGAAACTGGACAAATTTGCCAATCACTACTGCTATACCCTCTGTATGATTTTAAATGAGTTATTCTGCATTGCTAAATAAGAGATCTCATTTACTAAGATAAAATACCTAATTTGCCTAAATGGCAAATGAAAGCTGCTAAGTTCTATAGTCAATAAGAATTATCTATGAAGATTTCCAGAAACTTTATTATATTTTTCCCTGTTTCTTTCCACAATCACATTCCCCTTGAGCTTAAAACTGATAGAGCACTCCCTTATTATTTGACTAATTAATTGTTTCCTTTGGACTTCAGTTACACTGTCAGTGTACAGGTCAAAGGGTGTTTTTTTCTCACCCCAAATGCTTTGGAGCCAATTGGTGTTTTTTTCTCTTGATTTCTTTCCATGAATAAAAAATGATTTTTATTTCCTGGCAAAATACAAGCGAAGATTCACAAAAATATTTCCCATGATTAAATTTCCATGTGCATCCATACCAGGTGAAAAAATTCACTCATCCCTATGGAGCAGATTTATTCAGAGGCACATTTACTAAGGGTTGAATTTCGAGGGTTAAAATCCCTCGAATTCAACCCTCAAATTTTGGACGAATTAAAATCCCTCAAATTTGAATATTGAATTTGAGGGATATTAACGCAATTCGATCTATCGAGTGATCGAATAGAAATCATTTGATCGATAAAATTGTTTGTATCGAGGCCCTTAGGGGAAGCTTTAATAATGGTCGAATATCGGAGTGAAAAAACTTGGAAATTTGACCATCAAATTTTTTTAAGGCTATATTTGGTCGAAAATTTACCTATTTTTATTGACTAGGTCCGTTTTCATTTGAATAAGAATCGTTTGAATTCGAACGATTCGAGTGATTTGAACCAAGATCCTTCAAATTCCTAGAAATTTTTCAGGAGAGGTTCCAGGAGGTCCCCCATAGGCTACAATGGAAATTCTGCAGCTTTAAGGTGACAATAGTCGAATTAGAAGGATTTTAAAGAGACAGTACTTCAAAAATTAAAAATTTTAAACATTTTTATTTATTTATTTTTTTTCTATTCAAATCGAATTTTGGGCTATTCAATAGTCGATTACTTCAAAATTCCAATTTTTAAAATTTGAATTTCATTCGAATTTTCACTTTGACCCTTACACTGATATAATAAACCGGGGGGGCATGTGTGGGAAGTAGATGATGAATCATCTAACATGATAGAATACATTTAAAGGAGAACCAAACCTTTTTCATAAAAGCCCCAACCCTACATTGAAACTATTCGATAAACATTCAATAATCGAATGCTATCAAATTTCGAATGGATTCGTAGGATTTTTGTGTGAATTATAGTAAATTTGCCCCTAAGGGGCAGATTTACTAAGGGATTTAGCCCTCGAATTTGACTGATGAATATTTGGTGAATAAATATTCGGCAAAATCGAATAAAATATTTGCCGGTTTTGACTATTTGCCAGAATCATACGACCGAACGTTCTACAAAAATTCGCAGACAAAAAACGTTTGAATATTCGCCAAAATCATACGAATCGAACGTTCTAAGGGTTCGATCGTATGACTGAAATTCAGCAAAAGGCTATGGGGGATTCCCATCCTCTTCTCTTCAGTAAGCACCGTATCGGTGCAGTTGGAGCAGTCTTCCAGCTTTTGACAACTGTGCATGCGCCGAAAGTGATGGAAATTACCAAAGCTGAAAGAAGACCAGAAGATTTCCTTAAGATTACCGGAAGAGCTGCAAGATGGCGCCCGTGAGCTCCGCTGTGCTGAAGAGGCAAAGGAAAGAGGTAGGGTTGATTACCAAACTTTACACCAAGGCTGGAGGGAACAGGGGGGTCTAAAGTAGTGTGGGGGGTAGGGTTTTTTTTTTTAAAAAAAGGTTTGGTTCTCCACTGAATTATCTGACATTGCTTTGCAGCATGACTTCCTGTGAACTGTATCTGTATTAATGGACGGTATTATTAGCTGTTGTAGCATGCAAGTTATCCCTTATGCTACTTTTTATGCCTCATTGTAATTCTTTGAATTTACTATTTGTTTAAAAAATGTGTAGCTGCCACAGGAGTGAGATGACATCACAGCCATGTACAAGAAAAAATGTACTTGATATAATGAATCCTTATTGAGGCAAAATAATTCTATTAGGTTCATTTAGTGTTTAATCAGAAAATAAGTACCTCATAAATCCACACTCGTAATATATACTTAAATACTCAATGTCTTTAAACTCATTTATAGAAAATTCTTCACTCTGTGTACATATGCACAATACATGTTACAATTAAAGGGGTGGGTCACCTTTAAGTTTACTTTTAATATGTTAGAATGGAAAGTTCTAAGCAACTTTACAATTGGTCTTTGTAATTTATTTTTTATAGTTTTTGAATTACTCTTATTCAAATCAAGCCATGGTTGATAAGGTAGTTAGGATCCTAAATAAAAGCTATTATTTAGCTTTTAAATTTATACTTATTGTTATTACTACTTTTTATTACTCGTCTTTCTATCCAGACCCTCCCTTATTAAATATTCTATATTCTCATTCAATGACATTGCAAGTCAGTGAACTGCTGAATAAAAAGCTACAGTAAATAACTCAAAAACCACAAATAAAACATGAAAATGAATTGCACATTTTCTCAGAATATCACTGGTACTCATACTAAAAGCTAACTCAAAGGTGAACAATTATATTGTACTTCCTCATTTAATCAAACCATCAAATTTAGTGATGAACGAATCTCAAAAAATCACGAAGAATTCATGAAATGCATTGGGGGGTATCAATTTTTTTTTACGAGACAATTTTTCTTGCATTAAAGTCTGTGGGTGTTATTCTTATGGCGACCAAATGCATTTTTGCCACAGTTTTACAAAAAAAATTCGCAGATGGTGAAATGCAGATTTTCCCCACAAATCCATGGTTGGTAAAAAAAAAACCCAATTAAGTTTATATAATAATATTAAATTCAGGAAACTATATTGTTTTAAACCTTTATATTTTAATATGCGCATTATGTACCATCGGTCTCTCCAGCAGCCAATAGCTTCCCCACATACATTACAGGCCAGGCACTACACAGAACACTGCTCTTGTCCATTACTTTATTCCATACACAACTGACCCAACTAGGCAGAATTTATCCATGTGTCATTCAACGTTTAAATGATTATTTAGTAGAAATATTATAACTACATATTCAGATACTAAATAATAGGGATGCACCAAATCCACTATTTTGGATTTGGCCGAACCCTCGGATCCTTTGCAAAAGATTCTGCCGAAAACTGAACCGAATATGAATCCTAATTTCATATGCAAATTAGGCGTGGGAAGGGGAAAACGTTTTTACTTCCTTGTTTTGTGATTTCCCTCCCCATCCCTAATTTGCATATGCAAATTAGGATTTGGATTCTGCTGAAAAAGGCCGAATCCCAAACCTAATCCTCGATTCTGTGCATCCCTATTATTTAGTATCTGAATATTTAGTAGCCTTAAATAGTGAAGGGGCGAATTTGCGTCGAATTCCCGCGATTTGCCGCCTGTGAATAAATTCGCGAAACGCCAGTGAAAATTCGCCTGGCGAAAATTCGGCAAAAAACGAGTCGCGCGCCACGATGAAAACGACATGATGCGCATCGAAAACGACGAGTCGTGCGTCGAAAATGACGCGATGCGTCAAAAACGCGCCACGACCTGTTTTGCTAATTTTTCCGCGAATTTCACTGGAAATTCGCAAATTTTTTGGTGAAGTGAAACTGGGAAGATTAGCCCATCACTAGCCTTAAACTATGGTGCTCCAAATTTTGGAAAACCCCAGGTCCTGACTATTCGATCGCTTCTCAGCCTTTTGGTTCGGATCATGAAAGGGTCTGATTCGAGAAGCGATCAATACTCCAGCAGGAACCCTAAGCCGAAGGGGGATGCTGGGAGTGTAAGAGCTTCACACGAGCTTCACACGAGCTTCACACAAGCTTCACACTATGGAGCTGCAAGAAGAAGGAGTCCCAGCATTTGCCTGAGTCAAGAACTCCATTCGGGTGGTGACGGAGCCGTCGGTGGGAGAGGAGAAGATGATCTACATGGTGAACACCATCCTTGGGGATCTTGGCCACATCAGGAAGGAGGAAATCCTGGCCATCCAAGATTACCCCAGGAGAGGGGTCTACGACATCACCTTCATTGGTGAAGGGGTGTTTACGAGTTTCCTGAGGATCCTGCTGGAGAGCCAGGAAGATACTCGGTTAGTTGGTTATAGGATCTTCCCCAACTTTGAGCAAGAAGAAGTGGTATTGATCATCAACGAAATAGAGACGGTGCTGGGTGAGTTCTGTGATAAGCTCGTTTTCGTTGGCAAGATCCTGAATGGTCTAGGAACCTGGACCTCGAAGCTTAGGTTCAAAGCCAGATTCAAAAAAGATACGCTCCCGCCTGCGAGATTTAAATTAAATTAAGATTTAAAAGCAAGATTTAAATTAATTTAAATTAAACTGCAGTCTTGACGTTTTCTTTAATGGCATGCCTGCCTTCTGCAAGAAGTGTCACAGGTATGGCAACAAAGAAGAGGACTGCAAGTTATGCCGAAATTGTGGGGAGTCGTCCCACGATTCCAAGAATTGCAAGGAATCAAGAAAATGCAATTTGTGTTTTAAAGCAGGCCACTTGTATGCCAACTGTCCCCAGAGAGTTAGGAAGCCGGAGAAGAAAGAGGAAGTAAGAAGGGAGCTGCCTTCTGAAGACCCCAGGGAGCCGCCTTCTGAAGATCCCAGTGATTCCCAATAGAAGGAGAGTCCAGTAGAACCTTCAGTCAAAGAAGAAAAAATTTCGGTAAAGAGAAAGAAAAAGTAAGAGGTGATTTCATCTAGGAACGCAAATTCGGTGAGTCCAACTGAGACGCCAAAAAAGCCAATACCACATACAAGAGGAGAGAATTTGTACAGATATTGGAAAGATAGAACCGACAAAGAGATCCAGGAATACATCCAAACCTGGTCGGATGAAGAAGAAATCGCAGAGGTGAATAAATGTATCATAGCAGGTCAAGAAGCAAAAGATCATAGACGTAGAGTGTTAGAATATATTAAGACTTTAAAAAGAAAATCTGTATTGTTGAATAAAGTCTTGTTATCTTTTTAAATGCAGGTTTTTAATGATGTTTTAAAGCTATTGTGGGTTTTATCCTATGTATAACTTTATCACTGATTGAAACCAGGTCCTGAGTATTCTGGATAACTGGTCCCATACCTGTACCCCAAAAGTTTATGTATATACTGGCATTTCAGTATAAGAACAAACATTTGAATATAAATTGGTTGTTTATTGTTTTCCACTAGAAAAATGCTCATGAGTTGTAATAGTTGTGTATACTTCACATGCTAAGAAGCTAATGGTTAAATAGCGATACAAAAGTTGTGGCAACCATTTCAATGTTCACTGCACCTACAATGACATACACATTTTTGCCAAAGTGTAACAGATTTGCAATTATATCAATTAAAAGGAGGTAGCATTACATACTGATCTATCCAGGTTAGTCGAGTCCGCTGGATTCACGGTGAATACAACTCTGCTTCCTTAAGAGTCTTGTTTTGCCTTCTAAAACCTCCCTGAGTCATTTTCATTTTTCTTTTGATTTTCATAAGGGATTGTTTGTCATTAATGTTTCAGCATATCCAGAAACAAGCTTCAGTGGAACACTGTATATAAATCTTGATAACAAATGGCCCTATTTCAGAGAATTATCATCCATAATTTTTGTCCCTCTGCAATCATGTGTGATAGATTCCTAACTCTGGGTGCTGAGAGGGCTTTAGCAATGTGTAATGATAGCAATAAAATATGTTTTTGAATCAAACGTGTAAGTAAACTTTTTGTTGACTTTAGGATCCCATAGGTGAATATTTAAACAATAAAGGAAAACCAATAAAAACATTAAAAATAGCAATCAAGTCCACTTCTATGTGAGGCCAGGCAGTAAATCCTTATATAAGAACAATGCCTGTACACACTCTTGCTTTGCATCTTGTTGATGTTTTGGCACAACAATCGCTAGATTAGAAACAGAATGCTTTTGTAATTGAACAGTACTTATAAACCTTTTGTAATTCTATGCCCTTGTCAGTTGTTGTTCTCATTCTCTTTCCAGATGAGATCTGCCACTGTTGAATTTCCTGAACCTGGCATATTGACAAAAAATGTAATTTGCTATTCCATTTGATCTCAGTTCTCTTCCATTTCCCATTTTAACTATGTTGCTCTACAGGCATGGATCTTCAGAATAACGGGACCTTATAACAATGCTAAATTAATCGAGTTGATTTACTTTACTTTTATACTATTTTGGCAAAAGTTTTAAAGCTAAAATAAATAACAAATAGTGATGTGCAAAATATTGCATTTCGCCATCTGAAATTTTTTTTTGTGAAACTTTTTGTGAAACAAAAAAGTAGCAGAGCAAAACCGCCCATGAGAAAAATGGCCCCTTGACTTTAAAGTTTGCATTTGGACAAAAAAGTTGCCATAAGAAAAACATCCATTGAATTTATTTCATTTGGACAAAAAAGTCGCCATACCAAAAGACGTTAATGTATTTGAACAAAAATGAAGCCATAAAAAACACCCATTGACTTTAATGCATTTGAAGCAAGAAAAAACTTGTCATGCATAAGACAATTTTGCCGCCCATCGGCTTCAATTTGCAATGCGCAAATTTTTAGCAGTTTAAAAAATTTTTTGGGACAGATTAGCTCATCACTAAAAACAAACTTAACTGGAGTTAATGCAATGGAGGAGCAATGCATATACATTTTGGGCTCCTTCATACGCCCTTATACAATGATATATATATGTATGCAACCAGTCATCCAGTATGACTTGGTGTTTCCAGGACAAGGGATATTTCTGTAATGTGGGTCTCCATACAATAAGGGGCAGATTTATTAAAATCTGAGTTTGTGAAAAAAATGTAGACAAGGAAAAAAACGCTGACAAAACTCGTGAAACTTTTTTTCTCAAATGCTAGCTTATTTCAGAAACAAAGTGACAAAATATTCCCACACACGTGGGAAAAGGTGAGAATCTCATTCATATTCTATGAGGCTGAAAATCTTGAATGTTTTAATAAACTGGAAAAATAAATAAATAAAGTTGTTAGTGAACATTCCCATTGACTACTCTACAACCTTGCCAGCTTTTATTTGTTGAGTTTTTTTCTGGGGACTTTCATGGTTCAATGAGGCTGAATCTTGAATGTTTTAATAAACTGCGAAAATAAATAAATAAAGTTTCTAGAGAACATTCCCATTGACTTCTATACAACCCTTGTCAGCTTTTCCTGGGGACTTTTCATGGTTTTATTCTTTAATAAATGGTGACTATTCAAGAATACAAAGAATATTCTCAAGTATATTTGTACTTTTTTTTTAACTTTTTTTTTTCTTGAATAGTGATAAAAAAAACTGATTTTTGATAAATGAACCCCTAAGTCTACTATAACTTAATTAAATAAACCCAGTAGGATAGTTTTGTCTCCAACAAGGATAATGATATCTTAGTTGGTATCAAGTACAAGATACTGTTTTATTACTACAGAGAAAAAGAAAATCCTAAAAAAAATAGAATTATTTTATTAAAAATTAGTCTATATGAGATGGTCTTTCCTTAATTTGTCGCTTTCTGGATAACAGGTTTCGGGGTAACAGATTCTAGACCAGTACTAATCATTTGGAAAATGCATGCATGTAAAAATAAATACGATGAAGTAGAAGAGGAATGTTTTTGCCTCATTTTCCCCTTTCAAGTAACTGCAGCCCTAGACAAGTTACCTTGTCAAGGCATTAACTATCCTCACAATGCAGGTGTAACATGCTAATGATAAGGAATTTTATATTATAATTTATAAGCATTCAATAAATCCAGAAAAAGGGTACATCTGAGGCACCTGTGACCTGATGGAATAAACATTGCTTAAATGACTTCTATTCATCCGTATATAAATCTGTATTCGTCTCCATGTACTAATCAATCTTTAAAACAGATGTTATGACCTTTTTTCTTTGGGCTGTTCATTTTTCCAAGCTTTCCAGTAGAATGAGCTATCAACTTTATCAGGAATTACGTATTCCATTGCTTACAATGCAATATAAGATTGGGGCATTACAGAGCTTTCTGCAGCTCATAAGCTGGCAGAGGTCATTCATCCTGATAAGAGACACATAACATTGAGTTATTTTTATGAGTTTATCTTTGGTCTTGGTTTGTGCATGCAAAATATACCTGCCATATCCTTTTATATACAAAAGAAGGAAAAGGCTTTTGAGTCACAGATTTTGAATTATTGCATGCACTGCTGCATTCAGCATCTTAGGCTACTGTTTCAGGAAAGAAATTATGAACCTTTTTTATTCACCATTGAAAGCTGTACAAAGACACACTAGGCTTCTTAGATGATGAAGGTGCAGGACATAGATTCATACCTTATGTGTTCCTCAGTAGTGATGGGCGAATCTGAGGCATTTTGCTTCACAGAAATTTTTCATGAATTTCATGAGAAATTCGCAAAATAGCGAAAAATTCTCAAAACACCACCGGCGTCTAATTTTGGACGTGGGCATCCATTTTTGGATACCTGTGTACATTTGCTGTCAAAAAAATACGAGACGCCAGCCAGCGCCGAATCATGGGAAGTCACAGCGAATTTGCCCCAGGCGAATAAATTCGTCCAGCACTATTCATTAGTAGACACAATGTTTTGGAGTTTGGTCCTTCTTAAGGTATACACGAAGACCTATGCCTGACAAAGGGCATAGCCCTGAAACATTGTTTACAAATATAGACAATGTTGGAATGGGTCACGGCCAAGTCTTAGGGGCAGATTTACTAAATTCACACGAAGGATTCGAAATTCAATAGAATTTTCAAAAAGATTCAAATTCGACCAGTGAATTTTGAAAATTCAATCGAATCGAATGATTTGAATAATCCGAATAAAAATCTATTTGAATATTACAACTATTACAACTATTCAACAGTCGAATTACTACCCCTTTACATTTTTATTCGCCAGATCAAAGCTACTGAATTGGGTTTCATCATTTTTGATCGAATAAAAAAATTTGATCAAATGCTTAAAATCATTCGAACAGAACAATTCGAACGATTTTAACCATTCGATCGAATTTTATCGATTGATCGAATATTTTCTATTCGATCGTTCGTTCGACCAATCGAATTGCGGCAAAATCCTTCAACTTAGATATTCCAATTTGAAGGATTTTACTTCTCCAACAATTCTCAACTATTCCCATGGTCGAATTCGAGGGTTTTTTAACCCTCGAATTCGACCCTTAGTAAATCTGCCCCTTAATCTTATAAAGCTTCATAACACCTGAATTATAGAGGTATGAGACCTGTTATCCTGAATGCTCTGGACCCAGGGTTTTCTAGATAATGGATCTCCCCATAATTTTGATCTCTGTACTTTGTGTCTACTACAAAATCATGTAAACATTACATAAACCCAATAGGCTGGTTTTGTTTCCAATAAGGATTTATTATATATTTGGGTGAAGTGCAAGGTAATATTTTATTATTACAAAGAAACAGGAAATCATTTTTAAAAATTAGAATTATTTCCATAAAATGGTGAATATGGGAGACTATCTTTCGGTAATTTGGCACTTTCTGGATAATGGGTTTTCAGATAACGGATGCTATACATATATAAACTATAGGTGGGTTGTGCATCTGGCAATTGTTGACCTCTGAGTATGAGTTGCAAGCCATTAGCTCATGCATTGGCATGCTTCATTTAGGCATGCTTCATTTAGGCATGCTTCAGCTATAGTTATCAGTGCATATTTCTACTGTTCTGGTTCATTAAAGTATCTATGTATAAAACAAGAAATTATAAAATGAGTGAAATGTGTGACTGTACAAATCCTATGACCATGGTTAGAGCCTTTGTTCAGTCTGTGCAACTGCAACATATAACACAAGATCATCAGATTTGTTCTAAAAGAAACTATATCATTACAAAATGTGACTACATGGCACAAAAACTGAACTTTGTCCCAGGGGCAAATATTTAGAAATGCCAGTGAAATAAACTTACCCTAAAGCTGTAGATGAAATGTATTAATTATTTTTCAGAAAAAAAATTATTTTTTGTTATAGAATTTGAGATCTAAATGGTTTGTTTATGTGCTTCCCTAAGCTAACATTTTTCCTACTGCATGCAATATAACCAAGCTGTTTGTCAGTAGCACATTGCAAATTGCTCACTCAGCCAGACAGAAAGGGTACAATCTGTCCAAGACTCGCAGCATGAGTGTGTTAGCTGCAGACAGAAAAACTGTAAGGTTAAAGGGATACTGTCATGGGGAAACATTTTTTTTTTTTTTTTTTTTTCCAAAATGCATCAGTTCATAGTGCTACTCCAGCAGACTTCTGCACTGAAATTCATTTCAGCAAAACAGATTTTTTTTATATTCAATCTGACCTGGGGCTGGACATTTCCCAACTGTTCCATGTCATATGACTTGTGCCAGCACTTTAGGAGGGAACTGCTTTCTGGCAGGCTGTTGCTTTTCCTTCTGAATGAGTTACAGTGGGGCATGGGCTTTTACTATGAGTGCTATTTAGAAGCAGATCAGTCAGGAAGCGAAGAAGCTTATGAAAGTCCACAAGTTCCAGAGAAGCCTATCACCCCCGCAGAATGTACCAGTAAGTAAATACAGAAACTTACTGCGGTACTTACCCTTTAGTAGAAAAACTACCACAAGATAAGTGGATATTCATCCACTTATCTTGTAGGATGAACCTACAAGATAAGTGGATGAATATTGGAGCAAAATACAAAGCGGATAATGGAGTTGCCTCCCCCCTTTCTCTATATTTTCCAGGTTTGTCGGTCAGCAAGCCAAGATCAGATGTGATCCCAGCTTCTCCCTTGCTACTAGTAGTCTGCAGTCACGACTGGAAAAGCCAACTAGACCATACAGTAAGAACGTTGTGTTTACACACAAAACAACTGTACCTTCAGAAGTTATACACCATCAAAATGACTACAAGGTAAGCACTAGCGAAAGCCCTGACAGGCAATGCCCAATTCATCATAAGCCCCACCCTCTAAAGAAATGAAAAGGGTTTGGGAGTAAATCTATTGAAGATCGGATCTCCTTTCTTAAACAGAATGGCATCTGTTTTAAGTGCTGCGAATACACTAAGCACATAGCCAAAGACTGTAGGGTACCAGTTGAATGCGCAGAATGTGACAGTAAGGGACACATTACAGCACTACACCCTGATCCACTTCTTCCACCATTGGAGACTACACAAGCCAGGAAAGATCAGGGCAGGGAGCAAAAATTAAACTCACCTTCCCCAGTAATACAGTATCTAAGTGCACTGAAATCTGTGGCCCAGGAAAGAGTCTACGTTCATGTTCAAAAATTTGCCTAGCAACGGTGTCCCCCACTGGAAAAAGGGAGTAAGCAGTAAAGATGTATGTAGTCCTTGACGAGCAGAGTAACAGGTTACTTGTCAGGTCAGACTTTTTTGATTTATTTAACATTAAAACAGGTACAACTCCATACACCCTAAAGACATGTGCAGGGATGATGGAAACTGCAGGAAGATGAGCTACAGTTTTCACTATTGAATCGTTTAACAGAAAGTTGCAACTCCCACCACCTGCTTTAATAGAATGTGGACATAATACCCGATGATAAATCCAAGATTCCTTCTTCAGAGGTAGCTTATCACCATCCTCACCTCTACTCAATTGCTCACCTCATTCCAGCTGTGAAGTCAGACACTCCTATCCTTTTACTTCTTGGAAGAGACATTTTACAAGTATATAAGGTACGTGAGCAAATTAATGGACCGTTTAACGCCCCTTATGCTCAGAGACTTGACCTGGGGTACATCAGCCAGATGGTATTAGCACTTTAAAGACATCTGTGTTGGCAAGCGGATGCACGTCCTTTCTTAGTCCATGCCAGAACCGTTTCACTATCAGAGAAACCTTTAACAGCCCGATACAGTACTGGAACCCTGATTCATCATACAATAAAGGAAATGTCAGCATCAGCATGGAAACGGACAATTTGGGGACTTCAGTGTTCCAGGAAACAAAGGTGATAATAAACAAGCACTGTCTATAGAAGACCAAACCTTCCTTCATATAATGGATAGAGAGACCTTTCAAGAGGGTAACAATTGGGTAGCCCTTCTGCCCTTTCACTCACCTAGGCATTGTTTTCCTTCCAACAGAGAACAAGCCCTAAAACGTCTGCGCACACTTCGTAGGACTTTACAGAGAAAGCCAGAAGTAGGAAAGGATTTCACCAAATTCATTGAAAGGATGATCTATAATAAACATGCTGAGGCTGGAAGAAGGTAAAGAGCACTGGTATCTGCCAATATTTGGTGTCTACCACCCACACACACCTGACTAAATAAGAGTAGTGTTTGATTCCAGTGCAAAGTGTGATGGTGTCTCCTTAAATTACGTACTGCTGAGTGGTCCTGATCTAAACAATACACTACTAGGTGTCCTCTTGCGTTTCCAAAAGGAATCAATTGCCTTTACAGCCGACGTGCAACAAATCTTTTATTGTTTTCTAGTGAGAGAAGACCATCGAGATTATTTGCATTTTCTCTGGCACAAAGACAATGACATAGACAAAGAAGTGGTTGAGTATAGAATGAGAGTACATGTTTTTGGTAACAGCCTTTCACCTGTTGTTGCCATATGCTGCATGCGTAAGGCTGCCCAAAAGGGCGCAGAATGTTATGGACAAGATGCTGAACACTTTGTGATGAGACATTTTTATGTAGATGATGGACTTTCTTCTGCTAGCACACCTGAAGCAGCAATCAACATACTCAAATTTGCGTCTTCATAAGATCGCCTCTAACAACAAACAAGTAATGGAAGCCTTTCCTGCAGAAGACAGAGCTAAGGACCTCAAAGATCTTTGTCTGGGTACAGACACCCTTCCTCTTCAAAAGAGCTTAGGCCTAGGCTGGGATCTAAATACTGACAATTTTGCCTTCCAGGTTTCTACAGAAGAAAAGCCTTTCACACGTAGAGGAATTCTGTCTACAGTGAACAGTCATGAACTGTCAACTGTAAAGCATTAATAGGATGTTTCCTCCCACCTGAGAGATTGCATGAGTGGGTGAAATGGAAAGAGTATCTACAAACTCTGAAATACCTCAAGATAGCCCGGTGTTATGCTCCTGTTTCACTGTCTACAACCTGCAAAAACTTTACATTTTCTCAGATACAGTACCTCAACTACAGCAATAGGTGCAGTAGCTTATTGAGAGTGACGGATGCAGAAGGTATATGTTATGTTGGATTTGTCATGGGAAAGTCTAAACTAAGCCCCAAACCAGCACATACAATTGCTCGTCTGGAATTATGTGCAGCTGTATTAGCCATTGAATTGTATGAGCTAATCAGAGATGAAATAGACATGGAATTAGATGCTGTAAAATTATTTACAGATAGCAAAACTGTCCTTGGGTACATCTGCAATACTACTAGAAGATTCTATTTATATGTCTCCAACCGTGTAAATTGAATCAGACTGGTGAAACATACTGATAGATGGTCCTATGTGCCCACAGGTCAAAATCCTGCAGATTATGCCACTAGGCCTACACAGACAGCATGCCTTCAGGACTCTATATGGTTCTCAGGCCCATCTTTTCTGTACAAACCAGACAGAGAAAATCCTTGCATTACAAACAAATACCCTCTCATAGAACCTGAAGTTGATCAGAAATAGCAAATCTCAGCACCAGATCTTCTGAAGCTAGTCTCCATTCACATTGTTTTGAGAGGTTCTCTGACTGGAAGACACTAGTTAAGACTAAAGATAGACTCATTCATGTTGCCAAAAGTTTCCAAAAGAAAACTGGTAGCAATCGACCAGGAAGCTGGAAGACTTTCCATGAACAAGTCAGTTTGGAAGAACTTTCACAAGCAAAGACAGTGATAATTTCTTCTGTTCAATATACACACTTTGGATTAGAATTCAACTATATCAAAAAACAAAAGGCACTCCCAAGGCAAAGTCTTCTTAAGAAACCCAGTCCTGTTATAGATAAAGAGGGACTGCTGAGAGTCAGAAAAAAAGTCAGTAAAGTGAGAAAAGTGGAAGTAAGAGTCATCAAGCAAGGAACTATTAAGGTTTATATGAGACCAGTCTTGGACATTATTGTTCTTCTTTCAGAAGATAGAGATGCTATCTCATGTGTTTTTCCTAGCATAAACAATATGTTAAATGCAGTGGCACAAGTGTTATGCCGGGCAGGGAGTGTGCTGCCCTCATAGTGATTCTGGCAGAATTACATTGTTGATAGCTGCACTACCATCTAATGGCCACTCTCACCGAGGCAGTTATTTAAGCAGGAAGTGACCTATACCAGGAAGTTCTAGAGTTGCTTTCACTTTAGATGTTTTCTCCTCATGAATCTAGGTGTTTCTCAACCCTGGGACATCAATTGTCTAAGATTACTAAGATGCTTATATGTATAAGTGTGTTTACATGCAGAATCTTAATTTGCATATGCAAATTAGGGACTGGAAGGGAAAAAGAGGAAACAACTTACTAGTTTCATGTCAAATTGTGTGATTTCCCTTCCTACACCTAATCTGCATATGCAAACTAGGATTCAGATATGGTTTGGCCAGGCATGAGGATTCGGCTGAATCCGAATACTGCTGAGAAATGCCATATCCCAAACCAAATTCTGTATTTGGTGCATCACTATCAAAAACTGAAAATCTGGTAGGGGCACATTTGCTATGGGTTGAAGTGAAAATTTTAATTTAAAAAATTCGAATGTTGAAGTTTGTTTTGGGTACTTTGACTATCAAATAGGCCAAAATTCGATTCAAACTGAAAAAAATTCAAATTGAATTTTAAAATTCAACCATTCGAAAGTCGATGTATTGCCTCTGTAAAAAAAATTCGAATTTGACACTTCGCCACCTTAAACCTGCCGAATTGCTATTTTAACCTATGGGCAACCTCCTGGAACCCTTAAGAAGTGTTTTTGCAATTTTTTGGAAATGAACGATTTTTATTCGATCGAAAACTGACTTATTCGATCCATTTTGCATTGAAAAAAGACCTTAAAAAAATTGATGGTTGAATTTCAAATTTCAAAACCTTTAGTAAATCTGCCCTTTAGTGGTTTTTTTTCTTCTAAAGGAAGATTAAAACTTACAATTTATTGTCATTTTTTATGCATACAGTACATATCTGGAAACCTCAAAATAGGTGTGTGTAGTTATGCTTTGCCATATACAGAGAGATATTTGCACATTCCTAAACTTCTCAGGAAAACTTCCCTTTTAAAAATATATATATAAAAAGTAACTCAAAGCAACTGGACTTGCTGAGATATTTTAATGAAGACGTTTCACTGCTCATCCAAGCAGCTTCTTCAGTTCAACTGACTGGTGTAGGGGAGTTCTCGGCAAATCGACTCTTCCAACAATCCAATCACAATGGCACACTGCAACTCTTCAGAGAGGTGACATTTGAAATTCACAGTGGTCTTGATTCTGTGTAGTTACAGTGATAGAATAACCAATGTGTCATGCAACTCCTGAGAGTTGCATGAATGGATGTGTCAAGAGTTCTGAAACCGCCGGGGAACAGATGCGAGAACAGCATTGTATGTAGCAGACAGGTGGTGTCGAAGGCCCCCGCCTCTGTTCAGGGATGGTTTCTCCACCTTAACATGAATCGCCTCTTTCACACCTCTTTCAAACCAGCGGTCTTCTTTATCCAAAATTTGGACATTGCTATCTTCAAAAGTGTCCCTTGTCTTTTAAAAAATTAATTCTTGAAGGACTGTTTTTGCACTTTTCCCAGCTTACTGAATAAGTTGTTATTATTATACTATATTATATAATTATAATAATATATAAATATATTATATAGTTATATTAGCACTGCTTTTTGCATCACCAAACATAACTTCCATTAAGCTTAAGTTGATGAAAATTTGGTATATTTTGGTTGCATTTGTTCCATTTTTATTCCTTTTGAACAAAACCAGAACAAAGCTATATTCATAAAGATACAAATGTCAGTCACTAGTCATGTATTTTATTACTTCTACCTCCTTCCCATCTGTAGAGCACAACTTTCCAGCATACGTTAGCCAAAAGGGCATGAAAGCAGCTGTCTGCACTGTGATGGCTTGTAGGATGGCAGCAGGACATGATTCTGCTTGGCTTTTCTCTGTGCTCTTTTCTTATTTCAGGCTTTTCTCTATTACATATGTGTTATGCTAAAATCTGTTTCCAGCCATTATTGTTTAATTAGCATTATTAATGGGGTAGCGCACCTTTCAAAAATGTTGTTTTCAAACATTACACCACAACTAATGTTGTTTTTGAGTACTTTTTTTTAATAAAATTTACATTTTGAACATGGATTTGCTTTCTTTCCCCTTATTATGTTTTCTAGTAGCAGCTCAGTGAACCAGGGTCCTGTTGCATTATTTCCATTTTATTTATCAAAACCTGTTTTGTTACAGACCCAGCTTACTGGGTTGCTACTGGAAAGTGAGAGGGGGTCATTCAAAGCCAATTCATGCTTTTTAACTTATACATTTTGGATAAAAAAACAAAACACAAACTACTTGATAGAAAACCACTCATTATTTTTCCAGACCTTTTTAGGCTTGAACCCACTATGGCATGTGAACATCATGAAATCTTCTTGTCTTCAAGTAGACCAATCACACCCTGTTTTCCTAGAAGTGTTAATGATCAGTGCTACTGGTGAGCTGCTTTGGGCACTAACAGCCATTCAAATCTTCAAGTCCCAATGCAAACAGGGCCAGACTTCAATTGTGGGCGCACCTAGGCCTCGCAGTCCAAGTGCCCATCTGTGCGCAACTGTGGCGCGAAAGTGCACATACCGAAGCACTGGGGAGCTGTGTGGGCCCTGGTACACTCGTACGCCACTGTTAACCGCCATTGCATCTAAAAAATAAACACTGATCAATGATAAGTGAGCCCCTAAGTTTCATAAAGGCAAAGTCATCTCTTGTAAAACAATGTTTACTGAAGGATCATAAAAAGCAACAAATATGCAATATGCTGACTGTTTATACTTTTGCATACAGTTATGGGATCCATAATCTGGAAACCCATTATCCAGAAAGCTCCGAATAACAGAAAGGCTGTCTCCCATTGACTCTGTTATATGCAAATAATCCAGATTTGTACTTGACCCAAACTAACATATAGTTAATCCTTATTGGAAGCAGAACCAGCCTATTGGGTTTTTTTAATGTTTACAAGTAGACTTAAGGTATGAATATCCAAATTACAGAAAGATCCATTACCCAGAAATAGTGATGGGCAAACGCTGCCTCATCTTGTTTTGGATGTGGTTGTCCATTTTTTTTGGAAAAAAGCAGATGCCGGCGTCCAAAACGAAACACCGGCTAATTTTCCCAGGCAAAATTTTCCATCACTACCCAGAAAGCTCCAGGTCCTGAGCATTGTGGATTAGAGATCCTATACCATACCTCCCAACTGTCCCGTTTTAGAGGGAAAGTCCCTCTTTTCTCTACATTGGGCAGCCAGAAAAAGAAACAAAGTTTCTAACTTAATTTGATTTTGTCAGAGAGCCCAGAACTGCCAGGAGGTTTAGATAAGATAAGATAAGCAAATAAGTCATTTTGACAAGATAACATAACAGGTCCCTTGGGAAAAGTTAGACTCACAGCTTAAAGGGCAATTCACCTTCATTAGCAAAACTAATAACTGAGAAAAAATCACAGAAATATGTTCAAACATTCATAACCTGCCAAATTTTTTAAAATTAATGTGGTAATTAGGGGGTGTGGCCACAAACCTGGGCATGCAACACACATCAATGTTTTTGTCCCTCTTTTTATTTCCAAAATGTTGGTATGCCCCTACCTGTACTAACATTATATAAGACAGAGTATGTTCAGAAGATATTCCTTAACAAAAATAACATTATTAACAATGCTAATATGAAAAAATTAATTTCCCAGCAACCCCTGCTAGCTAAGTATTTGGTTTCATTGTATGTTGGAATGTGTAAAGGAAACCTAGCCACACAGTGTTTTGTTTTTTTTGTTGTTTTTTTTTGCATTGACACTCAATGGTGGTTTGTAAATGACACCTGTAGTGTTGTATTCAAATTAAATGCGCCTATTTCTGAAGCCATTATTTAAAAAGCTGGATAGTAGTAGTAGTAGTAGTAAAAGCTGGATTGCTGTGATCTAATGGTCCCCGATTCTAGATTTACCGATTGTTCAAGACAATGAAGAAATCCTTGGGCACCCTCAACTTTACACCTTGATTCAGTTTCTGAAGTGGTGGAGATCTTTTGCAAAGTGAAGGGAACATGCTGTGCTGACAAGGTTGCACTGTACATTTTAGGGCTGTACATTTTAGGGTATAAAGTAGTTACAGATACATCCTGGCTAATTTAAAGGGGTTCAACTTGTATTGTGATGTAGACTGGGATATTCAGTTTTCATTTTTTATTAGTTGTTTTTTTTTAATTATTTAGCTTTTTATTCAGCAGCTCTTCAGTTTGTAGTTTCCGCAATCTGGCTGCTATGATCCAGATTAGCCTAGCAACGATGCATTGATTTGAAAAAGAGACAGAAATATGGGGGAGGGCCTATAATAACAATGCATTGGTAGCCTTTCATTTGCTTTATTTTATGGGTTCAGTGACCCCCATTTGAAAGCTGGAAAAAGAATGGAATCAGAAGAAGACAAATATAAAAAATGAATTTCAATTCAAAAGTCTCTTAGAATTAGCCATTCTGTGGCATTCTGAAAGGCAAACTATACCTTTAAAAATCAGATCTCACCCAATAATAGTCCATGCACAAGAACACAAAGCTGGGGCGTGAACCTTGCAACAGGAGACAATATTATTATTATTATTAATAATAATAATTATAATTAGTGTAATCTATAGCTTAGGTTTCCCATTGCCTTCCACAGCAAAATGTGTTGCTACACACATATTATATTGACTCATTTCAATCCTTGCATGTAGTTCATAAAGGTTTTGTGCTTAAAGTTGAAAGTCTCCATTTGCTCCTTGTGGAGATACATGACGTTGCCTGATTCAGCAGTATTCATTTTCCATAAATATACTGTAACTTTGGAAATTTGCCAGGCATGCTGTACCTAATCACCTTAACAAAGCTTGCTTTAAAGGTCTCTGCAATTTTGTTCATCTCAGGAATATGGACTTGCCTGTGCTTTTTTTCTGTACGTCAAGCTCAGGTAAAGAAGAATAATTCTTTTTGCCCACACGGTTTTCATGTCCCATGATTCCCAGGTTTCCATGATCTAATGGGAAAGTATACATAATGTGGTCTCACTATTCCTGTTAAGGATAATTAAGACTTTAGTCCATCACCAGATGGCTGCATCTGAAATAAACTGCCAGACTTCACCTCATTGGTTTAGCCAATGTCACAGATATCAAGGGAACTAACCCTCTGCATTTCATTTCCTAAGGGAAAAAAACCCAGACAAGTCACAGTTTGATGAGCCCCACAGATGTGTTTTTCTTGCCTGTGTCTTACTTGCAGCAAATGGAAACTCTCAATGTAATTAGCCTAGTCTCAGGTTCAGATTCCCTTGAATACAAAAAATCATGGGTTACATGCTCTCATACAACTGTGATAGCATTTGCAAATTGTTATATTCAACATGCATCTGAGTCAACTTTTAGAATAATCACACTCTACTTTTAAGGTATTTTTCAGGCTGGCAGGCACAGAACATTTTGGCAGGATAGCAGGAATTTATATACAGAGCCCAACTGTTACATTATGGCAACTTTTGAGTGGATGAGAAGCAAAGGTTTGGCAGACAATAGTGCCTGTCAATATTCCAAGTTCAGTGATTTTATCTAGAAAAGCTACATCATGGCAGAGAAAATTTCACATCATAGACTATAATTTTATGTGCTTGTAAGAAAAAGGTAAACGACAAGGTATTTTAAGGCACAATTACTTTCAAAAAGAGCATGCCAGTTTTCTATGACCAGTAAATGGCAATTGCTTATTGGTTTCTTTAGGTGCTTAGACCTGTTGCAAACATTGCTTCATTTATTATATAACACCCTGAATGTGTGCATTTAATGAAGGCAGTGATACAATGGCATGTCTAAAAGAATTTTCAGATGTGTTTTAGCTTATGAAAAACAAGGCAGCAAAGCCATCTATAATACCTGGCATTATATATTAACCTTTTACGTGCAACAGAACCTAGAATTTACTTTCTGTGGCAAAAAGTACCCAAGTGCCATATAGATTTTACTCTCTGCAGCACTTTCATGGCTAAGGAGCGGCTTTTACTGTTAGGGGGCTTCTATTGCACCAGCCAGAATGTCAGTCTTGAATATATAACGAATATAAGTTTTCATTCAGGGGTCCCTGTATGCCACATAGTTTGGTAAATCTGTGCATATTGGGCATCAAATTGTTCAGTAGACCTCTTGCGTCATATTTATAGTATTTTCTCTTGGTTCCTAATGCTATGTGAGAGATAAGATACTAGAAAGTGAAAGCTTTGAGGTGATATTCAGGTATTTATTCGAAACAGACAATTTTGGGAAAAGGTTGCAACTCAGTAGTTTGGAACAGAAAGACAAGGTTATCCATTTTAGATGCGGCTGAATGTGTACTTTCCAAAAATATGTGGTTTGGGGTGGGGGGGGTCAACATACCATTTTGTATTTTTACCCAGCAAAAAGATGCAGTAAATTTGATATGCAGTAAATGTGATATTCAGTAGCTGAAGTTACTTTCAGAACGCTGACTTCATTTGGGGGTCTCTAAACTGTAGATACTGTACTTTGTTCATGCTATTAATGGACATCAAACTGTTCAGAGGATCCCATTCATATTTAGGAAGTTTTTTCTTGGTACCTAATGCTGTGTGGGAGATAGGATCTTGCAAAGTGAAAACTTTGAGGTGATTTTCCTAATTTTCATAAACCTGGTTATAAGCATTCACTCAGCAACATGGCCGCGCGCTTACTCCCGGTTTGAGTGTGCTAGTGCTGGATGGGCCGGTTAAAAAAAAAAACTAATGTTACCCCCAACCCGAGGGGTAGGCTCAATTGCAGGCTTTGAATACAATGTTTCAAGGGGAATAGAATATGAGTCAAATGCTATTGCATCTATGGTACCTAAGCATGTGTGTTAACTCATTGAATATAATGCTGCAAAATTACCAACGTTGTCTAACCATCAAAAATAGTAGGATAATAAACTGCAAATACCAAGCTCAAAATAAAAACAGCATAGGCTGAATGCTCTGTTAAATCCCTTAGGGCTCATCCAAACCCTTAATTCAAACCACATCCTTTCGCAACAATTCTTTATTTATTCCCTATCTCTTGGAAACACCATGGGGCCTAGTCATTATGGTGTTTTAAATGCAATCTTCTGAAAAAAATGGTGTATAAAGCTGTGTAAATGGCAAAATTTTCAAGGTTTGTTTTATTTTATGCTGTGTACGCCAGATTTATAGGATCAAAAAAGGTTAAGAATCTTTTTCGCTCTCAGTGAATTACAAAATTACTATTAATAGATTGTTAGTTAATTATTGGAGTAAATTAAATCAATTGAGGTTTTTTATTCATCATACAAAATTTATTAAGTCATTGTGCAAAATCAATTTATCAAAATTTGTATGTACAATTAATTAACAACCATTAAATTCATTCTTTCAATTCCATAGATATACATTCATTTCGAAGGAGTAATAGCTCTGGTTTTTAGTTCAGCATTCCTCAATGTGGCAGTTATTTTTACAGTTCTCCAAACATGCTTGTATGAATCCCATGTTAACTGCTATTTAGTCATAAAGGGAGAACTATGTAACAATGTAACAGTTTTGTTTTAACCTACCAATTTGTTACTTTTTACTCAAATGTTTTATCTTGTTTTTCTGCTCATTTCACTCTCATGCTTCATAAAACATTTCTCACTACCTCCCCCACTTAGTCCCAATTCTATACAAATCTCAGCCTCTAATTTCCTCTCCTTCCTTCTCCACACATGAAGTATACAAAGTACTCTGTTTAACTATTCCAGGATACTCCTCCTTTTCACACAAACTAAGAACTCACAAATCCCGCTCTCTCTTTTCTATTGCTGGCAACTGGGGACATTTCCCCAAACCCTGGCCCCTACCCCATCCCAGTTATATTACGGCCACGGGCCCCTTCTCTTCGCTGCAAATTCAATCAGTACAGAACTCTCACTCCTATACCCAAAAACCCAGTTAGTCTTTCCTGTGCTCTCTGGAATGCCAGATATGTTTGCAACAAACTCACTGCTATACATGACCATTTCATTGCCAATTCCTTTAACCTACTCGCACTTACAGAAACCTGGCTTTCTCACACTGACACTGCCTCACTTGCTGCCCTGTCCTATGTGGGCCTACACCTTACTCATACCCCCAGGCCTGGAAACAGGGGGTGGAGTAGGCTTGCTTCTCTCTCCCCGCTGTACTTTTAAAGTTCTTCCACCTGTTCCTGCCTTATCATTCTCCTCATTTGAGGTTCACTGCATTAGGCTATTTTCTCCTGTTTCACTCTGCATTGCTGTCATATATCGACCACCTGGACCAACCGCACAATTTATGGACAACTTTGCTGCCTGGCTTCCTTACTTTCTTTTATCTAACACCCCATCCGTCATATTAGGGGACTTTAATATACCTGTGAACAACATTAACAGCCCTTCTGTCTCTAAACTTCTTTCACTAAACTCCTCCCTAGGCTTATCCTTGTGCTCAGACTCCCCCTCTCACACCAATGGTAACGCCCTAGATCTCATATTTACCAGACTCTGTTCAACCAACAACTTTACTAACTTTACTAACTCACCGTTTCCCCTCTCTGATCACAATATGCTCACATTTCAACTCTCACTAACTCCCTCCTCACCCCCTGCTAATCCCCAAACACGTACCTACTGTGACTTGCAAGCACTGGATGTGTCGCATCTCTCTTCTTCCTTTGACTCTCTTCACTCTAATATCTCAGCTACCTCTTGTCTTAATGCAGTGACCTCGGTTTACTATAGCACACTCACCACCACCCTTAATGAGCATTCTCCTTTAAAAACTAAACATGCTAGACCCAAACCACTTCAACCTTTGCACACCACTGATACTAAAGCACTCCAAAGACGCTCATGTGCACTTGAGCATCACTGGCGCGAATCCCGCTCAGAGACTTTTGGAGCTATAAATCTGCCCTGCGCTCCAGCCTTTCCTAAGCCAAACAAACCTACTTTACTTCACTCATTAACTCCCTTTCCAAAAAACTGGCACAACTTTTCTCCACCTTTAACACTCTCCTTTCCCCTTCTCCACCCCCTCCATGCACATCTGTCTGTGCTCAATACATTGCTGAGCACTTCAAAAACAAAATTGACACTATCACAGGGGACATTACACTACTCAACCCCCCTAGGCTTCCACCACCCTCCCTCCACACTCCCCAGTCTCTCCTGTGCTCCTACACCCCTGTTACTGATGAGGAAGTCTCAAAACCTTTCATCTCTAAACTACTTGAGAGCCTAGTCTACAACCGATTAACCTCATTCCTCTCTGACAATAACCTGCTGGACCCCTTACAATCTGGTTTTAAACTACAACACTCCACTGAAACTGCTCTTACCCATCTAACTAATGACCTTTTAACAGCTAAAGCCAACAAAAAATTCTCACTACTAATTCTGCTTGATCTCTCAGCTGCATTTGACACTGTAGATCACCCTCTCCTCCTCCAGTCCCTCCATTTGCTTGGCCTTCGTGACACAGCCCTGTTCTGGTTTTCTTCCTACCTCACCAATCGTTCCTTCAGTGTCTCCTACAATGGAGTAGCATCTTCCCCCCTACCTCTCTCTGTCGGGGTTCCTCAAGGCTCTGTCCTAGGACCCTTATTATTTTCTCTATATACTTCCTCCCTCTGCAAATTAATCAGCTAGTATGGTTTCCACTACCACCTCTATGCTGACGATACTCTCCTCTATACTATCCTCGATCTATCTCTCCTCTCCCAATCTCAACCCAGAACTCCTAACTCGTGTCTCCTCCTGCCTGTCTGCTATCTCTACTTGGATGTCACAACGCTAACAAATTAAACCTCTCCAAAACGGAAATGGTTCTTTTTCCTCCAACTAACACCAGTTATATCCTGGAAGTATCACCCCGTCTCCCCAGACCCAGTTCCTTGGGGTTATCATAGATTCTGCCCTGACATTCACTCCTCATATACAGTCACTTGTTAAGTCATGTCACTTCCACCTAAGGAACATATCCAAAATACATTCATTTATCACCCAAGATGATGCCAAAATTCTTATTCACTCTCTTGTCATATCACGTCTAGACTATTGTAACTCTCTTTTAATTGGCCTTCCCCTCCAGAAACTGTCACCTCTCCAGTCCATAATGAACACTGCTGCTAGGCTTATACACCTAAGCAACCGCTCTTCCTCTGCCATGACATTCTGTCAATCCCTGTACTGGCTTCCACTGCCCTTCAGAATTAAATTCAAATTAATGACCCTGACATTCAAAGCACTTCATAACTCTGCCCCTCCCTACATCTCTGAACTAATCTCCATATACTCACCCACCCGCTTACTATGCTCCTCTACTGACCTGCTACTCAACTCTTCTCTCATTACCTCCTCACATGCTCGCATTTAAGACTTTGCAAGGGCTGCACCCCTCCTCTGGAATTCTCTCCCACGGTCTGTCCGACTTTCTCCCAATCTTTCAGCTTTCAAGAAATCTCTTAAAACCCACTTTTTTAGAGAAGCCTACCCTCACTGTTACCTACCCAATGCAATGCCACTTACAGTACCACATCTCTCACCCACTTTACTCTGATCTTGCCCATTCCCACACCTTGTGTATCATTCCCTTCCCTTTAGATTGTAAGATTTTTCTGTACAGGGCCTTCCTCACCTCCTGTACCCTTATTTATTGTGATGTATGTAACCCCATATTTATTGTGATGTATGTAACTCCTTATGTTCTATGTATGTAATTCATGTGATTTAGTTGTGTAATCACATTCACTTTACAGCACTACGAAATAAGTTGGCGCCATAGAAATACATGTTAACAATAATAATAATAATAATAATAATGTAGCAATTCATTTCCACTTAAAAATAACGCTGTTTTTTTTTAAGCCTGTAGATTTTTGGTAAATTTTGTTGCTGTTTTTGACACTACATAATAAATAAGCCCCTATCTGTTCAGGTGATGGGGAGGACTATGTTTCTATCGATAAACTGTAAATCGTGGACTACAGATGCATGTGTGTTATAATGATTTCTCTGCTCATATATATTTTTTTTATTTTGTGGTCACTTATTTGGTCAAGGTTATGTGCTCCTTTCATCTCAGTTTTAGTAACTGTCAGATATATCAAATACAAATTTTACAACCAAATATTGCCTATTGAAGGGTATCAATAACATTGTCTGATATTTTTCGACAATACAGAATAAAAGACTTTTGACTCCAAATTCCAAATTCATGCAAGAGCATATACTATATATATATATACAGTATATATATCACTGGCCACGTTAGCCCCCACAATTGAATATTATATTGTTCAAAGAACACAAAATTAATTTCTATTAATAACAAATTCCCCAGTTTAATATACAAAAGTGAGTTTAAATTGGAATCAAATTCAACTAAACTCAGGAAGGATATTAACATCTTCAAATGGGTCACTGGACCTCTGCCATTGACGTCTAAATTAATTCAACAGGTTTAAGGTGGCAAATAATCTAATTCAAATTTTGATTATTCACAAATTGAATTTTTGAGTTTTGAGTTAAATTCCAACTTGAAAATTCGAATTTACAATACGAACCTTAGAGAATGATTTGTCAAGGAAATCTTTTGTTTTTATTTTTCTTATTATTGATTTATGATGTTATGATTAATTAGCGATAATGATGCTTACTGCTCAGTAAAAATTATCCAGAATTTCATATAGAACATTGCCTAACCATAATTCCCAGCTGCAATTTGTAATGCTAAGTTAAAGCAGAATAGTGTTTTACTGCTCAAACAAGTCCAACACGTTCTGCCAAATGGACTCATGTCACAATATGAAATACATGAATGGCAGTGATGACTGTAGTATTTACCAAAGATGAAAAGAGTAGAATATGATTGTGTCCATTCCCATAGGCACGTTCTCATTTTATGCTTCTTTGGAAATGCCAACAGCAAAGAGGGCTGCAAAGCCTTTCTCCTAATTTCAATAATGCCTCTAAGTGTTTCTGAAAACGCTCCACTTACCTAATAAATGTCGCCCAAGCCTGTGCAGCACTCTACTGTGGAGCAAAAAGGATGGACTTTCTGTAAATCTGTACTGTTAATTTATTTTAAAGGCTATCTTACTAGAAATGTTCATTTGTTAAAAGGAGAGAGATTCTTATATAATAAGGCCTAACAATTGTTAGTAGAAATAAAAAGAAGTTTGCCCCAATAATAATCTTTTTCTTATATTTAAGTTGACTAATATGGCTGCATTTACTCTGCCTATTTTCTGCCAAGGTGCCCAGGGAACGCCACCCCAATAAACAAATACTATTATTACTGGCATAGAAAATCTATATATGCTTTTCCAATAAAGGATTTCTTGCTTTTAGGCACAGTGACAAGTCCTATAGGTCCACAAGGGAGCCTGTATAAATTATAGCTGCTATAGATGTTTATTTAACTAATTACTACCATCTGGTCATCTTCTTTCCCCCATCTGTCTGTTATTAAAGGGGTCATATTGTCAAAAAGAAAGTACATGTTGGCCTTCATGTTCCTTATAAAAAGTAAGCCATTTTGCTATATGCTTTGATTAAAAACGTTGTACTGCTTTTATGCAAATGTTCTCCCTCTATTCCTCAGCAATGTATAGGTGGCTGCTGGCTGCAGAACGTGAAAATAGTGAGTGGTACTCTAAATTCTGGATAGCATCAGAGCGATGCTTTAAGTTTTGGATCACAGGAAGCATGTCTGTTTCAGATGATGACATTATCTTGAAATTTGAAACTCTGAGGACTGCTGTTCTTTCTCACATTTTCCAGATGGCTGCCCCTGTGCATGAGTGAAAAGAGTGATTGCACTGAAAAAATTTAGCTTTTTCAGAAAAGGCTTATTTTTTCATAAGGAACACAAATGCAAATGTTTTATTTTTTGACAAGGTGTCTCTTTTAAAGGACATGTAAAACCTAAATTTTTCTACCTTGTAAATAAGTGGGGCATATCTTCCCACCCAAGCCACATCATTTGTACTGCATATACCACTTCCATTTGCCAGTGCCATCACATTTTCCTAAAACAAATAGCAGCTTTCACCAGGTGACCATTTTCCCTCTGACACATCTGCAAACAGGACATTTATACTGTAAAGTTCATGCAATGCAGAATGCAGGTTTACACAGGCACAACATTAGGGATGGCGCGAACTGTTCGCCGGCGAACTTGTTCGCGCGAACATCGGCTGTTCGTGCTCGCCGGAAGTTCGCGAACGTCGACATTCGCCATTTTGGGTTCGCGTTAGTTGGAGCTTTTTTTTTTGCCCTCTCACCCCAGACCAGCAGATACATGGCAGCCAAT
>CM044441.1:102552896-102578661 GCA_024363595.1 Xenopus borealis
TTGATAAATGCAAGGTTATTCACTTTGGCAAAAATAACATAAATGCAAGTTATACACTAAGGGGCCAATTTACAAAATTCACGTGAAATGATCGAAGTTCGTTCGAATCTGATCGATTAACGATCGTACAATTTTTTTGTGAAATCATAAAGTGAATTGTGGCCTATTCGATCATCGAATATCGAATAGATCGAATAGATCGAATGATTGGATATTCGATAATTTGATCATTCGATGCTCGTAGGAATTACAATTTTAAAGTTATTCGACTGCCTACTTCGCCAGATTGAACCTACCGAATTGCAATAGAAGCCAATGGGAAGCTCCCCATAGGCTTCAGAGACTAAGTCCTGCCCGAATACCATTTGTAAGATCGGAGCGTTCGATCGTTTGAACCGTACAAATTTTTTGGACGCTCAAATTAAATTTCACAATTTTTTTCCGTCCAGCCCGATCAACCAGCCGACCGATATCTTAATCTTCTGACGATATCGGTCGGCTCATTTCCCACCATACACGCACCGAATATCGCACGAAAATGAGTTTCGTACGATATTATCTGTGCGTCTATGGCCACCTTTAGACCTCATCTGGAATATGCAGTGCAGTTTTGGACTCCAGTCCTTAGGAGGAATGTAAATGAGCTGGAGAGAGTGCAGAGATGTTCAACTAAACTGGTTAGAGGGATTGAAGACTTTCGATTATGAGGGTAGCCTGTCCAGGTTCGGGTTGCTTTCTCTGGAAAAAAGGCACTTGCTAGGGGACATGATTACACTTTACAAATACATTAGAGGACATTATAGACAAAAATCAGGGGACCTTTTTACCCATAAAGAGAATCACCACACCAGAGGCCACCCTTTCAGACTAGAAGAAAAGGACTCTCATTTAAAGCAGCATAGGTGGTTCTTCACAGTGAGGACAGTGAGGTTGTGGAATGCACTGTTGGTTGATGTTGTGATGGCTCATTCTGTTGATGCTTTCAAAAGGGGCTTGGATGATTTTTTGGACAGACATAATATTAAAGGCAACACATACAAAACTCTACAGTTAGGGAAAAAAGCTCGACCAAATTTGCAATTCGATAAGTATTCGACCATCGAATGCTTATCGAATTGTTTTAGGCTATCATTTTGTTCGATATCCGATTTCTCAATGAATTCGTACGATCGGAGGGGTGTGTGTATGCTGGGTTTTTGTTTGGAGCGTTTGAACTTGATGGACTCTGTCTTTTTTCAACCCAATTTAACTACATGTATGTAACTATGTAATAATCTAAATGACCGAAATACTTGAATACTCTACTGGAGTGAATGGGTCACCTGCCATGCTGGCCACCCAGCTGCACTGCGCAAGGGTGGAGAAGTGAAGTCATGAGTAGTATTAACTCCAAACCTTGGAAAATTGCCCAAGGAGGCTGAACTGAAACACAACTACAACAAGGGTACTAGCTCCTTCCCAATCTAGAAAGCATTCACCCCATTGTTAATTTAGTTGCATATATAGGAATACTAGAAACCAGTTCAGCATGCACATGAAATGGTGTTACATGTGGACAAAGCAATTGGGTATATTTCTTAATTTCCCTTTATTTTTTAGATTATATCTGGGTAAATGTGTAACCAACAATGGTTCGCTGTTTAAAGCAAATTGCATACTTTGGATTTGATATAAAATTTAAAACCTGTTAAATGCGTTTCAGTGTCTAAATATCTTTTTGGGCAGAAACGCAAAGGCTCCATTGTTAGGCTGGTGTTAAAGGACAGGAAAGTCTAAAATAGAATAAGGCTAGAAATGCTGTATTTTGTATACTAAACATATACATGAACTTACTGCCTAATAAAACAAATGATTTATGCTTTCAAAGTTGGCCACAGGGGGCTGTCATCTTGCAGCTTTGTTAAACATCTTTGCAAGACTATGCACATGCTCAGTATGATCTGGGCTGCTTAGGGATCGTCATAAATTATCAAAACAGCACACGTTAAATAATATCTGCCAGAAGCCAATACAGCAAGACTGATTAATAATCAGTAAATGCAGGCTGCACTGGGTCCTGTGTTGTCATGTAATTTAATGTGGATTTTATAGTTTTTGTATTGTTTAATACAAACTTTCTCCAACTCTGCAGTTTAAGCACAGGGGAACATTTTGTACTACTCAGAGTATTTCCTTGCAGGATATCCATCCAGGTATATACAGCGTCGTTTTTAGCATTGCACCCTGTGCTTTGGATAGTGGGTTGAACCAGAATCTTATATATTGATTTAACAAACATACACGTGTTCCTGCAATTCTAACTATTGACTATGTGGAGAACATTAATGTTTTAGTGGATATAGCGAGACACTTGTCTTTTTGCTTTAAATGATTTCATATCTACAGTATATATCAGAATTCAAAATTACTTTTGTCATTTTTACAATTCTAAGTAAAATGCGCCATAAAGCCCAGGGCTGAAGTATAGCTATAACGTATTCCAGTCCAGTAAACTAAAGAGTGTGACTCATGCCTAAACTCAGAGAGGTATTTACTTCTGTTCTACTGCACACTGTGATTAATGTTTACTTAGGGAAATGTTTACCCAGGCAGTTTTAACATGTTGGGTCAATAAATCTTAATGTACACCTTAACAGAAGTGGAACTTGTGAAATGTTATAAACCCTACTAATGAAAAGATATAAATCTTTAAAATTAGGATCATTAGTCAGCGTTATATGCCACTCTAGTGGTAACATTGAAATTCAAAGTAATGCTTCCTGCAGCAATGTTGTTTTGGCAAAAAAGAGTGTAAAATGTGTTTCTAAACGTAATCATAGAAAAGTACAGATAATATAGTTATTTATGATAAAAGGTTGACAATTCATTACATACAGATTACATAAGAAATAATGTTAGCCTTTATTATGCGTATGTATATTTTAACAGAGACATTGTGGAATATAGAAGGAACATACAAGTACTGTAAGTGAAAACAATTTACAAGTCAAGGTATAAACAGATAAACTATTGATAAGGAATTGAACTGGTTTATAAAAAAAAAGCAAATGCTCACTATAGTTTGTACTATTTTATTTCTAGTGCACGCACACATTTGTTAATTAAATATTTTTTTCAATACAACATTTGTATAGAAAACAGACAGGAATCATATGTGGTTGTATACTAGATTCCATCTGCCAGGGACTCAAGAAAAGATGAGTGACCAACAAATGCATGACATGACATATTTTTAAATGTGATTTTTCTCAAATCTCATAATAGGTAGCAAAGATATTGACTAGTTAATTAGTTAAACTCAATAGAACATTCTTAGTTCAGGTATGGGATCTGTTATCCATTAAACACTGAAATACTGGAAGATCATCTCCTATAGACTGCGTTTTGATCAAATCATTAAAGGGAACTATTATGAAAATGAAAATTTTATATAAGCGTCAGCATACTGAACTAAGAAACTTTGTAAATAGAATCAATTAAATAGTTTGCAATGTTTCTGAAATAATCAAGTTTATGATCACTAATCCTCTCTCAGCATCTGTTTCTCTTCATTCTGTCTTCTTGCAGCAGTTGGGTGTCAGATATTCATTGAAAGATATTCATTATAGGGGGGCTTCCAACGTCACTAGTCAGGAATATACTATCACATGGTACATTGAGGGGCAGATTTACAAAATTCACGTGAATAATTTGAAGTTTGATCGAATTTAATATAAATTTGAATTCAAATCTTTGAATATGCAAATTAGGCAAATTCAACCATCGAATATTCGGATTCGAATATTCAAATAAAATTTTATTCGAATATTCGATGGTTGAATTACTTTCCCTTTAAATTTTCAGTCGACCGCCTACTTCGCCAGGATCAAGCTACCGGATTGGGAATCATTAATGAGAATTAAAAAAAATTGATTGATCGATTAAAATCGTTTGAATATTCAATTTGAATATTTGATCGAATTTTTTATATTCGATCGTTCAATCGATTGAATTGCGGTAAAATCCTTCGAATTCAATAGGCGAATTTGAAGGATTTTACTTCCCCACTATTCCCATGGTCGAATTTCAATTTTTTTTTAATTCGAAATTCGACCATTAGTAAATCTGCCTCTAACTGTAATATAGAATTTGTAGTGTATTTACTGGAATGCAGTGTTTGCCTCATTCAATATGTGGGTCAACCCTCCTGTCTACTTAAAAACCGCATCAGAGAGCACATTTTAGACATTTAAAAAAAGTAAATTCAGACTCTTGTAGCTAAAAATTTCCATGAATGTAATGATGGTGGCATTACCAATCTGGTTGTCATAGGCATAGACAAAGCAGTAAGTGAAAATGGGGTGGAAATGGGGATTAACTATGGGGAAAATGCGACAGCTTCGCAGCCATCGCAACTGTTGGCCAGGCAAAAATTCACTCAGACACCGAAAATTTACTAAGTTGCGAAGTTTCATCCCGTGTGATGAGAGCTGGCCAATCTGCTGCCTGAACTGATCCCTGCTTGTGTTCTTGTATTCTTTAGATTCTTATTCGGTAATGTACTTCTGCTTCCTGAATTGGTAATGTAAGTCTGTTGGGGTTTTGACCTGGGCTGTCCCCTGACCTTGCTCCTTGATCTCTGTTCCAATTATGCGTTACAGTTCCGTCTCTGCCAAGAGTTTCCCCCTTGGTTCTCTTGCATTAAGTCCTGGTGCTGGCAGCATATGAGTAGTGGAGGGCTCCTCCTTTAGCCAACCATGGCTGCTATTACATTTTGCAACCAGCACTGAATATAATAAATGATCCCTAATATGTATTTCTATTAAAAATAATTATGCTGGATAATTAACTTGAAAAGTTAAACATTTTAGAACTAATAAATACATCTGCAACAGTTTTGCTTGGATATGAAATTACATAGACTGCAGAGAAGAAAAACACCCCCTCTTTCTTCAAACCAAATAACGATTCAGAGGCTAACTTGTGGATGAAGGTCGGCCACAGCTTTATTAATCATATTTTTTAAATGAACCTTGCACCATTTTTACAAACATATTTTTATAGCCTTTTTTAATATATATAATCATTTTCAGCTCCAAACAAATAAACACCAATGCCAGCCATTGTAAGAACAATTCTTTTCCATAAAGTGCTAAAGCAAGGATCAATACTTTACGCTGTGACAATCTCTTTGCTGAACATACATAGACTAATACCTTAAATGAGTAATCTGAATAAAAGAACATCAGCAACACAATTTTGAAGGGTTGGGTGGTTGGGATGCTGCTGTCCCCACCGCTTCCCTACCTGGCGCTCGTTGCATAGGGGATAGGGCAGGGAGTGGCGAAGCGCTCTTCAATGCGCGCGCTCTTCTACAATTTTTTGGATCCTACTGATGATGTCATCGCGCCTTACGCGCGGAAGAGGGGGTAGCAGGGGAGGCTGTCTGCCTAATCTCCCTGTTGTCACAGCGCGCCTCGCTAGGCCCTGCGCCACCGCAGAATAACATTACAAATCCCATGAAATAAAGAAAGACCAGTCAATTATAAAAACAATTATAAAAACAATCTCCAGCTTAATTTCTTGGACCTATGCAGTTAAAAAAATTAATACTTATATGTTTATGAATACACACAAACATTTTACTAATTCAGACTTTGTAATGGTTAGGGACAAGTGAACATTTTCACCCAGTGCAGTTTTCCAGTAACATTTTTTCAACTGCACATTGTACATTTATAGGTTCTTATTTTATTATATTCATTAAATGTGCCCCTGTGCCGCCCATGTGGCACAACAGTGATGCACCTAGCAATCATAAATGTGCCCTGGTGATATTGCTTTGGCTTTGACAGCTGTCTCAGATGTTATTACAACCTGCCACACTAGTTTTCTTTACTGACTATATTTTCAACACAGTGTGTATAAGACTTGTCTCAAACTGTTATATGCCAACTCATTTCTCATGAGTACAATATTAAACATATTTAATCTTTTCATTTTGCATTTTCTATCTTATCTGCATATTAAAGACCCTGGCTTGAGATAAAAAAGGGATAGAGTTGACTGGAGAAATGAAAAGTAAAATAAAGAAATCAGTGGCATGTTTTTCATCTTTACTAATGACATATTGAGGAAAATGAAAATGATTTCCTAGGTAAATCTCCATCCATCTGTCCATCAAAAAAGTGTTGCATCAGAGTTCTAAAAGGGCATTTCTTAGAGTTGAACATATTTGACTGCAAAATTATATTAAATTAAATGGTTTTAAACTAGCAAATATTTTTTTTTTTTTTTTTTAAATATTGCTTTACAAAAACACAGATGGCGCAGGGTTAATTGAAGCATCTGGCATATACTGGAAGACCCTTTTCTCTGCTAAAATGTATGGGTGTTGTTTCCCTGCACAGCCATGAGAAAGAGAGAGAGAGAGAGAGAGAGAGAGGGAGAAAGAAAGAAAGAAAGAGAGAGAGAACAGACAGTTTTTTTGTACTGAACAGGTTTTAACATTGAAAAATAAAGGAGAAGAATATGTAAAATATGTAGACTTCTGTGCCAACAGTGGCATATATGACGTAGGACATACCCCATGTAGTGATGGGCGAATTTATTCGCCAGGGGCGAATTCGCGGCGAATTCCCGTGATTCGCCGCTGGCGAATAAATTCGCGAAATGCCAGCCAAATTTCGCCACCAAAAATTCGTCGCCAAAAACGAGTCGCGCGTCTTTTTTGACGCGACGCACCGAAAACGACGCGACCTGCGTCGAAAACGACACGCCGCGCGTCAAAAACTATGCGCGACTCGTTTCGCGAATTTTTCGTGAATTTCTCTGGAAATTCGCGAATTTTTCGGCGAAGCAAAACGCGCCCGTTTCGCCCATCACTAACCCCATGGTGTGGGAATTTGCTTCCACTCCTTTATTATAGTAAAGAAGGGGGAAAACTATTGACTAGAACTTTAGTATAGAAGGAAAGGAAACAGAAAAGCACCTTGTTGGGAATTAAAAACTATGGAATGTACCCATGCCTGAATTATAAAAAATGCAGGTATGCAGGAAATCCTTGAGCATCTGGGTACAGGAGAACTAATTCATATAAGGGGGCATTATACTTATGTGTCCCACTTTGCAGTAGAGGCAATTACATTCCCCTGTGGAAAAATAAATGTTGGGGGAGATTGTTCAAAAGGTAAAGTCACGTATCTCTGTATCTAGGTCACGTATCTCTGTATCTATAAATTTGGGGAATATGACTCTGCCACTCTCCAGACAGTTTGAAGAAAAAGGCCAAACAGTTGAACAGATATGATGTATGGTACTGGAGACCATACCCCCACTGAAGAGAGGAGGGGACCATGAGTTGATATTAAAATAGAAGCAGGTTTGGTGGATTAATAGATTGAATTCACTCCACCCACATGATCTGAATAAAGATTACAATTTGTATCTGTTTCTGGTGATATTTGACTTGATATTTATATAAAGTTATTTGTCTGTTTATTGTATTCAGTGTATATGGCAGGAACCCTGTATATAGTATAAAGAAGAGGATGCTATGTCACTTCCTATGATAGACTTTAAAAGCTATACAGACTTGGGCTGATTTGGAACCATTGTTCACAAGGCTTGAAAAAGAGCCTTTTACAGGCTCAAAACGTTGCTATAAATGTGCACATGAATGGTGATGTAACTGTTTTTTACTATGTAATATAACTTTTGAGCAATTGAAGTGAGTGCTGTCCATCATTTTCTCTACACATTATGGAGGACTGAATGGAGACCTCAGGGAATGTGCACCGTGGAGTGAGAAAATGTCTAACTCAATCATTAGTCTTCATAGTGATGAGCAAATCTGTTTTTCATACCATGCAACTTCTTTCATGGCAAAACCAGGCCAAAAATTTCACTCATCAATCATAATATTTGGGTTTGGGAAAGTTGTAAGTTTACATTTTATATTTGTTTGAGTTGCTTAGGTTTCCTGAAGGATAATAGGTGAATTATCTAATTAGCTTCATAGATATGGGCAGCACAATGTACTGTATGGTGTACATATGCTTGTACTTAAGATCAGTGTTTCAATATAATTGAGTAGCATCTAATCCAGCTTAAATGGTAGGAAAGAAACTTGTAGAAATTAATTTTAAGTATTTTCCCTGCAAAAGTAAGATCATATATTTAAATGATTAGCTATGTTATTTTTACTGTAATGTATTATATTGCATCTTCATCATCGCCATAAAAGTTAGACAATGTAGCTGAGGTTTTTTTTAAATATTCACATAAAATGTTTTTTTAAAACTTAACAAACCTAATTAGACCCCTCTGGACTTATACACATGTCTACTAATGTGTTATTTGTAATAAAGAAAAATAAAACATATTTGTCATACTTTTATTTTTCTGTTAATTACAACACTTTTCTTTGTTTTCTCATCTAACCAGATAATTTTGTCTGTTTCTATCTAGCATATGTGAAATTCATCTTCTCCTCTATATTATTTGTGTTCACTTAGCAATTTGTTATTATTTATGGGATAGGTTCCCAATTAAACCAATAATCCAATAAAGGAGAAACAGTTGATCAATGAACATTCCCTGGTCCCCTGTTTCATTAGTAATTTAGTATATATGCAAGTGAGTGTATATTAAAAACAAGGGTTTTTAGTTACAAAATGATGATCATAAAATTTATAAGCCACAATACAGTACCACATCAAGGTAAATCCCATATGATGATACAAACTATTTACATATGGTTGTCACCTCCCTCCATAGTGGCATGTTTTGTCTACTGTTACTGGTCTAACTGGGATTGATCCTCCCCAATGGCATAAACATTTATAAGGGGTAAGCAGGCTTGTTTCAGCCTGCCTTAGGCAGTGTTCACAATGCTACCCCCCTGACCGTTTCACTTACTTACTAATAACATTTATTTGACAAGTTTGATGTGGCCTCCAATGCGGTGACTTAAATGAGATTAATCAGATACAGTGTTTCACAGGAGATGTCATGACAATTGTATATATTCTAGGAAAATGTAAAACTGCAAAACCTGAGGAGGGGGGAAGACTCCATTTATCTGCATGGCACCTCAAAAACAAATTGTATAAATTCAAAGAAAATGTAAAATGTGGGCAAGTAAAATCATGGTCATTTTGTCCTTGGGTCAGCAGTAGGACCATCTGAAGAGCAAGTGCACACTGAGTACTGGAGACGGTTGCATTAAGAGTTGGATGCAGTTATTGTCCCAGCAGGATTTTTAATTTTTTTGATTGATATGTGATTAAGGAGGTTATTTATCAAATGTAATTTTTTTTTACATTGAATAATTCACAACTCAAATGTTTTATAATTTAAGATGAAATACAAATCAGTGAGTTTCCTGTAAAACCCTCCGAAGAAAACGTGTACATCATGAAGGCTATTAACATCTTCAAATGGTTCAAGGGATCTCTGACCTTGACAGGTTTTAGATTGTGTATTTTTGGATTTGAGCTATTCCCAGGGTTGGGGAATAATAAATCTTGAAAAAAAATTGATTTTTGATACCAAAATAACCTGGAAAACTTGAAATTTTCATGGAAACCCCAACTGGACTCTTAAAAAAATCTGCCCCTAAATCTTGATCATAAAGAAGTGTTTTGTTTTTTGCCCATATAATGCAAAATAAAGTGTAGACTCAGTAGAGAGTGGTTAAACCACTCAGCCCATGTATGCCCAGCCTCTTGAACTCATGAGGTGAGTTTCCACAGACTTTTAGTAAAGCAATTCAGTATGTTTAGTATTTTTTAAATATTATTGGTTTATTGCAAGTGAAACAGCTACCAAATATGCTTTAAAATATATCAAGACATGAGAATTTGTCTGGTTGTCTTTGGTTTCTATTAGTGATGGGCGAATTTATTCGTGGCGAGTTCCCACGATTTGGTGCTGGCAAATAAATTCGCGAATCACCAGCGAAAATTCGCTAAAAAACGAGTCGCGCGTCGTTTTTTGACGCGACGCACCGAAAATGACATGACGCGCGTCGGAAATGACGCAACGCGTGTCGGAAACTACGCAACGCGCCAAAGTTGACGTGACGCGCGTCAAAAGCGTCCTGCGACTCGTTTCGAGAATTTTTCGCCAAAGCGAATCTCGTGAGATTCGCCCATCACTAGTTTCTATAGATACTACTTGTTCCTTATGTCATATGTTGTATATGCTGGTGAGCAAAAGTGAAAGATGCTCAAAATAGTTTAGAAGGATTTAGTGCTACACAACACTGTAATTTTCTCCACTGGTCCTACAATGAGGAGTGTTTACATGTTTAGTGTAACTCATCCTATAGCTAACCTTAGAATGACTGAAAGAAAGTTGGATCCACATGTTCCTGTCAGGAAATGCTCCCCATGACGAAAAGATATACTTTTTTTCTAACAAAATTTCATGGGAAAGAGGTAGAGTATTTAGGGGTTTAATAGGGTTTCTGTTCTAATCCCATGCTATTCATCCAGACAAGATCCCTGTGAACTAAATAAACTAGTAATAACAGTTATCATCAGTTATCTTTTACAAATTGAGGATAAAGGGAGTGGTATGTAGGGAAGGTATAATAATTAATTTGTGTCTGTTTTGATCACCTAGAAAGACTACTGATTTCCCATGGTGAACTTCATTTTGTCATGGCATGTGAAAATCTTTCAGTGTAATCATTTATTTTCCTGTTATTAAAATTGATCTTTTATATAGTTTAACAAATAGAAACTACAATAAGGCTATTGAAATAAAGAACTGAATGTGTTCATATCCAGTGTGCTGAATAGAGCTACTTCCAATATATCAAGGAATCTGAATTTGCTAGTCACAGAAATTATGTTTATATCTATTGCAATGAAAATTGCAGTTGGTTATGTAAAACTACAACATCTGGTCATTTTATTTGGAACTGGCATAACAATAAAGATGGGCATTTTTGGAGTCAATGCATGTTTAGTGCAATGGAAAATTGATGTGCCTTTTTTGTAAAATGGTCATTTTTACAGGATTATATTTTTCATGACTAACAGGAACATAAAACTACCAAATTTCTGTAAAACTTTGACATTGCTCACATACAATGATTGATGAATTCCTCCTCTGAAGTACAGAAATATGAGCAGTTTTATATGCTAGTAAAAGCTTTGAATTACAAGGAGTGCAGTTCTACAGTTTTAAAAAATGTGCCTTTTATTATTAATATAATTATTGTTATAATTAAAATAAAGGCATTCAAATATCATATAAACTGGTCTATTTAAAATTCATTTAATAAGGCTAAGGGATCAGGATCACACAGATTCTGATTAATATGCAAGTATAAGTCTTGTGGTACACAACATATTAAACATACATTTAAATGTAAATATAAATATATAGATATACTACTTTAGGACCCTGGTTCTAGAGGAGAAGATCTGGTTGCATTGTATGCTGTGAATATTTAGGGGCAGATTTACTAATGGTCAAATTTCGAAATGAAAAAACTTCAAAATTCGACCATCGAATTTTTTTGGGGGGGTCATTTTCGATCAAAAATGCCTGTTGTCATTCTAAAACAGCTATAATTGACCAAATAAAAAATCGTTTGAATTGTTCGATTCGATCGAACGATTCAAACGATTTCACCAAAATCCTTCGATTTGTCAAAAATTTCTGTGAGGTCCCCCATAGGCTAAAATGGCAATTATAGTTGAAGTCGAAGGATTTTTAAAGGACTAGTAGTTCGAAATTCGAATATTTGAATTTTTTCAATTCAAATCCAATTTTTGGGCTATTTTCAAAGTAGCCCAAAATTATTTTGAAATTCAAATTATCGACCCTTAGGGGTAAATTTACTAAATTCCCATGTATTCACACTAATGATTCGAATATTCGAAAATTCAATGGTCGAATACTTCCCCTTTAAATTTAAATTCAATCACCTACTTCGCCAGATTAAACCTACCGAAATGGGGATCATTCCCTAAGATCGAATAGGAAAAATTCGATCGATCGTTTAAAAATCATTCAAAAATTCGATTCGAATCTATTCAAATCGAATTTTAATTTTTTTAATTCCCCGCTATTCCCTGGTCGAATTTTGAATTTTTTTGCCATTCGAAATTCGACCCTTAGTAAATCTGCCCCTTAATGTACACCATTTTCTACCTTTTTGCATCTCTATGTTATTTTAATAGAAACTTCTAATAAAATAAAAACTTCATAACATATATATATATTTATGCAGACATGGGATCCGTTATCTGTAAAACCATTATCATGAAAGCTCTGAATTATGGAATGCATGTCTCTCATAGACTCAATTTTTAAAAATGTTTTCTTTTTTCCGAGTAATAATAAAACAGTTTTCGGCGCGTCGCGTCAAAAACGACGCACGCCTCGTTTTTTGGGCGAATTTTTTCGGCCGCAAATTTTTGCTGCCGTTTCGCGAATCACGGGAATTCGCCGCGAATTCGCCCCTGGCGAATAAATTCGTCCATCACTAATCAGTTCATTATTTCAAACACATGTTCCCTCTCTAGAGCTTTCATATACCGTAAGTTGCCCTTTAAATCAAACTTTGTATGTGTTGCTTATAGGGCTTGTTCCCCTTTGAGTTAACTTTTAGCATGAGGCAACAAGTGATATTCTGAGACAATTTGCAAATGGTTTTCATTCTTTATTTGTGTGGTTTTTGAGCTATTTAGCTATTTAGCTAATTATTCAGCAGTTTGCAATTCCAGCAATCTGGTTGCTACCAACCATGCATGCAATTATGCTAGCAACCATGATTTAAGAGACTTGAATATTAATAGAAGAGGCCTGAATAGAAAGATGAGTAATACAAAAGTAGCAATAACAATAAATATGTAGCCTTACAGAGCAATTATTTTAAGGTGGGGTCAGTGACCCCCATTTGAAAGCTGGAAAGAGTCAGAACAACATGGAAAATAATTCATAAACTATAAAAAAAAATAATGAAGACCAATTGAAAAGTTGCTTCGAAATGGCAATTCTATAATATAGTAAAGGTAAACCCCCTTGTACTCAGCTGATGATTACATTTTGTATGTACTGTACAGAGACACAGGAAAAAGGAGAGAGAAATCTTATTTTTTTCAAACTGGTAATATTATGCAAACACGAACACTTCCAATACAAGGCGAAGTAAAATGAAACTGCAATGCTACTTTTCAAAATATAATCATTTACAAGCAAACAGAAATTATTCATATAAATATTTTTTTTTTTTTAAATCCTTGTTCTAGTGGAATTCTGCAGGGTGCTGAGTGAAAGAATAATAATATAAATCTTATGTAAAGCAGCAGAAAGCTAAATTAATCTCATGACAAAATTGCATGCAAATGTTATTTTTGTTTGTTTCTTTCTAAATAGTTCAGTCTGCTCTAGAATGTTTCTCTGCAAATAGTCCCTTTTGAATTTAAATGGCAAATAAGCAGAATCTATGTAGGTTTAAGAATATAGTATTATCATGGGTGGTGGGAAGCATAAGTTATGTTTTCCTCCACTTTGGGAAATAGAATGGGGACAAATATTAGCTGTGTATACCTACATAAACACATGATGCTTGGAGTAAATGCACGCAAAATAAAAGAGACAAATATATATATATATATATATATATATATATATATAGAGTTAATTATAGTTAAATATACATACTATTGTTAAAAGTATTGGCTTTTGGAAAACATCCATTTGCAGTTAAGAACTTTTGATTGCGTAGGCTGAAACAACTGCATTCTCTACTGAATATTAAACCTCCTCCTTCCCATATGTTCCGTGACTATCTCATACAGATCACACCACCTTTCTGTCATCTCCTGTTTAGTTTATTCAACTCATGAAAACTCAAACACTCACCAGTTAAATACCTTATGAATGACTTTTCTCCAGTGACTGCCAGCATCTTCCCTAATATGATTATGTCCACAAATCCAGGTTTTGATGTCTGTAATTAATTCATGTAGTCATTTCTATTTTTAGATAGTAGTTTGTCCCAGATTATACTTCTTTACAGGGGACATGCCTTAGCGTATACTTTAATTCAATCTAAAATAAGATATTTCAAAGTGTGAGGTTTTAGAAAGAAAATGTACAGAGGGACCCCTGGACCCAAAATAACATACCTCCCAACTGTCCCTTTTTTGGAGGGACAGTCCCTCTTTTGAGAGCTCAACCCGCTGTCCCTCATTTGTACTGGAAAGTCCCTCTTTCCTCTGCACTGAACAGCCAGAAAATGAAACAAAGATTTTAACTTAATTGGCTTTTGGCAGAGAGCCCAGAACAGCTAACAATACAAATAAGATGCTTTGTAACACTTTTGAGATAATAAAATAAGTAATTGTAACAGTTTAGTTAAGGAGAAATATTTTCAAACTTTCATAACCTGTCAAATTTAGTAAAATAAACATGGTAATTAGGGGGTGTGGCCACAAAAATGGGCATGGACACAAAAATTTTGCCGTGCTGTGGGCAAAATAAATTTTTGTCCCTCTTTTTACTTCCAAAATGTTGGGAGGTATGAAAATAAAGCTTTGTAAAATGCAGGAAGAAAGAATGTGGGTTTACCAGCACTGGATCGTAAAGATGCAGCATTCTAATTTCTGGGATTATATATAATTCTGGTACAGAAAAGTGGAGTTCTATTGTATTTATAAATAGTAGGGCTCATGTGAAGAATGGCTGCAGACAATTGAGGACTGTGAAAATGTCACCTCCAGCCTGCAGATGGCAGCCTTAGACAATGTAATGTGACTGTAAGTTTAAATGGTAAAGAGGAAAGCAAGGCAAGTGGAGTTCAGACACAGATCTGGCAGCAGGGAGAGAGGGATCCCCTGGGATGCAAGGTTTGTAAAGTGCAGGCTGCACCAAATGCAGATGTATGGCATGATGAATTCTGCCCATGTGCCTGTGTGCTTCTTGAACTCAGTTTAAAGGAATGAATGAATACTTGAGCAACAGGTAGTTTATATCATATTAAGTGACATATTAAAGAATCTTTGCAAACTGGATTATTTATTTAAGCAAATATTGCCCTTTTACATCTCTTGCCTTGAACCACCATTTCGTGATGGTCTGTGTGCTGCCTCAGAGATCACCTGACCAGAAATATTTCAACTCTAAGGGGCAGTTTTACTATTGGTCGGATTTCGAATGAAAAAAAAAATTTTGAAATTCGACCAGGGAATAGTGGGGGAATAGTGGGGAATTAAAAAAATTTGAATACGAATTTCGAATTCGAATTTTTTTAGCGCAATTCAATCGATCGAATTCAAATCGAATTTTCGAACGATTTTTAAGCAATCGATCGAATATTTCTTATTCGATCTTAGGGAATGATCCCCATTTCGGTAGGTTTAATCTGGCGAAGTAGGTGATCGAATTTAAATTTAAAGGGGAAGTATTTGACCATTGAATTTTCGATTATTCGAATAAAATTAAATTTGAATATTCAAATCATTCGAATTCGAATATTCGATGGTCGAATTTAGTCGAATTTGCCTAATTTGCATATTCGAAATTCGAATTCGAATCTTTTTGAAAATTCAATAGAATATTCTAATCCCTCATGTGAATGTATGTGAATTTAGTAAATCTTCCCCAAACTGTAACAGGAAGAAGTGTGGAAACAAAAGACACTACTCTGTCTGTTAATTGGCTCATGTGACCTAACTTTATAGTTAGTTTGGTATGTTTGTGTGCACTGTTGAATCATACGATCCCAGGAGGCTGTCCTTATTTTTTAAAATGGCAATTTTCTATTTATGATTACCCAATGGCACATGCTACTAAAAAAGTATATTATCATGAAAATGGTTTAGTTACATGAAGCAGGGTTTTACAAATGAGTTGTTTTATGCAATATCTTTTATAGAGACCTACATTGTCCGGGGTGTATAGTTTTCCTATAAAAATAATTCATTGTAAAGTACATAGTGAATAGACATTTTTCCTAAAAAAATAATTTTAACATAGTACAGGTATGGGATCCATCATCCAGAAACCTGTTATCCAGAAAATGACATACTGTATTATGGAAAGGCCATCTCTAATAGACTCCATTTTAAGCAAATAATTAAATTTTTAAACAGGATTTCTTCTTTTCTGTAATATTAAAACAGTACATTTTATTATTAAAATGTATTTATATTGTGCCAACATATTTCGTAGGGCTGTGCACTTGTACTTGATCCCAGTGAATATATAATTAATACTTATTGGAGGCAAATCAATCTTATTGGGTTTAATAAATACTAATCTTTATTTTTAATTAGGCTTAAGGTATGGACATACCTCCCAACTGTCCTGTTTTCAGCAGGACAGTCCCACTTTTGACAGCTCAACCCGCAGTCACGGGTTTGTACTGGAAAGTTACGATTTTCTCTGCACCAAATAGCTAAAAAAATAATACGTTTCTAACTTAATTTGCTTTTGTCAGAGAGGCCAGAAAAGCCACAAGGTGCAGTTAAGATACTTTGTAACAATTTCGAGATAAGCAAATAAGTAATAGTAACAATTTAGATAACAGGTCCCCTGTGGGAAGTTAGACTCACAGCTTGAAAGGGCAATTCACCTTCATTAGCAATACTGTAATAACTGAAAAAACACAGAAATATGTCCAAACTTTCATAACCTGCCAAATTTTGTAAAATGAACATGGTAATTAGGGTGTGTGACCAAAATGGGTGTGGAAAAGACCCCTTATCTAGAAAACCCCAGGTCTTGAGAATTCTGGATAACAGATCCCATACCTGTATATACAGCTTATAGCACATATATATGCATACTGTCCCCTAAACATTTTTTAAAATAAATTCATCTCATATATGAGGGAACAGCATGAGCAAATGATATAAGTGTACTCAAATCAGATTATCAGACTAAAGTAAAGACTCGGACAATATAGGTGTCTGGTCTGTACAGTGAAAATCAGGGATTCCAGTTTTAAAAATAATTTTTTAGTCTTTTCTAATGAGAAAAAAATAAATAAAAACTCGAATATGTGCTTAATTATTTTTATAAGAAAATATTTTATTACGTCTTTAAAACATACAAATAATACAAGACAAGATGAGAAAAACAAAGAGAAGGGGGAAGAAAAGGAAATAAGTAAATAAATAAATATCCAAATATAGCCAAAACTTATAAGTGGCAACTGGCTCTCTGTACCAACAATATCTATATTAATCTCTCTCTAGACCTCTAAGCCAATAAAATATCCTTAGACATGTAGTGCTGAAAAGAGCAAAGGGTCCTTCTCCAATTTTTGTCATATGCCTCCATGTAGTTTTGCAACATATGCAATATATATATATTAAGTTTTAAGAGTCTTAAAAAGCAAATTTTAATCAACCTGGCTTGGACACCTCCCACATTGAATCTTAATGGGGTTTAAAGGGGTAGTTGAAGGTAGGTTAAGTTGGGACACTGGTAGATTGTGATATACCTTGTGTGTTCATTTCCAAAATACTTGCCAGTTAAGCTTATCTAAAGCTTTTTTGATTTATATTGCTAGCGGACACACAGTGTTTTGGACCTATTTGTAGGGATGGCGCGAAAACTGTTCGCCGGCGAACTTGTTCGCGCGAACATCGGCTGTTCGCGCTCGCCGGAAGTTCGCGAACGTTGCGCGACGTTCGCCAATTTGGGTTCGCCTTAGTTGGCGCTTTTTTTTTGCCATTTCTCCCCCAGACCAGCAGATACATGGCAGCCAATCAGTAAGCTCTCCCTCCTGGACCACCCCCACACCCCCTGGACCACTCCCCTTCCCTATAAAAACCGAAGCCCTGCAGCGTTTTTTCACTCTGCCTGTGTGTGCTTGGAAGAGATAGTGTAGGGACGGGAGAGAGCTGTTAGTGATTTCAGGGACAGTGGGGGACAGTGGATAGTAAGTTTGCTGGCTAGTAATCTACTGTTCTTCAAACAACTGCCATCTAGCTGTGTGAGCTTGTTCACATTCTGTCTAAATATCCATAATATTACCCTCTCCAGAAAAAGCACCTGAGTGACTTTTTTCAAGCAGCCATAATATATTTACGTAATCCGTATCCACCGCTGTAGTAGTGTATATGTTGACCTTGTAGCCATTATTTGCCCTGTAGGCATTTTTTGCCCAGTGTGTTCTTCAAACAACTGCCATCTAGCTGTGTGAGCTTGTTCACATTCTGTCTAAATATCAATAATATTACAGTGTCCACAACCACCACCTGAGTGACTTTTTTCCCTTTACAGCACAAAACGCAGCGCTGTGTCAACAATGGATTTTTCAGATACATTTTTGCCCTTGATCCCCCTCTGGCATGCCACTGTCCAGGTCGTTGCACCCTTTAAACAACTTTAAAATCATTTTTCTGGCCAGAAATGTCTTTTTTAGCTGTTAAAGTTCGCCTTCCCATTGAAGTCTATGGGGTTCGCGAACCGTTCGCAATTTTCCGGAAGTTCGCGAACATGTTCGCGAACTTTTTTTCCGCGGTTCGCGCCATCCCTACCTATTTGCATAAGATATTAGGTAAGAGGGTTTTCATACAGTATATTATCAGGTGCTTGCCTAGTAGGAACAAAGCCAATCTGATCCTTATGAACTATTGTAGTTAAAATTTTATTCAACTGAGTTGCCATTATTGTCGCCAGCATTTTCATATCAATATTAAGGTCTCTAATTTTGTGGGGCAAATATATCTCTGTTGTTTTTTTTTTTTTTGGTTTTGGTACAATTGATATTCTGGCTTCTTTGATCAATTGTGTAAGATCTATTACCATTTCTGGTATCCCTGTTACTCTCAAATTCCCCCTCCTGGACCTATTCTCTAGGTTCTCTAATTTGTTCTCAAGCTTGAGGATTTGCTGTTGGTGGAGAGTTAACTGCTTCTGATCAACTTGTAAGGCAGCAGCATGTGAGCATTGTTTTAAATGGTTCACTCTGTCCCATAGATCTTTAATCTGGCATGAAAATCCAGTCACAGCAGCCACTAGTTCCATTTTATAAAGCATTTTCATAGCTTGGAGCGCAGCCTGTGTGTCTGCAGAAGATGTCTGGATTTCCAACTCAGAGCAGCGTTCTGCCCATGAGCTCAAATATGGCAGCTGTAAACTTTTAGTAGTATGGCTCTGAAAAATCATTTGTGTACTGTATGTGACTGCTGTTTTTTCTTTGTCGACAGAGGGGACATTGCAACAATCTACCTGCACTGAAGTGACACCCCCTTAAACTTGAATAAAACGTGAAAAAACATTAAATGCAGTGAAATCACAATCCACTCATCCTTTTCATTGAGCCAGATTTAAAAGTTATGTCAAAAACCTGAATTAAAAAATAGCTTTGCTAATACAAATCCTTCTACATGAACTTGTCAGCTTTTAGATGATTCTTTTATATTTAAAGGGATACTGTTATGGGAAAAAAAATACATCTGTTAAAAGTGCTGCTCCAGCAGAATTCTGCATTGAAATCCATTTCTCAAAAGAGCAAACAGATTTTTTTTATATTTAATTTTGAAATCTGACATGGGGCAAGACATATTGTCAATTTCCCAGCTACACCAAGTCATGTGACTTGTGCTCTGATAAACTTCAATCACTCTTTACTGCTGTACTGCAAGTTGTCAGCTATCAACAAAGTAAATCAGCCAGAATCACTATGAGGGCGGCACAGTAAACAGATAACAGCTCCCTAACATAAGATAACAGCTGGCTGGTACATCTAAGAACAGCACTCAATAGTAAAAACCCATGTCCCACTGTGCTCTATTCAGTTACATTGAGAAGGAAAACAGCCTGCCAAAAAGCAGTTCCCTCCTAAAGTGCTGGCACAAGTCACAATGTCTAGCCCCGTGTCAGATTTCAAAATTGTATATTAAAAAAAATCTGTTTGCTCTTTTGAAAAATTTCAGTGCAGAAGTCTACTGGAGAAGCACTATTAACTGATGCGTTTTGAAAAAAACATGTTTTCCCATGACAATATCCCTTTAACACACAAATCCAAGTGGCTGCATCTGTACTTTGAAAAGTTAAAAGCAAGGGAATCACTCCACAGGTTACAAGGAAAAGCACTTAAAGGAAAAGTAAATGTTTTTTTTTTCTATCTGTAAATTTGCTCTAAACAGCCCCCCAGATTAATGTACCTTAGTCCCTGCTGCAAGTCTGCTCTGGTTTCTGTGTTATCAGCAGCTTGTTTCCCCTTCTTCCTGGTGCAGAGTTAAGCCCCGCCCCTTAGCTTACCGTGCAGTCCATTTGCTGCTGTTACACAATAGAGAGGAAGAGAGGAAGAGGGAGCCAGTGTGTGCAGCACCAGCAGCATTTTTTCTCTCCTCATGTGCACTCTCTGCACAAATCCCTGAACCTTTACTATAAATTACAAATGCCACAACTTACTGCCAATCTAATTCTAACACATTACACTGTACCCTAAATGATTAGTAAGTTAGTTTCTCCTAGCATCACTAAAATTTCTTGCATAAGGCTCTGAACATTCACTGTAATGAACAACTCCCAGAACAGGCTGCCATTCTGATTCTAAATAAAATCCTCACTTGCCATTGTAACTGATAATAAATAAGCTCCCCCCAGCCTCATCAACAATCACTTGCACAACCACCATAGTTAATCTATGTCAGTATGCATAAATGGAATGGAAAAATGGAAAAAGAAAAAATCAAATAGCGTTGTACATAAATTGATCAGTAAAGGGACACATGAATGAGTTAATCAAACTCAGTAAAAAATCAGCTTTATTCTTTACATAACCAGACAGAAGATCAGGCATAGCCATCAATAGCATTATAAAATGTGTTATAAATTGAGAAAGGGCTGTTACTTTACCTACAGTACATCAGCAGTGTCAGAGAAATATTCGTCTCAGTGCTTCTGTGATATGGAATGAACCAGAACGAGCAGGGAGTGCATATGAGGAGAAAAAAAAAAAAAGTTGCAATTGAAATAAATAATACAATACAATAATTACAATACAGATTAAGTGCTCAGTGTCAATGAAACCAAAAGGCTAGAGGACCCGACCCCATAGGGCTTACTGTCTAAATGGAATGGTAACATACAGACACAGTTCGGAGGGGTATTAAGGTGCTCTAGTTACACTAGTTATATAAGTGCCAGTTCCCAGTTCTGGTATCCCCACCAACTGCTGAATTATATTCCCGAAGTGTTTGAGCCTAGACGTCCCATAGTTGTGAGGCTTTTGTTGAAGTGAAGGATACAGGGACCATGTGTATAAGGTGTAGTCGGAACATGGTAGATTTTGAAGGCAGCCTGTGCTCCAACTAGGGGAGATTGCAAGGAGGTAGCTCTCCCCTCAGGCAAGACTGGCCTGTAATGAAGGGATCACAGACTAATAGGGATTGAGGTTATGTGATTTCCCTGGTCCAATGTGTGGGGATCCAGGTCACTATTCACTAGTGATGGGCGAATCTACCCAGTTTCGCTTTGCCGTAAAATTCGCGAATTTCCAGCGAAATTCGTGAATTGGCGAAAAAGTTTGCAAAACGAGTCGCAGCATGTTTTTCGATGTGTAGCGTCATTTTTGACACGTCGTGTTGTTTGCGACGCACGTCGCTCCTTGTCATTTTCATCGCGTCAAAAACGACGCGCGACTTGTTTTATTTTTTTTGATAATTTTCGCCAGGCGAATTTTCGCTGGCGTTTCGCAAATTTATTCGCCAGCGGCGAATCGCGGGAATTCGCCCCTGGCGAATAAATTCGCCCATCACTACTATTCACAGATCCTGAGGGTGCATCTATCCATCTTGTACAGTATCTTTACAGGGATGTCACAAGGTGCTGGCTCTGAATTGCTGTGATGTTACCTGACATGTATGTGATAAAACTCAAATCATTGTATGCGTGAGTATGCAACCCTGATTTGCACTGTAAGAGAATAAAGTCTGTTACAATTGTTTTATTCAAGAACCTTCAATCATCCAATTCTTTTATTCAGTATCACACAAGTGAGGTATAGTTGCACAACACCCCCCCCCCTTCACCCTTCACCCTTTCACATAGCAAAGACCCATCCTGTGAAGAGAGGGTCAAAATGTAACTGGGCCTGTTTACTTGCCGGACAAGGTCTAGGCTAGCCTAACCTAGATAGTGCTACACAAAGTTTCAATATCCACATATCTTGGATTCAGAACCTCCAATTCTATGGTAATAAAGGCAAAAGTATTACTTTATTGTTTATTTTACTGGGTTTAGATAATAATGGGTTATATGGATGAAATCAAATACTTGTTAAATTATTGATTTCAGTCCATCTTATACGGATACCTTCTCCAAAATTATGCTTAGAAATACTTCTGAAATGCAAAAGTAAAAAAGGACATTGTGCCAGATATAATATTGGATTTTATACTTTTTTAAAATATTTATATTGTATTTTCAATTTTCTACTCATACCAGTATAAAGTATAAATTGGGCATCAGGCCATTAGTCTGTAATTTTTTAGTCTGTGATTTACTGTCTTTTATATTTATCAGACAATGAATAACAAATGTGGTATTGACAGATTGATAGGATCAGTAAAAAGAAAAATCTAGCTTAAAAAGAGAGAAATAACTCTCTTTCGAGTGGCTATTGAGAAAATAACTGTTTTGTTTAATAATTTCTTTAGAAAATAAGTGTATTTGTCTGAAATCATTCTCCCAATAACATGTCTTTGATATTGTTTTGCAAGCTGGCTTGGCACTCTCTGCTTCGATAACGTGGTAAAGATGTGATACAGACAGAGTGAGAAGCGAGAAGAGAGAGATAGAGAGTATAAGGCAGGGAGTCTGCAACAGTAGTGTGTGATTAATTTGAATTTTCTTTTAAATGAAGTGTAATGTATTCATGTTCTAACAATCAAGATATAACATTAAAATGTAAAGTTACATTACAATTTCCTTCTGTTATAATATGAAGTACTCTTCATGAGACAGTGGCGTCTGCTTAAAGGGATTGTTCACCTTTTAGTTAAACTTCAGTATGATATAGAGAGTGATATTCTGAGACAATTTACAATTGGTTTTTATTTTTAATTAATTGTTTTTTTTTTTTTAATTATTTCGCTTTTTATTTGGCATGTCTCCGGTTTGCAATTTCAGCAATCTTGTTGCTAGGGTCCAAATTACTCTAGCAAGAGGTTGGAATATGAGGGCCAGAATAGAAATATGAGAAAAAGTACGGTAGCAATTTTCTTCCTGGGCTTGTGTAGTGTAATATAGTGGCTGTAACATATACTTCTATTACACTTTTAAATTTGCGCCGTATGCAAATTAGGCATCGCTAGCATAAATGCACTTTGCCAGGTGAAGTAACACTAGCGCAACTATGCTACCGTTCGCCGACCTGAGCGTAAATTTGCACTTGAATTAGCGTAGCGTTGGTGAAACTTCACCTGGTGAAGTGATGCGAACGTTAGCGAAGGCAACGCTAGCATTTATTCGCCGCTTAGTGAATTAGCCCCTATGTGTTCTTCTGTGCTTCTCTTGGCTCCTGACGTTGCAGTGTTTTATACATGCCTGGAAGGAAAAGCACACAAGATCTTATGATGTCTGCCTGACTATCCTGAACACTGCTATCCTGACTCCTGCCTGCCTGACAATTCTACCGTTATTGACCCTTGCCTGTCTGACTATCCTTGAACGCTGCCTTTATGACTCGGCCTGTCTGACCTTGCTTGTACCCTACGTGTACCAACCCAACCTGTCTGACTATCCTTGTACTCTGCCCACACCGACCCCAGCCTGTCTGACTACGCTCAGAGTTGTTCCTTGAACTTTACCTCCAAAACTCTTGATATCGACTGTGCCTTTTTGCGAGTCCAGAACTCTTGCTTTGGTCCTCTCTTATTAAGACCTGGAAGCTTCCTATTAGCGGAGGGCTGCTCCTGAAGTGAAAGGCGACTGCTAAAGGCTCCCATTTCCTTCAAAGGTGAACCACCCCTTTAAGCAGGTTTGGACTGTAGCGGTCAGGGCCCACCGGGGCTGCCACATCAGGGCCCCACAACCATCAAGGGCTCAGCACCCCCAAGGGACCCTGCACCCCCAAAGGCCTGGACAGCCTCAAGGGCCCCCCTCCCTGGTCGCAACCCCCCCTCCCCAGTCACAACCCTCCCTCTTCTGCCGCCCCTCTCCAACGCATATCTGCTTCGCACATTCATTTTTATGCGATCGGGCAGGGGGTGGAGGTCAGGAGCAGAGAAGGTTAGGCTCTGTGTAGCAGGTTTGTGCTGTTTTGTGCAGGTTTGTAATACATTCTTTGAAAAGTAGTATAGGATTTTTGCTGTTGGATATGGTTTGTTCAGCTACTGTATATTTGTTTATTCTTGAACCAAGCACCACCTGGCCTTTTGTGTTCAGTTCATGCCTTACCACTAAAATCCTTAAAAAGTGTGTATGGATGCAGCCACTGGGATTTATGAGTTAAATGCGTCATGACTCAGGGCTAATTGAAGAAACGGTGTTATCTAAAGTTATCTTAACTCATTTAATGCATTTAACCTTTTCATTAGCATACCAAAGCCACATTGTTTTCAATGGTGAACTCTTTAATTGGATGGGATGTTGTGACACAATATTCTGTGCTAAGTGGGATAAATGGGATAGATGAGTTAAGTTTTTCTGTGTCAAATGCACAATCCAAAGTGGCTTCATCTGTATGTATGTATTGTATATAGATAGTGATGGGCGAATTCCCCCGATTCGCCTCCGGGAAGTAAATTCACGAAACACCAGTGAAAATTCGCCTGCCGAAAATTCACTGGCGTCAAAAACAAAAACGAGTCGAACGCCGAAAATTATGAAAGCGACGCGTCATGGTTGGTGCGACACGCGTCTTAAACGACGTGACGTGTCAAAAACAATGTGGAGTGCGTCAAAAAACTTGCCGCGACTCGTTTTGGGAATTTTTCAGAAATTCGCTAATTTTCAGTGAAGCGAAATGGGATAGATTCGCCCATCATTATATATATATAGATATAATTATTATTAACATGTAATGTATTTATAAAGCCCCAACATAATCTGCAGCACAGAACATTTAGGGGCACATTTACTAAGGGTTGAAGTGAATTTTTGGGCTACTTCGACTATCGAATAGCCCAAAATTGTATTTGAATTGAAAACATTCGAAAATTTTAATTCCGAAGTCCTGTCTCTATCCATCAAATTCAATACTTCGCCACCTTAAAGCTGCCAACTTGCTATTTTAACCTATGGGGGACCTCCTACAGCCTGTCCTGAAATTTTTTCAAAGTTCTAGGAATTTGAAGTTTTTTTTAAAATCATTTGAATCTAAAGTTGCATCGAATAGCCCTTTATTCCATTCGAATTGTCCAAATTCGAAAATTCGATAGTCGAAGTACTGGATCTTTAAAAAAAATCGATATAACAATTCGGCAGATTGAACCTACCTACCTACCTATTGCTATATAACCCTATGGATAGCTCCCATAGGGTTTTCCAAACTTTTTTTGATCGAATTAAAATAATTCTATTGAATGGTTAAAATTGTTCAAATCAAATTTCGTTAAAACCCTTCGAATTCTAAATTTGAATTTAAAGGGTTAAAATTTGATAAAAATTCAATGGTCGAATTCAAAATTCAATTGATCTTTATTATATTTTTTTATAGTTTTTAAAAGTATACCTTCTGACTCTTTCCAGCTTTCAAATGGGGGGCACTGACCCATATAAAAACACATGCTCTGTAAGCTACACATACAGTGGTGTGAAAAACTATTTGCCCCCTTCCTGATTTCTTATTCTTTTG
>CM044441.1:102582048-102596687 GCA_024363595.1 Xenopus borealis
CAAAAGAATAAGAAATCAGGAAGGGGGCAAATAGTTTTTCACACCACTGTATATTGCTCATTTTTATTACTCATCTTTCTATGAAGGCTCTCTGCTATTCATATTCTTGTCTCCTTTTCAAATCATATATGGTTGCTAGGGACCCTAGCAACCAGATTGTTGAAATTGCTGAATTGCAAACTGTAGAGCTACTGAATACAAAGCTAAATAATTCAAAAACCACAAATAATAACAAATAAAAAACAAATGCAAATTGTCTCAGGATATCACTTCCTACTAAGAGTTTACTCAAAGGTGAACAACCCCTTTAAGGTGACCTTAAAGGGGCAGAGTTTTCAAATTTTTTTCAGGAGGTCCACCATAGACTACAATTGCAATTTTGCAGCTTTAAGGTGGCAAAGTTTCGAATTCAAAGTTTTTTAAAGATACAGTACTTCAAAATTCGAATTTTCAAATTTTTTCTATTGAAATAAAATTTTGGGCTATTCAATTGTCGAAGTAGCCCAAAATTACTTTGAAATTAGAATTTAAAAAATTCAAATTTTATTAGAATTTTCACTTCAACCCTTAGGGACAGATTTACTAATGGTCGAATTTCAAAGAGAAAAAACTTTGAAATTCGACCATCAAATTTTGGGAGGGGGGCATTTAAAAAATGGACCTATTTCGATTGAATGGGTCCATTTTCGATCGAACAGAAATCTTTTTGAATGATTTAATTTTTTTTAAAAATTAGAATTTCCAGGAGGTCCCCCATAAGCTACAATGGAAATTTGGCAGCTTTAAGGGGGCGAAGTGTTGAATTCAAAGCTTTTTAAAGAGACAGTACTTTGAAATTCGAATTTTCAATTTTTTTCTATTGGAATCGAATTTTGGTCTATTCGATAGTCGGAGTAGCCCAAAATTACTTCAAAATTCGAATTTTAGAATTTAGAATTTTATTCAAAAATTCACTTTGACCCTTGGGGGCAGATTTACTATTGGTAGAATTTGAGGGTTAAAAAACCCTCTAATTTGACCATGTGAATATCTGGGAATTGTTGGGGAATAAAAATCCTTCAAATTCGATTGGTCAAACTATCGAATAGCAAATATTCGATGGATAAAATTGTTCAGATCGATTGATTCTAATGATTTTAATAGTTTTATCGAATATTTATATTAGTTCAAAAATAATTAAACCCAATTCGGTTGCTTTGATCTGGAGAGCTAGGCAGTCAAATAAAAATTCAAAGGGGAAGTAATTTGACTGTCGAATAGTCAAATATTCAAATAGATTTTTATTTATATATATATATATATATAAAAAAAGGAAGAAAAGGCTGTTGCACAACAGGGTCTTTGCAAAAAAGTGTTGAATATTTTATTCCATGAATCGCCTTTTCGACCCTCACTGGGGCCTTTGTCAAGATAAATAAACTTACATACACCAAAACTTTAAATAGGCAAACTCACCAAACCACACCCAGTCACCAACCCCCACAAAATCAGCAAAGTCCATAGAAGTTAGGCATAGCTTTCCCAGCATGTTTCTTTAACCCTTTGTGAGTGCCTGAGAAGGTAAAAACATAGTGTCATAGTGAAAAGTCAGTTACAACTTTAAAACAGGAAGAGATTAAAAACAATAAATATGTATCAAACATTAAAAATACTCCATCAACGGCTATTTAAGAATGATACAAAAGATCAATATTCGTTAAGGCCCTTCGGGGAAACAGTATTTAGAGTCTGAATCCAGAATGTTTCTCTTTGTAGCAGTAATTTAGACCAGTCACCACCTCTTCTTGGTTTATTAACCTTGTCAATGCCCATGAAGCGAAAGGTAGGGGGGCCATGACCCTTTTCAAGATAGTGTTTGTACAAAGCTATGTCACTTTTGCCAGTATCGAATGCTGCCCGTAATGATGAATGGTGGTTTCCCATCCGTTCTCTAAGGGTATTTTGAGTCTTACCTATGTACATATAGCCACTGTTGCTGGTCTTTTTTTGAACTGCATGGATCTTTCTTACCCTGCACCTGGGTCAACAAGTAAATTGGAGTGCTGTTCTTTGTTGTGTGAAAATTCGATCGAACTTTAAATCCTTCATGTGAATTTAGTAAATCTCCCCCTTAGTAAATGTGCCCCTTAATCTTTTTAAAAACCTTCTTACTTAAAATCTTACTTTAAATTGGTAGTGGCACACAAATATGCTAATAATATGTGCTACATTTCTGGGCTGCAGTTACCCAGACCTTTGTTTTCATTTTCAAACTTGTAGGAGACTGATCAAAACAAATGGTTGACTGGGTTCAATAGCTAACTTTGACATGTACTGTATGTTAATAAATGAAATATCCGATCTTTAAAACTACTGTCAGTATGTACTCAGATTTCAATTTCTGACCAGATTGTTAAAATGTTGTTAATTCTGTCTCCCATACACAAAAAGTCACTTAGGGCACTGGCATGCAGGGTGTTTTGATAAAGCGGTCACAAATACCCCTCTATCTGCTAACCCTTATACAGTAGGCTAATTTCATAAGGTGACCATTTTCTGCATACTTTTCTAAATAGGCCTGTTAGTGTTGTACAGAACGTTGAATCGGGGTTTATTAAAGGGAACCCCTCACCCAAAAAAATTATTCCAAATCCTATTTTATCACATTTGTCAAGCAAAAATAACTTTAATTACACTGTATAAATGATCTGAATCTTGTTTTCTTCTATCTTGGAATTCATTGTTATATTAAGCAGGAAACAGCTATTTTGTGGACACTGCTATTAAAGGGCAAGGAAAGTGTAAAATAGTATAAGGCTAGAAATGCTGTATTTAGTATACTAAACATAAACATGAACTTACTGCACCACAAGCCTAATCAAGCAAATTATTAATGCTTTCAAAGTTGGCCACAGGGGGCTGTCATCTTGTAACTTTGTTAAAAATATTTGTCTGCCTCTGGCCCTGCACATGCTCAGTGTGATCTGTGCTGCTTAGGGATTGTCATAAATGATCAAAAAACAAAGCTGCTTGAGTTCTGCATGGCTGGTAAGTAAGACAGGGGCTCCCCCTGCTGTTCATAAGTAGGATTGTTTCCCTGTCAAAAGTTAGGGACTGTCTGACAATTCCTATTTTTTTCCTAATTTCACTGAATACAGTCAGGTTTCTTATAAAATCGGTACACATTTTTTAATTAAAGTATAATGGAGATATATTTCTTTTTCATTAAAGAAAAGTAAAAATGGGATTTTATTTATTTGCCTTTCCTTGCCCTTTAAGGCAAGCATTGCATCATCTTAAAATCTTGTTTGTGCACTAGAATGGGCGACCTGATGTCCATCTCCATGCACTGGTTACACAATTAAACTGTGAAGAGAACGGGGGAAATGTGGGGAGTGCAGTGATATCTATTAATTGCTGAATGGAAAATGAAAGTAATTGCCTAAGGCATAGAGGAGAGGCAGGCAATATTTGATTGACAGCTGAGATTTTTAAACAAGTTTACAACAGCTGTGAATGCTTTAATAAAAAATAGAATTTGGATTTCATGTTTAATTTGAAAAGGACTTTTATTATACAGATTTTATCTGGGTGACTGGTCCACTTTAACAAAAACTGGAACAAGTAGGACCTACTACCTGAAAATGCCAGAGGGGAGCTCTACCCTGCTTTCAAGTGGGCCGTCCCCTGCCTAATTAGATCCGGTGCTTGCTGCACTTGCCTGCAGAAAATTTTAAATAAAGAAACTTGCTCAAACACTTTACCATTACCCCCCTCCTGAAACGCTACATTTAAAAGTTTCATATAGTAATTGTTTTCGTACACTAATGTTTGCAAATTTGGCCACAGCTGAGATTTAGTCACCGCCATTTTTTAATAACTAAACTCGCTGAGTCATTTCCCCCTAGCACCTCATCGATACTGCGCATGAGCCTCCATATTTCCCTGGGACATTATAAACAAGGTGCACATACAAATCTCTATAGTTAAAAAAAAGGACTTATAAACAAGGTGCGCATACAAATCTCTATAGTTAAAAAAAAACAGCCGTTTCTTACAGCAAAGTACAGATGCAGCCACTTGGAATTGTGTGTTAAATGTGTCGTGACTCAGGGTTAATTGAAGAAACTGTGTTATCTAAAGTCATCTTAACTCATTTAATGCATTTAACCTTTTCATTAGCATACCAAAACTCCATTGTTTTCAATGGTGAACTCTTTAATTGGATGGGATGCTGTGACACAATATTCTGTGTCAAGTGAGTTAAATGGGATAAATGAGTTAAGTTATTCTGTGTCAAACGCACAATCCAAAGTGGCTTCATCTGTAAATGCTTTATTAATACAGACCTCAGTCAGACAGACCGAACACTGCTGAGAACTTTGTGGGCATTGCTCCGCAACTCGATGTTACAGTGCTAATAAAGTGAGCAAGTACAGGAACTTCAAAGCTTCCCTCGGACCTGGGGCGTCTCCATAGCAACGGAACAGCATGAGTTACAGCAGGCAGGAGCAGAGGTCAGCGATGATCTTTGTCTGTCACGTGACCCGAACATCCTCCCCCTACATTGGGGAAAGCTTAAAGGAACAGTAACACCAAAAAATGAAAGCCTTTTAAAGTAAAGAATATATCATGTAGTGTTGTCCTGCGCTGTTAAAACTGATCTGTTTGGTTCCGAAACACTACTATAGCTCATTTAAACAAGCTGATAAGTAACAATGGCAGAAATTGAAAAAGGGCTATATGGCACAGGATAAGTAATGGATAACAGATAACATTATGTTCTACAGAGCTTATCTGTTATCTGCTGTGTAACTTGAGCCTTTTCTCCTTTGACTAGTTGTTCTCATGGCTACACAACAGCTTATTTATATAAACAATAGTAGTGCTTCTGAAGCAAAAACTGCAATTTTACCAGTGCAGGGCAACACTGCATTATATGTTTATTACTTTAAAACTATTTAATTTTTTGATGTTACTGGTCATTTAAGCAGTAGTGCACATGCACAGGGTTTCACAGACACACTTGCGTGTGCCCTAAATAGAAGATTTTATGGCCTGCAGCAGAGGTACACTTGGCAGAACAGGTTTACACTTATTTTAACTTCAACTGGACAGAAATAATAACTCACAAATTGCAGGAAGAAATAACTAATGCTAAATATACTGTATGTACATGACACCAGCATACACAGTGGGGCCACATAATTATCTTATCTTTAAACTAATCCCTGACCCATGGCCTGCTTCATGTAAACCTGTCATTAGTGATGGGTGAATTTATTCACGGCGAATTCCCGCGATTCGCCGCTGGCGAATAAATTCGCGAAACGCCAACGAAAATTCACCACCGAAAATTGGCTGAAAAAAAAAAACGAGTCGAGCGTCTCATGTGACGAAAACGACGTGAAGCGACAAAAACGACGCGTCGAAGTTGACGAGATGTGCGTCAAAACCGTGCCATGACTCGATTCGTGAATTTTTTCGCTAATTCGTTAATTTCGCTGGAAATTAATTACATTCATTAAATAATACACTACGGTGTACCATATAAAGGTACAAGGCTGTAAATGATAAGGATATTAGGGGTTGTTCTGTGACCATATAAAGGCACAAGGCTGCAGGCTGAGTTATACAGGGAACTCTGAGTATCACTCATGTATCATAAGGGATAACTACTGTAAATAATAAGGATATTAGAAGTCACTGAGGGGTATGACCATATAAAGGCACAAGGCTGCAGGCTGAGTTATACAGGGAACTGAGTATCACTCATGTATTATAAGGGATAATGTACCCCCCTACTTTAAATGATAAGGATATTAGAAGTCACTGAGGGGTTGTTCTGTGACCATATAAAGGCATAAGGCTGCAGGCTGAGTTATACAGGGAACTGAGTATCACTCATGTATTTTAAGGGATAATGTACCCCCCTACTTTAAATGATAAGGATATTAGAAGTCACTGAGAGGTTGTTCTGTGACCATATAAAGGCACAAGGCTGCAGGCTGAGTTATAAAGGGAACTCTGAGTATCACTCGTTTATTATAAGGGATAATGTACCCCTACTGTAAATGATAAGGATATTAGAAGTCACTGAGGGGTTGTTCTGTGGCCATATAAAGGCACAAGGCTGCAGGCTGAGTTATACAGGGAACTCTGAGTATCACTCATGTATTATAAGGGATAATGTACCCCCTACTGTAAATGATAAGGACATTAGAAGTCACTGAGGGGTTGTTCTGTGACCATATAAAGGCACAAGGCTGCAGGCTGAGTTATACAGGGAACTCTGAGTATCGCTCATGTATTATAAGGGATAATGTACCCCGTACTGTAAATGATATGGATATCTATATCTACATGTATAAAATATGTGTGTGTATAAGTTAAACATGAGCATGCATTTATGTGCGGGCTGCTTTGATTTTTTTGCCAGGGCTGCTTTTTACTCCTATTCCAGCCCTGCCTACTATCCAGATTGCTTGGGGCCTTCTGGATAAAGGATCTTTCCCCAATTTCAATCACCATACTACAAATCTGCTACAGAGAAAAAGGAAATGTTTTTTAAAAATTATTATTATTTGTTTATAATGGACTCTATGACATTCCTTTAATTTGGGAACTTCTGCATTCCAGGTAAGATAACTCCATACCTGTACTACAAGGGAAAGATCATAAACTGCTTCCTAGTTAGGGTTGCCACTGTTTCCAGTGGCTTAACCTGAACAAAGGGGGGCATGGTGCAGTGGTGCAGTGATGCTGAGGGTGGGAATGATGACATCATGGACGGGCACAATGATGATGCAATCAGCTGTCCAGTTTTCTCAATGTTTTAAGCCAGACAGAAAGAACTGGGCAGCCCTTTGAAAAACTCTAGTCTATTTTTTGCCTGATGAGGAAGCTTTAATTAAAAGTAAAGGATCTAGTACACAGAAACCATTTATCCAAAACGCTCTTAAATACAGCAATGCCAATTCCTCATTTTGACTGATTTGCTTTTTTTCTAAATAACAAAAAACTTGCTTAATGATAACTAAACCATATTGATAAAAAAAATAATCACTGCAAGTATCATAATATTTCAATGTTTTCATTTATTGGACAAACTATTGATCGGGTTTCACAAGGCTGAGCTGAGACTTGAACAAGCCTAAGAAAAACCAAACTGTACTGGTCAAAACCAAACATGTACCCCTAGAAGCAGATGAAAAAAAGGCTATAAAATAAAAAATGAAAAAAGTTAGAGAGATCCCTGCCCCAGAAACAAATCTTCTGGAACATTCCCTACTTATTTATAAGGCAAATAAAATACAAGCAAAAACAAAAACAGCATGGAGACCCTTTAATAAAATGGTGAGCAGCAATGAGAAATACATGGATTTCAAAACAGACAGGGAAAACAAGCATTTCACTTGATGCTTTCCTTCTCCTTTATTACTTTTTATGCACAGACTCAGAGGACTGTCATGAACACTTTAGGATTTAGAGTGACATTATAAATTAAGAGTCACCACATTATGGGATATTAAAAGTAGTAGTTTGGCTGTTAGCTATAATAAAATCCTGAATCCCTGTGCTAGATGCAGATGCAGCATAAAAGTGCATATACCTTAAATCTTCTTGGTGCTTGTGCACTAAAGACTCATCCCTTTGCACCCGAGAGCTGGTATTTTCCTTCCTCAAATAGCAGGCTGCAGAAGCCATTAGATTCATTAGCTCCAAGCACTGCGGGAACTATAAACACAAAGAGCATTCATTGCTCAGTTCATGTAAAACATTCAAATAATTGTATTTTTTATTAGATAAGCTTGTCTATACAAAGCAACATATATCAATATCACTAATATACCTCCAAAGTTAATAGTTTTAGAGTGTGCAACCCTGGTTAAAGTGTTGCTCATCTTTAAATTAACTTTTGCTATGAGGAAGAGAGTATGGTTGCCAACTTTTGAAAATTTACTTACCGGCCGGCGGGGGCGGGGTCAAAAGGGGGCATGACGTGACGGCAAAAGGGGCGTGACGTGACAGCAAAGGGGGCATGGCCACGCGAGCGATCGGCACGACAAAGGTAAGTTTTCACTGGATTTAGTGCAAGGCAAGGGCCATTTTTAAGGGGTATTACAAATTTACCGGCAGCTACATTGCCAGTAAATTTGTAATACCGGCCCCGGCCTTGGCTGGTGTTTTACTGGCTAGGCCGGTAAAATACCGGCCGGGTGGCAACCCTAGTAGAGAGTGATATTTCAAGACCATTTGTGGTTTTTGAGTTATTTAGCTTTATATTCAGCTGCTCTCCAGTTTGCAATTTCAGCAATCTGGTTGCTAGGTTAAAAATAACACTAGCAACCATGAGCTGATTTGAATAAGAGGGTGGAATTTGAATAGGAGAGAATCTGAGTAAAAAATAACAAGTAACAAGTAGCAATTACAATTGTGTTGCTGTACAGGCATTTGTTTTTAGAAGGGGTCAGTGACCCCCATTTGAAAGCTGGAAAGAGTCAAAAGAAGAATTCAAATAATAAAGAAAAAATAATGAAGACCAATTGAAAAGTTACTTGTGATTGGTCACTCTATACAAACTAAAAGTTAACTTAAAAGTGAACAACCCCTTTTAAGGGTATGGTAATGGGTTCTTAGTAATTCCAAACAACATATAATTCCTCCTCCCATTAAACACTTTAAAACACTTTAACTACATTAAAATAATGGAATGTGTGTTACAGCAACTTACATAAACCTAAGTTTTCACATTATTAAAAGTTTATGAAATGCAAAACTTTTTTGAGCGTCAGGATCAGGAGATATGCTCATCATACATCACTGTAAGATCATACATTATGCATCGCCTTATGGATATGAATCTATGGTAAAATTTAAATTAAAATTTTTTGAACAGAAGTTCTTTTTATTGAGTTATTTACCCATAGGGAAGGAATGTGTTTTAATTTAATTATGACTTGTTTTCCAACATCTGCAGCTTATTTTAAGCATGTTTTCACTTTTTTTTCCATACTCTGCCCTATCGTTCCAGTTCAATATAAGTTAAATATGAACTTCACTCGATTAATTTTTCCCTAAAATTCCTCCTTTTTTGCTCCCATTATAATTGTAGTTTGTATTTTCTCCACGTGGACTGAAACTTATGAAAGAATGAGAGGCATGAAACTCAAATGAACTGTACATTTCAAAGTACAGATTAAGAATGCAGCAGTTTAGGATCCTCTGTTAAAACCGGTATTTTAATATTTATACCTTCATTAATATAGCAAATATTCTTACAGATAAGGTATGTGGTTTCCCTTGAGTGTGCATTTTTGTTAGAAATATGCAGCAGGATTATATCCATGCTAAATATGATGATTAATAATTTAAGGCAAATAAAAGGACATTGGCAACAGTTAAGCAAGAAAACTGTAATCCGCAAAAATTTTCTTAGGTAAAAAATAAAATCTTCCTCTCTTCATCTTTCATTATAATGGATTCAAACCACAAAGTAGCAATTTGCTATAGCATGTTTTATTCATTTTGGGGTTTTATTTATTAAAAATTATAGTTTTCGAGGACAGTTTTTAGCATAAGCTAAAATTTTCAAGTAAAAAAATATTTTTTTTAAATGGATACTTTACATACATGACTTGGGGCATCTGGGAAATTAACAAAATGTCTAGCCCCAGGTCAGATTTCAAAATTTAAAATAGAAAAATCTGTTTGCTCTTTTGAGACATGGATTTCAATGCAGAATTTTACTGGAGCAGCACTATTAACTGATTTCCCATGACAGTACCCCTTCAAGAAAAACTCTGGAGCTGGAAATAGCTTGATCTGAAAATACTGCAGCTCAAATCTGTTAAGGTCATGTAGAAGTCAATGACATATGTCCCTTGAACCCTTTGACCCTGTTTGTAACCTTACACTGATTCAAGTATATATTCAAGTATATATATATATATATATATTAACAATTATATATATATATATATATATATATATATATATATATATATAATACACAAAAGCCGTAAATATCTTGTAAATTATATCCTTATAAACGGTGAGTTCTGATGTCATCAGTTATAAACGGTGAGTTCTGATGTCATTTCTGTCACATGACTCACTGAAACTTGTGTATTATAATAAATAAAGTACCCCCAGTTGCAAAATATGAGGATATTAGAAGTTACCTCAGAGTTCCATGACCTTCGGCCTCGTGTTTTTATATGGTCATGAAACTCCTCGGTAACTTATAATATCCTTATATTTTACAAGAGGGGGTACTTTATTCACTATATAATTGTTACTTTTCTCTCTCCCCCTCTAAGCATCTGTCACTCCTTAGTTTCTCTTCCTGCAGAAGGCAGGATCAAACTTAGACAGCTACAGTAGGTCTAATTCATTTTAAAGCCCTGTCTAGACTTCCTAATTGGGAAATACATCCTAAAAATCGGGCCTTCCTGTTGAAAACCAGACAAGTGGTAACCCTATAGGTACCATAGCTGTTATTGGTAAAACTAATTGGTAAAACTAGTTTTATTAAATGGTGCATGAGAAATAAACAATTGCTTGTTCACAAATGCTACATATAGAGGGTTATTTATATAAGGTTGAGTTTGTGAGGTTTAATACATATATATATATACATATATACAGCATACATATATATATATATATATATATATATATATATCAGTAATTTTCCATAAATTATGAAATTCTTTGCATATAGTTCATCCAAGCTTTCAATTTTTTTTGGACAATGATTCTGATATCATTAGGAGACACAGGGGCAAATTAAGGGAAGGTAACCCCGTGGAGACTTGGTTTGAGTCACCACTATAAAGCTGTGCTCTCATTGGTCAATAATTTTGCATAAATTATAAGAAAGCTCGTCCCTCATTGGTTAAAATTTTTTGCATAAATGAGGAAAAGCAGGGCTCTCATTGGTCAACGATTTTGCATAAATTATAAAAGCTGTGCTCTCATTGGTCAATAATTTTTCATAAATTATGAAATCTGTGCTCTCATTGGTCAAAAATTTTGCATAAATTATAAAAGCTATGCTCTCATTGGTCAAAAATTTTGCACACATTATAAAAGCTGTGCTTTCATTGGTCAATTATTTTGCATGAATTATAAAAGCTGTGCTTTCATTGGTCAATAATTTTGCATGAATTATAAAAGCTGTGCTCTCATTGGTCAAAAATTTTGCATACATTATAAAAGCTGTGCTCTCATTGGTCAATTATTTTGCATACATTTTAAAAGCTGTGCTCTCATTGGTCAAATATTTAGCATAAATTATAAAAGCTGTGATCTAATTGGTCAATCATTTTCCATAAAATATGAAAGCTCCTCTCTCATTGGTCAATTATTTTTCATAACTTATAAAAACCTGTGCTTTCGTTGGTCAAATATTTTGCATAACTTATAAAAGCTGTTCCCTCATTGGTCAGTTTTTTTCTTTACATTTTCTCTAAACTTAATGTTTTGATACACCATATGGAAAATATGGCTAGAAGACACAGGGGCATATTAAGGGATGGTAACCCCGGGGAGACAAGGTTTTAGTCACCTCTATTAAACTATGCTCTGCTTGGTTAATAATTTTACATAAATTATGAATGTTCCCTCTTTGGTCAATTTTTTTTGCATACATTTTCCCTCATTTTATTTTTTAAGACAACATGGGAAAATTCTCACTAGGAGTCAAAGGTGCATATTAAGGGATGTTTACCCTGGGGAGACTTGGTTTGAGTCACCACAATTAAGATGTGCTTCTATTGGACAAAAATTTTGCATAAATTATGCTATCTCTTCCCTCTTTGGTCAATTTTTTTGTATAATTTTTTTCCCAGTTTAATATTGTTAGACACAACGTTCCAAATATTATTAGGAGTCACAAGGGCATATCAAGGGATTATTTCCCCAGGAATTTTGCATAAATTATAAGAAAGCTCGTTCCTCATTGGTCAATAATTTTGCATAAATGAGAAAAAGCAGGGCTCTCATTGGTCAACTATTTTGCATAAATTATAAAAGCTGTGCTCTCATTGGTCAATCATTTTACATACAGTGGTGTGAAAAACTATTTGCCCCTTCCTGATTTCTTATTCTTTTGCATGTTTGTCACACTTAAATGTTTCTGCTCATCAAAAACCGTTAACTATTAGTCAAAGATAACATAATTGAACACAAAATGCAGTTTTTAAATGAAGGTTTACGTTATTAAGGGAGAAAAAAAACTCCAAATCTACATGGGCCTGTGTGAAAAAGTGATTGCCCCCCTTGTTAAAAATAACTAAGAACAAAAGTAATTGAGATCTATCAGTCTGGTAAAGGTTATAAAGCCATTTCTAAAGCTTTGGGACTCCAGCGAACCACAGTGAGAGCCATTATCCACAAATGGCAAAAACATGGAACAGTGGTGAACCTTCCCAGGAGTGGCCGGCCGACCAAAATTACCCCAAGAGCGCAGAGACAACTCATCCGAGAGGCCACAAAAGACCCCAGGACAACATCTAAAGAACTGCAGGCCTCACTTGCCTCAATTAAGGTCAGTGTTCACGACTCCACCATAAGAAAGAGACTGGGCAAAAACGGCCTGCATGGCAGATTTCCAAGGCGTAAACCACTTTTAAGCAAAAGGAACATTAAGGCTCATCTCAATTTTGCTAAAAAAACATCTCAATGATTGCCAAGACTTTTGGGAAAATACCTTGTGGACCGACGAGACAAAAGTTGAACTTTTTGGAAGGTGCACGTCCCGTTACATCTGGCGTAAAAGTAACATCTGGCGTAAAAGTAACACAGCATTTCAGAAAAAGAACATCATACCAACAGTAAAATAGGGTGGTGGTAGTGTGATGGTCTGGGGTTGTTTTGCTGCTTCAGGACCTGGAAGGCTTGCTGTAATAGATGGAACCATGAATTCTACTGTCTACCAAAAAATCCTGAAGGAGAATGTCCGGCCATCTGTTCGTCAACTCAAGCTGAAGCGATCTTGGGTGCTGCAGCAGGACAATGACCCAAAACACACCAGCAAATTCACCTCTGAATGGCTGAAGAAAAACAAAATGAAGACTTTGGAGTGGCCTAGTCAAAGTCCTGACCTGAATCCTATTGAGATGTTGTGGCATGACCTTAAAAAGGCGGTTCATGCTAGAAAACCCTCAAATAAAGCTGAATTACAACAATTCTGCAAAGATGAGTGGGCCAAAATTCCTCCAGAGCGCTGTAAAAGACTCATTGCAAGTTATTGCAAACGCTTGATTGCAGTTATTGCTGCTAAGGGTGGCCCAACAAGTTATTAGGTTCAGGGGGCAATTAATTTTTCACACAGGTTTGGATTTTTTTTCTCCCTAAATAATAAAAACCCTCATTTAAAAACTGCATTTTGTGTTTACTTGTGTTTACTTGTGTTATCTTTGACTAATAGTTAAATGTGTTTGATGATCAGAAACATTTTGTGTGACAAACATGCAAAAGAATAAGAAATCAGGAAGGGGGCAAATAGTTTTTCACACCACTGTAAATTATAAAAGCTGTGCTCTCATTGGTCAATAATTTTTCATAAATTATAAAAGCTGTGCTCTCATTGGTCAAAAATTTTGCATAAATTATAAAAGCTTTGCTGTCATTGGTCAATTATTTTTCATAAATTATAAAAGCTGTGCTCTCATTGGTAAACTATTTTGCATAAATTAAAAAAGCTGTGCTCTCATTGGTCAATAATTTTTCATAAATTATAAAAGCTGTGCTCTCATTGGTCAACTATTTTGCATACATTATAAAAGCTGTGCTCTCACTGGTCAATTATTTTGCATGAATTATAAAAGCTGTGCTCTCATTGGTCAAAAATTTTGCATACATTATAAAAGCTGTGCTCTCATTGGTCAATTATTTTGCATACATTTTAAAAGCTGTGCTCTCATTGGTCAAATATTTAGCATAAATTATAAAAGCTGTGATCTAATTGGTCAATCATTTTCCATAAAATATGAAAGCTCCTCTCTCATTGGTCAATTATTTTTCATAACTTATAAAAACCTGTGCTTTCATTGGTCAAATATTTTGCATAACTTATAAAAGCTGTTCCCTCATTGGTCAGTTTTTTTCTTTACATTTTCTCTAAACTTAATGTTTTGATACACCATATGGAAAATATGGTTAGAAGACACAGGGGCATATTAAGGGATGGTTACCCCAGGGAGACAAGGTTTTAGTCACCACTATTAAGCTATGCTCTGCTTGGTTAATAATTTTACATAAATTATGAATGATCTTCCCTCTTTGGTCAATTTTTTTTGCATACATTTTCCCTCAATTTAATTTTTTGAGACAACATGGGGCAATTCTCACTAGGAGTCAAAGGTGCATATTAAGGGATGTTTACCCCGGGGAGACTTGGTTTGAGTCACCACAATTAAGCTGTGCTTCCATTGGACAAAAATTTTGCATAAATTATGCTATCTCTTCCCTCTTTGGTCAATTTTTTTTGTATAATTTTTTTCTCAGTTTAATATTGTTAGACACAATGTTCCAAATATTATTAGGAGTCACAAGGGCATATTAAGATATTATTTTCTTAGGAAGACTTGGTTTGAGAAACCACAATTAAGTTGTGCTCTGATTGGTCAGTAATTTCCATAAAATATGAAATT
>CM044441.1:102597846-102613811 GCA_024363595.1 Xenopus borealis
CCCAGGAAGACTTGGTGTGAGAAACCACAATTAAGTTGTGCTCTGATTGGTCAGTAATTTTCCATAAATTATGAAATTCTTTGCATATAGTTTATCCAGGCTTTAAATTTTTTTTGCACAATGATTCTGATATCATTAGGAGACACAGGGGCAAATTAAGGGAAGGTAACCCCGTGGAGACTTGGTTTGAGTCACGACTATAAAGCTGTGCTCTCATTGGTCAATAATTTTGCATAAATTATAAGAAAGCTCGTCCCTCATTGGTCAATATTTTTGCATAAATGAGAAAAAGCAGGGCTCTCATTGGTCATCTATTTTGCATAAATTATAAAAGCTGTGCTCTCATTGATCAATTCTTTTGCATAAATTATAAAAGCTGTTCTCTCATTGGCCAATAATTTTGCATAAATTATAAAAGCTGTGCTCTAATTGGTCAATAATTTTGCATAAATTATAAAAGCTTTTCCCTCACTGGTCAATTATTTTTCATAAATTATAAAAGCTGTGCTCTCATTTGTCAATAATGTTGCATAAATTATAAAAGCTGTGCTCTCATTGGTCAATTTTTTTGCATAAATTATAAAAGCTGTGATATCATTGGTCAATAATTTTACATAAATTGTAAAATGTAAGCTTTCGTTGTTCAATAATTTTACATAAATTATAAAAGCTGTGCTCTCATTGGTCAATTATTTTGCATAAATTATAAAAGCTGTGCTCTTATTGGTCAATCATTTTGCATAAATTATAAAAGCTGTGCTCTCATTGGTCAATTATCTTGCATAAATTATAAAAGCTGTGCTTTCATTGGCCAATAATTTTACATAAATTATAAAAGATGTGCTCTCATTGGTCAATTATTTTGCATAAATTATAAAAGCTGTGCTCTTATTGGTCAATTATTTTGCATAAATAATCCTATATAATAAAGTTGAAGTGTCTCTGCATCCAGTCCCTATGTCTGTGGAATTTGCTTCTGCGCATGTGCACAATAGACAGGCAGCTGCCAGTTCCTCCCCCTCACGCCCCTCACCAGGAATCCTGATCTGATGCTGGGATAGAGGAATCAGCGGCAATAAGGGAAAGCCGTGAATAGAAATGAGGAGCAGTTGTTGTGAGTCCCGGCGCTCGGGCTTCCTCTATTGTTTGTGTGTGAATCCTGTTTGAAAGGAGAGGCCCACCCCATGGTGATGTCACGGGGAAGGAGGCGGAAGTGTGCATGTGAGAGACAGGGGCAGAATGGTGATAGAGAAGACTGGGTTTACACACACGCACACGTACACGTTGTAGGTTTTTTTTTTTTTTTTTTCCTGAAACCTGTTTACATACATGAAGTTTTGTTTTGACCAACTGTAGGGCTTTCAGTTTTAATTAGTAATCAATTACAGGTGAAAGCTTACATATCTAAACTGCCCGTGGGGTTGCTTCTACTCCCTCTGCAGTTACACACACACACCACCCACCCCCTCGCAGCTGGCTGATTACAAATACACGGGAGTGTAAGAAAAGGAGGTTTATTTATTCATAGGCACCATTCATGCCCTTTACTTGCTCCAGTACAGCGTAATAAACCCAATATAATAATTGTGCTCACACCCAAATCCTGGCTGCCCCTGTATCACCATGGCTGGGGGGGCCTGTCCCACTTCTGAAGCACCAGCAGGTTTGTTTGGGAGAAACCACAGTCAAAATGAAAAATTTTTCCCCTGTGTATCCGGCTATCCGCCCACATGTTTTTTTAAAATTGTTGTTTGTTTTTAAGGTGCCTTTGTAAGAATGGAGATTGGGTGTCTATTGTTTTTTTTCTCTGTTGTTATGATGGTTTTTTTGGAGGGCGTGTCTTAGAATTAGAAAATGTCTTAGAAAGCCCTCCTGTGTTTGATTCAATGTTGCATTGTGTTCAGACATTGCTGTGTGTATAGTTGTAACTGCTGTTTGTGCTGCAACTAGGGTTGCCACCTCACCCCTTTAAAACCGAACACATATGGAATACACAGCCTGCATGGCTAATTAGCAATACATTTAGATGCATGCTGCAGACTGAACTGATTTATGTGCAGCCATGCATCATGCATCTAAATAAATTGCTAATTAGCCATGCAGGCTGTGTATTTCATATGTGTTTGGTTTTAAAGGGGTGAGGTGGCAACTCTAGCTGCAACTTGCACTGTGCCTCCAAGGCTAAATGTTGTAGTTTAACCAGAAGTGTGACTGATCTCTCTCAATAACTCCCCTGGGCCCTGAGTCATGGAAAAAACCCGGCCTTGGTTAGATGCTGTCAGTTCACCTGGGAGACCTCTTCTAAGCAGCGCTGCCCAATACTACTGCATTCCTGCAGCTCACGCATTACACCTGCTGACTGCTTCCTACTGGAAATGTACACAAACACGTACACACACCTACACCTACACACACCTACACACACACCTACACACACCCACACAGTTGCACAAAGCTACACCCTCCCACACACCCCCCACACAATCCTACACAGCTTCTAAGGCCTTTATATTATAGTGCTGGCTGTTTGTGTAGCTATATATATATATATATATATATCCTATATAATAAAGTTCAAGTGTCTCTGCGTCCAGTCCCTGTGTCCGTGGAATTGTGCTACTGTGCATGTGCCGCACGGATCGTCTCTGGCAAATTTATGCTGGTGAATTTACGCTAGCGAAGTAGATAGACGCGCGACTTCGCACCCTTACGCTGTGGCGTGTTTTACCATTGTGGGTGATAGTCTGAAAAACGTAAATACATTACCATTCGCTGACCAGAGCGTAAATTCGCACGTTAGTGAATTTGTGTAGCGCAGGCGAAAATTCGCCTAGAACAATTCTGTTTTTATGAATGTTTAACTACATATGTTCTAGCGCCCGTTAATTTAACGGGCTTAATGTCTAGTAAATAATAAAAGCTGTGCTCTCATTGGTCACTAATGTTGCATAAATTATAAAAGTTGTGCTCTCATTGGTCAATTATTTTGCATAAATTATAAAAGCTGTGCTCTCATTGGCTAATAATTTTGCATAAATTATAAAAGCTGTGTTCACATTGGTCAATTATTTTGCATAAATTATAAAAGCTGTGCTCTTCTTGACCAATTATTTTGCATAAATTATAAAAAAGCTAGGTAATTCAAAAATGACAAAAAAGTGAAAACCAATTGCCAATTGTCTCAAAATATCTCTCTCTACACCATGCTTAAAGTTAACTAAAAGGTGATCAACCCTTTAAAAGAATTGTTCAGTATGAAAATAAAACTGAGTAAATAGATAGGCAGTGCAAAATAAAAAATGTTTTTAATATAGTTAGTTAGCCAAAAATGTAATATATAAAGACGGCAGTGACTATATAGTAGCCAGAATCCAACTTCCTGCTTTTCAGCTCTCTTGTTTTTCACTGACTTGTTACCCTGGTGACCAGGCCGTAACAAATCAGTGACTTGAGGGAGGGCCACATGGGCCATAACTGTTGCTTTTGAATCTGAGCTGAATGCTGAGGATCAACTGCAAACTCACTGAACAATTATGTCCCATGTGACAAGTTGCTGACTAACTCAAAGTTAAAGAGCTGAAAAGCAAGAAGTTTGATTTTGGCTATTATGTTAGACATACAGTCATTCCAGCCTTTATAGTTTGCATTTTCCCTGACTAACTATATTGGAAACATTTTTTATTTTGCACTGCCTATCTATTTACCCAGTTTTATTTTTATACTGAACAATTCCTTTAAAGGGTTGATCACCTTTTAGTTAACTTTAAGCATGGTGTAGAGAGTATAGAGCCTATCTATTTATTCAGTTTTTATTTTTACACTGTTCCTTTAAGGAAAGACTGGTAAAGGGGAACTAACGTGAAAATTAAAATGAATATAAGCTTCAGCATACTGAGGTAAGAAATTTTTTAAATATAATCAATAAAAAATGTTGTACATTTTCTGAAATAATCAAGTTAATCATCACTATCCCCCCTTTTTAGCATCTGTTTCTTTTCATTTTGTACTCATGCAGGAGTTCAGAGTCAGATTTTCATTGACAGCAAATTAATTAGAGCTCACTCAAACTCAAAATCTAAAAAAATAATTGATAGTGGCACAAATTCTGCATGTATAGGGATAGGGGTTCTGGTGATTTTAAAAGGGTTAATTAGGAGCTCCCCTAATAGATATATTGGATTTAACGGTCATTCAAAATCCGACTCCCAAATTCTGCATGAAGAGTGAATGGAAGAAAGAAAGATGCTGAGAGAGGGATAGTGAAGATAAACTTGAATATTTCAGAAAAAGTTCAGAATTTTTAACTGATTATACTTAGAAAATTCTGTATTTCAGTATGATGAAGCTGATGTTAAATATTTATTTTTGCCATACTAGGGGCCATTGCTTAATGAAAGTAAACATACATGCTTTAAGTTGTCATTATATGCTCTCCATTATCTGATAAAATTGCTGCAACATATTAAGTTTTAGAGTTTTTAAAAAACAGCCGTCTGTATATTCACCAGACCTGTGAGTGTGGTTGTTTTTCTAAAACTTAATAAATTGAAACAATTATACCAGCACCCAAGCATTTTTCTGTATGTTTGTAGAGTGCACCAGAACAGGACTTTGTTTATAAACTGTATCTATTATACGTATATGAAAAAAAATTCCAACCATTCCATACTTCCAAACATTATTAAAAAGAAAAGAATGCCTGCATCATTTTCTAAAAAAGTTATGTTTATTAACAGCTATAATTTTTTATGGCTGGGATTTGGGAGTAAATTATGACTCAATATCATCTAAAGCTCCATTGAATACAATAGGCTGTTGGGCTTTGTTAAGACTAAATATAAGGATACTTGAACTGCCAGTATACACACTATAATAAAAAAACATGACCTGCTCCAAACAAAACATTTGTACAGGATAGAAATAACTGCTCTGACAATTAAAATGAATAATTTAAGTTTTTGCCATTACTTGTTAATGTGGGTCATTATTATTTTTATATTATTCAGCACCGTTATTTTGAAACTAATATACACAACATGCCGTGCTCTGTCAAATCTAATTGGCCTTCTCTTTCGGAATTCTACTCCAACCTTGACTTTGCAAATGCAAAATTATTTGAGTTACAGTTTCTTAATTGTTTAGAACATGCCATATGTTAGCACCAGCGACCTGCTAAAATCTTCTTGTGTATTTTCCCATGACAGGTATCAAAGTAAAGTTTTTGTAAGTAATAAGATCTATCGACTCCAGTGGGAGTAGAATGGAATTATGCTGAAGGTCTTGAAACATGAGGCCGAGTGGAGAAACTCATTATCTGCACACCTCCCTGCAGAAGCAGAGTGTAAATCCAATCTGAAGCAAAGCTAACACTTTTCATTTTTAAAGTCATTTCTTACATGACACACACTCTCTTTTCACTTCATATCATAAGGTGGAAATTAATTTTTATTTTTTTATTGCTGTTATCCTTTTCAGAAATGCAGCTGGTAAACCAAGGCAATCTTTTTCAAACCTCATATTTTAAATCACTTGAGTATATTGTACTTCTGTACATTAGAGTATATATTTTGGCTAAGACAAGCTAGAATCCTTGTGCATCTGCCAAAACTGTATTTTGTTAGTGTATTAATTATATAGTTGTTTAGCTATTTTAATTATTTTTTTTTTGCAAGCTATTTTGAGAAATTATATATTTTCAACTCAGGGGTTAAAATTACACATTTTTTTATTTTCTTCCTATGTTGCCTTTTTCTTAAATTTTTAGGTTGGGTTGGAAAGAAACAATCTCAAATATTACAGGTATGGGATCCATTATCCGGAAACCCAGTATACAGAAAGCTCTGAATTACAGAAATGCCATCTCTTTAATAATAAAATAGTACCTTGTACTTGATCCCAACTTTGATATAAGTAATCCTTATTGCTGGAAACACAATCCTGCTGAGTTTAATCTAAGTTTAAATGTTTTTTTAGTAGACTTAGGGGGTAATTTACCAAAGGTAAAGTTTGTGAGGTTTTTTCATACCTCGAATAAACTCACAACTCGAATGTTTGTTTTTTATGAAAAAAAACTTGAATGTAAAAACTTGAAAAAATGCAACTGGAGGAAAAACTGGACTACTCAAATTGTTCAAGTTATCGGCAAAAAAAATCTTGAATATCTTGAATTTATTGAGCACAAACCACCAAAAAATAAGTGAAACTCATGAAGGCTAAAACATCTTCAACTGGTTCTAGGGACCTCTGTAGAAGCTCTGAGTTCTACATGACTGTGACAGGCTTTAGCTGGAGTATTTTCATGTTCCAGCTTTTTGCAGCTTCGGGGAAAAATAAATATAAACAAATTCCCTTTTTTTACCCAAAAAATTTAGTTTTAACGGAAACTACCCTTGAAGACCTAGAATTTTTCAGGAAAATACAACTCTACCTTTGATAAATCATCCTCTTAAATAATGGAGATCCAAATTAAAGAAAGATCCCTTATCTAGACAACACCAGGTCCTGAGCATTCTGAATAACGGATCCAATTCCTGTACCTTGTTCTTGAGCCAACCTAAGATATTATTAATCCCTACTGAAAGCAAAACCAGTTTATTGGGTTTATTTAATGTTTATATGATTATCTAGTAAACTTAAGGTATGATGATCCCAATTAAGCATACAGAAAGCTCCAGGTCTCGATCGTTGTGGATAAAAGGTCCCAGACCTGTATTATAAATTTTATATTTTACAAAGGGACTCTCAAATGGATATCCCTGGATCTTCAAAGTTATTTTTCTGGCCGCAGCCTGTTCAAGGGCTTTATAGACCTATTTATATGAAATTATTGAATCCTTAAACATGCGTGTGAATTTGTCCAACCTCATGGAAGAAGTTTGACCTTATTATCTTATAGCGTAAATAAATTATGACCATTGAGTATTGTGCATTTTATTCACTCTTCTTGGGGACTTTGGGAATAAGTCTTTTTGCACCATTTGTTTAAAAAAAGAAGCAGTTGATGAAAACATTAGTTTTGGTGTTCTGTTAAAAATTAAATGGATGTGTGGATCATGAACTTACCCTTTAAACCCTGTTTCTCAGTATTGAAAGAAATGACAGCGACAGTCAATAAATGTCCAACAAGTGACCTAGAATAGACCTGTGATAACAATGATTATATAGGGATATTAAAATACAGAGAGAGCAAAAGGAAATCTGTTTGTTTACAGAAGAATTAACCTTTGTAATTTGCTTTGATATTCTGTATGGCATATTTATGACCCATTATTGCTTTATAGAGAGATGTGTAAACTGCTTATCCCCGCTGCCCTTTTCTGTGTTCATGCATCATTCAATAAGTACTCTTCCCTGTCCCTGGAAATGACAGCTTAATACAATCTCCACCAATTCTTTTTTTTATGTGAACATGTGCCTGTTCTTCTATGTGGCTGTCTATGTAGGTGTATACTGTATTTAGTTTACTTTTTTTTTTTAACTATGTCAATGTGTATTCTCTGGATTTGTCCTCATTCTTACATTGTGGGTGTGAGTGAGTGGGTTTTTTTCTCCACACAATGGAATGCATTTCTTTTAAAACTTTAAAATTTATTTTTCATGCTTTACGCAGCTTGGAGTTTAGTAATTTTGTAGAAAACTGGTCCATTATATGTTTTACAATTATATTACTTAGGGGGCTGATTTAATAAGGGTCAAAGTGAAAATTCGAATAAAATAAAAAATTTAAAAATTCGAATTTCAAAGTAATTTTGGGCTGCTTCAATTATAGAATAGCCTAAAGTTAGATTTGAATTGAAAAAATTTAAATTTTTCGAATTTCGAAGTACTGTCCCTTTAAAAATCTTTCGATTTCGACTATTGCCATTTTAGCCTATGGGGGACCTCACAGAACTTGTCCTGAAATGTTTTCTAAGTTCTGAGCAATCAAAGGATTTTGGTGACAATCATTCGAATAATTCGATTGAATCGAACAAATACGACCATTTTTTATCAAAAATGACCCCCCCAAAAAATTTGTTGTTTTTCACTTCGAGATTCGACCCTTAGTAAATCAGCCTCTTAATTTATTTTGTCAGCAGGAAAGCAAAAGGATGCTCATTATTGATGAGCTAAATTTTCTCCGCAAAAAAAGATGCCCATAGACTCCAAAAACTGACACACGTCAAAAAAATTCCAAGCATTTCTGCAAATTTTTGTTGTTTCCCAAATTTTCAGCGATTTAGGTCAGATTCACCTATCACAAGTGCTTATGAAATACATGAACCTTAAATGACTTAAACATACTGTATGTGCAGATATGGAAACTGTTTTACAGAAAGCTCTAAATTTCACTAATCTGTTTACCAAATAGTTCTTCTTAGATAAACAGGTCTTTATTTTTGACTGGTTTGATTTTTCCCTGTAATACGAAGCCAGTATTTTTTCGTCATTGATAGCAAAAGACTCCTGTTGTGCTTTTTATTTTGTAGCCTTAAACTATGAGGCTCCCTTACCCAATATGGGGAAATGCCTCAACTTGTGCATTTTTCATAATAGACCATGGAGCACAATGGTGAAATATAAATGATATTTAATATATAGGTGTATATGTATATGTATATGAGTGTGTATATAAAGGTAGAAAGCTCCAAATTATGGGAAGGCTGTCTCCCATAAATTGAATTTTAATAAAATAATTAAAAATGTTAAAATTGATTTGCTTTCTCACTGTAATAATAAAACAGTAGCTTGTCCTTGATCCCAACCATGATATAATTAATCCTTATTAGAAGAAAATCCAGCCTATTGGGTTTATTTAATATTTAAATGATTTTCTAGTGGGCTTAAGAGATGACGATCCTGATTATGGAAATATCCATTTTATGGAAAAACACAGGTATTAAAACTGCCTTTGTACTTAATCCCCACTAAGATATAATTAATCCATATTGGATATAGAACTATTTTATTAGATTTAATTATATTTAAATGACTCCATAGTAGTCTTAAACTATAAAGAACTATATTACTGAAAGATCCCTTATCTGGAACACCCCAGGTCCCATACCGATATATAAAATAAATAAAAAAAGTCACTCAAATAAGAATGAAAATGACCTCTCTATGATTGCATACTCTAGTCAACTCAAGTTGTGGTGCAAATCTTCAGAATGTGAATAGAAGGGAAGTAAAATCCTTAGAATTCGAATATTTAAAGGGGCAGCAATTCGAAATTTGACTAGTTGAATAGATTTTTATTTGATCTATTCGATTCGATTGAATTTACAAATTCAATGGCTGAATTTACAAATTCGATGGCTGAATTTACAAATTCGATGGTTGAATTTACCTAATTTGCATATTTTAAAATTCGACCAATCGGATTTTGTAATTTCGATCGAATTTTGAATTATTCCCACGAATTTAGTAAATCTGCGCTTTATAGTTTCCATGTTTAGTGCACTAGAGCACACTTAACCTTTTGTGCATTGTTGGTATTGTTAGACCTTTACGATTGTATTTTTACAGCCTAAATATAAACTTCACCAACTACACTCAAGATTTTCTTTGTATATGTGGACTGACCTTTCCATAACTGAAACATTGCAGGGACAATGCTGAAAGGAGCTCATACTGAAGTTGATTTTTTCTCTGGGTTATCTGTGGATGGGATGTTTCAAACTGGTAAAAGCAATGTACTGTCTATGATAAATTTGTAATGGCTTATTGATAAAGTGCTGAAAGCTACAGTAAATAGCTTTGAAATTGTATTTTAGTTGGATTTATTGTGTCCAAATTTATGTACAAGTAAAGTTAACGGGAAACCATGTCCCATACAGATAAATAATCCAAATGTTTTAAAAAATATTTCCTTTTCCCCTGTAATAATAAAACACTACCTTGCATGGAACCTTTTATCCACAATTCTTGGGACCTGGGGTTTTCCAGATAATGGATCTCTCTGTAAAGTGGATCTTCATGAGTATTAAGTACTATAAATCATGTAAACATTAAATAAACCCAAAAGGATGTTTTTTCTTCCAATAAGGATTTATTATATCTTAGTTGGGATCAATTACAAGGTACAGTACTGTTTTATTATTTCAGAGAAAAAGGAAATAATGTGAATGATTTGTTTAAAATGAAGTCAATAGGAAATGGCCTTCCTGTAATCCGGAGCATTCTGGATGAGGTATCCCACGCCTATAGTAATGGGGATCAGATGCTGTTATATGGTAAGTGCAACAGTGCATAGGTACAGCAGTCAATGGGCACTTGACAGTGGCTATGAATTGTTTAAATATTGATTTTCATTTATTATTATTATTATTGTATTCACTTATTATTATTTGGATAAAATGGAGTCTATAGGAGACGTGATTTCTGTATTTCAGAACTTCCCTATTGGATAATGGATGCCATAGCTGTACTTGATCCAAACTAAGAAATAATTAATCCTTACTGGAAGCAAAACCAGTCTATTATATTTATTTATTGTTTACATAATTTTCTAGTAGATTTAAGGGATGAAGATTCAAATTACAGAAATATCCCTTATCCAGCAGTTCCTATGTCCCGAGCATTCTGCATAACAGGTCCCATACCTGTACATGTTCTATGGTGGATGTTAAAGCAGGAAACATTTATGGGTCTCACATTGAAAAGTAACATTTTATTGACTGCTGTGGGTTACTGCAACTGGGCAAATGTTAAACTATTTATTACATATTGGGGTTATTTCCTTCTTCCCTCACGTATTAAGTATAGTGACCCTTGTCTAGGGATTTGTACACCATCAGGCCCAACATCAAATTACCAATCCATAAACACTTCATTCTGGAGAGACAGAAATAATAAAATTTTCATTGCAAAAGTGTGAGCAACATGTTTTGGATTATGGAATCCTCATTAGGCGATGAATAGAATAGAAATAGAAATTTAGGTAAATATCCAGTTTCAAATATTTATAGCGTATCCTACCCATCAGGAGGTTGCAGGGGGTAATGCAGTCAGTGGCATCAAGAAAGCAGTACACTGGTTTCAGGTTGTAAAATGGGTAGCACTTGGAGATGTAGGGAGGCTTTGGGTGAACCATGAGTGTTCTGTAATCCTTATTTGTTAGCATGTTTCCCTGTGTTTTATGGTCATTTTCATCAGCTATGACCTTAAATTAAGTAACATTTACTACAGATTATTACATTTAATAATTTTCTTAATCGTAATTCAAAAAATCTCTTGAGGCAGGCATTTGTTATGGCTGTATAGAAGGAAGGGATTGCTAAATTTCAGCTGCATTTTCTAAAATTTCTTTTTTAAACTGATCCAGTACCCTTCACCACCCATCAATCTCCTGAGTATCATAGGGGTTGTTGTGAAATCTGTGGACAGAACACTGCTTTTTAACTTTTTTTCCTATAATAACTCCAATAGTATCCATATCACCCCATATAAACTGTAATATTTCCAAGGTGTCCACACACAAATATTTGTTATATTAAGACCACTTCTTCCACTTCAGGCCCCTCTCTTATTTTGTCCCCTTTCCCAACTGTTGGATATTCTGTTTTCCTTTCATCTCCCCACTTTCACTATTAAGCATTTAAAACAAATTCCAGGATATATAAAACATTGTGATAGGTGCTGCTCCAATATGCAGTGAGATTAACAAGTACTGATTACAAAACTGCAAAAGCCACAACAGATTTTACTATTATGAGCAGAAATAGACTAATCGTTTTGTTCCTGAACTAGTTTTTTGGCTACATCATTCTTTGTCCTCATCTCTCTGCTTCATTCCCACACCTAGAGAAGAATGAAGTAGCCACAAAGTAGTATAGAAAAAATAAATTATAAAAAAACTATACTGCAAAACCACTTGCTTTTATTTACTATAATCCTATGAGTGCTGTCATTTATATAGTGAATAAAGTAACCACTCTTGTAAATTATAAGGATATTATAAGTTACAGAGGAGTTTCAGACCATATAAAAACATGAGGCTGAAGGTACCTGTTTTTATACAGGTAATGTAACTCTAATGTAATGTAACAAGGTAACTTCTAATATCCTATAATAACCTCATATTTTGCAAGAGGGGGTACTTTATTTATGATACTACACAAGTTTCAGTGAGTCATGTGACAGAAATGGCATCAAAACTCACCGTTTATAAGCATATAATTTACAAGATATTCATGGCTTTTGTGTATTATATAGTGAATAAAGTACCCCCTCTTGTAAAATATAAGGATATTATAAGTTACCGAGGAGTTTCATGACCATATAAAAACATGAGGCCGAAGGCCGAGTGTTTTTATACAGGTCATGGAACTCCGAGGTAACTTCTAATATCCTCATATTTTGCAACTGGGGGTACTTTATTTATTATAATACACACGTTTCACTGAATCATGTGACAGAAATGATATCAGAACTCACCGTTTATAACTGATGACATCAGAACTCACCGTTTATAAGGATATAATTTACAAGATATTGATGGCTTTTGTGTATTATAAAGATATTAATTGCAGAAAGTCTCTGAAAATCTGCTTGGCAAACATCTTATTCCTAAAATTAAGGGTACAGGTATGAGAGCTGTTATCCAGAATGCTCAGGACCTCAGGTTTTCTGGATAATGGATCTTTCTGTAATTTGGATCTTCATACCTTAAGTTGACTAGAAAATCATTTAAACATTAGATAAACCCAATAGGCTGGTTTTGTTTTCATTAATGAGGAATTATACATCATTACATAGAAAAAGGAAACAATTTTAAAAAATGTAGGTTATTTTGCTAAAATGGAGTCTATGGGGGACAGCCTTTCCATAACTTGGAGGCTTCTGGATAAGGGGTTTTCCGGATAACGCATTCCATCCCTGGATTAATATGGTTTAACGATATAACAGCTTCTTCTCTTCTGGGAAGGTTTATCCACTTGATTTTGGAACATTGTTGTTTGGATTTGCTTTTATCGAGCCACAAGAGCATTAGGGATGTTGGGCACAGTCTTAGCTCAGTATTTCAGTTGGAGATTTCATTATTCAATATTAATTTTGGAAACATTTAGGGTAAGGGTTATTTATTAATGCCAAAGACTTGAAAAATTTTAGTTTTTTTTTACATTAGAATCCAAAATTTCAGTGGAAAAAACTAATTTCTTGTGAGATATCGAAATGTTGCATATAAGTCAATGGGAGAGTTCCCTATCCTATTTGGCAGTTTCTGTGGTGTAAAATTGGCATGAAAATCTGACTATTTCAGAATTTTTGGGCAAAAATTTAAAAAAATTGTGTTTTTTGGGAAAAAAACTGAAAAAATTATATGCTCGATTTATTCATGTTTTGCGATTCGATTTTTAAATAATAAATAAGGTCCAATTATGGATTCTCGTTTGGTCGGACTTTTTTTAATAAAATTATAATAAGTGTAAAAAGTTAAATATATAGAAAATTTAAAAACAATTGATATATTTGTAAAACATTGACACATTTTGTTTAAGATCTCAAATAGATATAATGACTTGACTGATGTATATAACTTGTGATACAGTATACCTGAGACGTCTCATAGATTCTGCACTACCTCACAAGCGCAGAAGTCATAACACTCAGGCCATTGTTTGTTGATTCATCAATATCCTCGGGGCCAAAGTGTATCCAATTTATGTATCCAGAACATTTCTCTTTGTTTTAGTTGGAGAAGTCTATCGCCCCCTCGCCGAGGTATGGTCACTGTATCAATAATCTGAAATTTCAATTGGCTAATGGAATGTTTGGCTTGGTGGAAGTGTGCTGGTACTGGCAAAGCTGTTAAGCCCCGAGGATATTGATGAATCAACAAACAATGGCCTGAACAAAATGTGTCAATCTTAAACAAAATGTGTCAATGTTTTACAAATATATCAACTGTTTTTAAATTTTCTATATATTTAACTTTTTACACGGAGCACTATAAGGACACTTTGAATCGTTTTGGAAAAGTAAATATCTTATGATGAACACTGATTCTTTTATATATGGACACTATATGAATTGAAATGATATGGACACTATATGAATTGAAAAACAAAATGATATAACACTTATGCAATGATTAGTAGACACCTGATATTGTTAATGAATGGGAGGGACTTACTATCACTACTCACCCCTATCCCTATTTAAGTTTGTTTTTTGAATGTGACACTTTAGGCTTGAGAAAGGGCCCGGAGGGGTCCGAAACGTTGCCTGTATGATGTATATTTTGGCCACAATAAATCACCATTGAACACTGACTGCAAACGAAAGCTGTGCATCTGAATTTTCTGCGATTATTTCAATGACCCCAGAGCGAGGGTGGGGTCCTTCAGATTAAGCACCCTACACTGACGAGTGTCTTTCTGGGGAGTAGGTTGAGCACTCCATTTTCGTGTAATACAATTATCCTTGCTTGGAGAAGCTCCCTGGATCCCCTTCCAGCTGGATTTCTCAGATGTCACAAACTGGCCCCACAACACAAGATATGACTACCTTTGCCTACACCGAAGCAGACGCAGCTCGAATTATAGGTGTGGATTATGGCAACAGCAGCTTTCTTACAGAACCTACAGGGGATAATTTAATTCGTGAATTTGAAATAGAAAAGAAACGACTAATTGGATTGGAATTGCATGCAATCACCCTGACAGAATATTACAAGAGTAAGAGGATCCCCCGAGGATTGAGGGTGAAATTGAGACCGACTATTTTCAGAGAGAACACTGAATTTATTCATAGATATGAGCAGATTGTCAATAAATGTTCTATGGACATTCTACTACTCAATATAGAGTTTCTCCAATCATCAATCCCGGAAGTACACAAGCAGCTCAATGAAATTGAATGCAAATTAAAAAATTCTATACAGCAAGGGGATCTTGAAAACTTACTTGCACGAACGGAGGCGGCTCTGACTAAGCACAGACGTGCGATTGAGGATAAGAAGCGCACCAAGTTTCTACGTGACAGTGAGGATTACCGTTCCGGTACTATTTACAGCTGGCATCCAGGGAGTGACATCCACCGGCGACAAACATCGCGAGAACATCCGGGATCCAGCGTAAGGGATACACAATGCCATTGGCCACGTGATCACCCAAGGGAACCGGAAGCACCATTCCAACAGACGGCACAGCGACGTACCGACAGGAATACGGAGGATTCCAACACTAGCTCGGCATCCACATCCTCTTCTTTTTTAGGGGAGCGCCCATTTGGACAAACCACAAGAAGAAGAGACGAGGCAGACAAAAGCGCCTACGATCGAGACAAGAACACGATATTATCAACAAGAGGAGCGGAGACAACAGCCACGACGGAGAGCAAGGGACCTGGGCTACAAGAGACGTTAGAATATAATATCTCTGACACAATTCTATCTCCCATACAGATGTCTGTACTACAAAAAGGTCTTTCTTTTTGCCCTACCTCACGCTGCAATACCTTTACATTGGACGTAGAGCTCCAAAAAATCTTTCGGACTTTAAGACTTAAAAGTCATTTCTCCAAAAATCCTATGTTTTCTAACACAATGCAGCAGCAAACTTATAGCAATACTGGTTTGGGTCATACACAACTTTCTCTTAAAAAATTGGGTCTAAGTAACCGTAGTTATTTCACACCTCCAACCATGGATAACGTAGTTGAAGCATACGTTAAATTGGTCACAAGCGATATACAGACCCTTAAAAAGAAAACATTACGTAATCCGTGGTTTGGATGTAAATCTAACTTAAGCTACCAGGAGAGGATGTGTCTTAGTGAAATGATGTCTAATAACAAAATTGTGATCAAACCCGCTGACAAAGGGGGAGCTCTTGTGGTTCTAAATAAGGATTATTATGTAAAGGAGATAATGAGACAACTAACACAAAGTGATGTATATAGATTACTTAATAGTAATCCTCTGACCTCAATACAGCAATGTATCATGGATCGGGTCCTCAGAGCGTTTGATGAGGGCCTTA
>CM044441.1:102617705-102631702 GCA_024363595.1 Xenopus borealis
TGTATATTTTGGCCACAATAAATCACCATTGAACACTGACTGCAAACGAAAGGTGTGCATTCAAGTATGGCATGTCTGCTGTAAAGCATGCTGCAAACTCAACCATTTTTTAATTCTCATGACAATGAGGAAGCATCTCTTAAATGCTTTAAACATGTTTTTTTAATCTTTGTAATCACATTATTCATTCAGATAAAATGTAGTTTAGGCAGATACACAGTGTTGTTCCTACGTAATTCGTACTTAAACTTATTGAAAATAAATCTTACAGATCATATATATTCCCATGGATCCCCAAGGCAAATTAAGCAGCTGTGATGCCCTAATCACTAACAGTCTAAAATGTTTTGTAAATGCCATTTTTTCATTTGACCTTCTCAGTCGAATTATGTAAAACTGCCTTGTTGCTCGAGGTGCTTTCACTCAGTTGTCTTTGTTGACCATGTAGTAAGCGTAAAAAGCCCAATACTGTTTGAAGGAGAAAAAAAAAATAAGGCTATAGTTCACAAATATGTCATAAACACTTCTAGTTATTTCTAAATGTAAGCAATCATGGTTGGATGTGTACTATTATTATCATGGCAATATTTAAATGCAATTTCACCTTCTGTTTCAGTGAACTCTATGATATTATTCAGTCTGTCTAACATGTTTTATGGCTAAATCTAGTCAAGCTCAAAATAAATGTCATCAAAATCATTAGTCATTGAAGCAATCATGAAGAAAAAATGACGCTGAAACAGCACAGAACATTTCTAGTTCAATTTTTTAAACAATACAACAAAAAGGATAGAATACAATTCTTTTATACAGGTATGGGAGCTGTTCTCCAGAATACTTGAGACCTGGAGTTTTCCAGATAAGGGGTTGTTCTGTAATTTGGGTTTTCATACCTTAAGTCTATAACACAAATAATTTTAAATTAATTAAACCCTACAGAATTGTTGTTTTGCCTCCTATGTAGTGATGGCCGAAGTCTATAGGAAATGGCCTTCCTGTAATCCCGAGCTTTCTCGAAAAGGTTTCCAACAGCAGTTATTGTAATGGGGATCAGATGCTGTTACTGTATATCGTAAGTGCAACAGTGCATAGGCACTCGACAGTTGCTATGAATTGTTAAAATATTGATGCCAGGCTATTGCTTGCTGCACACAAATATAAGTTGTACGGATTGTTTTTGATGTGTATGTATGAGTTCAAATGCAATAATTTGGTCTAATCCCCAGTACTGAAATTAGGATCTGCCATTGAAACAGGGTGCTCGTTTCTCTCTCTGAGAATCCCTGTTGTCTCCAGCTGGCACTCTAAGTAGTGAGAGCTGTTTGAGGTTTGGGTGTCTGTACTGTTCCTCAAGTAGTCAGTCAGTCCATTCTTCACATGACATAGCCCTTGGTCCATGCAGGTAGTGTTCTGATTCTCTCAGTATGCCTTATATGTTCACTTTCTTCAAGACTATTGCAGTTGGCATCAGGAGTAGGAAAATGTCCTTCATCAAATGAAGCTCCTCCAAAGTCATATCTAGCAGGAGCAAGACGACTTGCATTCCATATACAGTACATCCATCAGACAGTTCATATGTGTATGATCCTCGCCGGTGTCTCACTTGAAATCGTGTAGTAAATTTAGATTGTCCTTGTTTCAGTATTCCTGGTTTCTTAATTGTGACTAAAGATCCAGGCTGAAAGTGGACTTCTCTTGCACCATGTTTTCTGTCAGTATAAGCCTTGCATTTGGGTTGTTGACTTTTGACAATGTCCACAGTAGATGATGTTGTAGGAACAGTATTTAGTGGAAGTTTGATGTCTGCAGCATGTAACTTAGTGCACATCTGTCTGCCATGTAATCATTCAGCTAGAGATGCTTGAGTTGTTGCATGGCACCTTGCTCTGTAGTTATGTAGGAACTCTGTTGTAAATACTTTCAAGATTTCCCAGTAAGAGTTGCTGTCTGTAGTGCTTCTTTCAGACTTCGGTTGAATTGCTCAATTTCTCCATTTGCTTTTGGGTTATGCACTGAAGATTTCCTATGCACAATATTCCTCTCTCTCAGAAAGATTTCTGACTCAGATGAAACAAACTGTGGTCTGTTGTCTGATATTAACTAGTGATGGGCGAATCTCACCCGTTTCGCTTTGCCGAAAAATTCGCAAATTTCCAGCGAAAATTTGCAAAACGAGTCGCGCGTCGTTTTCCCCATGCTGAATCAGGGAATGGTACTGGCTGAAATGGTGTATGTGTGATAGCTGTTTTGTCATGATTCTGACAAGTAACACAAGAATGAATGGCAGTTACCACATCGGCATCCATTGATGGCCACCCATATAGTTCTCATAGTCTTTGTTTTGTACATACAATTCCTTGGTGACTCTTATTTGGCAGTTGTAGAAGTTCCACGGACAACATAGCCATCTACTAATGACAATTCATGTCTAATTCTGTAGTAAGGTTGAAGATCAGGACTGAGTTTCTTCTCAGCATTTGGCCATTTGCTTTGTAAGATGTCCTGTAGTTTTACTTGGATTGGAGGTATGAGTCAAGCTTGCTTAAAATCAACAGCTGTAACTGTAGGTGATAGTAAATCAGTCAATGCTACAACTTCTATGTCCTCGTCCAGTGTATAAGAAGCTGCAGGTAAAGGTAAATGTGACAAACAATCTGCAGTAATGTTTTCAAACCTGGTTTGTATTGCATTTTGTAGTTGAAATTCAATAGCCTTGCTGACCATTTAGCTATACGCATTTCAGCTCTTCCTAGTCCCTTTGTTGTAAGCAGTGTAGTTAAACGGCTATGATCCATGCATAAGGTACATTTTGTACCCCATAGGTAGGTTTTTCTGTTGCCCAAACACATGCTAGAGCTTCTTTTTCAACAGCTGAATACTTACGCTCTGTCTTTGTAAATGCAACAGTTTTCTCTTAATGATCAGCATGGATGTGTGTGAGAACTGCACCAAGGTCATAGTCTGAAGCATCTATAGTAACCAGAGTGGGTTGTGCAGGATCAAATAAAGCTAATTCTGGACTGTTGACAATTAACAATTTCACTATTTCAAAGCCACAGTAGGTACTGTACCATGGTTGTGTCACCGGGAGGTTCAGTAGGTCTGAAAACCAGGCTCTCCTGGGCTAGTATGGGTAATCAAAATGGCTGTGGTTATTTTGAAGTAAAGGAGCCACGGGCCAGCCCACCATGTTGAAGAATTCATGCAGACTAAAGTCCATTTGCATACAGAAAAGGGGGAGCTTGAGCTACTTTTAGGAGGTCGTATGGCACATAATACACATACCGGTTGCTTATATTGTGCTTGGTACCTAATGCTGTGTGGGAGATAAGATGCTAGAAAATGGAAGCTTTAATGTAAATTTGTGTACATTTTTCAGTTAATTTTAGAGTCTCTAACGGCCAGATACTTTGGTAATGCTATGCATAATGGGCATCAAACTGTTCAGTGAAACCTTAGCATTCACATCAAGATGTTTTTTTTTCTTTTTGGGAGATACAAACTTGCAAAGTGAAAGTTGTGAGTTGATTTTTCATAATTTTCATACATTTAAAACTCCTCAGAACTTTGATATTTAGTAATTAGGAGCAGAAAGGCATGGTTACCTACTGTATTTTGGATTTGGCAAAATGTCAAAATGTGTACTTTTAAAAGATATATTGTTTCGATATATTGTTTCTTGGGGTTAACTTACTGTTCCATGACTTTTGGTTTTGGAATTTAAAGTATGCCGTATTGGTTATGCTGGGTGTTTTTGATCTATAGAAGTCAGAAATCTCCATAAAACGACACGTCTGGTATTGTGCATAAAATAAAATATTTGGCTATTTTCATGGCTTCCGGTCTTTTCGCTGCATCAGGACATCAACTTTGGCTTTTTCCTGCTTTCACCAAGTTGGAACTTCGGCTGATCAGTGGTTCGGGACTTTGGAAGAGGCAGCGCAGTACAGGAGTATCCCCTGTGTCCCCCTGATTTCAGCACTGCATGTAATATTTCTTATTTCTTGCCAACTCAACTGCTGCCTCATACTCTCCAACCAGACTTAACTTGCTATTGATATTGAAAGCAGTGCCTGTCTATTCCTTTCTATTCTCTGCCCTGATGGATCAGACGCTCAACATCAGCTGCTCCCACATGCATGTTACATAGTTAGTTACATAGTTAAATTGGGTTAAAAAAAGACATAGTTGATAAAGTTCAACCCCTCCAAATGAAAACCCAGCATCCATACACACACCCCCCAACAAAGGTTGGGCAACGTAAGGCAGATTTTGAGAAGAGGTATGGGAGTGAGTGCAGATCCAGCACTTAGATATATTCAGTGTGGCTGTAGCAGTTAGATGAAATTCGGAACAGGGAGTTGGTGTCAAAAGCATTGGAGTTGATCAGATGAGAATGGAGGTCTTGTTGGGAACACAGAGGGCCAGCTGCCCCTGGTCCATGCATGTCGATCAGCTTGTACATGCCTGCAGGCCACGAAGAGGTAGCAGAGAGGTTGGCGTCACTTCAGGATGGGCAGAGGGGTGTCTTCTTCAGACAACTGGCATGGATCCATTATTGGCTCTCTGCAGTCAGTACAGCAGTGTGTGTGTTGGAAGCAATGCGTCGGTTCCTGTGGGGGAAGAGGAGAGGACAGAGAGGCAGCCCCGTATTAACCATTCGGGACCTTCACTAGCTTCCTAACATACAGATGAAGCAACTTTGGTTTGTGTGTTTGACACAGAATAACTAAACTCAAATATCCCACTTTTCCCATTTAACACAGAAAATTGTGTCACAGCTTCCCATCTAATTAAAGTGTTCCCCATTGTGAACAATGGTGCTTTAGTATGCTAATCAAAAGGTTAAATGCATTAAATGACCTAAGATGACTATAGATAACACAGTTTCTTTAATTAGTCCCGAGTCATGATGCATTTAACACACAAATCCAAGTGGCTTCATCTGTAGAGCTCCTCCCCACAGAGGAAAATAAGTGGACCCTGGGTCCACGGAGTAGGGAAAGGTCGTCCCATGAGGACCTCAAATGGGGAAAGTTTTACACGGGAGTGTGGGATCATACGGATTTCTGCAAGGATTGCTGGGAGGTGCTGCTCCCAGTTTGTGAAAGTGCAGTTGGTGCACTTTCGCATTTTGTCCTTGATTGTCCGATTCATCTCTTCCACTTGGCCAGATGTGGAGCTTCCAAGTAACTTTTACCCATTTAGCCAATTCCTGTATAACCTTGGATGTGAATGCTGGTCCCTAGTCTGTGTCTACTGTTTCTGGGCACCCCCATCGGGGAATGATCTCTTGGCACAGAGTTTTAGCCGGACATGGAATGTCCCCTACACTTTACAATGGACAGAGTTCGAGGCAATGTGACAGCATGCAGGAGTCGGTCAATGTAGGTACTCATTCTGGATTGAGCAGTCTTTTACACCTGAAGAGCAGGTACCCAAGTTACATGGGCGTCCGCAGAGGGGGGCAAGAGGGGGCAGTGCCCCCCCCTGGGACTGACCACATAAGTTTCCACCTGTTCGCATTGGCCCCAGCTTACTGTGGTTTCTACTCGCGATCCTTGAAGATTTTTCTTCTGTGCAGCAGCGTGTTTCTTTTACCTCCTTCCCTCGCTCGCTGCCTCGCTCCCCCCTCCCTTGTCACAGAGCTGCCAGGATCGTATTACTTCAGCAGGGAGAGAGAGCAGCCAGGGAGCATCTTATTGGCCAGCAGCACAGATTGCAGCGTGGGAGGAAATGAAGCAAGAAAAGTCCTGTCTCTTGCAGTCTGCAGCCTTGTACTTGTGAGTTCTGGGGGTATTTATACAATTACTTGCCCCTGTACCATCTGTTTGTGAGTTCTGGGGGGTATTTATACAATTACTTGCACCTGTGCCAATCTGTTTGTGTGTTTTGGGGGTATTTATACATGTACTTGCCCCTGTGCCATCTGTTTGTGTGTTTTGGGGGTATTTATACAATTACTTGCCCCTGTGCCATCTGTTTGTGAGTTCTGGGTGTATTTATGCATGTACTTGCCCCTGTGCATCTGTTTGTGAGTTCTGGGGGTATTTATACAATTACTTTCCCCTGTGCCATCTGTTTGTGTGTTCTGGGGGTATTTATACATGTACTTGCCCCTGTGCCATCTGCTTGTGAGTTCTAGGGGTATTTATACATGAACTTGCCACTTTGCCATCTTTGTGTGAACTAGGGTTGCCACTTGTCAGACAACCAGTATTTTGAAGGGTTTCCCGGGTCAAAACCTCCTGGATGGTTTTTGAAATTAGGGAAACTGTGCAGGATTCCCTTGATTGACCCGGCGATCGGCTGATCGTGGCATAGCTCCACCCCCTGATGGCAGGGACACACCCACCTATCTCACAGGCCCGCCCACAGATGCCTCCTTGCCCCCCCCTGGAAAATTTTCTGCGGACGCCCATGCCAAGTTAGTGTACAGGCCTACAATCCCTCCTTTTGACCAGAGACCCAGTTGGTTGTGCAAAGGGAGGGTGGCAGCCAACTTGGTGACAATGCCGGCAAAATGATTGCCAGTGGCAACATAAACGTCGAACATGGAATGTGCCCTACACTTTACAATGGCCAGAGTTCGAGGCAATGTGAGGGCATGCAGGAGTTGGTCAATGTAGGTACTCATTCTGGATTCAGCAGTCTTTGACCCCAGGAGAGCAGGAACCCAAGGTAATGTACAGCAGGCTGGCAGAACTGGACCTTATGTCATGAAACCAGCTTCCTCCTGCCAGTTTTTCCTGAATCTTATTATGAAATCGGACACTGACTCCCCTACCTTCTGCTTACATGCCATGGCTATGGGCAGGGATTTCCTATCCTCATACAGGTGCTTGAGTTCTGTGAGGACTTCAGTCCATATGTCATCTAATGCATCTTGTGTACGCAGGGGATAGTGGTGGGCTGTGGTCTTGGGATCAGGAATCCTCAGACATTATCGTAATTAAAACTAGAGTTGGGATTGTTTCCCAATGAGTCATCTATGATTAGTCTAATTTCCTCAACTGTGAGTGCACATCACTTGGACATTCTTTTGAGGTAGTTTACAGCGGCGCATGGATTGTGTCGCGGATTGGGACAATTGGTGAGGACGGCATTAAGAGACTTTGCATCTAAGGGTTTTATGATCATTTGATCCCCAACTGTCATGAAAGGTTTAATGTTTTTCATGTTTTATTGGTTTTCTTTCTCTTTTAAGTTTCTGCTCAGTATGGTCATCAGGGCATGGATGCCAGCGTGAATGTGCGCTGGTGTCCAAACACTGATGCCCATGTCCAAAATGAGATGGAGGCTGCGTTTCAATAATTTTTTGCCGTTTTGCGAATTTCTCAGTAAATTTGTGAAAAATTCGGCAAAGCGAAACGCCCAAGATTCGCCCATCACTAACTACTAGGAATAACTCTCTTTTGGATCTTGTAATAACTAATATTATTGAACTCCTCTCTAGCATTTTTGTGGGTGAAAATTTATGGAATAGTGATCATACCATGGTCTCCTTTGAGATTCCGTTGCAGATGCAATTCTATAAGGGAGTAACTAAAACACAAAATTTCAGGCGTGCAAACTTTGAAAGTATAAGGGCATCTTTGCAATATATTAAAGGGGTGGTTCACCTTCAGGTGAACTTTTAATATGTTATAGAATGACCAATTCTAAGAAACCTTTAAATTGGTCTTCATTATTTATTTTTTTATAGTTTATGAATTATTTGTTTTCTTCTCCTGACTCTTTCTAGCTTTCAAAAGGGTGTCACTGACACCCTCAAAAACAAATACTCTCTAAAGCTGCACATTTATTGTTATTGCTACTTTTTATTATTCATCTTTATTTCCTGACCCTGTCCTATTAATATTCCATATTCTCATTAAAATCAATGCATGGTTCCTAGGGTAAATTTGACCACAGCAACCAGATTGCTGACATTGCAAACTGGATGTCTGCTAAATAAAAAGCTCAAAAACCACAAATAATAAAAAATGAAAACCAATTACAAATTGTCTCAAAATACCACTTTCTACATCATACTAAAAGTCAACTCAAAGGTGAACAACCCCTTTAAATGGGAAATGCTTTTCACCAGGTTTAACACAGAACAAAAATTGGAAGTCTTTAAAATGGTGCTTAATAAATCGATATGGAAAAGGTTATAGCAGTAAGCAGTAAAAAGAATCCAAAATTATTTTTTAAATATATTAATAGTAAAAAAATTAAACAGGAAGGGGTAGGACCTTTATTATCAGAGGGGGGGGTAGCTAATTGATGAGAACAAGCAAAAATCTCAGATTCTGAACGCATATTTTTCATCTGTCTACACAAATGAGGAACCAGTTAATTAAGGTTTCCTTATTAATAGTCCCAATTCTAGTAATCCATCTAATGATGCATGGTTCACACATGATACAAAATAGACTAGAACATGTTAAAGGGATCCTGAAGAATTCTGCATTGAATTCCATTTCTCAAAAGAGCAAACATTTATATTTCATTTTGAAATCTGACATGGAGCTAGACATATTGTTAATTTGCCAGCTGCCCCAAGTCATGTGACTTGTGCTCTGATAAACTTCAATCACTCTTTACTGCTGTACTGCAAGTTGGATTGATATCACCCCCTCCCTTTCCCCCACACAGCAGCCTAACAAAAGAACAATGAGAAGGTAACCAGATAACAGCTCCCTAACACAAGATAACAGCTGCCTGGTAGATCTAAGAACAGCACTCAATAGTAAAACCCATGTCTCACTGCGTACTATTCAGTTAAATTGAGAAGGAAAAACAACAGCCTGCCAGAAAGCAGTTCCCTCCTAAAGTGCTGCCACAAGTTACATGACCGGGGCAGCTGGGAAATTGAGAAAATGGCTAGCCCCATGTCAGATTTCAAAACTAATATAAAAAAAAATCTGTTTGCTCTTTTGAGAAATGGATTTCAGTGGATAAGTCTACTGGAGCAGCACTATTAACTGATGCATTAAAAAAAAAACATGTTTTCCCATGACAGTTTCCCTTTAAGATAAACAAAGGTCTAGGGCCAGATGGTATTCATCCGAAGGGTACTTAGCGAGCTTAGCTCTGTGATTGCCAAACCTCTCTCTCATAGCAAATAACAATACTATTGGGTATATTTATCAAAGAGTGAAGTTAAGAGTGAAGTTCAACTACTGGAGGGAAATTCCATAGCTCTTAATTCATTTCTCTGGGTTTTTCCCTCTAGTGGCGGAACTTCACTCTTTGATAAATTTACCCCAATGAGTTTGTGCCAGCATGGTTTTATGTGTAATAGATCTTGCCAGACTAATTTAATTTCTTTTTATGAGAAGGTAAGCAGGGACCTCGATTCTGGGATGGTAGTGGATGTCATTTACTTAGACTTTGCTAAAGCATTTGATACTGTGCACACAGAAGGTTATTGGTTAAATTAAAGGGGTGGTTCACCTTTAAGGTAACTTGTATTATGTTATACAACGGCCAATTCTAAGCAACTTTTCAATTGGTTTTCATTATTTATAGTTTTATAGTTATTTGTCTTTTTCTTCTGGTTCTTTGTGGCTTTCAAATGGGCGTCGCCGTCCCCTTCTAAAAAAACAAATGCTCTGTAAGGCTACAAATGTATTGTTATTGCTACTTTTTATTGCTGATCCTTCTATTCAGACTCTCTCCTATTCATATTCCAGTCTCTTATTCAAATCAATGCATGGTTGCTAGGGTAATTTGGGCCCTAGTTACCAGATTGCTTAAAATTCTAATTGAAGAGTTGCTGAATAAAAAGCTAAATAACTCAAAAACCAAGAAAAATAAAAAATGAAAACCAATTGCAAATTGTCTCAGAATATCACTCTCTACATCTTACTAAAAGTTATCTTAAAGGTGAACAACCCCTTTAAGGAATGTTGGCCTGGAACATAGTATTTGTACCTGGGTACAGAACTGGCTAAAAGATAGACTACAAAGAGTGGTGGTAAATGGAACATTTTCTAATTGGACAAGTGTTGTTAGTTGGGTACCGCAGGGCTCTGTACTGGGTCCCTTACTTTTCAACTAGTTGATTAATGACCTGGAGTTGGGCATTGAAAGTATTCTATTTTTGCAGATACAAAATTGTGCAGAACTATAGGCTTCATGCAGGATGCTGCCACTTTGCAGAGTGATTTGTCTAAATTGGGAAACTGGGCAGCAAACTGGAAAAAGAGGTTCAATGTTGATAATGCAAGTTTATGCGCTTTGGCAAAAATAACATAAGTTATACGCTAAATGACAGTGTGTTGGGAGTTTCCTTGAATGAGAAGGTTCTTGGGGTTTTTGTGAATAGCAAGTTGTCTAATTCTGGGCAGTGTCATTCCTTAGCTACTAAAGCAAATAAAGTTGTGTGTTGGATAAAAAAGGGCATAAACTCAAGGGATGAAAAAGTAATTATGCCTCTTTATAGATCCCTAGTAAAGCCTCATCTGGAGTATGCAGTGCAGTTTTGGACTCCAGTCCTTAAGAAGGATATAAATGAGCTGGAGAGAGTGCAGAGACGTGCAACTAGGCTGTTTAGTGGGATGGAACACTTAAATTATGAGGGTAGACTGTCCAGGTTGGGGTTGCTTTCTCTGGAAAAAAGACGCTTGGGAGGGGACATGATTACACTTTACAAATATATTAGAGGACATTATAGGCAAATAACAGGGGACCTTTTCATGTGTAAAGAGGATAATCGCACCAGAGGCCACCCCTTCAGACTAGAAGAAAAGGACTATCATTTGAAGCAGCGTAGGTGGTTCACAGTGAGGACAGTGAGGTTGTGGAATGCACTGCCGGGTGATGTTGTGATGGCTGATTCCATTAATGCTTTTAAGAGGGGCTTGGATGATTTCTTGGACAGACATAATATCAAAGGCTATTGTGATACCAAACTCTATAGTTAGTATATGGCCATATGTCATTTATGTGAAGGTATGGAGAGGTGTGTGTGTGTGGATGCTGGGTTTTCATTTGGAAGGGTTGAACTTGATGGACTTTGTCTTTTTTCAACCCAATTTAACTATGTAAGGACTCACCCTGGTGATCTAGTGGGCAGCAGGGTCCACCACTACTACTGCTGCGTGCACACCCCGCTGAGCTGCTCCTTTCTCTTCTGTCCCGGGTTACTTTATTGCGCATGTCGACACACTTCCAGGATCATGCGCCGGCATGATGACATCATCGAGCTTGGTGCGAAATTCAAATACTATAAAAGGGGAATTCAGTCTACAGCGAGTTGCCCTTTGTTAGGTTCTATTTGTAATTTCCTGGGTGTTATTCTCTACTTAATCCTGATTTGATCTCCTGTGTTTGACCCTTGCTTTGCCTCACTACTCTGATATCTCCAATCCTTATCCTGCTTTGCCCGTGACTACTCTGACCTCTCCAATCCTGACTATTCTATGCTCTGTAATCCTGATTCTGGCCTGTCTGACTGCTCTCTGTCACTAGTGGTCTTGAAGCTGCGTATTTTCTAGATGTCCATTATAGCGGTTGGTGACATTTCTGTATAAATATTTATTTACTGCATAGTATATTTGTCCAAGATGGGTTCTGGTTATTCAGAACCTGAAGTCTGTCTTTGCGTTTATTTATTTGGTTGCCTATTCCTGCATTCGTATTAAACTTAAGTTTTATTGACTGTCCTGATCATAAGCCTATCTCTGACGACATTTGCACCTTATCCCAGTCTATACTGTACTGGTCTAATCATCGGTAGCGCGCAGCCAGGTTCCCTATCAGTTCTGCTGCAGGGAGTAGTGATGGGCGAATTTATTCGCCTAGGTCGAATTCGCGGCGAATTCCCGCGATTCGCCGCTGGCGAATAAATTCGCGAATCACCAGTGAAATTTCGCCGAAAAACGAGTCGCGCGTCAAAGTTGACGCGACGCGCGACAAAATCGTCCCGCAACTCGTTTCGAGAATTTTTCGCCGATTTCTAGATAAATTCGCGAATCTCTAGGCGAAGCGAATCGCGGGAGATTCGCCCATCACTAGCAGGGAGTTCCGAGGCCAAAAAAGTGTGTCGGTATAGGCTGGTACTGGAAGATAATTTCCTATAAACAAAGAGTTTGGCCATATTAGAAGTTGCTAGGTTCCTGGTTAATGGAATTTCAAACCCTTAGGGCAGTCTATGGCACAATTCACAGGTTTAATCATTTCCCCAATTTCTAGTTTGGTGGGTGAATAACAAAACATTTTCATCTTTATAGAAACACAAGGTAATTGTTTTGTACCTGCTAGTGTAGTGTAAGTCAGGCAATTATTGTTCACAAACATTCACTAAGAAAGTTTCTAAGCAATTATTAGATAAAAAAGACAACCGCACCTATATATCAAACAGGTATTATCCAGAATGTTTGGGACCTTGGGTTTATTAAATAAACACAATAGCATGTTTTTGCTTGTACTTGATGGCCTTTCCTTAATTTAAAGCTTTATGGATTATGAGCATCTAGATAATGTATCTAGAGCCATTAATCAAAGATATACACAGGGGCTTTGTAACCAAGTGGTACATTTGCCTTCAAACAGAAATGACTGGGACCAAGCTATTTCTCTAGTAAGCTGATAATTGTCATTTGAAGTAATTTCCAAAGAAAAGGGTCTGAGGATGTCATGAAGCAAATACTTTATTATGATTCTAGACATGGCCCTCACATATCTGCCTTTTACAGAGAAAAGGAAAAAACATTTTACAAATTAGAATTATTTGCTTAAAATGCACTCTATGGGAGGTGGCCTTCCCATAATGCCGAGCTTTCTGGATAATGGGTTTCCAGATAAGGGAATAAATATGCGCATATTCTGCCCTGCATCAACTAGAAATGCTAAATATTGAAATAATAGTGACATTTAGGGATGATATGGTCTAATTTTTTTATAATGTAAAAATGAATACATTTTAAATGTAGTTTTTTTTACACAAGAAAGGTAGTATACTGGCATAGAAGCTTTAATAGAGAGAGAGAAACAATTTTTCAAAGGCAGCTGGTCAAGTGGTGCCTCTATTCAGCCAGAAATGAAGATAGTGGAGAGAGCAACATCTTACAGCAAGTACACTGACATACAGTAGATATAAAAGGAAAGGAATGAGCAATCAAATACAAAAATATAGTTTCCCACTTAATAGCTTTAGGTTGAAATAATCTGTGATGAAAATGAACTTAAATGTAATCAGGCAAAACATCTGGTATTTCTATTTAAAGAATATGTTGGTAAAGAACAGATCTTAAGGCTGTGGTACAAGTTATAGGGATGTATCTGAATCAAGAGATACATATATTGGCATTGGAGAAGTTAAAATCAGAAATATCTGACAGCTGGACAGGCTCTGAGTCTGTAAGAAAAGAATTATTTTACACCTGTCTTAAACATCAGAAAAGATGTGTGAAAAAAATTGTGATCTGGTATCCACAAAACCAGAATCCAGAAAGCTGCAGAATATATTTCCTTGTTCTTTGTATTAATAAAACAGTACATTGTACTTGTAGCTGTTTGCTCCGCTGTGCTCACTCTGCATTTTTGGTTACTAGGGGAGAAGGATTCAGGGGTAAGACTTTGCAGGGGGGAGGCGAGGAGGGGGACAAACAGATTCGGTCAGATGAGCACATAACTTCAAGGGGGGGTAGAATTCTCCTTTAAGCCTTCTAGAAAATCATATTTGCATAAAAGACCAGCAACACCGGTAAGTCTTACGATCAAAGAGAATGTATTATAGGGTGCATATTACAGCCTAAGTGACATTTCGGTCCCAACAGGAACCTTTCTCAAGGCAACCATGCACCAAATACATTCTCATTTGTGATGGGTGAATCTGGGGCGTTTCAGGAATTTCATTCTCGTTTTGGAATCGGGCGTCCGTTCTTGGATTGCCGGCGCAATACAAATTTAAAATCCATACTTTATTGTCTATAACTCCACAAAAACCCACTTGTTTCCAATGGAATCCCTCCAATTATATATATATATATATATATATATATATA
>CM044441.1:102631712-102677226 GCA_024363595.1 Xenopus borealis
ATATATATATATATATATATATACATATATATATACACCTACTGCCGTATTTACATACTGCTACCTGTTGCCACTAATATAATTCTTCTGATGAGCATATGCATAAATAAATATATAAAATGCATGCCATTATTGATGTCACTGTTAATTCTGCATAAACATTATTAGCATATTGCTTGTCTGAGCATTATATCATAGAAACCGACCAATGAAATGAACCACATTTTGAAAAGTTACTAAATGCTTCACTCATCAATTTAGATTACAATATGTAGTTTAAAGGGGTGGTTCACCTTTATGTTAACTTTCAGTATGTTATACTAAGCAGCTTTTCAGTTGGTCTTCATTATATATTTTTTATCGTTTTTGAATTATTTGCCTTTTACTTATGACTCTTTCTAGCTTTCAAATGGGGGTCAATAATCCCATCTAAAAAACAAATGCTCTGTAAAGCTACAGATGTGTGATTGCTGCTTTTTGATAACACATCTTTCTATTCAGGCCTCTCTTGTTCATATCCCAGTCTCTTATTCTAATCAGCGCATGGTTGCTATGGTAATTTGGACCCTAGCAACCCGATTACTGAAATTGTAGTCTGGAGGTCTACTGAATTAACTCAAACACCAAAAATTCTTGTTGCACAGTCTAAATCGGGCCTGACCTTTATTGGCTAATCTAATACTTTTGAACTTTGCAAGATAAAATATTCACGTTTACAACCAGCGTAACAGGGAAATGTCAGTTTAGTATATTAGAGATTCTCAATGATTGCCACTGACATTTATGAACATATGCTGATTTGAAATATCAGCTATCTATGTACTGAGCAACGCATCATTGTTTGTCATTGATGTTTTAAACAGATCATGTGCCCAGATTTGTAAAAGGTTAGAGGATAAGAAGCTAGTTTGTCAGGTCTTCACATTGCTTTCTAATGGGCCTTTGTGCCATTTGACTGTAAGATAAGCATTATAACATCTGCTCAAATGGATAGCATTTATCTGGCAAACAAAGGGAAGAATGGCAAAGAACACAATTGTTTCCACAACATTCAAAAAGGGGTAGACATTTTAATTTTATTTAATATGTTAATAGACCCTTTTTATGTAGCTTAATTGAGCTTTCAATTTAGTTAACTTGTATAGGTATGGGATCGGAAACTCGTTATCCAGAAAACTCCGAATTACGGAAAAGCCATCTCCCATTGACTTCATTTTATTCAAATAATCAAATTTTTAAATAGTAATTTTTCTCTGTAATACTAAAACAGTAGCTTGTACTTGATCCAAACTAAGATATAATGAATTGCTATTGAAAACAAAACCACTCTATTGGGTTTATTTAGGGGCAGATTTAACAAGGGTTGAATTGAAAATTCAACTAGGGAGTTGGTGAAATTCAATTCAAGTTCTTTTAAAAATTTTAAATTTAGATTTTCGATATTTTCAAGCCCTTTAAGAACTTGAAATTGACTATTCGCCTCCTAAAACCTGCCACATTGCTGTGGTAGAGCTCCAGGGATCAATTTTAAATTGCTTGCAGCCTTCCTGACATTGGGAGAAAAAACTAGATTTGAGTTTTTAAAATTCAAATTGAATTTGATTCGCATTTTTGGGTTGATTGCATTCCATTCAATTTTTAAAAAATTTGATTTTTTTTTAAAAAAAATACATTTTAATTGTAGTGATGGGCGAATCGGTGGCATTTCCCCGAATTTTTTGGGAATTTCTAGAGAACGGCGTCTGTTTTTTGGATGCCAGCAATGGGCGCCGGCATCCAAAAATAAACGCACACGTCCAAAACGAGACGCCAGCGAATTTTCACCAGGCAAAATTTCGCCGGCGTTTCGCAGGAATTCACCCATCACTATTCAATTTTCAAATTTCACATTTTGGGTTTTTTTTTAAAAATTCACATGAATTTTTAATTTGACTTTTGATAATTGTGCCTCTAAATGTTTACATGATTGTCTAGTAGACTTAAGGTATGAAGACCCATATTACAGAAAAATCTATTATCTGAAAAACCCCAGGTCCCATGCCTGCATTTGTTTTTTACGCATTTGTAAGCTGTGATTTTGTTCTTGAAAGGGGTAGACCCATTCACAATTGGTCTTCATTTATGATTTTTTTTAAATTATTTATAATTGTATACACCAGCTCTCTAGTCTGGTATTTTAGTAGGGTTCAGAGTATTTTGAAGGAGAAAGGAAGATGAATAGGACAGGGCCTGATTGAGAAAAAATAAGCACCAAAAAATAACAATGGCTCACAAAGCAATAGTTTTTTGGCTGCTGAGGTTAGTGGTCATCATTTGAAAGAAGGAGATGTCATTTAAAGTTCTAATTAAAAAAAGACCAATTAAAAGTTGCTAGGAATAAGACTCTTTGTATATATATGTGTGTATATCTGCACTCAACCCATTATCAATGTATTTAACACATTGAGACATTTTGTGCATACAGCTACTAAAAAATGCCTTACCCTTTAAACAAAACAGGGATTGTTTGTCCATGTGTTGCAATATATTTAAGCTGGCCAACTACGCCAAAGTCTTCCCATATCTGGCCAGTCTTACTCTCAAATTGCATCTGATTGATTAAGGATTCTATTGCTTTATTATACTTTTTACAAAGGAACTAAGTTTTACCTGCAACTTACTTGCTGCTTTCGAAGTAAAACTCCAGGTAAAACTCCCAAACTTGGTTGCCCTTTTATTAGACACCAGTGGGATCACCTAACTATAGTTGGAAGGGGTGGGGACTACAACGAAGAGCTGGTCACTGCTCCTATATAAACTATAAGAGAGGGGTGCAATGAGGCTGTATATATATATATAGAGAGAGAGAGAGAGAGAGAGAGAGAGAGAAAGTGTCTCACATGCTCAGTGGGCTCTGAGCAGCTGTTGAGAAGCTAAGCTTAGGGGTCGTCACAACTTTATAGGCAAAAAATGATGTGTGTCTGTCATAGAAGCTGATGCTACAAGGCTGATTATTAAATGATGATGCTAGTTGCACTGGTTTCTGAGGTGACATAGTAATTATCTGTACAATTACTAATCAGCCTTATATTGTGAGATTTCTATTATATGTGTACTGTATATTGTGAGTGGGTCTCTAAGCTCAGTAAGTGACAGTAGCACAGAGCATGTGCAGTGAATTTGCAGAAATGAAGATGGGGAGCTACTGGGGCATCTTTGGAGACACAGATCTTTACTGCTAAAGGACTGTGGTTGCCTGGGGCTGGTACAGAAGCCCAAAACATAATGTACAACATTTCTAGCTACTTCTTTATTTTAACTTTCCTTGTCTTTTAAGAGTCATTTAAAAACACAACGGCAAGTACAGGTGCTCTGACATGGCTGCAATGGAGAGCACATAATGAATTGCTATTTAAAAACAAAAATGCTGTGTCTAATGTAATAATTATAATGTAATAAATATAAAATAATGGCATACCTCCCTACAAGCCTGTATTTGTGGTGAGGCCACAAATGCCCAGATCTAGGGTGGCAGAATATTGGGGGCATCTCGTACCGGAGGGGTATGTGGGTGGGCGCTAGGGCCGGGCGCCGATCACTTAATCCGGCGCTGCCTCTCTTACATGTTGAATTTGAACATTTATGCTGCCTTTAACAACTGGTTCACTGTGCACAACATTTATTCATTGATGGTAAATGTTATCAAATAAAAACATTTACCAAAATGAAAATATTGCTGGCATTTTTTAAGCATTTATTTTCCATGCCACAATGAAAAAATGTTCTTATCCATTCTCCCTGTATACAATCTGAATTTGGAGAAAGGAGCTACAACAACACCAGAGGAGAATTGTCTTTGACAGTTTAGAGCATATTAGCCTTGATGTTATGTGAAATCACTGCGATACTATCAATGTGAATTGTTTCACGTGCAGTTATTTCAGATGTTCTAGTCATCAGCGAATCTGCTATGCAGGGGTAAACATTAAAATATAATATGTACAGTATATAGTTACTGTCTTTAAGTGGGGTCTTCTATATGTTTTGAAAGTACTGAATTCCAGGGAATTAGAATCTGAACGGGGATGGAGTCCTTGGATCTACTTAAGAAACAGCAGTCTTTCTTATATGATCTACAAATAACACCATTATAATGTAGTATACAGACAGCAATGGAATGCTTTCCCACCCCTAATTTGCATATGTAAATTAAGATCCAGATGCATTGCATGATTTAAATAAATGTTATCATCCTATCAATGATAATACTTTTAAATGAAATATTTTCTTGGATCTAAGCTGTTTTCTTACATATTTATTGAAGTGAATATGTTTACCCCATACATAATAAAAGGCACTAAGTTTGAACAGGAGTAGTAATTCATAGCAGCCAATGCTTGCTTTTAAACAGGTGACCGGTAAATTAGCTTACCTGCTCATTGGTTGCTATGGGTTACTACATTTGGGCAAACGTAACTCCAACAAAAGCAACATGGAAAACTTGAATAAAAAGCTAAGAAATGCTAAAAACCACAAATAAAAAAAATGAGAACCAATTGCAAATTGTCTCCGTTTTTACTCTCTAAGTCAATACTAATACATCAATGATATTTTTCTCATTCCAGAAAGAATGTCAGCGTTGAAAAGGTTTCGATATTTGTTCATGCTTGCCTTTTTTTCAAATAGTAAGAAGAATTTATTTTTAAAAATTTGGTGTGTGAATAAAAGTTTACCATGTCTATGTCATTCATCCAGGTATACATCTACTATATACATCTAGTAGAATTAAGTCTAAAACAACTGGACTTTCTGAGTTTTCTGGAGAATGTGTCACCACTCTGACTTCTGAAGGCTTTAGACTTAATTCTATCATGTTCTCATACTGCACTGCATTTGATTACTTATGATGATACCCAGTTTGAAAAGTTGCTTAGAACTGGTCTTTCTGTAGAATACTTAAAGCTAACCACCCATTTAATTATAACTGATTATTGTCCCATTCATTTAGCTCAGCTTGATCAATACCTATTATAATCAATCATGCCAGAAGTGACTTGATCAACAGAAAGAAGGAATAACTGCGGTAAGGAGAAAATTGGGAAACATATATATTGTACTAAACATATTTTACATTTTGACAGAATTAATATAATTTAAAATTGCCATCATAGTTTAAAATCATTACATTTTCTTTCCCAGTACCAGGGGGAATTCTTTAAATCCCTTGTATTATTCAGAAAAAAAAAGCTTTCTGGATAACAGATCCCATGCATGTATACTCAAAAAACACATCTCATTGAAGGCAATTTTCACTAAACCAGTAAAAATACTCTTTACAGATAATTTGGCTTGTAATTACCCTGACCAATAACACTCCTTTATTTATGTTAAATAGCCACCTTTGTCTTAAACAGATACTACCAGAGCAGCCCACTAATAACATCTGCAAAGTAAGTGAAACAGAGAAGCTGGTAAAAGTAAAATAACATTTTGAACTATTTTTCAAAACTTCATTACATGCCTACAGAGATCTTTAATGGTTATGTGCCTTTAAATTGTAAGAATGGCCCATTTAGATGTATGATAACATTTTTAAGTACTACTTTTTGTCTAGCAGAGAAAAATGTCTATATTTATATGCTGCTGACAAAACACACATGACAAGTTGAATGGAGACGCAGGTGTCAAGATTCTAATTGCACTGAATTAAACATCGCAGGTAAAAACTACAATAAATCAGAGGCGACACGACTGTCGGATGTGGATGCAGAAAGGACCATCTTCATCCGACAGTCGGATCATGCAGTTCTTACTGCCGACTTTTCATTCAGTCTTCTTATATCTTGAGGCTTGTGTCTCTATCTGACTTGTCGCCTCCGCTTATTCGGCGATTGTCAATCTGACCAAAAACACCCTTATTCTAAATTTAATTTTTTTCTACACCAGTGACTCTGTCCCCCCTCTTGCCCTTTATGTAAACAAGTAAATTGCCAAGGTGGGAGAGTGATTTAGAATTAAATTTCCATATTAGGCAGGCACAGACCTTGATGGTGCTACTATGGTGTCATCTGCTATCTAGGGATGGCGCGAACCGCGGAAAAAATGTTCGCGAACATATTCGCGAACTTGCGTCAAAACGCGCGAATGGTTCGCGAACGTCGTGAACCCCATAGACTTCAATGGGAAGGCGAACTTTAAAAGCTAAAAAAGACATTTCTGGCCAGAAAAATGATTTTAAAGTTGTTTAAAGGGTGCAACAACCTGGACAGTGGCATGCCAGAGGGGGATCAAGGGCAAAAATGTATCTGAAAAATCCAATAGTCGCAGCCACTGAAGCACAGAAAAAATAGGCCATATAAAATGCTGAAAATAGTCGCAGCCACTGAAGCACAGAAAAAATATGCCATATAAATGCTGAAAATAGTCGCAGCCACTGAAGCACAGAAAAAATACAGGTCAATGTATGGCAGTTGTTTGAAGAACAGTAGATTACTAGCCAGCAAAGCTACCTAACCTAAAATGTCCCTCAAATCCCTGCAGACTTCTGTCCCTCCAATACAGAGCAGTATCAAGCAGATTACTAGCCAGCAAACTTTCAACTGTCCCTGAAATCACTAACAGCTCTCTCCCTACACTAACTCTTCCAAGCAGCATACACAGACAGAATGAAAAAATGCTGCAGGGCTTCGGTTTTTATAGGGAAGGGGAGTGGTCCAGGGGGTGTGGGGGTGGTCCAGGAGGGAGAGCTTCCTGATTGGCTGCCATGTATCAGTTCGCGCCATCCCTACTGCTATCCCAGTGGTTGTCATCAGTTACTGATGATAGGTGCCTGAACTAACAACTAATAAGCAAAAAGCTAAGTTAAGCACTTCAACTGAATGTGACTTTAATACAGTTTTGTAATTAATGATAACCATCATTAAATAATAACAAACTGAAGCAAAAAGCACAACAATATTAAGATTTCCAAACAAAACTGGATGTAGCCATCCCATAGTTATACTGCCATCTAGCTTACATTGTACATATAAGTTTAGCACTCTTGTACTGGCACAACAGATTGGATCTAGCAGTGTATCGTACAAATTAAAGTAAAATAAAAGTTTTTAAAAAGACGAAAGCAACTACAAAATCCATAATATAACTTGAAATTTTCAGCAAAGAATTATATTGATCTAACTGATCACATTATTTTTATTTTTCTTAACCAGCAACCAGGTGTTGTCACTGATTAATATGTCTGTCAGGTAAGTAGTAAAAAATTAATCATTTAAACTAAAGTTGCTTATTTCTGTATCATGCAAGATACTTTTGGAGCTTTAAAGATTAAATGAATCTGTTGACTGTCATTTCTCTCTCTTAATCAACCAACTGCAGTAGAAGTGGAAAAAGGAATGAAAAATTTAATATTGTACTCTGTACTGTATTCAATACAACATTTCTAACCAATTTTCATTTCTTACCTAGGAACAAACTGAACAGCTTATTGGCCATGACATCTGCCAGGTTAGTGGAAATAAACAGGTTACCAAAGAAATCAAAACACAAACTCACATGGTTGACAATCCTGAGAACCTCTGCCAGGTAAGCAGAAATTCTGCTATAATTAATTACAAAGCGTATTCAGACTATGCCCACGGACTTTTGTAAATTTAAAACAATGATCTTGCAATTTTGCCATTCATCTAGAATAAAATTGCACTGATCTAACAGTTGTCCATCCTCTTCATTGCACTTTGGCTGATGCTCAGAAATGGCCGACACTGATGATTTGCTCTGTACATTATTTATTTAAGCAGACTGTAGATTTAGGTAATGTGGCAAAAACGTTTCGTTTCGTTATAATCAAGAAGTGGAATCAGGTCTTGATTCCTTGAAAGAGGCAGAGAGCACCACAATCATTAAACATCCAGTGCTATTTACTGAGGTTTGAATAAACATCAATTATACTGGATAAATTCATTTAATTAGAAGAGGAACATCACAAACACTTAACTTAAGAAGGAAAATTAAAAAAAAAAACCATGAAGACCAACTGAAAAGTTATTTATAATTTTCTATTCAATAAAATACTAAAAGTTAACTTAAAGGTGAAATACCCATTTTAAACCCTGGATTTCATGTTGAAAAGCATGATCAATCATAAACTGACCTCCTGTCTCTTAGTTATTGCCTTGAGATGCTGGTGCCTACTGGTGATAAAAATATTGTGGAATTAAATCACATTTGACTTTTACTGCATTCAAATTAATTAAACAGTTTGATTTTCAGTAACTTTATGATTCATTTACCAGAATTCAAGCCATGCAAGACTTTTCCCATAGCAAACAGATAAAATTGACTGGTTAGCACATCAAAAGAAGGGGCATATTCCCTAATGAAAGAGTCAACTTCCTCCCTGTCAGGACAATTTTCCTAAAATGAAATTGTTAATAAATGTGATAGAAGTTTAGTTGCTTGTAAGGAATCCCCATTCTGACCCTTAGGTGTGATATTGTAATTGTTATATGCTATGCTTATCTCTTTATTGAAGCCCTCTCTTATTCATTCTCTAGTCCAACTACTACTAAATTCCTAGGGAAATTGGAACCTTAGCAACCAGGAATACTTCTCGCTTTCAATTATTCAGGATAAATATGAGGTAGCCAGCAATAAAATCTGCCAGAATGAGACCTCAGAAGATTATGAAGATGGAGAAAGATCAGTGAGTAGCAAAAATCTATTTCCATTTATTGAGATTTGAATAAAACATTGTCTTTACTAGATCAAGAGGGAACATTACAAACACTTTACTCATTTTGCAAGTGTAGACTAGTTTGTCAGCAATCATACTGTAAATAGTCTACATCCATCACAATACTGTTGTTCCAGGAATATTAAAGACTGCAGCTAGCAACTAGCAACAATGCCAACTAAGGAAAGATAATAAGCACTCCCAAATATGTGAAAAAAACAATATTTGCTAATATGATTTACAATATATTGGAGAGGAAATGTATTTGTCCTACTAGTCCTACTAGTTGTCATTTGGGGTCAAGATACACTAGATTTAACTGAATACAGGGATATTGCCCCAATGAGGTGATTTGAAAAACTAGCAGGCAGTGGAAAGATATTCGGCAATTGCCCTCTCCTCACTAGCCTCAGGCGGCTCCTTCCTTAGCATTGCCCAATTGAACAATTTCAGTATAGCACAATGCAGCACATTCTTTTTCCTATTTTAGTGAAGGACATTCTTGGTGGACCATTATGTTAGATGTTTCCTGAAATTTCCTATTTTTCAGGGAGTCAAATAAAAATCAAGGAAGCTTTGTCTGAGTGTTCTCCTAAGCACTTTTGCCATTTGTATTGATTAGTGGTTTTTAGGTAGTTTTAAGTGCCAATGCTTGGCTTACATTCCATGTCTTATATCCCCTTTACATTTGAGAGGGGATCAACTTATACTTAGCACTAGCCAGTGGGGTTGTTTGATTAAAGCAGCATCTTGGCAGCATATGAGGTCCCATGCCAAAAAATCTTATGGCTCAGCATTCCAGTATGAGAAACTTAATTTCAGATGTGATACTTTTTACAATAGGGATGCTTTTTACAAGAGAGATGCTTTTTCTAGTTACATAGTTACATAGTTACATAGTTAAATTGGGTTGAAAAAAGACCGAGTCCATCAAGTTCAACCCTTCCAAATTAAAAACCCAGCATACATACACACACACACACATCTCCACTCTTTCAAACACAAACCATATACCTGTATGCCCATATAGTTCCAAAAGCAAATGGAGCAGCAAAAGGAACACTGAAAACTGTTTTAATTCCTAAACTCTTTAACGAAGTGCAAAACATACTGAATATGTCCTGCAGTGGTAGCTGCATATGTGCCTAAATACATTTCCATTTTGTATAATCTAGTGGAATACTTATGAACCGGTTTGTTATAGTACGACTCGTTATGACATCACCAGTCTTATCTCTTGTTCAATACAGTCCATTCAGTGCAGTTCTTCAATAGAGACATCCATCAATCAGAGTGTATGTTCATTGATTAAACACTCCAAGAAAAAAAGTTTATGTCAAATAAAAATGGAAATATCACTGTGCTATTTAAAACATGCACTTGCTTCCTACTTCTACTGGAAAAACACTTTAAAAGTTTATTTCTTATTAAGGGTCATCTCAATTAATGAGAAATAAAATCTGATTCAGCGGTAGATTGTTCTATAATGTAAAAATTGATTTTTTTCTTATAATTTTTTCTTACTGAACTGAATCTGGTTGTAAGTGAAAAAGTCCTAAGGTATGAGATTGCTTGTTATGCATTGCTCATGGCTTCAAAGAAATAATTGTTATTGCAGGCATAGGACCTGTTCTCCAGAATGCCTGTGGACCTGGGGTTTTCTGGATAATGGATCTTTCTGTAATTTATTTCTTCATACCTTAAGTCTACCAGAAAAGAATTTAAACATTAAATAAACCCACAATACAAACAAGGTTCATTCAGAGCTTAAAGAGAAAACATGTTTTTTTTTAAAGTGCTTCTCCAGTAGACTTCTGCACTGAAATCCATTTCTCAAAAAAACAAACAGATTTTTTTATATTCCGTTTTGAAATCTGACATGGGGATAGCTATTTTGTCAATTTCCCAGCTGCCCCGGTCATGTGACTTGTGCCAGCACTTTAGGAGGGAACTGTTTTTTGGCAGGCAGTTGTTTTTCCTTCTCAATGTAACTGAATAGTACGCAGTGGGACATGGGTTTTACTACTGAGTGCTGTTCTTAGATCTACCAGGCAGCTGTTATCTTGTGTTAGGGAGCTGTTATCTGGTTACCTTCTCATTGTTCTTTTGTTAGGCTGCTGGGTGGGGGAAAGTGAGGGGGTGATATCACTCCAACTTGCAGTACAGCAGTAATGAGTGATTGAAGTTTATCAGAGCACAAGTCACATGACTTTGGGCAGCTGGAAAATTGAAAATATGTCTAGCCCCATGTCAGATTTCAAAATGAAATATGAAAAAATCAGATTTTGTGAGAAATGGATTTCAATGCAGAATTCTTCTGGAGCCCCACGCTTCTTCAGAAGGAAAAATACTAACCCCCCACCCTTACTCCAACCATAGAAAAATTCAGTAAATGAAACCTGAATTTTTCTATGGTTGGAAGGAGGGGGGCCTACGGGAGGGGTGGGGGGCTGGGGTTAGCACCGGGGGGTTGAATTCCCCTTTTAAAAAAAGCTCATTTAAACTGTACCTGGCAGGAGCACAAATGTTTTCTAAAGAATCATATTTGACTGTGATATTTAAATTAATTGTTCATTTTGACCACAGACAACATCAAAGGATTCTATTCATGTCCTGGGATTATTGTACTGCAAATTTAATCATTTGCACTATTATGCAAACATATGGAAAAAAACATAAAGAGGAAGAAAGAGTGTCCCTTGTGTAGATATTCATGTTTATGGTAAGACAAAATTAGGGAAAAGTTCAAGTAATTTAAACTGTGTAGGAATGTGTTACGGTATGTGGTTAAAAGGAAGCTTTCTGAAAAACTAAAGGAGCGTGTATGTATATATTTCCACAAAAACAAAGAAATAAAATTGAAAATATTGGAGAAGTAGAAAAAAAAAATGCTCTTTTACATGGAATTTGAATTATTCATTAAAAAATTTATTGCTCGCTAGCCTAGAGAAAAGTGACCATAAGCAAAAAAATAAGTTGTTATTCTCTGATCCAAAAGGTGAAAGTAAGATAAATTGTACATTAGAAAGCAAGATCCTTTTCCATTTCAAGCCAATTCATTCATCTGATAAAAGAAGGCTCCTTTCAGATTTTGTCGGTAAATTAAATGCCTCAGTGTTACAGTGGAGGATATATTATTATGGGATATGAATTATTCACAAGAAGCTTCTATCATGGGTAGGACAAGCAGAGACAATGAGTAGTATGGGAATTAATTCAGTATTAGATTAGAGCTCGGCTGCTTGCAGGATGTAGACTATTATACTTTAGGTGTCTCAGGTTACTGAGTAAATTACTCATAAATCTTTTGTCTTTATTTTTTCTAGAATTCTATTAGAGATGGATGTCAGAGTTCTCAGTGTACTTATCTCACATCATATTTCTGGGTATATGTTGGTAACCGATAGCATCCAAAAGTTATCCAGACAATAAATAAATATGTAAAGTTCAAGTGTAGCATAAGCCATACTTTAAACGCAATGTAACTTTAATGATATTTTTCACCTTCATGACTATATATTTTCCCCTTTGCTGCATGCCAGTGAACTAAAGGATAAATCTGCTGGAAAGTCACTACAGGAAGAAGCAAAATGATAAACTCAATACAATTTGGGAAACTATTCTAATTGTATCTTTGAGACCATTAAAGTTAATAGAAATGTTTCTGTGTTGGGGTTCTTTTGATACCTTTAGAAACTGGCGGGTTCTACACATAACATTGCAGTTCTGTTGTATACTAAAGATTAATTGATATAGCTTTTATATTATCTTAATTGAACTCTGTACACAGTATTATGTACAATAAAGGGAAGCTAGGAATTTAGGTAGCAAGCAAGGGAATGGACATTTACTGCAATCTAGAAAAAGATCATAATTCTGCTAAGAATTATTAATCAAGCAGGCATTATCTGTCAAGATACAGTATATAAATGGAAAAGTCCTTTATTAGCAAAGTGTTTAGCATAAAATTGCATCGTCAAATTTAAAACATGCTGGGCTAATATACAATACCAAGTGGCCTTCAGCTCATATTATTTCCAGTTTACCACAATATGTTAAATGTTGACACCAGAGTTCATGTTTGCCCAATTATAACCACAAAATTATGGACCTATGCAACATAAATACAGATACAGACCTTTGGGGGTAACCTGTTATCCAGAAACCCTTTATGCATAAAGCTGCAAATTACATAAAGGCCTTCTCCCATAGACTCCAATTTATCCAAATTTAAAAAACACCACCTTGTATTTTATCCAAACTAATATATAATTGATCCTTATTGGAAATAAAACCAAGCCTGTTGGGTTTATTTTATGTTTACATGAGTTTCTAGTAGACTTAAGGTATGAAGATCAAAATTTTGGAATGATCAGTTATCTGGAAAACCCCAGATCCTGAGCATTAATTTGTAATTGATAATTAATTAATTGGTAATTAATTAGTTAATTGATAATTGGTCCATACCTGCACCATCTAATCATCTGTAAGTCAGTATTTACTGTTCACCTCACCTTTGCATTCTCAGTTTACTGTACATTCATTTAAATGGGTGGTTCACCTTTACTGAGCTGTTTGTTCAGTAGCCCTCCAGTTTGTCATTTCAACAACTATATTGTTGCTAGGGTCTTATTTAGCCTGTGGATCAGGCAGTGCTTTGAACAAGGAATGGGAAATATGAGGAGGTGAGGGATTGAATAGTAAGATAAGTAATAAAAAGTAACAATAGCAATAATTGTAGCCTCGTAGAGCAATACTTTTTGGTTAACTTAAGGGGACTGCCCCTTTAAGTGTCCTGGTGTTGCACTTACTGTATGTTAGGGATTGGACTCTTTCAAATTGTATTACTTTACCTGCTTTGATTGTTCTTTAGATATGTGTTTACTAGCTTTAAAATTCATTGTGGGGACTTTTTATCATGCATCCTATGCTAATAGACTTAGTTCATGCGGTTATCTAATATAGATAAACTGTGCACCAGCTTTAGATTTTATGGGAACAAACCTTACACCTTTTATTGCATTCTCCTATAAAATCAATTTAAGTGAGAAAGATGAATTCAGCAAGTTAACAGCTATGTCTATGGCAAGCTTTTGGTGTTCTATTTTTAAAGCATTCTTTGAAAGAAAGCACTGTTATGTAATTTATAATGTATGTAATGATATGACAGGGTTAAAAGTGCATTTTCTTCAAGTTTACAATGAATAGCTTTGTAGCATTTTTTTACACATTGTGGCAGCTTTTCTCATTTATAAAACAGGCTTGACTTCTTTGTTCTTGAGTATTCTGCATTTTTTTCTAGTGTGACTGATTACACTTTTTTTATTTTAAACCTCATCATGACATCATATCTGCATTTCAATAAATTATCTTTTGGTATGTAAAAAGCTCCAAAGCCCCCCTTCTTCAAAGTTTCTCGGAAATATAGAAAGAGGGCTGTGCATAATCACTGTTTTTTAAGTTCAAGGAAATAAAGTATTTTTAAAATAATCACATCCATAGCCCACTAAGACACTAGGTTTGTTATAGGGTGGTGGCACAATTATGCCTGTCTCATAGCGCATGCGAGACATGATTCTGGTACATTTAAAGGCGCGGCCCTCAGCACGCATTGGCGTCAAATTCAAATCATATTTTAACGCAATTGGGCTTGTGTTCTTTGCCTGTTCTAGGTTTTTCTCCAAGTGAGTTTCCTGTTGCCTTGTGCTAAAGCTTTGATTCTGATTCCGGTGTGACCGTTGCCTGTGTATTGACTATCCTGACTTCTTACCATTGTGCCCCTGTGCTTGTTCAGAACCCCTCACTTTGCACCTCTCTTAATAAGACCTGGCGGCATCCGATTAGCCAAGGGCTCATCCCGAGGTGAAAGGCACCTGTTATAGGCGGAAGCAAGAACTGAGAACAGGGTGCTGAGCATGGGTTCTGAATTTAGGGTGCCAACCGTTTCATTGGGTCTTATGAAGTTTTATCCTTATTGTTTTTCTTCAACCTAGTAAACACTTCATGATATGCTTAACAAAACTAATATGATTCTCAATTACAAGCTTTTGTGTATATTATCAGAAATTCTTGGGACCTGGGTTTTTCAGAATAAATTGTTTTTCCATTATGCAGAATACCAAGCCTTAAGGCTATTAAATAGATTTAAGCACAATTTTTTTTTTTGCCATCAACATTACAAATTTGCATCAATTACAAATGACTCTCTTATTGTTAGAGGAAAAAAATAAAGCCTATTTAAATATGTCGATATGGGACAACTGCTTTATTTTAGAACTTTCTGGATAGCTGATTTCTAAATAATAGATTTCATGTCTATACATAAGGGCATATTTACTATTTTTCACATAAAATCCTATGAATCCATTCAAAATTCGATCTTTTTGATCGATATTTGATTTCTCGATGAAATCGTACGATCGGATACCGATCATTCGATTTCATGAAAAAATTTTACTTTTGCCTTCAAGCCTCCGAAAAATTTGTAAAATTCGAATGATCGAGGCGTTCGATCGTACAAATGGTATTCGAGCAAGTCTTTGCAAAAGAAGCCTATGGGGGGGGGGGTTCCCATAGGCTTCTATTGGTATTCGGTAGGTTCAGTCTGGCGAAGTAGGCATTAGAAGGGTTTTAAAATTTTAAATCCTTCGTTCATCATATGATCGCATTATCGAATATCCGATCATTCAATCTATTCGATAATTCGGTATTCAATGATCAAAGAGGCTAAATTTACCAAATTGTACGATTGATATTCGAACGAATTCAACTTCGAATCCTTAACACAAATTTTGTAAATTTGCCCCCTAATGTTTACAAAAAGTATTCTTTGAGAGCAAAGCACTAATTCAGATATATTTGTTCCAAGACAAGTCAACCGCACAGTACAAGATAATGGACTGGACATTTCAGTTTGGGATACAGTAGAAACAGTTCTCATGGGAGCATATATCCCACTGAGCAGTGTTAACTACTGTATCTTAAAACTATAGCTTGCTTGAGGAAAAGATTTAAAGGGCAAAATTCCCCAAGCAGAGAAACACAATCATTTAAATGTTTCCCAAAGCACAGAACAATTGGTTTTCTCCTAATTTATTTTGTCCATTATGGTTGACATTTCTGGAACAACAGTTTTAGCAGTTTAATTTTATGAGTTATTTTTTGACAAGTAGTTTCTTTTTACTTTTTTTGATGGGGTTTCCCACTTTTGTCTTGTGAGTGGATAGCTGGTAGTGAATGATGAAGTAATGAATAGTACATGAATGAACTAGAAGATCATGGACCAGGGTCAAAACTATGGCCTCTCTGACTAATTGGCCTAAGTCAGATTTGCCCCCTATTTGAACTCTACTTGTATGGTAATCAAACACATAAATGCTTATTTTGTCTGATCCTCCTTTGTATTATAAGCATAAGGCTCCTCCATAATAAAGACAACAACATGTTATTCCAGGTATTCTAAACCCATCTTTTTATATGCTGCAGAAATCTTTTTTATAATATAGTTGATTTTGTGTATTCTTACTTGATTGGAATTTGTCAGGCCGTCATATTGAGACATATTGGAGCTATTCACCAATTTAATAAAAAAAGTGTCATAATTTGTCAGACATACCCTTGGGTTATTTTTCTATTCAGAAAAGATTAATAAAAGTCTTACTGTTCAAATGGAGACAGCAATTACCTTTCAATCCCTTGCCACCAATCTGTCATTGAAAAGCAAGGAATATCACGTTATTCATAACTTTGAAGACAAAAGGAAGGTTTATTAGTAAAGACAGAGAGTGTGCACTGTTCTGTTAAACAAGTCAGATTATTTTTTTTCTCCTCATTTTGAAACATCCAAATTGGTGCACTGTAGTATATTTGGGTTTTGCAAAAATACATTAGATGTATTTGTTTTGGTGAATTTATTTCCTACACACTTAATTGCAATGCACATTCATCATTTTATGCTCATTGTGTAACAAATCTACTATTACAGAGGCCTTGGTTTACAATTAGGGTTTCACAGTCCACTATGCCATACAAAGAGCTAGCATATTTTCTTGTGCATAGCACCAATATATAGCCTATGAATAAGTGCCCCTATAGGCACAAAACGCGTCAGGTCATGTCTTAAATAAACTTTTCAAATTTTTTACTTATTGCTTTATTAATTTTCTTGGAGGTACTCACATTAATTCATTTTGAAATTAGCACCAATATACCCCTTGTTCTTATTACTGCAAGTAAGGTCCAAGCTGAAGAAGTTAGAGGCACGTGAGGGCCTTGTACTTAATATCTGGTCTATGGAAAATGTAAAGTTTGGGGCATCTTTTCCCCATGTTCTTTTCCCCCCATGAAATTGTGTATGATAAAGGGAGCCTAAGGATATATGAAATTATGTAAATGCAAAAAATCTCATGCATAGCAAATTAGCAAAAAATTCTTAATTCTTAAGAGAAATATGGTTTCATACTAAAATGAACAGTGCCATCTGGATTCTTTAACTGTTCTTCTTGGTCAATGCCTATCTTCTGGACAAACACTGACCCATCTGAGACCTGGAAGAATGTGATGTAGGTATACAGTACATAAATCTGTATTGGTGCTGTTAAGCAGACCGGTATTTGACCATTTATATTTCAACCACAGGTAAACAAGTTGGGGACCACCGTGTGGGGTTTACCTTGACATGATCATAACTTTGTAACAAAAAACCCTGTTTTTCCTTTTTAAATACATGCACTTGCAAATTCATTGGAATATTTAGACAGGGGATTATTGTACTTTATATGGCCTTAGGAGTGCACCCACAACCCTCTTTTTTTGTACTTTAATTGAAAATGGACATTTTCGATTGAATAGGTCTGTTATCAATCGAATTTGAATCAAACTATTTCCTCAATTGCGCTCCCAACTCCGGGATAATAGGAAATTCTAGCTTGTGTTCATAAGTTGATTTTTGTTATTCTCCTGGAATTTTGACCCTGCCTGAACCCTCTGACTTTGATCCATGCCGCCTGACTACTGAACTACTGCCTGAATGATGAAGACGATTACTCTGGTTACAGCACATTTGAAGTTTGTCCTAAAAGCTTCCTCCTTGGTCCAGACATCCCTGCGCTTGTAGCCCCTGACAATCTGAACCCAGCAACAACAACCTGAGAACTGCAGAATGAAGGAATTCAAATATTCCAGTTAACTAACAGCAATGTTACATAATCTTGACCAATGTTTTTGGACATTGTTAAAGTCCATTTGTCTAGGACCATCCTTCAGTGATAAGATAACTAATATATAAACATTGTTGTATCTGTCATTCAGTAATAATTCCAAAATGATATTACACTGCAAATACACGCTGTAACTAGTATGTTGGTCCCAGTCCCACAGTTTCCAAATCACACAGTGCACTATACTCAGAATCTACATATATTGCAGATATTATGGCTTTTGTTTGTTTTTAAGTGTGTTTATTCAGATAGCATATTGGGGCACTCAAAATATGAAATTGGAGTATACTGTATACTTTCACTTTCTATTCATTCCTATGAGATTTTTAGAATGGTATTTAGCAAATGGTGAACTCTTACATTCACCCAATGATAAGCATTCTTCTAAAAGTCTCATGGGAATGTGTAGAAAGTGGGTGAGTTTTTCTGTGTTGAACACTATTTTGATTGATCTGCCCTTATCAGGGGCTTTATCTCTGCATGTAAATATAGATCTTAGCTAGAGAAAGGGCTGTATTGTATGCAGACAGGGCTTTTTTAAATAAATTAGGCTGCTTCACTTTTTCCTTTGATTTAGTTTTGCTGATGTATAAAATTATTAGCGATTTAGAATGTAATGAAAAAGAAATATATTTTTGAAATGCTAGTCATTCATCAAAAGAGCTTCCAAGTGTCCAGAAGAAGCTATATTTCAGAAATAGTTTATTTGTGCAGCTTATTAAGTATAACAGCTTGTACAAGATGCACATTGTAATGGCTCTTGAAATGTAGCTAAAAAATGATCTCTGGGCTTGAGCTATATCGTTTTTGAAAAACAAGACAATTTAAGAAGAAAATCAATGGAGTTAGTTTGGCTGGAGATAAATATACTGTAACAGTCAGGCTAAGCATACACAATTACTATATGATAAGGGGGGAAACTGCTTAATACAGTTTGGAGATGTAAATCCTTCAACCTGCTGAACAGATTTATCTAATCAAATAAAGTAATCCCTTAAATGTAATTACTTTACCAATAAAGAATTTCTATAGATTTGTAAATTGTGTAAATTGTTAGTGTAACTAACATCTGCAGGATCTTTAGATTCAGACAAAAAAATAAGATTGAAAAATTAAGCCTTGGATGACCAATGTCCTAGGGTAGCAAAAACTTCTAATTTATTTTGTTTCAATAACAGATGCGCATGTCAGGAAAGAATTTAATGAAAATATTTTTACCTTACATTACTTTATTCAAAATACTTTAACTAAAAGTTGAAATAAATCTTTAGCTCTGTGAAGACCAAAAAGAAAGTAATTGCATGAGTAACCATTACCTACAGCAGGAAAAATAGGTACAATAATCATTACAGATCGAGTGAAAGCCCTATAAGAGCCTTTGCTTCTTGGCAGTTTCATATTAGTGGCCTATTTTTTCCTCCCTGTGCATTAACACAGTTGTTTCTAAAACCATTTTTTTCACTCTCTCTAAAATCATTTTATTAGGTCGGTGGTTAGCACGGCAATATGAGTAATGAACAAAAAAGAACTACATACCAACGGTGCAAGACAATATTATATTAAAATGCATATGTCACTGGTACAATAAATCACATAAATTTCACATTTAATTGCAAATTAAAAAAGATCATATTTATACAATTTAAAATAATGTGTATTTAAATGTTTTTTTCCTTATACTGTTTTTCTAAGTTGTTATATGTTTATGATGACGAATGCCTGAATAACAAGATATCATTCATTTCTGGTACAAACATTTTATCTCACATATAAAACTTGGCTGTTTTTGTACATATAATAAAAAGATACAATACAGCTCATTGATAAAGTTTATAAATGTGGAAGAGCTGCTTTACCTAATAAAGAAAAAAAATAACCAAGGAATGTTAAAGGGATTGTTCATCATCCCACATAATGCAATGTCAGCAGTACCCAGTTGAATGCATCAAAGACCAGGGCAAAGCCCTTCACAAAATGTTTCATTTTGTTTGATGCTAATCAAACTGTCAGCTGCCTACCTAGAACTGTAGTGCTGTAGAAGATTTTTGGCACACCATTACCATAGGTTACACTTGACATTGACAGATGACAAAGGGCAGTGAATTCCATCTGCAATGGTGTGAGGAGAGAAAGGACAGTTAGGAGAAAATAGCCACAGTTTATTAAAGAAAAATCAAAAATTCACATGACAAAACTCAACATGTAAAAGTCAGTGGTCATTGTCTTAACAACAACCTTATTTTTTTTAACTGTTTATTAAAATAATTGCGATTTTTAGTCTCATTGAACAATGTCATTTGTGTTTAGTATGACAAAACACAATCATGTGTTTTGTCATACTAAACACAAATGACATTGTTCAATGAGACTAAAAATCGCAATTATTTTAATCTGCTCAAGAATAAAAAATGTAGTGGAGCGATCAGTTTTTTCCCCGCTATTGTTTTTCGTGGAATTCAAAATTTCATGTTTCAATGTAGCAATCTACAACTAATCATTCAGATTTAAATAAGTGGAAAAATAACAAACCAGAAGATGTTCTGGCCATTAATTGACAGACACTATCGTACAAAGGTTATGTCTGGGAAATAGTAGTGAAAGTCACCCATGGCTATTGTCAGATAGGCAATACAATACATGCAAATATTATTGCTAGTCAACTGAAATCTTCTAACCTTTCAGATCAACTAAACAACCAATTGCCATGGTAGGAAGAATCTTGGGATGAGTCCACACATGGTCAGAAGATTGTAGGAGACAACTATATCTTTGCCTCTATGAAAATTAGAGAAGACATCCTATAACTTCCCATAACAATGTACCAGTAAAATGTTTTTATCATCATACCTAAAGTATTTAAGGAAATGTGTTTTGTCAAAGACACATGACACACAGCTTCTGCTCTTGACAGGCAATCCCTTCCATGGACAGCATTAGAACATTTATGGATAAGCCATCGAGAGAAAAATCATTTGAATCTAGTGATTCCCAGAAATACCAGACCCATTAAAGGGGTGAAGGAAAACAAGTGGTGAATAAAAATATTGTCTCACTTGTATCTCAAAAGGGTATTTGGTCAATAATCAATTTGACTTGAAGTGTGTTGATAAGGGAAGCATGTAGGGCTGCTTTTATGGTCAAGGTGAGTGTGAATCTGCTTTCTAGCTGTTACTTCAAAGGTTTTTACTATGTGGACTGGAGTTGACATATAGCAGGAATGACTGACTGATGTGCATATGTGGACACTAATGTTGCATGTATTGACATAATACTTTATATAGTATGTAGTTGCTTCCAAAGATGCTTCTTGTACGTACTTCCATGTAGTTGTGCTTGGTACCATTTCATCCATTGTGCATCCTTCTATTCGAATACATGTGAGCTTAATGATGCTCACACCTACTTGTTGGCTCCTTTGTCTAGTTTTAATAAGAAAGGTTTCAAAATTTAGCAAATGAGGCTGACCATATTTCATTCTGGTCTGAAGCTTGAAAGGTATCGTGGACAGTCAGTAGTTGGTAAGGCTTTTGATAAGTTACAGTAAAGTTTGGGAGTAATGGTATACCTCTGAATGGGAATTGGGTCACTATGAATGACAGAGATAAACTGAGCATATTGGTATGTGGTATTCTATTTTTCAGGGGAATCTGTAATGTATTCATGGCACCTGCCACTATATAAACTATCTACTGTATACTGCTCTCCTCAACGATTGTTTGTGATCAAGGACTGTTTCTATACATTGAGGCTTATTACTTATATTACAAATGATTAGATTTGTACTGATCCAGAAGTAACGTAGAACTTTGTATGTTTAGATGATTTTGTATGTAATACTGACGTAAACCTGATAAGTTTGCACAAGAGAGCAACTCCATAGAGTTTTAATTTGTTTAAAGAATGTTTTTTTGTATTTATTTTATTTATTTATTTAACAAAGATGTTTATTATAAATAATATATAATTAAATATATTCTTTTGACTTAATGTGAAATGTGATATTGATCCTGTAAATATTTATGGTGGGGATTTAGCCCTAAGGTAAATGACTGTTACCATGGACAGACAAATGGAATATGGTGAGTCCTGCAAAGAGTCCATGAAGTAAGTGTGACCTTTTGGGAAAGGGTTTATAGAGGTTTTGGCTTCAGGCTCTGAGCTAGGACTTACCCAGAATAAAGGTATGAGTAATAGAGATTTTATGAGGTGGTATACTTGCATATTTATGATGCTAGTGCAGGGTTTTGCGATCTTTTTGTATTATTTTTGCTTTTCAGTCTGGCATAAAAACACACACATAAATACCTCAGTTGGCTCTAAGGTATGATTTCTTGATCTCAATGCAGGGTGTTAATTAATGTGTAAGGATAACAACAGAGCTTTATGAAAAGCTTTATTTCAAACCAGTTTTTATTTTTATCTTAAAAAAAAAACAGCTTTAAATATGCCCCTTGCAGTATGTCAGTACTAGTGGTTTTTTTATTTGACTGTGTATCTCTTTTCCTAAACATTTACTTATTAGAACTATCTACAAGGAAACTTGTCTGTAATCAAACACATTTGTGTGAATTGCCTCATGTTATCTGTGACATTATTTTTATTTCCAGATGAACTATTTGAATACCATGTAAACTGCCTGGACAAACACATATTCATTTTGTAAAAAAAAATCTAAAAGATAAGCTAATCTGTTACATGTCTTTTGCTGAACAGTTTATGACATTAAAGCATTTGTCATCAAACTTAATGACAACATCGGAAAAGTTTATTCTCATTTTGAAGCAGCTGCCACTTAGAGAAGTTAATCAATAAAACACAGCTAACTGCAAATGATTCTATTCTGCCAGGCAAATTCAAGCTGACAGATTTGCTAGCTGTGATATTTCACATTTTTGCATTATTGCATATCTTTTAATCTTTGAAAAACAAACAAAAGATTAATGCCAATTTTTTGACATTATATACCTGTGACTTTATTTAGAGCCGGAGATGAATCCTAGACTAGTAACAATGTATTATTAGGACTCCATGGTTCTTTCATGAAATAATTAACTTCTGGATCATATTCAGTTATATAAAGTCTCTTGGATGTTAAGAACAAAATCAATATACAGTATTTTAAGACCTTCCCCTGATGGTATTGTGCACAGGCAGAGTTTTAGGTACAACCCTGAAGTAGTACTCAACTAAAGGTGAGCTAGTTCCCAGGACTAGAAGGATGCTTACAGAGGTGAATTAATCCACTAATCTCTCTGTCCTTGACACACAGTAACTATCCTTCTGGTCTCCTTGTTGGAGCCACTGGTTTCTCTACTAACTACCCTCATCCTAACCCTTACTCCCAATATAAGCTTTTACAGAAACTTTCCTTACACTATCTACACCTTCTGAGTAGTAATGTGCTGGTCAGGAAAAACTCAACCATACCTGACCCTAACACACAAACCCATAACCCGCACCGGACCCTAACCTGCAAAATATTTCCTTTATACGTAGGACCCACACCCAAGCCCCAGATCAATGGAACATGTAACAAAAAGCCATATCTCACAAAATACAGGCACAACCTGGTGAATGCAATACAGCACAATTAGAATCAGTTAAGTATAAAAAGTTAAATATATGAATGTTTTTTTACTTACATTATCTTGTCCAAAGTGTCATTCAAATGTAGTGTAGATTTTGAGCAGTGAGTCCAAGTCTTCCCTCTGAGGCAGCTGAGTCAGCATGGCAGAGGCTAGAGCTTTCAGAAATTTGTGTAGTGCAGGTTCAGTGCAGGTTGTGAGCAGTGAGTCCAAGTCTTCCCTCTGAGTCAGCATGGCAGAGAGCTCTCAGAAATTTGTGAAAATCTAGTCCAGGATCAATGCAAATTGTGAGCAGTGAATATTTTTTAAGTTTTCCATCTGTGGGGTCAGTGGGGTAGGGGCTAGGAGCTTACTTACCTACAATATTAAAGTGTTTTAAAGTAATTAAAACATAAGGTACTGTTAATGTACTGTTCCCTTGCACTGGTAAAATTGATGCGTTTACTTCAGAAACAGTAATATAGTTTATTGAATAAGCTGCTGTTTAGCTATAGGGGTAATTATTCTGAAAAAGAAAAAAAACCACAAACTAGATAGCAGTTAAGCTCTGACCCAGAAGTAAACCCACAGCAACTTATTTTTGCAAACTATATTAATGTTTCTGAAAAAATCACCAGTTTTTCCTGCGCAGGAGTACAATAAGTTTTAATTACTTTAAAACTGTTTCATTTGTTGATATTACTATTCCTTAGTCACAACATAAAAATGTAAGCAACTGCTTGTTGTGAATCTTTTCTAGATGCACTTGCACTGTAAAGGAAAAGTATTGCATCTACATGACACATCTACATGTCTGGATTAAGACATGTGCTAAAATTTCCTTCACTTGTTACACTTGATGCAGGTATGCATAGTATTATCTTTGCTAACTTTCTATGCTGGGGAAAAATCTGTTGTGTTTCCCAAAATCTAAGAAGATCTTTGGTCTCAGTTTCCTGATACTTTGTATCAATGTAGTCCTTGATTTTATCTTAATCACTACTATGCTCTACTTCATTTTCCAAGTCACTTTTTCTTTTAGATGTTACTAAAACACATGCTGTACTCTCTGTGTTCTGCAGTTCTGCAATAAGTAGTAACTAAACTAGCAGGTAAGAGGGACAAATACTCCCCATCAGAAGATTTGCAATGCTTTTCCGTCTATAATTCCACAATATTACAAGATTAATTGTGGAATATCTGTCTCCTTCTAATCAGATGCTGTTTACAAAAGAGATGAAAAGTAGTGATGGGCAAATTTATTCGCCAGGCGAGAATTTGCGGCGAATAAATTTGCAAAACGCCAGCGAAAATTCGCCAGCTGAAAATTCGAGACTTGTTTCGCGAATTTTTCACTAAATTTGCAAATTTCGCTGGAAATTCGCAAATTTTTCGGCGAAACGGGATAGATTCGCCCATCACTATTGATAAGCATTTTAAGTACATCAATATGTATGCCATCTAGCCTGTGCAACCGATTCTTGCCTTCTAGGACTTGCCTGATATCTGAATATTGTTTATAGATTGACTCCATCATTGCTGCCTTACTGTTCTAGCTCGTCTTCCATTCTTGCATGAGACAAACTGCCAGCTTTTCCAAACAAGACTTAACTATAGCAGAGATACATTTTTTATTTCCTGTGGCAATGAATTGCCATCAAACATATGCTTTAGCAAAATATTTGGTATACCTGCAGTGCATGGAATCCAGTGATAATTATGAAGGACATAATGTTTGCACCTTGGTCACTAACAAACACGATTTTGGAATATAAATGTGATGTAATGCCAAATTCAGATAGTTCTTTGTTGATTTGCCCACTAAGTTTTTCAGCTGTTTTGGGAATACCTGCCTCAGATTTGGCTGTGGCAATGATTCTGGCTTTTATTAGCTGTTTGAATCCACATAGTGACAAATTAGAACAGTATATGCCTGTTTATGGTATTCATCAGTCCACATATCTGTAATGATTGATATGCCACCATTGTCTGGTGCTCTTAAAACAGTTTTTGCTTTTCTGAGTTAGCTGTTTCTATAGCTCTTTTAGATACTATATTTTTGTGGGGAGAACAATATCTGCACTGACAGAGCCATAGCTAGCACCAATATTAATAAGTGACTGGGCAAAGCACTTAAATCCTTCCCCCTGTCACAATATCAAAAAGCCTATTATCTTTTTAGCACAAATCAACACATAAATCTAACAAATGTGATTTGACATTTACAGAAATTTTTTATACATTTTTCAGAAAGCATGACATTATAGGCTTCATTTTTCCTGGCCCTGCAGGAGAAGATGCTGCAGTGGTTCCACCTGTGGAACTTTGTCCACATGAGCCTGTTGAGATTAGAAGTCTTGTCATTGTCATATTTGTAAAGTGCTTCACATTTCATGCAGATTTCAAAGCCTTTGTATTCAACTTTATCTGCGCTAACTACTTCAGCAAATGTTTTCCCCACTACAGATTTCTACATTTGTTTCTATTGTATTTTAAGCTCTCCACTTTGCAACAAGTCACATGCAGGAAGCTTTTCCTGGTGTTCCTTTGAGCTAGATCTACTACTAGATCTAGCTGAAGACATGAAGCTTAATGTCACTGTTCTCAAAGACAAAATGGCACTGCAACAACACAAACCATCACCACCACCACACAGTGCCAGCTAGGAACAAATTGCCAACTGGTGTGGTAGCAAAAAGCACAATAACTAATTGCCTTTGTTACCCAGGCTGCTGAGCCTGCTGGAGTTGACTTTTACTGGTCAGAGCACTAGAGTAGGTAAGAGGTTAAATGTACTGTATTGCTGAACTGCTGTATTGGTGGTCAGAGATAGCAGTCATATTGGAATTAGAAGAATTACCCTCACACACCCTGGCCCTCCGGATGATGGGATACCTCGGTGCTCAGCAGAAAGGGTTTGGCGACCCTCGTTAGTAGTAGGAAATGGAAAAACCACCGGCACAACGAAGATACTGCTAGCAGGGCAAGCCCTTGCTCGTTTATTTGCGGATGCAACGTTTCGGGGCGTAACCCCTTTGTCAAGCATGCTTGACAAAGGGGTTACGCCCCGAAACGTTGCATCCGCAAATAAACGAGCAAGGGCTTGCCCTGCTAGCAGTATCTTCGTTGTGCCGGTGGTTTTTCCATTTCATAGCAGTCATATTGCACATCCTGTGCCACTGCCTACCTTGTCTGCCTGCCTGGGAATGGGAGAAATTACCATGCAATGGAGTTTGAGCAGCTAGTATAACAACATCCCGTTTTATGCTCAGCAGTGCCATGGGGTATCATTTAGAAATTAGTCTATGGTTTAGCCTCCATCCAAGTCTCCCTGATGAAAGTTCCAATAAGGAAATGAAACATTGGTCTAATAAACTTGCAACTTCTTCAGCAAGAATTTTTGTCATTGTTATGAATTCCTTGGAGTGCTGTCACCTGGACTACTATATATATATATATATATATTTATTTATTTATATAGTTTATATAAAAAAGCTGCTTTGTAGCCATGAAGGTAGCCATGCAAGTTGAAATGGGGGAATATGAAAGATAAAAGATAAGTTCTTTAGAATAGAGTTGTTTTAGTATTCAAGGAGGCAACCAGATGCCAAATTTTTTGAATACTGATTTAAAAAATAAGATTCTTCAATATTAAGTATTGAATAAGATAGGAATTTAAGGTATTTGTATATTTTTTTAAGGGTTTTGTTCCATCACTTTTTTTTTTATTTCAGATTTTTTAATAAGTGAGGTAACATTTGTGTTTATTAAAACATATGAAAATATGAAAATTACAGAAACACAAAATTTACAGTATATAATGCACTTTAGAGGTTTTATCCCTCAAAAGTAGGATGTTTAATGCATAATCTACACAAGATGGGCATTTTACAATGTGTCAAATTGTGAGTTATATTCTTATATACTGCACATTCTGAGGTCAGAAGACATCATTAATGACTTAAAGCAATATCACACTGCACTGTCCCCTAGAGTCCTGCGCGGGTCCATTTTTTCCGACCCGACCCGTGCCCGCACCCTGCAATCCGCAACCCGGACCTGCATTCTTACCCGCCTGGACCCACTACCCGACCCCAAATCACAAGTACCTTATCTGCAATCCAGACCCGCGACCCTCTGACCATCAAGAATCAGGAACTGCTGTCATGCTGCCAATCAAGAATCAGGAAGTACTGTCAATGTAATTGGAAGTGACATAATCGGAAGTAGGCGTGATCAGAAAAAATGAATAAAAAGTGGTATTGAGAAGACCCGTGGCCCGGCCCACAAACCCACAGAACCACCAACCCCCGTCTATACCGCACCCGGAACTTCTGCCCACAACCCACAGGGTACCACAGGTTTTTGCGGGTAACCTGCGGGTACCCAGCCCACTGCAGGACTCTACTGTCCCCACCTAACCTGAAGTTCAGTCTCCTTTATAAAATCACTCAGCCTGTGACCTCCTCAGTGACCTCTTATAACCTTATATATTACAGTAGGGAGTATATTAACCATTATATATTTCATTCACTAGATATAAACTTCACATAACAGTACAGTAAGTAAAGGTGAGCAAGCAAACTGATCATCCATTTTAAAAGCATGGAACTAATGAAATATTCTGTAATTTCGCTCTTCTACTGAAGCGACAATTACTTCAAATGCCATTGATGTTCATTTATCTACATGTTGAACATGGCAAGATAATTAGGAAGAATTTAAATAGATTCATTGTTATTTCAGTAGTTTTTACTACATGTATATTTTGTCTCTCTATTTCAGGTTGCAATTATTCATGATATGTATATATGATTCATGTAGAAATGTATTTGTATTGTGTGTTATACAGATGCAGTCACTTTGGATTGTGTGTTAAATGCAGGACTGGACTGAGAATCAAAATAGGCCCTGGCATTTCAGGTACACAGAGGCCCAATCAGCCCACATAGAGGCCCAAACAGTCCCCACCAGCCCACTAAATACTGACTTTCTATGGGACCTTATAGCAGCCCATCTGGCATTTGCCCTAACCCACAGATTGCCAGTCCGGGCCTGGTTAAATGCGTCGTGACTTAACTCATCTATCCCATTTATCCCACGTAGCACAGAATATTGTGTCACAGCATCCCATCCAATTAAAGAGTTCACCATTGAAAACAATGGAGCTTTGGTATGCTAATAAAAAGGTTAAATGCATTAAATGAGCTAAGATAACTTTGGATAACACAGTTTCTTCAATTAGCCCTGAGTCACGACGCATTTAACTTACAAATCCAAGTGACTGCATCTGTAGTTCCCTATTTACTTGATTATATTCACTTTTGCATATGTGGCCCTATTGGTAATCCTGCTGGCAACTACAATGTGTGCTCTGCTTGAGCTATTGGTAAGCAGGAAAAATGGAGTGTTTTTCAAGCATTTTTTTTTTATTTAACCCCTTACAATGTTAAATGGGGCAACAAAATGTTCACCCCAAGATCAACTTAACTGCCCTTTTCAAAAATAATTCACTAGAAGCTATGCCTAAACTAGATTATGTTGTGCCATGTGCTGTGGGGCTCCTAAACTTGAGCTTCTAAGCATAATGTAGGTTAGGTGAAAGGTAGGGGATTGGGATGCCTACATTGCTCCCTTGAATACAGTGTGCTGAAAGACATACAGTAGAGCTGTATTCATGGGCAGGAGCAAAGAGACCTGTGCAAAGGTCAGGAAAGGGCACACTTTTGCAAAAATACAGGGCTTTGCACACAAGTCATAAGAGGTAGTTTACAATGGTGAATAAATAATTTGTACCATGCTACTTGGCTAAATTCAAATAGGCATTATGCACTTATTATATGAATACATCAAGGTATTACATTTTTTAAACATCATATATCATAAAAATAGCATGTATATATATATATATATATCTATAATATATATATATATATATATATATATATATAAAAATAAATGATAAAAAGCAGGCCAAGAATCAGCCCCTTTTCCTACACTTGGATCAGCACTCTTTTGTTTTGATCCAGGTGCAAGTATGTGGAGCAGATTTCTGTACCGGAATATGTACGCATTTGACACCAAAATCCTCTCCATGTTCCTGCACCAGGGTTGACAGACACAGAAGACTGATGATTATTATATTATATGTATAGTCATAGTCTTACTCTAGTAAAACAGATTGATTTTATTTAAATATTTTACCCTGCTCTGGAAACTCTTCTGTGGATGTCCATAATTAAAGTGTATGGGGAAAAAATCAGAACAAGCCTAGTAGTGTAGGTACATGTCTCGTCAAATACAATACAGTAAGCACTCCCAGATTTTTTTACACAAGTTTACATTGGCTGTTGCTCTCAATATTATATATACTGTAGTTTCATGACTGCCTTTTAACTGTTTCAAAGCTGGTTCTTCATGTGGTGCTGTGTAAAATCGGCTCACAAAAATATATTTATGCAGTGCTTTTTATACCCTTTACAAATATTACCTTAGTAATGGAGCCTTAAAAGATATCACCAGTAAAGGGTTACATGTTACACCTTTTTTTGGTTTTATGGAAGACTCCTGGCATTAACTTACGGTGCTTTACTAAAAAAATAGCTTCCCAACAAAAGTGTGTGATACTTTCAGCAATTATGATTAACCACACTACTTTACTTAGTGCTAAAGTAAGCATAAGCACAAACTTTGTAATTGCTAAAAGTATGCCAAGCACTAATCTCCTTGATTCTAAATAAACCATCTTTGAAATCAACCCATCATTATAGCCATCATTTCATCTCTCTTGGCTTTCAAGCTATATAAACAACTCTCTGACACTGTTCTTCTAACCCTCTTCGTGACTATACGTTTTGAGTATGGCTTCTATAAATATCACTCAATCAGACTGGAACAGAAAAGTAAGCATTACATTTTAATGCTAATTACAAGGGCCAAATCTCCTTTTAATTTTCTAAAATCCCTACAATTAGCATGTAATTAGGCAAAAAATTATTTACTTTATCTCCTTGGTAACAACATAGCTTTTTTACTTAAGAAATACTTTCCCTAGTCCCATAGTCCCATACATATTTATATATTTTTTTTTTCTGTTCATTGCTAAAGTTTTCATTTTTTGTTGCTTATACTTAGAAAGCAGGGAATTAATCTGCAATTTTTTGAATGCTAATGGAATATAAAATATGCTTAGCAAAGTATTTTTATAAGCAGCAAAATAAATTGCACAAATTCATTATGTTGCACTTTGGTAAACATGGGAGCTGTGCTAATTTTGGTGCATAAAAGTCTCATCTTTAATGAGTTTTGAGATGATTTTTGAGTTATGAGCTTTTAAGTTATGATTTTATTAGCCTAAGGATTTAGCCTACAGTAAAAAGGAGTAATAGTAATGTTTTTTATTAGTATGATTACTCATTTACTGTTTGTACAGTCTGGACCAATGACAGTTTAGGCAAATAAGTAGATTAGAGATGTCTTCAAAACCAAAATTAAATTGGTTCCTTAAGCTGCTGGACTAACTCCATCTTAGACCTGCCTTTTGCTCCTACAGTGACTATAACAGAACTATCACTGATTTTTTTTTTTTTAACCAGGCCTATCGCCTGCCCAGACCCAATCCTGTGCCCACCTCCCCACTAGGTGGGATGCAGATTTTGTTTATTATAGTATTTGCACTGGGCAGGGGTACACTGTAATTCCTTTGGTTGCATTTTCCCTAAAAATGTGTTACAGGACAGGTGGATTTTATTGCTAATGGATTATATAAGCAAACTTTTGAGTAACTTGTAACAGGTCATGGGGACATTTTGGTCCCCCTTTGCAGTGAAATACCTGGTCAGGACCCTCCCTGAAATCATAGTAAGATAACACATGCAATTCATAAAAATAGGGTCATAACAGTCATTATTCAAGACATACAAATATAATTTATTTCATTGTTTGCCTTTAAATAAGATGAATAAAGTAGTAAGCCATGGTTTTAAAAGCAGCCATACAAGGTGAGTTTTTCCCTGAATGCAGCCAACAGACATCCTTCTTATTGGATGATTAAGGAGACGTTCAAAGACAGTTCTGGGACAAAATGTTAATGGATGAACTGTAGCAAAAAGCTGTTAGTCTGTCACTCAAAATGATACAATGTGTTATAATATTAAACAGTTAAAGAGCTTCGTTAAACAGCATGGGACTTCACCAGCATTACTGTGGTCACAAAATATTGGATCAAAATAAAAGGAAAAGCAGCAATTTAACACAGAGTAAGTGAGATAGGAGACTGTAAGCAGCACTAATGGAATTGTTATCTAAATCACATTTCTATAATGAGAATTTTTCAAGGTGTTACTTGTTGGAATCAGCTGGCAGTTTGATGCAGCAGTTAGGGAAAATGGATTGTATTGTCAATCAAAACACTACAAAACACTACAACACTACAAGCATATCTTGTGAGTATGCAGTCTATTGAATGAAGAAATCTACATATGCGTTGTATCATGATGATTGTGCTCGGTATTTCATTACTGTGGCTTGTACATTGCGACCAGAAAACCAAACAGAAAAGGTTATTTAAATAAGTGCAATACAAGTAATAAGCAATATATAAAAGTGACAAATTGACTGTATAGGCTTGTTGCAGGTATACAGGAAAAGTGGCCCAAGACTTACAGGGTGATGTAGCAAGTGGTACAACATTTTACAAGTCTGTTAACCCATGAAAAACAAATATATATGTTTGTTTTCAAACAACTGATCCATATGAAAATTCATAAATGAAAAATGGCTGCTATGAGGTGACATATTATTACAGGGTGAGTACACCTCCTTTGTGATTTCATTCACTTAACATGGAAAAATCTAAAGTTAAGTCACAATCAACTTCAGGTTCTTATGAGCACAATCCACAGTGATGCCCACTGTATAAACAAAACCCTCACTTCAAACCTGCTACAGACTGTTTCCGCTGGAGAAGAAGGAATACATTAACCAGGTGGCCTTCTCAGTGGACTGGGGATTTGCATTTCCTAATTAAAGCAATAGGCAAGAAGTCTGTTCATCACAAACCCCCGTGCTTTGAATAGTGTTGAAAAGCTGGTCTATAGCCCATTTAAATCTCTCCCATTAAAGGACAAGGAAAGTCTAAAATTGAATAAGACTAGAAATGCTATATTTTGTGTACTAAACATAAACATGACCTTACTGCACCACAAAGCCTAATCAAACAAATGATTTATGCTTTCAAAGTTGGCCACAGGGGGCTGTCATCTTGTAACTTTGTTAACCATCTTTGCAAGACCAAGACTGTGCACATGCTCAGTGTGATCTGGGCTGCTTATGGATCGTCATAAATCAAAACAGCACAAATCAAATAATATCTGCCAGACGCCGATACAGCAAGACTGATTAACAATCAGAATATACAGACTGCACTGGATCCTGTGTTGTCATATAATCTAATGTGGATTTTATAGTTTGTGTATTGTTTAATACAAACTTTCTCCAACTCTCCATAACCAGTGGCTGCAGCAAAATAATCCTCCAAATAGAATCCCAGTTATCTGTTTAAATCTGGCTCCATGATCTTTGTCCCTGCAGCTGGAGTTGGAAACAGTAAAGGGGATGTAAAGGCAAAAATAAAATCCAATACAAATCTCTACACAGTTGCCAACTGCAAGCTGCTGAAGTTCTAACATACTGTAGCTGGGAAGTAAGGGGGGACTCCCCCTGCTGTTCATAAGTATGATTGTTTCCCTGCCCAGCAGTTAGGGACCGTCTGACCATTCCTATAAACAGCAGTAAATGAAGGGAGAATGTCACTGCATACAGTCAGATTTTTCATAAAAACAGTACACTTTTTTTAATTAAAGTATATTGTGAGTTTTACTTGCCTTTCCTTTTCCTTTAACAAGAATTTTTCTGTGTGTATAAATACATGACAGAGGCAAAATTAACATTTAATAATAAGTTCAGAAAAATAATATATAAAGTGATGGAGTCTGATCGTAGCTTTGAAAAAACTATGAAAATGATATTCAGGGCTGATTATAATTTGGTAGAATTAATGTTTACCTGCAGAAAAGTATTTATTCTCTCTCTTCTTTAGAAAAAGCATTTTACTAAAAATACTAAACTTTTCATCCTAAAAAGAGCTTCTGTTCTAACCAATAAGGTTGTTTTTGGTAAAAGTATAAAGAATATAACCGAAACATCACAACAAAAATAGTATTGGGGGGTAGATTTAATTACATTTGAAATAAACATTCCTAACAGCAGAGTACTTATCCTTACAGTCAAGAAATTGTTAGGACCAGTAAGGTTCCTATAGCCCTACAGGCCCAAATGCAAGATCTGACCTTCCCATCAACCTCACGATAATGCAGATATTAGACTTGGGACTTGGGACAATTTTATGCAAAAAATTGTGATATTAAAGGAGAATGAAAGCTGTGGAGGCATCGTTTTGCCAATAGATTAACTGCAATAGTGAAAACTAGAATGCAATATTCATTCTGTAGAACGTTTTACCACACCTGAGTAAAAAGCTGTAGAAGCTCTCTGCTTGTTTAGGATAACAGCTGCCATATTATCTTGGTATGACATAACTTGCTTGAGTCTCTCTCTGCTCATTTGTAGCTCTGGGCTCAGATTACAGCAGAAAAGGGAGGGGGGAAGAGGAGCAAACTGAGCATGCTCACGCCTGGGCAAGGAGGTTTAAGCTGAAAGCAGGAAGTCCGATACAGAAGCCCATGCATACACAATAGAAGGAAAGTAATGCAGTGTTTCTTTTGACAGAAAGCATTACTTTGAGGGTTTACTGGTATATTTTGGTGGATCTTTCTGATAAGGCTTGCTTAGTTAACCTTTCCTTCTCCTTTTCCTAACATGTTTAAAATTTCCCTGCCCTGACATTGCTTATATCACAAAGGGCATGAGGTGCAACCCTCCTCTGTTCCCTCCCCCCCAGTGAGTACCTTCTCATGGTGGCAAACAAACAGGTGGCCATGAGGAACTGTGTTAAAATTGCAGAAAACAATAGAGACTGTAAAAAGAATCTGTTATCCAGAATGCACGGGACCTGGATTTTCAGAATAATCCACAATTTGAATCTCTATACCTTATACTAAAAAATGAATAAATTAAGCCCAATAGGCTTGGTTTGCCACCAATAAGGATAACATATATGGGGTTCAAACAAAAGGTATTGTTTTATTATTACAGACAAAAAGGAAATCATTTTCAAATTATTTCACTATTTGATTAAAATATATAGGTAGCCTTTCCCTAATTCAGGTTTTCTAGACAAGGAATGCCATCCATGTACAACATTTCTGGCAACTTCTAGAGCTGTTCCTATACATTTCTTGATTTAATAAAAATGTGCCTTCTGTGATGTAATTTTCCTTTAATTGTTTGTCCTTGTCTGTTGATCTAGATGAATGTTTGATAGGTGACCCATGTTCATGGACTCCTGAAATACATACATCTAACGTTTCAGGTTTAAAATGTCTTCAGATTAGCTTGCATGTCTTTAAAAAGCACATAAAACAAGAAAAATGCTGAATGGTGTCAGTTCTTTCATAAATCAAAAAGTAGGTATTATCCCTTATAGAATTAGCTTCATTTGTGCCTGAGAACAATATTATATTTAAGTAATCACAATATGACTTTTAAATTCGACTATTATGATTAAAACACGCATTTTTATAGTAATTTTTTTCTTTAAAAAATCTGTCACTTTATAATCAAATGATCAATTTGGTTAATGCAAACCCAGCAGATTACCATCAATCAAAAAATAGGAAATGCCTGACATCAGAAAATGTAGCTGCATATAATTCATCATCTTTGTCATCTTATATTATGTCATCTTGTCACACATTGCCTAGACTTTCCATATGCCATCAGCGCAGGATCAACCATGATTGCTTTGACATGCAGCATTAACACAATCATCTATTAAAGTTTTGCAAAATGTCTGGAATTTTGCAGAATACAAATACATAAAATTATAAATATTTACATAAAGCACAAGTTATGCTTCTTGGAGACGGTCATCATAACTGGTTTTACATATTTACATAGTTAAATTGGGTTGATAAAAAGACAAAGTCCATCAAGTTCAACCCCTCCAAATTAAAACCCAGCATACACACACACACACCCCTCCACTCTTTCACACAAACCATATATAGCTATACTAACTGTAAAGTTTAGTATCCAAATAGCCTTTGATATTATGTCTGTCCAAAAAATCATCCAAGCCCCTTTTGAAAGCATCAACAGAATGAGCCATCACAACATCACCTGTGAAGAACCACCTACGCTGCTTCAAATGAAAGTCCTTTTCTTCTAGTCTGAAGGGGTGGCCTCTACTGCAGTGATCCTCTTTATGGTTAAAAAGGTCCCCTGATATTTGTCTATAATGTCCTCTAATGTATTTGTAAAGTGTAATCATGTCCCCTCACAAGCACCTTTTTTCCAGAGAAAACCACCCCAATCTCGACAATCTACCCTCATAATTTAAGTCTTCCATTCCTCTAACCAGTTTAGTTGCACGTCTCTGCACTCTCTCAAGCTCATTTACATCCCTCCTAAGGACTGGAGTCCAAAACTGCACTGCATATTCCAGATGAGGTCTTGTTAGGGATCTGTAAAGAGGCATAATTAAGTTTTCATCCCTTGAGTTTATGCCCTTTGTTATGCAGGACGGAACCCTATTTGCTTTAGTAGCTACAGAATGACACTGCCCAGAATTAGACAACTTGTTATCTATAAAAAACCCAAGATCCTTCTCACTTAAGGAAACTCCCAACACACTGCTATCTAGTGTATAACTTGCATTTATCAACATTGAACCTCATTTTCCAGTTTCCCAACTTAGACAAATCACTCTGCAAAGTTGCAGCCAGGCCCGGACTGGCCATTTGTGGGTTAGGGCAAATGCCAGAGGGGCTGCTATAAGGTCCCATAGAAAGTCAGTGTTTAGTGGGCTGGTGGGGGCTGTTTGGGCCTCTAGGTGGGCTGATGGGCCTCTTGTGTACCTGAAATGCCAGGGCCTATTTTAATTCTCAGTCCAGTCCTGGTTGCAGCATCCTGCATGGAACCTATAGCGCTGCACAATTTAGTATCATCTGCAAAAATAGAAACCATAGTTTCAATGCCCACATCCAGGACATTAATAAACAAGCTGAAAAGCAAGGGACCCAGTACAGAGTCCCTTACCTTCTCATAAAATGAAATTAAGTTAGTCTGGCAAGATCTATTACACATTAAACCATGCTGGCACATACTAGTATTGTTATTTGCTATGAAGTCCATTATCCTATCCGTTATTAATCCTTTGAAAAGCTTTCCTACCACCGACGTCAGACTGACTGGCCTATTAGCTCGTTAATTACCCTGGGATGAATCCCATCTGGCCCTGGACCTTTGTACATGTTCTAGTCTCTTTTGAATTTCAGCATGTGTGAACCATGCATCATTAGTATTGATGGGCGAATTTATTCGCCAGGGGCGAATTCGCTGCGAATTCCCGCGATTCGCCGCTGGCGAATAAATTCGCGAAACGGCAGCAAAAATTCGCCGCCAAAAAAACGACGCGCCGTGATTGACGTGGCGCGCGTCACTTATGCTAGACGGTCTAACCTGGCGAAGTTCAATACAATAGATAGGAGTTTGAAAAAAAAATGGACAAAAAATGCTGGCATATTTTACCTTTTGTAGGGTGATAGTCTGAAAAAGAGAGAAATCTTTTTGGGGGGTTACCCTCCTTCTCCCCTACATTTCCTAACATATGGCAACTCAACTATACAGGGAGCACATGTTTAGGGCAATAGGACAACTTTATTTTTTTTACTAAAGGTTTCCTGGGCTTGTGTAGTGTAATGTAGTGGCTGTAACATATACTTCTATTATAATTTGAAATTCGCGCAGTATGCAAATTAGGCATCGCTAGCGTAAATGCGATTTGCCAGGCGAAGTAACACTAGTGCAACTACGCTACCGTTCACCGACCTGAGCGTAACTTCGCAATTTAGTGAATTTGCGTAGCACTGGCGAAAATTGGCCTGGCGAAGTGCGCCGAATGTTAGCAAAGGCAACGCTGCCACATTTTCGCCACTTAGAGAACAGATATTTCCATTATTTGGCTCTTCATACCTCAAGTTTACTAGAAAATCATGTAAACATTAAACAAACCCAATAGGCTGGTTTTGCTTCCGGTAAGGATTAATTATATCTTAGTTTGGATCAAATATAAACTACTACAGGTATGGGACCTGTTATCAGAATGCTTGGGACCTGGGGCTTTACGAATAACAGATCTTTCCGTAATTTCGATCTCCACTAGTGGCAGGTGCAAATTCACAGCAAATATACTCGTTTTGCCGTCAGTGAACAAATTCACGAAACTGTAGAAAAATTTGGTAGTGAAAAACCGTAGTAACAAAAAAGAATTGTTGCGTGTCGGAATAGTCACTCATAAAAATGTTGCACATCAAAATAATTCGGACACCCTTTTAATGCATTTGGAAAAATTAATTCAGCAGGCACAAATTCATGGCAAAAACTGTGGCTAAAATCAACAGGCAAAAAATTCACCATGTGAGAATAGGCGCGCTTATAAAATTTGCTTCAGTGAGATTCTCCTATCACTAATCTTGTCTACTAGAAAATCATGTAAAAATTAAATAAACCTACAGATAGAGTCACTTGGATTTGTAAGTTAAATGCGTCGTGACTCAGCATTAATTGAAGAAACTGTGTTATCTAAAGTTATCTTAACTCATTTAATGCATTTAACCTTTTCATTAGCATACCAAAGCACCAATGTTTTCAATGGTGATCTCTTTAATTGGATGGGATGCTGTGACACAATATTCTGTGCTAAGTGGGATAAATGAGATAGATGAGTTAAGTCACGACGCATTAAACTCACCATCCAAAGTGACTGCATCTGTACTAGGCTGGTTTTGCTTCCAATGAGGATTAATTATATCATAGTTGGGATCAAGTACAAGGTACTGTTTCATTTTTTAAATGTGGATTATTTGGATAAAATGTCCATCGGGGTTCAGGATAACGGATCCCTTACCTGTATTATATTATTATAGAGAATAAATAAATAATTTTTACAATTTTTAATTATGTGATTAAAATTTACTCTAGGAAGGGATCTCTGGGTAAAGGGATTCTGGATAACGAATCCCATACCTATATATTGGAACCTGATTACCTGATTTTAAGTTTTCTTTAATATTACACAGTTCTTTGATAATCAATAATGCATTTCCCTGATTATATATATTTGAGTTGTTACACCATTTTGTCCCTGTTCCCCTGAAAAATGCCAAATTTTACTGTAATAGAATAATAATAATAAACTTCAGTGAACAACAATTTCAGTAGGGTTTTATTTAACCATATAAAACAATGTTTAGACAGGCTTGTGCTTTACTTTGTATGTTTGATTACTTACTGTTTAATGGATAAACTAGCACAGGTATAGACTCTGCTATCCAAATTATGGAAAGGCCCTCTCCCATAGACAGTTATACAAATTGTCCAAATTTTTTACTTCTGCTGGAAGCAAGTAAAATAACTGTGGCAAAGCCTGTGCTCACACACACACACACCATGATAAACTCACCATTTTTTACACAGTTTTTTCGGTGGATTTAGTTTTTTACACAGCATAATATATAAAAATGACCTGCATAATAGGTCCCATAACTGTTGTTAAAATAGCTTATTTCAGGTTTCTTCAGATAAGTCTGGTTTACCTGTTTTTTCCCAGTAGTTATACTTGATCCAAGCTAAGATATAATTAATCCTTATTGGAAGCAAATCCAGCATAGTGGGTTTCTTTAGGGGCACATTTACTTAGGGTTGAATTTCGAGGGTTAAAAAACCCTCTAATTTAGGTCGAATTAAAAAACCCCAAATTTGAATTTCAAATTCAAGGGGTTTTAACGCAATTAGATTTTTTGAACGATTGAATATTGAAAATTCGATCGATCGATAAAATAGTTTGAAATTGATCATTTCGAACGATTTTAAACAATCGATTGAATTTTTTTTATTCGATCAAAAAAACTTCCCATAGGATTGTATTGCAATTCGGTAGGTTTAAACTGCTCAATTTTAAGATCTAATTTTTCTTAAAGGGACAGTACTTCAAAATTCGAATTTTCGAATTTGAACAATTCGAATGGAATTTTGAGCTATTCGATAGTCGAATAAGCCCAAAATTAATTTGAAATTAAAATTTTTTAAAATTCGAATTTGATTTGAATTTTCACGTTGAATCAATTTGACCCTTAGTAAATCTGCCCTTTAATGTTTACATGATTTTCTTGTAGACTTAAGGTATGAAGATCCAAATTACAGAAATCATAAGTGTGTATCCAGTACTACAGATTACTTAAAATGCATTTGTATGTGAATAATGTAAATATTAAGAGGCAGATTTATTAAAGATGGAATAATACATTTTAATTCGAATTTTCAGGGGGATTCCACTAGGAATAATAAAGCACACACAATTTGCAAATGAAACAAATATAAACTTTATATAAACTGTAGCAAACTAATACACAATGCACTCCTACACTGGGGACATGTGGGACACTACCTAAATCATTATTAGGTACCATGACTTGTTTCTCCAACACTGTTCTTTTTAATATCAAAGTCCCAATCCTCTGGAAGGGGTTAATAACCACACAGTTCAAATGAAATGTCCCTTCCCCAGAGCTCTTATTCCCCAGGTAGCACTACCATTTCCCAAAAGTACCTCTTTCTTTGGAATTTAGCAGCACGTAGCAGGTAAATACAAAAGACCTGTCTTCACGTTTGTATCCTTGCCAGTATCCTCCCTTGGGTGGCTCATTCACCGGGTGCTCTCAGAGTCAGTAAGCCTGGAGATTACAGGGGGCTCTATAGCAGGATGTACCAGTGGCTCCTTTTTCCTTCTGAGTATCGGCATTTTTGCCGCCCCTGGTAACCAGGGGGGCTCTGGTTACCCTGCAGTCGCACAAGCCTATATTTATAAATAGAAAGTGATTTGTCTGGACAAGAAAAAAAGCAGATGTGGAAAAATACTCAATTCATTCATTCAATCAATTTCATGTGATAAGAAAAACTTTTTGTGGTATTTGTGGTTATTTGCATCAATTGTGCAAATGCATTAGAAAATGAATAAATATAAAGTGCTTATTGTGATTAAAGTGCCAAATGCATGTAATATGCATTTCTCAATCCACTGATACCAAAACAATTTTTGGACTAAAACATAACATTTAATAGCTCTGTTAAAAATATATCATGAGGGCAAAATTGATTAAATTAAAAACAATAAAAAACATTTGATGTGCATCGATGTGTGCATAAAAGTACTTGGGATACTTAGTATGAGTAAAAATGATCACACTGGCCCCACCACAAACTTACATCAGACCTGTGAGCTCTCTATAAACATTTCTCCTTAAATAAAAAGGAGGACATGGGTGTGGCGCTGATGTATAACAAAAGCAATTGTTTTACTTACAGTATGTAGAGTAAATGGAGGATGCAGTACATTCATATGTTCATTCTGTTTAAAATGCAACTCAGAAGTAATGAGCCAAGTTCGGTGTGCTGAGATCCCTACCACTATGTACTCTTAGAGGCACCTATAATTTCTTGGCCTAATCCATATTACTTAATATACATATGCTCACTGCTTGCCAGCAGACCTGGATCACATCAATTCCTATAATGCATCCATTTATTCACTTGGTTAAGTCCAGAATCAATTTGCATCAAACAAAACACCACTCTTCTCCTAATTCACAATCAGATTTTTGTATAACCGGAGCTTAGCATACTTTTCCAGTTCTGCTTTTTTCTTCTCCACATAAATCACTTACTATTTACAAATATTGGATTGTGTGACTGTAATAACTCTTCTGGTGGTTCCTTTCTTTTTGGATATTTTGAAACAAATTCTAATGCATTTTAGCCATTTCACAACTTTTTCTGCAGGTTCGCATGCATTTTGGCAAAGTGCTGCATTCATTAGTTACATTCATAACTAAAATAAACTACTCAAAAATATTAATAGCATTTCCAGGAATTAATAACAGCACTAACAATTAACAACAACTAAGAGCATTGCATAATATCAAATATCTTTAAAACGATACTGACACCAAAAATGACACTTTCTAAAATAGCACTGTCTTTGATTGTTATTTATAATTTTCCAATAAAAGTATTTGCCTAATGCTTTTACACTCTAGGGGGTGGCTGCCATATTTGTGCAGCAGTAGTCTGTTAGTATTAGGAACTCTAAAGTAGAGTAGAGAGTAATAGGGAAAGAAGGATGCCTTCAAGGCAGCTCTATCTACCAGGCAGATAACAACTCAGCCACACCTTCCTACTAGGCTAAACGCACCTATCCCAGCTGATTGGTCAGTATACTCTAGCACTGCTTTCGACGAAGTTGCCAGATATGGAGTGTGTGATGCTCCTCCTGTGTCATGGCTGCTGAAGTCTGGAGGGAAAGTGATTTGAAAAGAAAGAGGATTCCTGTAGAGAAGCAGCATTTCAAAGAGAAGTTTTATGCAAGAGACTGCACATAACTCTAGAGAAAGTCACCTACAGGTTGTAATCTAGGTGCAGGCAGGGAATCTGTGTGTGTGTTAACACATGCCACTGGCGTCTCATTTTGGACACCAGCGCACATTCACACTGGCTTCTAAAAAAAAAAACGGATGCCGGCGTTGAAAAAAATGGCGAATTTTTCGCAGTGAATCTCGGTATTTCGCCGTCAATTCGAGCCAGGAGAATAAATTCACCCATCACTTATTCTGGGCTCACTGTCAAAATACTCTAATTAAGTTTCAGGTGTCAGTGTAAAAGATCAAAGATAAATTCAGGACATTTAAATAAGAATCTGGGACTACCAGCTGAATTGTCAAAATCGGGACCGCCCTGCAAAAAACAGGATGGTTGGCAGGTATTAGTCAGGTTTTGGAAGAAAACGATCAACATTACCTATAGATGACTTGTAATGTACATGAATATTTTAAAAAGTAATTGTTCTAGTGTCATTATCACTTACTAATATTCTAGCAGAAATTGATAATGTTTCTTGATGTTGTAAAAGGATTGATGGTTTAGGGCTTAGGTAGGTATTGGGGCAGTAGCCTGTGCTATCAGGTCTAAGATCTTACCCCAAGAACCTATTAGCAAGTAACCCACAATCTGTTGCAATAAAATGTGACTAAATATGCAAATATCAAATAATTTTCTGTAGATTTGGAGCTTGTTTGTAAATTGCCAGAAGTAATGTGGTATACGCAGTCCAGTGTAGCGATGAGTGCACAGATCTATACATTGGGGAGACAAAACAACTGCTCCACAAACGAATGGATCAGCATAGGAGGGCGAACTCTACAGGACAAGACTCGGCTGTTTTTCTACACCTAAAAGACAAGGGACACTCTTTTGAAGATAGCAATGTCCAAATTTTGGATAAAGAAGACCACTGGTTTGAAAGAGGTGTGAAAGAGGCGATTCATGTTAAGGTGGAGAAACCATCCCTGAACAGAGGCGGGGGCCTTCGACACCACCTGTCTGCTACATACAATGCTGTTCTCTCATCTGTTCCCCGGCGGTTTCAGAACTCTTGACACATCCATTCATGCAACTCTCACAAGTAACACCTGTGTCTAGGAGTTGCATGACACATTGGTTATTCTATCACTGTAACTACACAGAATCAAGACCACTGTGAATTTCAAATGTCACCTCTCTGAAGAGTTGCAGTGTGCCATTGTGATTGGATTGTTGGAAGAGTCTATTTGCCGAGAACTCACCTACACCAGTCAGTTGAACTGAAGAAGCTGCTTGGATGAGCAGTGAAACGTCTTCATTAAAATATCTCAGCAAGTCCAGTTGCTTTGAGTTACTTTTTATATATATATATATATACCATGACCTGGATGAATGAGAATCTTCATAGTTATATTTACTAGAGTAATTCAGATTTCTATTCAATACATGTTTTTGTTACTACATTAAAGTGCATGTTTATGAAGCTGTTTACAATCTTTAAAATATATATAATTTTATACTTATTTTAGTCCGGTGCTGTTCAAATTCTGTGGTACCGAGGGTAAATATTTTTCTGGCCTGTGTAGTGGAGGGCCTATACTGGAAGCCTGTGTTAACCATTCCCTGTTTTTAAACTACACCCACTTTAAATTACACCCATGTTACCACAAGACCATGTCCACATTATGGTGGTAGCACACCAAAAGCAAATAGTTGGAAATAACTGCAGGGATATCACTTATCACTCGTATGTGAAAAAAGTTGTCATATTAAGACATACCCTTAAATCCATAAGCCTCCCCCCTGTAGATAACACAGCACACAGAACATGATTAAACACCAAAGGGCCCCTAACACACACACAGGCAAAGTATGGCACACACAGGGAGCAAAGAGCAGACAGAATATGGCACACACAGGGAGCATAGAGCAGGCAGAGTATGACACACATACATGGAGCATAGGGCAGACAGAGTATGACACACATAGTGAGCATAGGGCTGGCAGTGTATGGCACACACAGGGAGCATAGAGCAAGCATAGTATGGCACACACAGGGAGTGTAGGACAGGCAGAGTATGGGACACACGCAGGGAGCGTAGTGCACGCAGAACAGATCAGGAGACAGGGAAACCTATCAGGACCACTCTAAGATGTACTACATACAGTGACACAGTACTGGTGCCCCTCCAGCAGTTTGTATGAGTGTGAACAGGTGAACAATGTGGTCAGTTTCAGTCTGGGCCTGAGGTGTGAATAGTACACTGCACTATGCTTCCTGCATGTGTCACATACTCTGCCTGCTTTAGGGTATATTCAATAAAGGTGTTACAAGTGTGAACAATGCAGGGGGGTTGCAGGTGTGAACAATGCAGGATTGTATAGTCTGAATTTGAGGTGTAAACAATGCAGGGGTCAGTTAATCTCATTACATTTTAAATGTTACACAAGGTAAGTAGTCACAGCAGGCAGACTTCCATGTGGTAGCCACACAAGGGGGATGGTTGACAGTTGGACAGCACTGTTTTAGGCAATTTCAAACAACACTAACAAAATGAGTTACTTCTTATGTCAGAATTTTCTGACCACATATATTTTTGTGTTATGCCAGGTCTGAGGTGGTATACATTTTTGTGTAGATTACTGTTATTGGACTATGTAAAATAAATGCATAGTACCTTTATAAATATCACATCCAGTCCTCTTTTACTAGACACATTCAGGGATTGTGGCACTTTTCACAGTTTTTCTGTGTACAGAGCTTGATAGGTAGGCCTGCAGATTATTAAAGGCCTTCTTTACTAAACCCTAAAAAATTAAATATTTTATATTCTGGATGTACAGACCCAGCCTTGAGGTTCAGCAGCCCTATTGCAGTAACAATTCTGGCATTTAAAGTTGTTCGCAGGAGCTCCCCATCTTGGATTTTGGGACTTTGAGTCAGTGACAAGCAAATGCTCAGCATGCTCTGGGTGGCTGTTGAGAAACTAAGCAATTCATCAACCAGAGGTTCAATTGTTATAGAAGATGGCCCTAAAGGCCTGATAATGTTTTGATTACTAATAAGCCTTATATTGTGACTTTCATATTATTTCATTCTCCTTTAAGTCTTATAAGTTAAGTAGTCATATCAGCCAGCTAGATATCAGAAATCATATTTTCATAACATTATATGAGCATACAAGGGGTTTGTTCAACACAAATTGTAATTATAGCTTGAATATAGTAATCATAAAATTAATGAACAAATAATATGTTTCACGCCAAGTCTTTTTTTATGAAAACTAAACAAGTGCCCAATCTTATTTATGCTACTCATTATTTTTCCACCTGAAAAATAAAACTGCATATTTTTATATTTTTTTTGTTTACATGACCACTGTATATATATATATATATATATATATATATATATATATATATAT
>CM044441.1:102689102-102732244 GCA_024363595.1 Xenopus borealis
GTATATATATATATATATATATATATATATTGCCCCTGGTGTTGATTCCAGCATTTTTTACTTTTTTGTAATTGAGATTGGTTCCTGAACAAACAGTAGCATTTGACTAATGTTTTTAATGCTCCTGGTCTAAATCGACATATACAGTAAGTTCATATGCTGAAGTATTGCCAGGTGTGTAACTTGTGTTGTAAATTATGGAAAATACATATGTATATAAAGGGGCAAATTTATCATTATTCACGAATTCGAGGGCTTTTAGCCCACAAATTCGTCCGAAATTCGATAAGCATTCGACTATCGAATGCTTATCGAATAGTTTTAAGCTAGTTTTTCTTCGCTATTCAATTTCTCGATAAAATTGTACGATCGAATACCGATCGTTTGATTTCATGAAAAAATCTTGAAATTTCCTGCGATCATTCAAAATATTCATACGATTCGAGGCTTTGGATCGTACGAATGTTATTAGGTAGGTTCAATCTGGCTAAGTAGGCAGTTGAATAAAATTTTAAAGATAAAGTACTTTTATCATTGAATGGTCGAATTATCGAATATTCGATCTACTCGATATGCTCGAATTTTGCGTATTCGTTGATCGAAGTGGCCAAATTTGCATAAAATCGTACGATCGGAATTCGATCGAACTTCGAATTATTCAGGTGAATTTTGTAAATCTGCCCATAGTGTTCTGCCTGTGGTGGATGTGTGTATTCAAGCCCTTTTGGCTCCATATGGTTAAATCTGAAGAGTGTATTGTGGCAGAGTGAGGGATTCTGTGGGCAAAAGAAGCAATATTTCTGCCGGAAGCTCTACGGTTAATATAGTCAGGGTTTCCAATTAACCTAGCTTCTGTATTTTAAACGTTTGGTTTCCAGCTCCATGGGATGCCTGTTAGAGCACATGGAGCTCCTAAGTGAAACTGCTCAGATCAGAAGCCACAATGTACTGAACAGGTAAATACCTTTGTGTTATTTTACACCAGGATCAGAATAGCTGACCGGTATGTTAGAGAAAGAAAAATTGGTGTTAGTTAGGCTCCGGGCAAGAGTAGGATTTTATTTAGTGGTTTATTTTGTTTTGTGTAAGCCTTAAAGAGACACACTGTTGTTTGATTAACAAACTTCAATTAAATGCAAGTGTCATGAAGCAGGTCTGTAATAGCTAAGGCCAAGGTCTCATGAAGAAGCATGTCTTAGGTAAATCAGACACATAGCAGGCCTCTCTTCACTAAGGTCTGGAGTTAGCCATTTGTAACAGGATCACAACCTCTTATGCCCTTCTCCAAGCCCTGGCTGATAAGAGCCATAAAATAAGTGGGGGGAAAGCCCAAGGAGGGAGAACTTTAAGTTCACACAAAGGCTTCTCACCGGTGAAGGGAAGGTCACAAATAACACAACCAAAAACATATTCATCCTCACAGAACCCAGACCTGTTGTACCAACAGCGTTAAAAACTGGTGATGGGTTCAAAGTAATATTGGCTTTTGGATGAGTCCAAACATGACTAGGTTTGGTACTCTGTTTATCAGATGTGAATATTGGGACAGGGGCAGGTCACACAGTATTGATGTTTAGTATCTATGGAATCCAGTAGAGAATTCATAACCAATGAATATAATATCATATCCCTCCTATGTTCCTATAGGGAGTTATGATCATTGTATTCTTGGTCCAGTTGCTTCTCACAGGAGGTCATAAAAACTCAGTCTGTGTCCTGCTAGGCCACACCCCCGTGCATTCCTGAGGGAGGGAGGAGTGTGCAGTTTCCTGATGACCTGAAATCACTAATAAATAGTCAGCTCTTCTGACTAAGATTGGATTTACTTTGGAGGACCAATTGCGATTGGAAGTTATCCCGTTTGTTTCCCCTTGCCTCCAGGACCAGGAATTCTATATCTTGAAGCTAAGTATAGGTTTTCCATGTTTTCCCTTTTTATTTTATAACTGTTTGTATTATTGATTGTATGTCTCTTTTTGTAACATAATTTTGTTAACTGCACTGTTATACCTTTTATAATATTAAATATATATAACTTAATAAGATTGTCTTTGGTGCTCTAAAAGAACCTACCTGAAAGAGAGTAACTGTGAGCCTTAACCCTCTGCATGCTGAATGGGAATGCTAGTCTGTCTGTATGCTAGTTAACCATTTGAGTGCTGGTAGGAAGTGTGTGCTTGAATTAACCCCTTTACTACTAGAGTACCTGGTTTCTCTCAACACCAGTGTGAAGTTGAGAGTGGTGGCAGCAAGTTGTGTGTGTTGGTTGGTGTTTGGGGTGCTTTTATGCTAGTCTAACCTGTGCGCAAGGTGGGTGAAAGACTGAGTGAGTGACCCCTGACAGCCACAACTGAAGTCACGTGCGGTTGGGAGTACCATGTCCGTGACAGCAAGGTTGCACCTTGTGTTGCAGAACCCCATGTCTGGTGCCTTCACTACCAGTTGGTCACAGTATATTTAGAAGTTTTTGTGGTGTAATAAGAAGGTAGGCAAAGCCACAATAGTCCATCTTTTTTTTTTTGCTGCTGGTGCTTTGTAAAGTTGCCTCAGGTCTCAGTATGTAATTAGAAAATAGGTGCATTCAATGATAAAATACTTGCCCTTTATTCAGATATTGTGCCCTAAAGTTTGGCCAGCTAAGTGGAAACTAATTTAAAGTATAGACAGCTATACCTTTTCTAGTTTAAAGCATTCTCCTGGCAGTTCCGGAACTGGGGTGTCACTGGGGTGTTTACAAGCTGAAGTACACGTTCACTGGGTTCTTTCTGATAGATTCCTCCTGAGCAGGCAGAAGGTACAAGATTGGATCACAAAAGGTATGATAGATATGAATAGCGCTAGCTAATGAGCAGCCCAAAGCTCCAGAGAGGACATTTAGTAAGGATTAGAATCCTGGGTGCACTACCCCAGATTCGGGACCAAGTGTACTTGGGGGTGACAGTTTCAGTTGAAATAATCCTCTGTTCCATGTCTGACCCTAAGTGGCAAAGTACTGAATGCCTGAGATTTGCCATGAGAAGCCCTGCAATGGGTGACATCACATTGTCAAGTGCATTACAGAAATTTACTTTGAAGGAGAAACTCCAAGTAGAAAAAGTTACTGAGGAATCCAGCCAAAACTGCAGTGCTTGCTGCTCAATTAGTGCTTTATTGCCACAGTGGCAATAAAGCACTAATTGAGCAGCAAGCACTGCAGTTTTGGCTGGATTCCTCAGTAACTTTTTCTACTTGGATATTTAGCACCCAAGGTGGGGGTGTACACTGAGAAGAGAAGCCTAAAATTCCCTCCAAGAGTGTGGTCACTATTACTACGACTTTTGAAGGAGAAACTACTTGAGTGGGAAGAACCTTACACATACATTTTTCATTTAGATTTGCATTTCCTTCTCCTTTAAAACCCAGTATTGTTTAAACTAAAATGCAGATATCAGTAAATCATATCCTTTGTACAGGAATGGGAAATGTTATCAGGAAACGTTATCCAGAAAGCCCCAAATTGGAGAAAAGGCCATACAGTCCAGTTTAATTAAATAAATCTATTTTTTTTAAAAATATCCTTTTCTCTGTAAAAATAAGGCATTACCTTGTACTTGATCCTAACTACAGAAAATTGATACTGGTGAAAAAAAAAATTCTAAACCATTTTTCGACTGAAAAGTAATTTAAAGTATGGTGATCCAGATGATGGACTTAACCCCCTTATCTGTATAACATGTTCCAATAGCAGTACTGAGTTCTTAATTTTACCAATTGAACTTGGATTTATGTACATCATGGATGACTCAACACAGAAATGTGCATCCTGAAATTCAGCAAAAAGGAGCAAAAATGCATTTACAACCATAAATTATGACATAGTTAGTTCACTTCAACAGTTGTAGTGTATAATTTAATAATTTATAATGACATAACAAAATACTAATGGATACAAATCATTAATGTAGTGTGTATATATAGACAGAAATGCAGTAAGACATTCAATTAAATGATTTCTGGGCTTATATGGTACAAAAACTCAAGCACAAAAAAACAAATCAAAATTGTTTCCACACAGTAATAGCAAAAAGCAATACAGCGGATGAAAGTTAGGTCAGATGAGCTTCATTATGAAGGGGTAAGTTCACCATCTGCAGGAAGAAAAGATCAATCACAAAGAAGCACGTACCTTGTGGGCAGTGGTGACAAATGTACTGATGTGATATACACTGCATGCATGTCACCATTATGATCAACTGGAAACTGAACAGAAATAAGAGAGGACAGCACGTAGAAGACCCTTCAATGAAAATATAAAGCATGTGTTCCCTGAACAAAAGGATCAAAATTTCAAGGGACAATTCTGACAAAAGCAATTGTGTCACAATGAGATGTAGAGCTTTTTATTCAGCAATGACAAGTTATTTCTCCACAAACAGTACACACTGTGCTTGTTTCCTATTTTGGGCAGGGGTGATCTGCCACCTTCAGGAAAGAGTATATATATTTAACGTGAAGCTGTTTTATATTTATATATATATATATATATATATATATATAACTTTATTTATTTATATATACACAAAACTTTAAACCAGGACACCTTTAAAAAATATTAGCCTTTTTATTTTCAGCACATTGTACAAAAGTCCAATATTTCAGTTGTATCAATGAGAAAGGGTGTGCCGGTTTGAAGATTCATGTGTGTATAGATATATATATATATATATATATATATATATGGTGCACATATATATTTGGTGTACACATTCAACAGTTCAACTGCTGGCAAAAATTAATTATTCATTGAACAACGTAAGGAAGCCGCACATACAGATCTTGGATAAGTAAAAAAAAAAGGTCAAAATTTATTTACTCAAAGTTTCAGCCTCAAACTCGAGGCCGTAAATATATATATAGATATATATCTATCTATATATAGATATATCTATCTATAGATATATATATATATATCTATATATATATGTGTATATCTATATATATATATATATATATAACAATCAGTTGAATTATTATTATTCATGTATGATGACTATTGTAAATTATGCAGGTTTGGGACTTGTTATCCAAAACCCTTGGGACCTGGGGTTTTCCAGATAAGGGGTCAATAATTTGAATCTTCATACTAGTTTACTAGAAAATTATTAAAAAATGTAAATAAAGTTAATAGACTGATTTTGCCTCCAATGAAGATTAAAGCAATACTGACATGTTCCTATAAAAATCATAGGAACGTATCAGTATAAAGTATGTGCTGCACACAGAATTATTTTGCTGAAAGCCCCCCAGAAATCCCCCCAGCCCCCGCAAACCTCTGTACACCGATCCTCTGACACAGCTAAAAGTACTTCTGAGCCATTTCAGTGAAGCTAAGGTTAGGGGAAGCGCGATCCTTCTATAACCCTAATTTGGTTACTGTCTCTTTAAATAGCAATTTGCCCTTGGCAGTCCAGGGGCCCTGAGTCCCTTTTGCGTATGAAAAGTACTGGGAACTGGGAATTACAGCACAGTGCCTCCACCTAGGGAATTAGCCAAAAAAGGTAAAGTCAGCGCACACCCTTTTCAGAAAACTATATCGGGTGCTACTTCCACGGAGACTCCCCATCAGGGTCCCCAACAAATCTTAGTACTCCACCACAAGTAAGAAGAGCACACCTGCTATCACATAATCCAAAATTTATTCCAAAAATGATATATAAAAAAAACCAAAACAAATTATATCAACAAAAATGGAGAAAAATACAACATAAAAAAGAAAGAAAAAAAAAACCAAAAACAAAAGCAAAAGCCCAACGCGTTTCGACCTTAAGGGTCTTCCTCAGGGGCAAAAAAGAAAAGAAAAAAAAGAAATAGGCCCTGCTTTTTCTTTCTTTTTTATGTTGTATTTTTCTCCATTTTTGTTGATATAATTTGTTTTGGGTTTTTTTATATATAATTTTTGGAATAAATTTTGGATTATGTGATAGCAGGTGTGCTCTTCTTACTTGTGGTGGAGTACCTTCATCTAGGGAACACTGAGGAGCACACCTCAGGGGGATTCCACACACAATTTGCACATGAAACAAATATAAACTTTATATAAACTGTATTAAAACTTGGGGAAACTAATACACCATGCACTTCTACACTGGGGACATGTGTGACACTACCTAAACCACTATTAGGTACTTAACTGTTGCTCCAACACAGTCCTTTTTAATATCAAAGTCCCAATCCTCCAGAAGGGGTTAATGACCACACAGTTCAAATGAAATGTCCCTTCCCAGGAACTCTTATTCCCCAGGTAGCGCTACCCTTTCCCAAAAGTACATCTTCCTTTGGAATTTAGCAGCAGCTTCCACATAGCAAATACAAAAGATCTGTCTTCACCTTGGGGCCCCATGCTTGCCAGTATCTTCCCATGGGTGGCTCACTCCCAGGGGTGCTCTCAGAGGCAGTCACACTGGAGATTACAGGCAGCTCTGCAGCAGGACCAATCTCACCAGTGGCACCTTTCTCGTTCTGAGTTTCTAGCGGCTCGGAAGGGGACAGGATGGGCTCAGTCTGTACCTCCACAGATTCTACAGAGTTAACAGTTTCTCTGTACTTGACAGTTTTACAGCAACTCATGCTGGCTCTCTTCAGCTCTACTGAAGACACTGTAGATTTGGCTCCAAAGTCAAGCACACCCTCTCTCCCAAAGATGCACTGGGGTGCCAGGCCAATCGGATTGCTCTCCAGCCTGTAACTGGGCTGGGTGATGTAACAGGCAGAAGGATTGCTCTTGTCCCCTACACTTCCATAGGCTGTTGAAATAAGGAATTCAGCCTATGGAAGGATCACTCCAACCCCAGCCCAGCGTCACTGAAGCAACCCGGAAGATCAGGTAGCTGTGTGAGCAAGTCAGCAACATATAGGTTTGCAAGGGCTGGAGGCGGCTTTGCAGGGGGCCTTTCAGCGAAACAATTCCTTGTGCAGCACATACTTTGTATTGACACGTTCCTATGATATTTGTAGGAACGTGTCAGAATAGCTTTAATAATGTAATAATTTGTAATAATTTGGCTCAAGTACAAGGTACTGATTTCTGGATAACAGGTTTCTAGATAACACATATCAGTAGTATATTTGCTTCAGTTAAAATGTTGACCTATTTAAGGTTCCTTAACAAACTTTTTTTTGTGCCCTGAAAAGCTGCAATAATGCTGCTAAAGGGGTATCAAAAGATTATAAAAATTTTCCACCTTCTTCCAGTAAACAACATTCTTCCAGCAGATTGAGTTTACAACAGGGAAGGAACACAGGTCTTCAATTACTAACAGCTGGAATCTTAGCAAAGGTTGTAGAACCTCTATAATTATACAGGGCCTATTTGATATGAACATGAACAAAATAACAGAGAAGAGTGTGACCCCATTCCAGTCACAGCAGGTGTCATGTAGTTGGATCAGAGTAGCAATGCATTGTGTTGTATCCACAGTGAGTTTCATAAAGTTATATTATAAAACTGTTTCCAGCTGTGAAAATTCAATTTGAAAGGGCCACATTTGTGCTTTGTGCCTCAGTTACAAAATAAAAACAGAATTTTGTGAATAAGACTACATACTGTACAAAGATTGTAATCATAAATTGCCATGTCTTCAAGTATTTGCTTCCATGTCAAGCCTATACAGTCATATAAAAAAGTTTGGGAACCCCTCTTAGCCTGCATAAGTACTGGGGTGTTATACACTAAATGGCAGTGTGTTGGGAGTTTCCTTAAGTGAGAAGGATCTTGGGTTTTTTATAGATAACAAGTTGTCTAATTCTGGGCAGTGTCATTCTGTAGCTACTAAAGCAAATAAAGTTCTGTCTTGCATAAAAAAGGGCATAAACTCAAGGGATGAAAACATATTTATACCTATTTATAGATCCCTAGTAAGGCCTCATCTGGAGTATGCAGTGCAGTTTTGGACTCCAGTCCTTAGGAGGGATGTAAATGAGCTGGAGAGAGTGCAGTGATGTGCAACTAAACTGGTTAGAGGGATGGAAGACATAAATTATGAGGGTAGACTGTCCAGGTTGGGGTTGTTTTCTCTGGAAAAAAGGCGCTTGCGAGGGGACATGATTACACTTTACAAATATATTCGAGGACATTATAGACAAATATCAGGGGACCTTTTTACCCATAAAGAGGATCACCGCACCAGAGGCCACACCTTCAGACTAGAAGAAAAGGACTTTCATTTGAAGTAGCATAGGTGGTTCTTCACAGTAAGTGAGGTTGTGGAATGCACTGCCGGGTGATGTTGTGTTGGCTCATTCTGTTGATGCTTTTAAGAGGGGTTTGGATGATTTTTTGGACAGACATAATATCAAAGGCTATCTTGATACTAAACTCTACAGTTAGTATAGCTATGGGCATATATGGTTTGTGTGAAAGAGTGGAGATGTATGTGTGTGTATGCTGGGTTTTTAATTTGATGGGGTTGAACTTGATGGACTCTGTCTTTTTTCAACCCAATTTAACTATGTAACTATGCACAAACAGAGTTGCTTGTTGTATGCAAAGCTCATTTAGATAAGCCACAGTCATTTTGAAACAAAGTGCTTTGGACTGAGGAGACAAAAATGTAGTTGTTTGGTCATGACAAATACACTTTGCATGGTGGAAGAAAAACACCTAATACATATTGTCAAATTTGGTGGAGGTTCCATCATGCTGTGGGGCTGTGTGGCTAGTTCAGGGACTGGGGCCCTTGTTAAAGTCAAGGGTGGGATGTATTCAACCCAATGTCAACAAATTATTCAGGATAATATTCAAGCATCAGTCACAAGTTACACATGGGTTGGATATTCCAACAAGACAATGACCCTAAACACATCAAAATCTACAAAGGCATTAATGCAGAGAGAGAAGCACAATATTCTGGAATGGCCGTCACAGTCCCCCAACTTGAATCTCATCCAAAATATATGGGATGAATTTAAGCAGGCTGTCCCTGCTCGACAGCCATCATATTTAACTGAACTTTTAAATTTAACTGAGATTTTGTATGGATGAATGTTCACAATCCAAGGCTATAGGATGTATCTAATGGCTGTTACATGTATAAAAGGAGCTTAAACTAAGTATTAATGTAATATCTCTGTTGGGGGTGCCAAAATTTATGCACTTGTCTAATTTTGTTATGATGCATATTGCATGTTTTCTATTAATCCAATAAACGTTATGTCACTGCTGAAATACTATTGTTTTCATAAGGCATGTTATATATTAAAAGGAAGTCGCTACTTTGAAAGCTCAGCCAATGATAAACAAAACTCCAAAGGATTAAGAGGGGTTCCCAAACTTTTTTATATGACTGAAGTTGATTCTTGGAGGTAATGAAATGACCCAGGTGCTCTAGAACAGAGGATTCTGGGAACCCTATTGCCATTTTCCCTTCCATAGCATATTATAACATTAATTAAATGAACTATTAATTATTTATTTTCTGTTTGTTTTGTTCTAGGCAAAGTGTAGGGGCCGATTTACGAAATTCATGTGAAATGATCTTAGTTCGATCGAATTCGATAGAATAGCGATCGTACGAATTTTTTGTGAAATCGGATAAGCAAGTTTGGCCTCTTCGACCATCGAATATCGAATAGATCAAATGATCGGATATTTGATAATTCGATCATTCGATGATCGAAGGATTTAAAATTTTTAAATATCTGATCCTACGAATTCATCGAAAAATCGGATATCGAGCAAAATGATAGCCTAAAACAATTCGATAAGCATTCGATGGTCGAATGCTTATCGAATTTCGAATTTGGTCGAATTTATTTTGGGGAATAATAGTAAATTTGCCCCTAGGTGCAGTATTAAAGCAGATAGTTTGCTGCCTTTTGCCAGGGCGCCTTAGTAAGATATCCCCAACTTTCTGGAATAAAATGCACATTTATTTAAAGGACACATATAATAAAATGGTAAACCCCAGGATAATAAAGTTAAGGTTACATTTTGTCTGGGGAAGGCCTGTGCAACCATTTAGATGTAGTGGGCTTATTACTTTAAACATTCTTAGATTATGTTAAAATAATTTCTATAGAGCCCTTGAGCATACAAGGATAATTAAATCTAATAAAATGAAACAACCTGTCCACCAGTTGAAGAGCCCTGAATTAGCCAAATACCGTGGGCAAAAGTTATAGAGTATTAGATCTGGTGACAAAAAAGGTACTTTTATGTGATGTACATTAGGTCCCTCTGTTATTCCCAAGAAAAATAAAAAGTTTGATATGACAAAACATTTAACATTTATCAGTTGCAGATCTATTTATGTTGTATATTTATTGATATGTCCATATGATACATGTTATGTATGGAGGACCAAAAAGACTGGCTGTAGTGATTCGATGACAGATGATTGTGACCTGTACAATGACTTTGCACACATATGGTACATCGGCCCCTTGGTATAACCTGAATCTGACTAGTCTTAAAAGGCTTCTTGGAAACCATTACTTCTGATCCCTCCCCTTGGGAGTGAACACTATTGTATGTAGGGGACTGGTAAATTAGTTCCTCTTTAGCCAGATAGTCACCTAAGTTTTGATCAGCTATGTGGCCTTGTCTAGTTTCTAACAAGTAATCCAGTGTCCTCACCGCCACGCACCATTTGCTGCCACTCTCTCACTCCCACACGCTGGTCTCCCATCCAGCCAATTATACTTGCAACAAACTTTTGTTGGGGAGGAAGTCCATGCTGCATTTCTTTAAAATTAAAAAGCTTTATTCCAGGTTACATTAAAATCATGAACAGGGATTTCACAAGACTCACATTTCTAGTGACTATCTTGTCATAGGCAGGAAATGTGAGTCTTGTGAAATCCCTGTTCATGATTTTAATGTAACCTGGAATAAAGCTTTTTGAATTTTAAAGAAATGCTGCATGGACTTCCTCCCCAACAAAAGTTTTTTGCTTGTCTAGTTTCTAGACATCTAAAGTGGTTCCTTAGCATATTGGCATAGCCCTTGTATTTCAGATACTGGCCAGGAGGTGCATCTTTTGTCTAGTATATAAGCTGGAGCACAAAAGCTCTGGGTCCATTTCCAGATGTTCTCATCTGAGTAGTGGAATCAAACTCTAACCACATCAGTGTGGAAAGGCTCCTTTCCCGTCTCTTCTACTTTTTTCCAGCTTTGTATCACAAAATGATAAATGAATCTGAATGTAAAGCTGGCCATAGACGTAAAGATTTTTGAAAGATCCAATAGTTATCGTGAGACCACGATTGTCTCAAAACGATTGTTTAAATGCCTGATGTGTCCATCAACTAAAAAGACCATTTCAGGCGATATTGCCAGCAAAACTGAAGGATCGCAGATTGCTTGGCCCTGCAAACATAGGTAGATTGCATGGGGACCGATAAAGATTTTCTAACCTGGCCGAGCAATCATCAGACCAATGTCAGCCGAAAAATCGTAAGACGAACGATCGTTTGTATCCCACTAACCGCACGATAATTTGACAGATTGGTCGGACTTCCCTAAGATCGGTTGTTCGGCAGGGAAATATTGTTGCATCTATGGGGAGCTTAAGTCAGACATTTGGCAGACTGGTGCCAAACAACAACCGGACTCTAAGGGGCAAATTTATAATTATTCATGAATTCGAGGGCTATCGAATGCTTATTGAATAGTTTTATGCTATTTTTTCTTCGCTATTCGATTTCCTCGAAAAAATCATATGATCGAACACCAATCATTCAATTTCACAAAAAAATTGTGAAATTTCCTTTGATCGTTCAAAAAATTATCAAATATCGAGGTAAAAGATAGCCTAAAACTATTCGATAAGCATTCGATAGTCGAATGCTTATCGAATTTTGAGGGAATTCGAGGGATTTTTAGGGAATAATAGTAAATTTGCCCCTTAAAATTAAAGTACTTCGATCATCAAATGGTCGAATTATCTAATATTCGATTATTCAATCTATTTGATATGCTGTAATTTTGCATATTCGATGATCAAAGTGGCTAAATTTGCATATTCGAATATCCAATAAAATTGTACGATCAGAATTCGAATTATTCGAATTATTCATGTGAATTTTGTGAATCTGCCCCTAAATGTTGAAATGACTAAAGAAATAGTTGTTGACTTTAGAAAGAACTCTGCAACTCACCTACCACTGTTCATCGATGGCTCCCCAGTTGAGATAGTCAGCAGTGTGAAGCTCCTAAGAGTACATATGGCAGATGACCTCTCTTAGACCCTTAACACAAACTCTATCACAAAGAAAGCTCAACAATGCCTCCACTTTCAACTGAAGCTAAAGAAAGTCAATCTTTCTCCATTGATTTTCACAACATTCTATCAAGGCACCATCGAGAGTGTTCTCTGCAGCTACATCACTCTATGGTTTGGAAACTGCACTGTCACAGAACAAAAAACTCTGCAGCAAATTATGAAAACTGCAGAAAGGATCATAGAAGAACCTCTCTCGCGCATCTCCGAACTGTACCGGAAACACTTTGTACAGCGTGCAAATATCGTAGCAAGAGACATATCCCATTTATCTCATTCTCTGTTCTCTCTCTTACCATCTGGCAGAAGGTTCTGCAGAATTCAAACTAAAACTACTAGACACTACAAATTCTTCTTACCACAAGCAGTCAGAGCCCTTAACATGATAATATTGAAAAGCTAACTGTTCCCTGCATCTGTCACCTTACATGTATCCTCAAACGCTCTTTCTTTATGTAAATGCACCAAGTGGGGGGGCTGAGTGAAACGTAATTTCGATACGCTGTATAACTGTTTATATGGTCTGTATTGACATCTAATCTATCCTTGCCTAGATATTCAATTGGAGAGGAGAACATGGCTTATACCATACGGGGTGATATAATGTTCCCATAGGCCCAAAACTTTTTGAAATTGTGCTTGTCTATCATTTAACATGTCGGTCAGTTTTTCATTGACTAGGATCCAGTTTAAATTGTTTTTCAGTTACTGTATTGGCAATAGAGGTGACTCCCAAGCCCTAGCGTTAGCCAGCTTAGTGGCAATTAATATTAGGGTGATGCATGTCCTCATTTATTTGCGGGATTCTGTTCCCTATTAGGGCTTGGTCTGGTTTATTACACAGATTTATTCTGGTTTTTGAAAAGATCTTTTCATAAACCCTAGTCCAAAATCTTTGTAGTTTGAGATATTGCATTGTCATGCCCTCACTTCCACACCCTCTAAAGCACAATGGATGATGCTGATTGTTTATTTTATGTAGTCTGGTTGGGCCAAATAAATGCATAGTAAAACGTTGTACCCTGGTTCAAGTAGAGAGGTTTTAATTGAACTATGGCCTTTTGCATCCCATATTTTAAATCAATTGTACTAGTAATCTGCCTAGGTCTCATTCACAGGTCTGTGTAAAGGGTAGCAATGGTGGAGAGTAAGCTTCTATTGGTATTTGATATAAATGGGATGGTAATCCTTTAGAGTAGGGATAGATATTGTTTATAAATAGTAAGAAGATGGAGCACTAGAAATTTAATATTTTGATTTTAGGAAATGTTGTGCTTGCATAAAATGGAATAGTTCTCCAGATGGGGGGAATGGATCTGTTGTAATCTATCCCATTGTAGTGGCCTGAAAGACCATAGAAATATTTTAGCAGTGTAAGAATTCCACCACTGGAACCAGTTCTAGTCCTGGGAAGGGGGGGGGATTCTGCATTAGCCAGGTCAGGGGCAACTGAGCTGTGGGAAGATTGTAGCTTTAATTTACTGATGTCTGGTACTTGCTGGACTCTCCTCAGCCTATACTGTATGTTAGCATTGTGATAGATAGATTCTCTAGGGGGGTTTGATATTGCTAAGACATTTAATTATTTGTTTCTATGTCTATTTTGGGGACAAAGATTGGCAGGGTTTCCAAAATAGTATAGAATCTTGGGCAGAATAGTGATTCTAACTGCATGAACAGGGCCATCCCATGATATTTCATTCTTTGACTATGTCAGTGTTTCTGAGATTACTTCTCAGAAGGGGGTTAATTTGATTTGTAGAGGTCTTGTACAGATAAAGCCACTTTGGATTGTACATTTGACACAGAAAAACTTAACTCATCTATCCCATTTATCCCACTTAGCACAGAATATTGTGTCACAGCATCCCATCCAATTAAAGAGTTCACCATTGAAAACAATGCTTTGGTATGCTAATGAAAAGGTTAAATGCATTAAATGAGTTAAGATAACTTTAGATAACACAGTTTCTTCAATTAGCCCTGCGTCACAATGCATTTAACTCACCAATCCCAGTGGCTGCATCTGTAGGTGTGGGGTTATTCTGATCTCCAAATATTTAAGGTGTAACAGTACTCATGCTTCAAACCTACAGAACTATGGTATTTTATTTGGTTGACTGATTTTTTCATTTATATATTTTACTGTATACCCCTGTTTGGGTTTTTGTCATCTTTCATAGAATCCATTTTATCCAAACAATCCATACTAATTTACTTTTTCTCTATACTAATAAAACAATACCTTATAAACTAAGATATAATTAATCCTTATTGGAAGCAAACCCTGTCTGTTTGGTTTATTTAATGTTTACATGATTCTCCAGTAGACTTAAGGTATGACAATCTAAATTATGGAAAGATCCTTTATTTGGAAAACCCCAGGTACAGCATTCTGGATAAAAGGTCCCATACCTATACTTGTGTAGGTTTCTTCCATAGCCCAAAAACATACAGGTAAGTTAAATGGATTTTGAATGAAACTGACTCTAGTGTGTAAGTGCTTGTGCATCATTAAACCTTTCTTTCTTTATCAGGTACAAAAGAATATTCCAATTAATTACACTTTCTTTAATGCATTTTACAAAGAATGCAAATCATCATTCTAATTACTGTTTTTTGTTCTCAAGAACACATTAATCTGTGCTTCAACTATGCCTAAACTTGAAAACACTTGTTTCTCGTCTTCTTATATCATGCACACCCAAACCTCTCAGCCAATTTGATCTAGCTACTGAAATATCTTTAACCCTTACAATGTATTGCACTAGACCTTCCTTTAGTACAATTAATAAAAGCCAGCTAGGATCAGAGTGTTTTAAAGGAACAATAACACCAAAAATGAAAGTCTTTTAACGCAATGAAAATATAATGTACTCTTGTGCTGCCCTGGTTCAACTGAATAAAGATTCAAAGTTAATTTCATGCAAAAAAAGGCAAAATACGGGATGAAACGCAGAGGTAAAATACACGTAAAATATCTGATGCAATTATTTATAAAAGTGCTTCTGCTTTCATTCATGAAAAATGTTACACATCAAAATCTATTGAAGTGGAAAGGAGAAACGCTACTTAAAAGGTTCACCTTTGAGTTAAAGTTTAGTATGACATAGAAAGTGATGTTCTGAGGCAATTTGCAATTGGTTGAAATTTTTGTATTATTTAGCTTTTTATTCAGCATCTCTGCAGTTTGCAATTTCAGTAATTTGGTCACTAAGGTCCAAATTACTGGCGATTCGGGGGAGATTAGTAGCCCAGTGACAAATCTCCTCTTCTTCAGGCGAATAATCTCCTCAAATGCCTTCCTGTTGGTTAGAATATGAATCGCCAGTGGGATGGCGCTCAGGTCCTTTAGATTTCTGAAGTTGCCCCACGAGGAAACTTTGGAAAACCAAAGCAATCTGTGTGCCATCCCACCGCCTGGTGACTAATCTCCCCTGAATCACCAGGTGTGCCACCAACCTAAGAGTCTGGAATATGAATAGAATAGGCCTGAATAGAAAGACAAGTAATAAAAAGTAGCAAAAACAATACATTTGTAGTAGTACAGGACATTTGTTTTCACGTGGGGTCAGTGACTACCATTTTAAAGCTAGAAAAAGTCAGAAGAAGAAGGCAAATAATGCAAAAACTATAAAAAAAATATATTTTGTAGACCAAATGAAGAATTTCTTAGAATTGGTCATTCTATAACATACCAAATTCAGTTAAAGGTGAACCACAACCCTTTTATCTGCAAAAACTTAATAGGTCGTACAATTTGTGTAAAAAACCTGTCCAACATACAAAATGTTACTAACTATGCTGGTTTATATTCAAGGTACATCTACTGTTATTAACATGTATTTATAAAGCACCAACATATTCTGCAGCTGTGCAATAAATGGGTGTATACATTTAACATGCAAATTTAAATACAAAGTAGTGGTTGTGCCACAAGGAATGGGAATGTGGATTTTGTATGCACACTTTTCCCCACAGCTTCACAGTAGCTTCTTATAAATAGCTAGTTTTTCATAAAATGAATAAATGTGAAAAAAAGCAACATTAAAGGGGACAGTTACTGTACATTCGCACACTTTGCATGCAATTGTCATATTTGTTGCTTTGACTTCTATGTGAACTTGGCAGCTTTTAAATGCCAAATGTTTAAATTCAAGTTTTTTGATGCTTAAAGTGGACCCGTCACCCCAAGAAAATATTCAAATTCCTATTTTATCACATTAGTCAAGCAAAATGAACATTAATTACACTATATAAATTATTTGAATCTTGTTTTCTTCAGTCTGGGTATTCATAATTATAGCAAGCAGGCAGGAGCCATTTTGTGGACACTGTTATTAAGACAAGCCTTGTATCATCTCAGAATCTTGTTTGTGCACCAGAATAGGGGACCCAATGTCCATTCCCATCCCCTGGCTACACAATTAAATGGTTAAGAGAACTGGGGGAATGTGTGGGGAGCAGTGGCATCTAGGAAGTGCTGAATGGAAAGTGAAAGTAATTATCTGCCCCGCCTCTATGCCTAAGGCATAGAGGAGTGGCAGACAATATTTGATTGACAGCTGAGATTTTTAAATGAGCTTAAAACAGCTATGAATGCTTTAATAAAAATTTTGAATTGGATTTCATGTTTAATTTGAAAAGGACTTTTATTATACAGATTTTTGTGTCTGGGTGACAGGTCCACTTTAACAAACCTCTAAAATGTAAGTTATTGAAACTCTTAAGTCAATGTGTGAGTTTTAGAGCCAAAAAATTGAATCTCTGTAAAAATGATGATAAATTAGCCCCTAAGTGTTAGTGACACAATACGTCTTAAGCTACCTCTTTTGGATATAACAAATTTTTACATTTGAATTTTACATGCGTGTTTGGAGGTTTGTTTGAGTGCCTGCTCTTAGACAATCGGTTGATTTACCCATTTTTTTTTTCACATAATTTCAGTGTCATTGCATTTGTCAGGGACAGTTATATGATACCATTGTGACATCTGCATCAAATGAACACAGTGGCACTTGCACTTTGACCACATTTTACACAATTTTGCTAAACATTTTTGAAGTCCAGTTGATCTTGTTTTCAATGTTTGGGATGAGAGTGAGGCATACACCCTATTCTTTCAATTTATGCAGAGTGACCCTGAGAGTTACTTTAGATGTGGTAGATACAGGGTTCCCCTGCATCAGTGGGTGTAACTGTGCAAAGTTCAGCACAGGAGATGGGAAGAAATGAGTTGAACAGAGTGGAATTATATGAACATTTGTTGACACAGGTACCTTTAATTAATGAGAATTGTTTTTTGCAAATATGACTATAGGCAATTTGTGGACTACAACTGTGCTTGTGGGGGTAAAGGAAGACTTAGAAATATCCAGTTAATGTTAAGTTAAGTGTTAAGTTTGTTCACATGTAATAACCAATAGCAGCCGATTAGATACTTGTTTCCAAACAACTGACCAGTAAATGCAGCCTGCTGATTAGTTGGGGTTGGTTACCAAACAGAAAGTAGCTTTATTTTCCTTGCTGGAGTCACACATGAACAAAACCATAGATTTACTGTGATTACAGGCAAAACATACTTTCAGCCCAAGTCCATTCATTGAACTCATTTTGAACAAGACTATATACTGCACCTTTTAAGCAAATAAGCATCACCAAATGTAGAAACAACAATAGCAATCACCATTGGTGATCATATATAGCCTACTTCCACATATCTGTACTATTTTCCTATTGAACTCATTCAACTTGCCCATACCTTTGTGATTAGAATGATAGTTTTCAGAAAATATGATGAGACAAAATGTTTAGAATTATTAGAATTACTGTGGTTATGGCCCACACACACAGTTTTTACTTCAAACTCAGATGGCAGCGGACAAGACCCAAGAGACCCACTTAGGGGGAAGAGGTCATGTTCTGGTATCCTATATGTGTAAGGACATAAAGAAGGTATATTGTATCACATTAGATGGTCCTGTTGGTTACATCCCAGTTGAGCTTATTAAGGTTTAAGAGGCAAGATAGATGCTGTGTCATTGTTATATATTCCAATGTGTGGCTTCAGTTCATGGGATGGATATTACTGAGCAGCATGAATTGCAGTGATGTGCAACTAAGCTAATAAAAGGACTGGGATGATTATTTCATGGGGGATACTGTTAAAGTTAGGTTTGTCTTCTGTGAGAAATTAAAAATATATATGTGATGTAATATAATAACTCTTTACTGTATGTTGGATGGCACTAGAATTATTAGGGTGGATTTGATGAAAGATCAAACACAGGCAGGTGAAGGCAGTGATGCCAAATAAAATAAACAACATTAAATACAGTATATATTATCTGATAAACAACCAGGTTATATATCTCATATTTTTCCAGTGGATACTACCTAATTTCATAATTTCCTTAGGAACTATTTAAATGCAGAATGTGAATGTACATATAGCACCAGAGTTTAGAATTCTAGCTATAATGCCACTTAAAAAATGTGATCAGTAAGAGGCTGATTTACAGAATTTTAAGGCTGAGGGGAAAAAATGCACCATTGTGTCTATGCTCAGTCTGCCCCATGCTTTGTAGTTGATCAGCTGCTAGAAATAATAAAAAAAAATTGTACACACAAAGAAGGAGAAAGATTGCTAGTGCACAGTTTGCCTTTAAAAATAATTGTTAAAAAATGTCACTGGTTTAATCCACACCTACCAATGCAACAACATGGGAAAGACCTAGTTTAGACCATGTTAGACCGGGTTAGACCATATTTAAATGGGTAGGACCATGAAACCTTTTGGGTTTCATGTACAATTTGTAGCCAAATATTGCTTCTAGCTGCCATTCAGCCTTTTTAGAACAAGGTCTGCCACTGGTCAGATCCACGCTGACCAACACAACAGCGTGGATTAGACAGAGACATGGTTTCCTTATGTGTTTCATGTACAATATGAAGCCAAATATTGCTTGTAGATGCCATTCAGCCTTTAGAACAAGCAACAACTTAGAGGTGTAGGTTAATTAGCCAGGACTTTATAACCACCTGTTCTCTTACTAGAGCCCCTGAGTTAAGGGCAAGTGCAACATTTTCTTACTACTCAGTTAAACTGTTTGCTGGGGTCTTTATTTTAAATGCACTACAAACTTGGAATGTAATACTTACATACTTGATGGGCCTTGAAGTGGCAAGTGAGCTTACATATTTTTGCCAAAATGGGGTACTAACAGGTATGTTTTTTAATAATAATAATAATAATAATAATGATGATGATTATTATTATTATTCTTAAAGGCAAACTTTACAAATCTATGCTATCTGTTTACTAGAAATACATTTTGAGTGAGTGAAGGTTGTGCTGTGTAAATCCAAACTAATTTCTGACTCATATGGCACTTGTGTATGAAAAGCATAAACTATGTTGTATTTTATCCCATTGACCAATAATGGTTTGGGTTTTCAGCCCTCGCCTTGCTTCTGTCTTCTGCAATAACACCAACCCACAATTGTACTCTTGCTATACTAGAGGGAGGCAGGAAAGCCATGTACCTAGGGTACAATGGTTATTGGGAGTTGAACATTTACCTCTTCTGCCTCCATACCCATAGTTTCAGCCCATCTGTAAGTCCAGGGGATTTGTTTCATGGTATTGGATTTAATTGTGTTTTACTGGATGGGGCATTGGTCAAAAATCACTCTTTCTTTCACTTCTGTTCTTTCACTTCTGTTTTTAAAATGTAAACGCCTACCTAACTTTTGAACCAATAAACTGTGAGTAGCCCTGGAATTGATAGATATCAGAAGGAAAACTGTAGACAAATGCAAGAGGTCCTCTGCACTCAACCCATTATCAATATATTTAAGACATTGAGACATTCTGTGCATACAGCTACTAAAAATGCCTTACCCTTTAAACAACAGGGATTGTTTGTCCATATATTGCAATATATTTAAGCTGGACAACTACGTCAAAGTCATCCCATATCTGGCCAGTCCTATGCTCAATTTTCATCTGATTCATTAAGAATTCCATTACTTCATTAAACATTTTACAAAGGGACTAAGTTTTACCTGCAACTTACTTGCTGCTTTCAAAGTAAAACTCCCAATCATGGATGCCCTTTTATTAGACACCAGTGGGACCACCTGACTATAGCTGGGAAGGGTGGGGGCTACAACAGAGAACTGGTCACTGCTCCAGTATAACTACAACAAACAAGAAAAAGTTGTGCTCACCACTAATTTTTAAAACCATTAGGCGGGGTGCAATGAGGCTGTGACCACAAAATTAAAGAAGGAAAACTGTATATATTATTGCTGCCAAAGCCCTCCCCACTCATACTCTCTTTAAATGTTGATACTCTAGTAAGGCTGAGAATGATCACAGCATAGTGGTAATATTATTAATCCATGTTTTGTAAACCACCTTAGAAAGTGTTCTTTTCTTGAGAGGCTACATCTCAGCTAAACAACATGTTGGCAACTACAGCAAAAAGTTCAAGGTTGGAACATAAAAACCTTTAGAAAACAATGGAATGTTTTAATCAAACTAGCATAAACGACAATGGAGAGAGAATCCTTCAAACATATTCGAGATTCAGCAAAATCACAAGAGATGCTTGTTTCAGTGTTAAAGAAAAACAAGGGCAAGGGAGTATTCTGTGAAATTGCAATGCTGGAGACTTGGAATTACATACAGAATTATTGTATTATTTAAAAAGCAAAATTCAATTGATGGAATTGTGAAATTTACCAGAATTTCTTGGAGCACAGCTTAGATATAACACTGCAATGACATTATAAACATTAAGGGGCAGATTTACAAAATTCCCATGAATGATTTGAAATTCAAAAAGATTTCAATTCAAATTTTCAAATATTTTTTGTGGCCACTTTGACCATCGAATTTTGAAAATTTGAATAATTCAAATAAAATTCTATTCGAATATTCGACAGTTGAATTACTTGCCTTTTAAATTTAAATTCAACTGCCTAGTTCACCAGATTACACCTACCTAATTGCTATTAAACCCTATGGGAAGCTTCCATAAGGTTTTTTTAAGTTTTTTAGACCGAATAAAAAAAATTTGATCAAATGGTTCAAATTGTTCGAATAATTCAATTCTAACAATTTAATCGTTCGATTGTATTTTTTTTATTTGATCATTCGATCAATCAAATTTCGGTAAAACCATTCAAATTTGATATCAAAATGTGATTGGTCGAATTCGAGGGTTAATTCACCCTTGAATTCGAACAATAGTAAATCTGCCCCTAAATGTACTGGGAATCATGATCTAACCTTAATAAGAAAACTCATTGCTTGGTGAAAAAAAAATATAATGATGGTAGTTTTTTATTTATGAATAATGACAACATTATGTCTCAAATTGTTTGTCTACAGCATGAAGACATCCAGTAATATAGCGTTGGAATGTTGGATTCAACAATGGCTTAAAGGAATTGTTCAGCATAAAAATAAAAACTGGGTAAATAGATAGGCAGTGCAAAATAAAAAAAATGTTTCTAATATAGTAATGTATAAAGGCTGGAGTGACTGGATGTCTCACAAAATTTCAGATGGGTCGGATTTGAATCTTTTAAAGAGGCAGTACTTTGATGTTCGAATGGTCGAATTTTTCAATTCAAATCAAGTTTTTTCAGTTCAAATAGAATTTTGGCCTATTCGATAGTCAAAGTACCCAAAAATTACTTCGAAATTCAAAATTTCCACTTCAACCCTTGATAAATCCACCCCTTAACTATCATTAAATACCTTTCCACAGGACAACCTTCCTTTGGAAAGTGAACTCTGATGTGTGAACTGGACCACTGGAACACTATACTGTAGCTTCCAGGGCCATCCAGCAAAATCCTTTAAACAGAGAGACCATTCCTCATTTAGACACATCTCCCTTGCGGCTTGCAGCTCTTACAGGGGAGAAATTAAAGGCAAAACACACCTTTTTACACTTCTTTATTGTCATTCTACCACTAAATATAAGTGTATATATATACATATATATATATATATATTCCACATGCGTTGTGCACTCCAGTTAAAAAAGCATAAGAAATAGATGTATAGTATTAACAAACGCACTTCTGGATTTAATATTATGGAGGAAATAGTAAAAAGTCCAGGAGTGTGTTTGTTAATACACTGCATATATATATTATCAAAACTATTGAGACAATTATACTTATAAACAGAGAGACCTACACAAATAGACATTATTTGACAGATATAAAGTATGTTACATAAAAGGCATGCTAAACTACAAAAAGAGTAGCTTGGCAGGAAAATACCCTTGTCAGGTGGTTATTATATACAGTATTGGTTATTATATCATAATGAAGGCTTAGCAACCAGATGTCTGTTTATATTCCACTCCAAGCCTATGAGCCTCTTAAGCAATTTTTGGCCTTAAGGTACATTAACACTGAAATAAAAATCTCCAAAAATGTTGCAGGAACAACTGTGACTTAGATGTAACTCACCACTATAGTAGAGGGCCCAGGGGCCCTGCACTGAAGTTATAGCATATGGACTCAGATACCATAGGGATAAAAGTAAATGACAGGCACTCTAAGGATTCCAATCCAAAATGTAAACTCAAAGTATATTTATTGAAAAGTTGGCATAAACTAAGCCTTCTGCACTTTGTGCTGTACCTAGTACTTAACTATGAGTTATGACCCAGAATTAACGCCCCCCCACCAACCTGTGTATACCTTTCTTCCTGTAAAACACAAGATGGTCAAGGCCTGGAGTTAAGGTCAAAGAAAAGCATAGGGAGTTGGTCTGAGCTGGCAGGGACCACAAGGGCTGGGGTCTACCGTATTTTTTCCTGGTGTCCCACAGGAGCAGTTCAACCCTGAATGACAATGGGAGAGAGGACTGGGCAAATACAGCATGGAAAATAAATTGATTAAAAAAAAATGACCTGGAAAGTTTTACATAGTGGTGACTATCCTTGCTGCTTTGTAAAAATTACCAATGGTTGATTCATGGTTTAAACAAAGAGAAGTACAGAGGCCCAAACGACTTTCTTCTTTTCTTTTCTTCTTTTCTTTCTTCTCAAAAATCACAATATATGTATTTTAAGTTAATAAATTTAAAAAAGCATGTGTAAAAAGAACATTAGTGTGACATATAGCTTTTATTTGTAAACATTGTGCACATTTCTCTATAGTATAAACAGAAAAGCTATTTATTCCTGACATTGAGGTATTTATCTAGTTAGGTTTGACCTATATTTTGTATTACTATAAATGCATTTGTCAATAGAAGGAGAGAAAACAATTTTCTTAAGGCAACCTGGTTTTATGACATGTGAAAGACTGCAAATGAAAATGACAAAACCCCATGTCAAATTCTTCAAGACCTGGCATATTTAGAGTGTGAAGGCATAAGGATACTTTGTAAAATAGGTAACAGTGGAACACAGCAATAACTTTAATGAGTGTGAAGATTTAACTCTAGAACAAGAGAACAAATACCCCAAAAGATACATACAATAACATAAAATGACAGTTTACAGAAAAGGGTGGGTATAGATGACATAAGTAGGAAAGGAAAGAAAATATATATAATGCAGAAAAATGTGGAGACATGACACAGATAAAAAGATAAAAGGAAGGATAAAGGCAGTGGGACAGAGGACTAGCAAATGACAAAAAAACAAATCCTAGAGAAAAAAGAAGGGATAAGATTTAAAAACGATAGTATAGAATGGTAATAGAAGGAATGCAAACAGAAAGTATTAACTATTTTATCATTTGCTCACCTTTTCATAAATATGCCTATTAAAATCCAACTTTTTCCGTTTGCATCTGTGTTTCTACATTTTTTCCCAGCACAAAACATATGTCTTTTCATGGTGAAGCAAAGTGCATATTGAATTTTTAAACATGAATTTGGTGGTGTTTTTTCACCAAGTTTTCCAGCACAAAAAAAGAAATTAGCAACATGGCAACATTCTAGAATGGATTTATTTTTCTTTAATAACCAGCTGGAAAAGTCCACTCATCCCTGCCTATCTCTTATGAATATGCTGGTGCTTTCTAAATAAATATGACTGCTAATAATAATGAATACATGACTAACCTAAAAGGAAACATGATTTCTACATGGAGATTTCCAAGCAGATTTCCATTTGTACTTTCTGAAGACCAGTAATGAGGTTTAATTCTCATGACATGGGCAGAGACAAATACCTGCCTTCCCCCAAACTGGCCTAGAAATAACCAACTCACTCACCATCCATTTATTTTGTTGGAATCTTTTTTTGGCCACAGCTTTATTGCACCAAATATAATTTAACAATAGAGAACACATATCAATAACGTTTTATATAAACAACATTGTAAACATACACATATGTAAAAATATAAACAGTGATGTACCATTAACTTTTATCCATTGCAAGGCCCCTGGCAATGGACCCAATTAGGTGCCTGCAATCGTACCAGCCACCAGCTACTTGTGCCTTCCAGCATGATAGGTACACTGGATTGCCTGCTTCCACCAATACAACATACCCTACCAGAGACCAATGCTCTTAGGGAGGAAGACCACCAACTTGGGACTTGGTAAAAAAACTCCAGCTACTCAATTAACTCTCCCCATTGCCAGAGACCCGCCGGCTGTGAAAATGGGCTATCCCCTCTCATCGCATCTTGGGTAGTCAGCCCAATACTCACCATTCCACATCAACTTAACCTGTGCCCCACTCACCCAGGCCACAATTGTAACTACTAGGACAATGGGTTAATAAAAGGGAGGGAGGGTGGGAATCCTTTTTTCTTGTTTTTTTCTTCCCAAAATTGATGCCCTCCTTAACTGTAAGTATGTAACTATAAGTGTTATAAAAAAAAACCCTTATAACTCCACCCCCCACTACATCACTAAACCCACATCTAATCCCCTTTCAGGCAGGTTTTGTCCCGCCCCTGTCATGTACCCTATGACAGCATGCACTGCCCCAGGTTTCACTTTAAAAAAATATACAGATACTGTTAGATCCAAAATTATGAAAGAAAATGGGGAGACAGGGAGACAGACAGACAGGGAGATCTGATAAACTGACTCGTGCATCTGTTTTGATAAATATTTAGTACGTGTGAGAAGCTCTGAGGAAGTCTGCTTTGGGACCAGGGAAACATCATCAGAGTGCAGAGTACAGCCAGAATGAGATGGCATGTAACATGATACTGATTAATACTGAATGAATTAAATTGACTAATAATCAGCCTTCTGCTCCTAAGTGCAATATAGTTTATGTGTTTGTTTTATTAAAGTGGTTAAACATAATGTTTAATATATTACAGGTGACAATAAACAAACTGTGCCATTTTGTTGAAAATTTCATGACTCAACAAAAATTGCCATACATTGTTAGAGAAGTGCCTTTCCACTATAACTCTTCTTCATAGGAAAGTTTTTTATTGTGCAAAGGACTTTTGGCCACTAAGAAATATATCTTCTAAAACAATGCAGCTCTCAGCACTATGCTTGCAATAATGTCTCCATATAACTTAAAGCTGGTCTAAATTTTAATTTAATGTCCCAAAATAAAATACATAAAACTCAAACAGTATTATCAATATATATATGTCAGAAAAATGCAGTCTTAGTCTGATTTGAACACTGGATCTTCTTTGTATTGATAATTGCAAGTTGGGAGCTCTTAGCTATACCCCATCCTAGATGATATCACATAAGTATCAGAACAGAATGAAAATGCTTGTTTTTTTTAAATGCATGGTAAAAACTTGGATTTGGGGAAAAATTAGGAACAAGCAAAACTGCGGATTTTGCCACAAATCCATAACAGGCACTCCCCACTAATTGCAGGTTTTAGGAGAAAACTGTCTGGGATCAGACAGAGGTTTAAGGCTATTGCTGATGAAAATGACAGCTTGAACATAATGTTCTCTAAAAAATCTCTAGAAATCGGTCTTAAGCGCAATTTGAGACAAAATCATAGGCAATAAAAGATATATTGATATTATATATTAATGTGTGGGGAGTGCAGTCAAGAATTTACAGCACTTGTGGAATGTTTTTGAACAGACCTGGAGGGATGTTACCCTTGACACAATGTATTGTGCAAAAAGGAGTAGTTTTATAAAATATTTAAAATTACTAGCTGGCGTTATATAAAATGTATGAATGAGAAAAAAACACTAAAAACACTAAAGAGTAACCAAACCTTAATACTGGAAAACAATCTATAATGGCACATGATAAGTAGCACTTTACCTTGGTTTCATCAGCACTCACTGAATATCTCTCCCTTCATATATCCTCCCAAATTGCCCCGAGTATCCCCCAACACAAACTCTGTGCACCATTCCTTTATTTATTTGTATTCGTCTTAGATACCCCAAGAGCAATAAGTTTCACGGTGATTCACAAGTGATACAATTAGATAATGTGATGCTGGACTAAGCAATCTGTCTGTGCCCAGTATCATGCTCATGTACTATATCTATATAGTGACAAGTAATTTATGCTAAACCTAAAGACATACATATTTAAACTATCTGGCCAATCGAAACTGCCTGTTGATCCAGAGGAAACCCATTTAAAGCCTGTCCAATTGCTCTCAAAGGTGAAGGGGTGTACTCCTTCCTGAGGGCTAAAAAGCTAACTTTAGTAATTATATTTTCTTACCTGGTAAAAAGACATCCACCCCCTACTTGATCAATAGTTTTTTGACTGCCAGTGTTACTAACTACCCCACCCCCCAAAAAAATAAAATTGGAAAGGTGTAGAAGAGGAAGGCAAATAAAAAAAACCTATAGAATTTACATAATCAAGACCAGTTGCATTCTATAACTTACCAATTGTGAACCACCCCTTCCTAATTTTACACAGGGAAACTATTTTAACATGAGTTCAATGACTGGACTTATTTTTTACATATTGTTTTATTATTTTTATGTTATTTCTTGTACCCAATAGGACAAATAGAGATAGTTAAATAGTTTTCAGAGTTTTGTTTCTTGGAAGAAGTTGTGGGAGGAGTTTACCAGAATACCAGTGCAAATATAAACACTCTATATCATTTCTGCATATCTGCGAGCTGAACCAAAGAGAGAAATAGAGGGGTTTGTTTATACAAACTGATTAGGAGGAAGTAGCAAGTGTAAATACAAAATTAACTGGATTAATAGCACAGTGCAAGTAGTTGAAGGTACATACCATTCACTGAATGGAAGCAAAAAAGGGTATTCCATTTTGTATTGTGTAGATCTTACTGCATTAAAGCTTGCTTTATATTTAACTACTTTGTTCTTCAGCAGTGCTTCAATTACTATTCTGTGCAGCTCACAAAATATTCTATAAGTACCTACAGCAGAGATTAAATACAAGGTTGTGGTCACTTGATGGACTGGTTTAAATTTACACTTGAACTCTATACACTTTGTACAGACTTTTAGTACCACCAGTGTGTTCCTAGAGATTTACAGATGCAGTCACTTGGATTTGTAAGTTAAATGCATCGTGACTCAGGGTTAATTGAAGAAACTGTGTTATCTAAAGTTATCTTAACTCATTTAATGCATTTAACCTTTTCATTAGCATACCAAAGCCCCATTGTTTTCAATGGTGAACTCTTTAATTGGATGGGATGCTGTGACACAATATTCTGTGCTAAGTGAGTTAAATGGGATAGATGAGTTATGTTATTCTATATCAAACGCACAATCCAAAGTGGCTTCATCTGTATTACACCGCAAAGCTGCTAACAATCTGAATCTGAAATTACTCCATCGCAAACCTGTCAAGGTCATGTAGAAGTCAATGGCAGATGCCCCTGAAGATGTTGAAGTCTGGATAGCATGATGAAGTCGAGTTGTTTACGGTGACAATTTGATAAAGTCGAGATATCACAGCGACTATTTGGTAAAGTGGAGAATTTACAACGACAATTTGATAAAGTTGGATTTTCCGAGAGTCAATAGTACTATTCAAATTGATGCTCAATTTTGTTCTGATGGTTTTTCGCTTATTGATAAGAGTTCAATTCGTGAATGGGAGTTAGGTCGACTTTGCTTTAATAAAAAAATTTGATTAATTTGAGTTTTAGTAAATAACCTCCTTATTGTTTTTTTTGTGCACAGGAGGAATTTCTTATTCCTTATTTTCTGGGATATGAAAATGGTGACCTTGTGTCAAGAGAAAATACTTCAGGAAATATATATCTTCACTGCTTCATAGATAGAAGTCACAGTGACAGCAAAATATCTGTTTCATTTTTCATTTTTACAAATGGTGTGTGTATATATATATATATATTTCTGTATTATATATATATTTATATACTATATATATATATATATATATATATATATTACAGAGAGTTCCTCAGTAGTAGAATACAAGCTATAACTGCTGCAGTAGCCGATGATGTATTTTTTTTTTTTTTGTTTTCCCTTAGCACCCTGTAAAATATGATGCGATTATATGATGGCATAGTGTTGGAGAACACATTATTTCTCAGAACCACAACTATTAATGTCACATTTGTAGCACAATTAGAAGTGATATCTTACCTTGCATTATTACCTTTAGAAGCCTCATCCTAAAAAAAAAAACAGCTTTTCTGTTTATTTTTAAAACAACACTGTATTCTAAAACCTTATGAATTATTAGAGATCTAATGGCTTTTTTTTTCCGGGTGACTGTAATTAGACTATAAATGCAGCCAGAAATATGTACTGCGTAATGCAATGTATCACTGGTGCACATAAAATCATTTTATGTTGCCTTAAAGTTTATTGCTGTTTATAAAGTTGGTCCTTGTTATTTAAATGGGAGGGGGACCAAGTCCAGTAGATGTTTCTTTGGAAAATTGCATGAAACCTATGCAACATATATAGTGTTCGTCTAAAGCTTTATAGCAGTATTTTATCATTTAAAAACATTTTCTGAAGCAGAGCAAATGTTATATTCCATCAGTATTGGGTTGAAAATACCACATTCTTAAACTCAAGAATTAATAAAAATTGAATTGCATGCGTTTCTTCAAGCAAATATTTTTATTAACCTAAATCACAAACGTAACCTGTAGTACTTAAAACACAGTAAAATACATGCTGTAGCTATAATACTGCTGTCATCCAAAAAAAATCTAGGCTTCATTAATGTCAGTCTCTGACATTACCTGGGACAGCAGCTGGGGACTCCTGCCACCTGGCAGACTCTAACAAGTAATGTGAATGCAGCTTTAAATGGCTTATCACTAATACTCTTTTGGGGACAGCAATAAAAGTCACTAACAGAGAAAATATGCCCAGTGTGGATATTTTTATTCTTTGCACATATTAAATATAAGGTTTGCAGACCTAATAAAAAGTATTATATGACTAATCTGCTAGCACAAAAATTATTGGTTGTTTATAGTTTCTTGCAGTACACAGCTTATGGACAGAATCTTACTTGGAAAAAAAAATATTTTGCAGCAAACAAAGCATGCAGGACTTTGCTATTAAGCCAACCTTACAAAAAGCTAAAACCAACTGCTCAAGTATTTGGGTTCTAACTCCCCCTGCCTAAGGGTAAGGCCACACGGGAAGATTTCGGGGAGATTTGTCGCCTGGCACTTGCACTAAAGTCGCCTGCGCCTATTTGCACGAGGCAACGCGATTTTCAAAGTCGCTCAAAATTGCCTCACGAGAAAATCTCGTTGCTGCATGTGAATAGGCGCAGGCGACTTCAGTGCATGATACTAGGAAGCCATACGGGAGATTAGTCACCTCAAAGACGTGGCATTTTGTCACCAGGCGAGTAATCTCTTCGAATCTTCTCGTCTGGACGAGCCCTAAATATACTGACATAAAAGGTGTAGTTTCTGGAGTGTAACCTAATCTTAGGTGCTGTGTATAAATAATGAGGAAAATAGCACCACTGGTCCTTGACCTTGAACCTGGATATTTACTGAACCTAACTATTTCTTTTGTACAATATAGGCAATTTACTGAGTAGTGTGGAGAAAGGCAAACATCTGGGGCAGACATTTATAAACACTGGGCAGATTTGCACCTGGGCAGTTACCCATGGCAATCAATCAGAAAGATTTGCTTTCCTTGTTCTACTTGAAGGTAGCTGAAAAAAATCTAATCACTGAGTGGTTGTTATGAATTTCTGCCCAGGTGCAAATTTGCCTAGTATTATGTACTTACACACTGAGCTAGCCAATGGAGAAATATGTAAAAGCTTCATCCCTTTCTGGCTGTGGTCCCTGCATTAAGGAGGGTGGGGAATACTAACCCCACACTATTTCTCCTTGGTGGATCACTGGACTGTCCTTAGGCAAAAGCACTGACTATGTCACAACCCTGGGATGTACTACCACAAGAGCTAACATTACTTGCTAAGTTTCTGTTGCATCTTCCTGGCATGCCAGTTTCACTAGGAACTGGTTAACATGAGGCTTTGTCAGGCTCTGCTGGGATTCGAGCCAGGGACCTTTGGGTTTCTGGCTTGATGCTCTATTCATTAGGCCAGGAGAGCAGCCGGTAGGGCTGTTCACTATAGATTTCCTGGCCTCTGCAGCCCCAGTCCAGCAGCAGCCTGATTGGTTGCAGTCAGCCAATCAGGGCTGGCTCAGCCCTATTTAAGGCCAGCCCTCTGTGCACACCTTGCTGGAGCATTATTTCAGGCCTTAGTACTGTGGCAGTGCTCCTGACTATTGCCTTGCCTTGCCTTGCCTTCCTTGTTCTACCTTCCCTTCTACCTTCCTTGTTCTGCCTTCCCTTCTACCTTCCTTGTTCTGCCTTTCCTTGTCCCCCCTGCCTTGTCTTGCCTTTACCTTAACCTTGTACTGACCTTGCCTGTTCCTGATTCTTACTTCCTGTGTCTGCTCCTTGTTTCCCCTCACCTTGCTTTCCAGTCTTCTTGCTCTCGCCCTTGCTTTCCTCTGCTCTTGCTCTCACCCTTGCTTTCCTCTGCTCTTGCTCTCGCCCTTGCTATCCACTCCTCCTGCTCTCGCCCTTGCTATCCACCCCTTCCCAGATCTATGCCCTCATCTCCCTGTTCCAGCCCACTCCTTCCCAGATCTACGCCCACACCATCCTGTCCCGATCCAGTACGTCTACTCCCTCTTCTCCCTGTTCCAACCTACTCCATACCGGTTTCCTGGGCACAAGATACCCTTGCCTTAAGGACTTGCACCTTCCCCTTCTGACTCTACAGCGCCCCCTACCCAATCCTTGACAGGCTTGATTTTGGACTCTTGTACTGATGCCTACCTCCACTGCAGGATGTCTGGCAGATGTCGCTTCTAATTATCTGGAAATTCATTATCCAAAATCCTTCAATACAGGAATGCCATTTACAGTGTTCAAAGTCTTCATTTTTTTTTACTCTTTATTTGCTAATTTTCTGCATCAGGATAGGGTCACACAGGGCCAAAATCAGCCTGCTGAAATACAAAGGTCAATTTCAGACCCTATTGCAGGCAACCTCACTCTTCTGTTTGCATCTGGAACCATTCTGATGACTCTGGCGCAAACAAACTCAACAGATTGTGGGGGGAAAAAAAAGACTTTGCATTTCACACCAAAATCTGCCAAATGTCTCTGTGTCTTTGTGAAGAAGACTTATACTTGCCATAGCATTTGTGTTAATAAAGGCCTCAAGGCATGATAGTCCATATTACATAGAGATCGCTCAAAGTCCCATGAATTCCTAATAGTAGATCCCACACCTGAAGTAGCTTTATATTGTTATTAATATTAATATGTTCTACTCTTTACAAGCAAATTGAAACCAAATGCAAGTGATATTTCTCAGCTACTGGGAAGCTGATTCCAATTTAGGCTCCTGGCACTAGTCCAGATGTTTTAGTGCTTCAACTAGCACAAAGCATAAAATAGTTTATGAAGCATTCAGAAGTCAAATACCCTATTAACATAAACGTGTAGTGAAATCAACTCATCTAACAATTTTAAGCTTGCTTACTTTCCCTCAATTTCAATGGACTAATCAAAGAAGGCGTCGTTTCCACTTTAATATTAGTACAAAATGAAATTATTTTCTTTATAAATGAACGATAGCATTCAAAATATATTGCTTAAGGGCAAAGGAATTATAACAATATACACGGAATTCACATAAAATCTAAAAATCACATCCATTCCTGCAGACATTCTCACACAGTTTTTCAAACTACTCAATTTCATGGTTGAGACTTATTTATTCATTTTTCAATGCCAAAAGGATGTTTGCTTTTCTTGCTCTACTTTTGCAACTGAAACTTAATATAACTTATATTTTTTATTCTTGTGTGGAGTGAGTATTTTTTACATTTGTTTCTTGTCAGTCCCCAAAATAACAATTCCTGGTCAGCAACCTATTTAAATAGCTAATGTACATAATATCTTTAATCTGTATAAAATGTGTATATATGTGTAATTCTGTAGAAGCTTCAGTGTTAACTAACTCAGGCTTACTTGGTTTGAAACATGGATACCTCAACTGCGTTAGGTGTGTGCGATAATTGCTAAGACACTGGGAAGTTGAAGGCAGAGCTGTCAAACCACCCAGGTTTTCCAGGAGTCATGCAGATATATATACTGGAGCGAGGTGGAACAAAGGTGTATAACTGGGTGTGGCCATGGTATAACAGGGTGGGGACAGTTTTGGTGGCTGTCCTTGCACTTGGTCAAAAATTTCCCAGGAATCATGCAGAAAACTATGTTTGCAACATGTTTATTCAAAAATGTTTTTGGATTTTAAATTTTGCCTTTATGCAATGTTGCAGTGGCTAAGAAAACTGTTAGTTACCTGGAACTTGCAAATCAGCCACTTTCTGGAGGAAATGGTTATTCATAAATTGATCTACATCTTTGCAAATATATTTTTGTTTTCTAATTGTTGTAATATGTTTACAAAACAAAGAAAACGCTTTTACTGAAGATCTTGAAATAAGGAGTTGTTAAAATTTGATTTGAGTTTTCTAAAAAAATTCAAATTGATTTTCAACATTTATCATACACTGGCCGTAGTTGAATTAGATTATTTGCCACCTAAAACCTGCAAAATTGCTGTTTTAGTCAATGGAAGACGTCCTGGGATCCTGATGTCCTGACATTTTTGTTCTGAGAAAAAAATTGGAGTTTTTGGGTCAATCCTATTGACCTGCGTTTGGAAATTTTATTTTTTTATAAATTTCAAGTTCATGGTAGTTTATGGGAGGTTTTATAAACTCACATTAACTTGAAATGCAATAAATGTTCCTCTAAGGAGGGTATTTACAAAATCTAAAAGTTAATCTACTGTTTTTATTAAAACAAAGTCAACCTAACTCCCATTCACAAATGTAACTAATTTATCAATAGAAAAAGACGTATGATTAACCCACCTTTTCATTTTACCAGAGTGCCGCCTTTTTTTCTTTTTTGAGCAATAATTTATCAATAACTCAATTGGAGTAAAAATATGAAGGTTGAGAGTGCGGCTCCTTTAAATAATGGTACTGGTATGATTGTACAGAAAAGGTACTAAAGGTTTCTAAGTTCTTTTCTTCAGTGTATACAATAAATTTGTTCTAGTGAATGGCATTATGAGCAGCAATCAGCATGGCTTTATGAAGGATATGTCATGTCAGACAAATTTGATTCCTTTTGAGGTAAGTAAGATACCCAACAATGGGGGAGTAGTAGACGTGATCTATTTGGATTTTGCCAAAGCATTTGATACTGTGCCTCACAAACTTCTTTCTAAACTAAGGTCTGGCTACAGGATTGGGTAGAGGGTGGTTTTAAATGGTACATACTCTGTTTGGAGTAAGGTTCTTAGTGGGGTCCCCCAGGGCTCTGTAGTGGGCCCTCTTTTATTTAACTTGTTCATCAATAACTTAGGGGAGGGTATTGTAAGTTATGTATCAGTGCTATTCAGCCCAATTAATTCCATCCAGGATGCAGCATCCTTGCAACAGGATCTTGACAAACTGGCAATCTGGGCAGCTAAGTGGCAGATGATAAAAATTCAGCTATGAGGAAAGACTGGCCAAGTTGGGGTTGGTCATGCTGCAGAAGAGGCGGTTAATAGGGGATACAATAACTATCTCTAATGCTTTATTTAGGTCCTTCCAGCTGAAAAGAGGTCACCGATTCTCATTAGTAGAGAGGAGGTTCCATCTAAATATTCGGGAGGGGTTTTTTACAGTGAGAGCTGTGAAGATGTGGAATTCTGTCCCTGAATCAGTTGTACAGGCTGATACATTAGATAGCTTTAAGAATGAAGTGGATGGCTTTTTAGCAAAGGAGAGAATACAGGGTTATGGAACATAGCTCATTGAACAATTTGGCCCAACGACTGGTCCAATTGCCATCTTAAAGGGATTGTACTGCCCCAGCAGTTAAAAGTTCATCATATTAATGTATATGATTATTGTTTATATAGAGCTATAGTAAACTGATTTCTCTGTTGTCAGTTTTAGCTACTTTCAAATGGTATTATACCATGGATGAAACCCTCCTCTCAGGGGTAAGCACTTGCAGCGGGGTGGAGGAAGGATGTAGTGGAACTGTAACCAAGTGCAAGTGCACAATAAGATGGGCACCAGTGATTCTTTATGCTTAACCAAAACAATATTTATTGAACAGTAGAGCAATCACCACATACTGTAGGAGTAAAAGAACGTAGTCATAGAGCACATAGTATATATGAGCGCATCCTCACAGCACCACACATGGGCCGGATCCCTTCAGGCAAGGGGTCATGGCAGCAGTAATTCAGCTTCGAATACAGAAAGGTACGAACCAGGTTTCAGTCTTTTCACTAAGTGGAACCTGGGGGGCATCCACAATTTCGGGGCCACTTTTCTTAATAGGCATACACTTCCACTGTCATTCCCCCCCGCCAGCCTTAGCAAACTCGCACCAGGAGGGAGTTCCCGGTGCCTGTTTGCTAACGCTGGCATGGGGCATATTTTAAAAAAAAAGTGGTGCCTTTTACGCATTGTTATGCTGCCACCTAGTGACCAAAGCTATTCGGCAGTCTCTGTATTTCCTTGTTTGTAAACCCTCCTCCTATTCCTGCCTTAAGCTTGATGTCCGTTTCTCCCATCATCCTCTTGTGTTCCTGCCTTTCATCAGAGAGGAACTTCAGCTCAGATGTTAGGAAAGGAGTATTCTTTTTGACCTTCAGCACTTCATTCATTCATTCACTGCTATTCACCTCAAAAAAGCACCTTTGTGGACTACAAGTGACTGGTGACTTCAGCTATCTGGCAAAGTTTGCCCTCAGTGTTTGTTACAGCTCCATACAGGCCCAGCAGAGAGGTCTCACGGGGATTCAGCCATTATTACAGGAACTGGAGTCAGAATAGGGATACTGTCATGGGAAAACGTTTTTTTCAAAATGCATCAGTTAATAATTCCAGCAGACTTCTGCACTGAAATCCATTTCTCAAACGAGCAAACAGATTTTTTTTTATTCAATTATGAAATCTGACATGGGGCTAGACATTTTGTCAGTTTCCCAGCTGGCCCTGGTCATGTGACTTGTGCCAGCACTTTAGGAGGGAACTACTTTCTGGCAGGCTGTTGTTGTTCATTCTCAATGTAACTGAATGGAATGCAGTGAGACATGGTTTTTTACTTTTGAGTTCAGTTCTTAGATCTACCAGGCAGCTGTTATCTTGAGCTAGGGAGCTGCTATATGATTACTTTCCCATTGTTCTGTTGTTAGGCTGCTTGGGGGGGTGTGATATCACTCCAACTTGCAGTACAGCAAGCGTGACTGAAGTTTATCAGAGCTCAAGTGACATGACTTGGGGCAGCTGGGAAACTGACAATATGTCTAGCCCCATGCCAGATTTCAAAATAAAATATGAAAAATTATTGTCTTTTATCAACCAAACTTACACTGTACAATGTTACTATGTTACATCTGCCATTGACATTGACATGACCTTGATAGGTTTGAGATGGAGTATTTTGAGATTCAGATTTTTAGTAACTTTGGGGTATAATACATTTATAAAAATTCTAGTTTTTTTTCTCTAAAAATCAAGGTGTCCCCTTCATTAACCTGACCAGAAAAATTTGAGGTTAAATAAATAGGCCAATGTCTTCCAACAGACACAATACTGCACATTTTATTTTTTTACAGATTTTTTAACTTTTCATTGTTTTACTTTATGAAACTTTTATTTAATTACCCAGATAGTGTGTTACATGTGCTGGTCTATTCTAAACAATTTATCAATTGATTTTAATTTTTTTTATTTCATATGGTTTATCATATATCATACTCTTTCTCATCTACAAGTGAAAATGCTATAGGGTGAATGGCTCTAAGGAGGGAGTACATTGGGGAAATATGTATTCACTGCAGGCAATACAAGAAATGTCAGCTAACAACATATCATCAGGGAGATAATAATGCAGTCAAGGCAATTTAAAAATTGTATTCCAATTGACACCATAGAGTAACATGAAATATGACCTTCAATAAGCTAGGGCTACATCACCAACTCCCTGATGACTGACAGTTACCTAGTTGTTGCATGGAAATATATTGTTTGCTTTGTGTTGTCTTTTTGCTTGAATTCAAATAATATTCACTGCTATCCAGGTGTGCTTTTTAGCCTATAATTTTCAGTGGTAGAGTGAAGATTTCCGCACACGCAACACCTATGGGAATTATTAGACCTAAATGCGATTAATAAGCTAGAGACTCAGGAGACTTTTGTTCATTCTTCCCATGTTGGTTTAGATATGAGGATACAGAGCTTTGTTTGCTTATGATTTTCTAAGAACTGATGACTTTCCGGTCACTGGAATTTAATTTGGAGTACCTATTCATGTATTAACATTTTACACAACGTTTGACTCATAGGTAATTATTTGTCTAAGCATTGAATTGAAAACAACAATAAGAAAGGGTAGATGGATTGGCACATAGGCAACCAGTGAAGCAAAAAAATAAGCAGAAAGCCACTGCAAACCTATAAACCCTTAATGGCATGCACAAGGGATATGTATGCCCCATCCTGGAGTTATTTTATTAAATGGATAACATGAAAAGGAGCCTTTGGGCTGTGCCAACATGCTTACCAGGAGTGCTTGTTGATTGTATTGTACATTAGGAGAAAACCAGGTAAGAACCAGAAAACAAGAAGCTAAACCTATTTGTAATGTAGGTGGGCTGGTGGCCTTGCAGTATACATGACAGTTGCCATGGTGTTTTAGAGGTTTGTTGTATCCATGTTTTGCACATTCTGTTTAATGTAGATTTTGTATTCACTATATGATCACCGTTCCTTGTTCTGTTAAACTTTCATAAAGATCAATAGGAAAGGTGGGCTGGTGGCCTTGTGGAATACATGAAAGTAGCTGTACCATATACAAGGCTTGCACAGGAGAACATGCCATCTTAATAAAATAACGTATCCAGGGCCGGAACTGGGGGTAGGCAGAGTAGGCGGCCGCCTAGGGCACAGTCATTGGGGGGGAGCACTTTTGAAGGGAATAATTTTTTTTTGTTATTTCTTTAAGTTTTAACTTCGCCCCTGTCTCCAGCAGCAGCGTTCTGCTCTACTTCAGTCCCCACCTCCCTCTTACTTGCCCTTTGCCTGATACAGATCTGGGGCAATATTTTTGCTGCTGCTCTGGTACAGGCTGGTGGCACAGGTACAGACTTGGGGGGCAATGGCTGGTACAGACTTGTGGCACAGGTACAGACTTAGGGGGGCAATGCTGGTGGCACAGTTACAGACCTAGAGGGCCAGCTGGTGGCACAAGTACAGACTTAGGGGGCAATGGTTGGTGGCAGAGGTACAGACTTGGGGGGCAATGGCTGGTTGCACAGATACAGGTTTGGGGGGGCAATGGCTGGTGGCACAGTACAGACTTGGGGGGGGCAATGCTGGCGGCACAGGTACAGATTTGGGGAAATATTTTGGGTGCTGCTGACACAGGTACAGGTTAGGGGCTGGCTGGCACACATACAGTTTGATTCATTAATGTGCTATAAGGTTTCTTTATTTAAGAAAAATTAATAGGTGGGAAATTGTCATATAGAACAGGGATGGGGTGATTGTACCCCTTGTCTAGGGTGCCAAACTACCTTGGCCGGCCCTGAACGTATCTAATTATGCCTCATGTTCTTTTCTCAGCAGCTCTGTGTCTATAAACTACTACGGTCCAATGTGGTTTTGGAGCAATATGATTTTCCAAATAGCTTGACTGATAGTTGATAACACAATCAGACATTGGTCAGGAAGACCATATTTTTGGGAAAATACATGGGCCTAAAACTGACATGGGCCTAAACCTGCCACGGTTTGAGAATAGTCCAAATCAGCAGGCAATATGGACCCATTTATGAACAGCATAAGAAACAGCTCTCTACATGACAAGTCTAATTGTAAACAACATATTTTATGTTTCCATTTTGGACCTTTTACAAACTTCTAAGACTTTGTTAAATACATTACATTCAGATCCATCAATCAATATGAATTCATAAAAAAAGGAATATTTTAACCTATTTGATTATAATAAGGCATTCATCATAATGTACCCAAAACCTGAAACAGAAAAGGCTTGCATGGCTCTTTAGATGGGAATACATAAAGCTTCAAGTTGAAAAAGTCTTTTAAATTGGGTTGTTTCCTAGACAACCAATTTTTACATTGCATTGCTGAACCAGCTGTTACCAGCTTAAATGTCTTCATAATTTCACTAATAATATACACTGAAATGTACCTTTTGAGTTCAAATAAATGTCTTAGTACAAAAAAAGCATTTTAACAGATTACAGGCACCATGTGTTTTCATCAAGTTTCTAGAATTGTAAATAATTTTATTAAGGCGCAGTACTGGTTTGACGGCAAAATATTTGGAGAATTTGAGATAACTGATTTATATGAAGATGCTTATATATATATATCTCATTATATGGCCTTTGCTAATGATATATCAAATATTGCACAACACAATTATAATTGCACAACAGCTTGCTATAGGAGTGAGTGTCAGGCATGGGGTAGTTATCAGAGCAGCCAGAGGCTCCACTGAGGAGAGAAGAAAGGGCTGTTACTCTGGGTGTCCCCTGTCAGCATAGGGACTCAAGTGGACAGACTTTTGAAAAGAGAGGTTTTTGGGGAACACCAATTCGAGAGCATTCTATTGGACTGTACACTTGCTAGTGAGTACAACAGTGACCTTTATTAATGCCCTGTCTATGCCTAATACAGTCAAGGAAAGTAACTATTAAATTACTGTGAAATGATTGTATTGGACCCTTTTGAAGTAACACCTGACAGATCCATATGAGCATGAGAGTATAACCTTTCCTCAATCCAACAGCGATGACCTGAAAGTTAAAGGGAATTGTAACTTACCAGGTCAAGTAATGGAAGCTAAAGGTAGTGTCCTTTATACCAAAACCTACCGTTTATAAATAGCATTACAAAATTTAATTTGGTCATCTACATCCACTACCATTTGCCTCCATTCTTGGTTCCTTTCCATATGGCGAAGACAAGACAAACAAAGATATGTAACTGCAATTCTAACCAATTTATTATTATGTACATCAAAATTAAATCAATACATTTTTATAAATGAAAATCCTAAAAGGTGTCCATCACACAGCAGCCACCTGTGCTTTTTAATGTAAAAATAAAGTGGTTTTTACTACTCTACATTTTTTTTCTTGTTCTGGAGTTTGTGGAGTTCTGCATTGTGCAGGCATCCTGAGTCCTCTGCAGACCACTGGAGATAGTAAAGAGAGTAGGGGTGAGCCCGAATAGTTATTACATAACACAGAAAATTGTCTTTAATTCCCATTAAATATTTTGATGAAAAAAGTCCTAACTTTTTAATAAATTTATCTGCCTCTGTTTCAAAAGAGTTCAGAGCTCTTGGTCTGCTTTTTTTCTGAATGTTGCTTCCCAGGAGATGTCATTTCAAGGAGCAACCAATGTCTTTTCTGCAGTCTGCAGTTTTCCGTGTTTTTTTTATGCTGTTTCATTGCAGGGCTATGAAAAACCATATAGCGAGGGTTAAAAACTGGGAAAATAGAGTCTCATCCAGGGAAACATTTAGTAAGCTATTAGTTCTGGGAGCTCCAGGTAGGCCAGTTTTACTATAGACTTACAATGGTATATGGCTTTCTTGCTTTTGTTAAATATTAATTATCGTCAGTTGAAGGGATTGTTCACCTTCAAACAACTACTGTAGTTGTTTTCAGATAGATCACCAGAAATAACGACTTTTACTGTCTATTTTCTATTTGTAACCGTTTTTCTAATATTGAAGTATAAAATGTAATTTTTCACCTTCTAAAGCAGCTCTGGGAGGGGGGGGTGGCTGACTGTTCTAAACTGATACATTTAATGGATACATTTCTTATCTGTGTCCCTGCTGAGCAGAATCTCTGGGTTTCATTACAGACAGCTGTTAGACTTGATACAATAGTTGCTAATACTCCAGAGATGTTGCTGAGAAATGTATCAATTAAATGTTGCAAAATTGTAACAGTTTAGAGTCTGCGCCTGAATTATTGAGCTGCCAGACTCAAACACCAGAGACACGAACATTCAACTTTAAACTTAGATTTTGGAAACACAGTAAAACATAAATAATGGAAAGTAATTGAAAAAAATCTTTATTTCTGGGGAACAATTTGAAAACAACTGAACAGAAAAAAGTGTTTGGAAGGTGAACAACCCCTTTTATTATTGTATTTCAAGATCAACACATTTCTGATCCAGGACCTACAGTATATAAATGTCAACTAGAATTATGAAAGGTAATTCTAAGTACATAGTAGTAGCTTTGCTAAAGTAGCTCAATTACAACTGGGAGCTCTTTCTTTTGCAGCTTCATGAGATGTAATCTGATGAGATGTAGTTGTGGCAGGGGATTTCAGTGCAGCCTGCCTCTTGCAAACAATGCTGCATCCAGTATAATCCCATAGGGCAGGCAGTACGTACAGGACCCTGCTTTGTGCTAGCCTACTGCAATGTCCTAATTATTACCTCTAAATGATACGCACTTACAGTGGCGTAACTACCAGGGGAGCAGGGGGTGCAATTGCACCAGGGCCCGCTCCCTCTTGGAGTCTAGGAGAACTCCAATGTGCAATTCATAGGGGGAAAACCCGAGCGGGGGGCCCATTTACCAATCCTGCACCAGGGCCCACCAGCGAGTAGTTACACCACTGCGCACTTATATGCTGACCCCTGCATACCTCTCAGTATTACAGTGCTGACAAATACATAAAATCTATACTCATTAGACATGTCTATGGAATGCTTTGTACAGGGCAGGATGCAAAGGGTAAAAAACATAGCAAGTTTTATTTTTTGCACTTGGCACCCTGCCTGGTCCTAAGTAAATGAAGCCTTGTATGTATGTATAAATACCAAATAGAGATTATAAACTTGTGAAATCTCTAGAATAGTGAACATCAGTTCGATATAAGGGAACAAATACTTGTTCAAACAGAGCATTGATAAGTAACCTCCTATATTCCATATGATAACAGCACTTCAGGGTAAAGGAGAGCAGGGAGCTGTGTGCAAACAGTGAGATAAATAACAGCTGCAAACACATAGGGGCACATTTACTAAGGGTTGAATTGAAAATTCTAATTTCGAAGTACTTTTTGGCTACTTCGACTATTGAATATCCCAAAATTCTATTTGAATTGAAAACATTCGAAAATTTGAATTTTGAAGTACTGTCTCTTTAAAAATATTCGATTACGACCTCCACCTTAAAGCTGCCGAATTGCCATTTTAACCTATGGGGGACCTCCTGGAACCTTTTCAATTATATTTTCAAAGTCTTGGAAAATTGAAGGATTTTGCCAAAAATCTTTCGGATCGTTGGAATCGAACGATGCATTCGAATGATTTTTATTCGATCAAAATGGACCTGTTCAGTCCATTTTTTTTATTGCAAAGGCCCTTTAAAAAATGTTATGGTCAGATTTCAACGTTTTTTTAACTTCAAAATTCAACCCTTAGTAAATCTGCCCCATAGGGTTGGTAGTTATAGGTGGACAAGAACTTGCAAGAGAGCTTGAGCATAAGAGTTTTATGTCTCCATGCCACATGCATGTAAGGACCAAATTCAAATCTATAACTTGAAATTATTTGCCGTCTAGTTTTTATGTTGTCAACGCATCAAAAGCAGCATAATCATAATTTCAAAGCATGGGCAAGTGATGTTTCATATACAATATTCTCAAATGGAGTCCCTAACAAATATTTGGTCAGGGACCCCCTTAACTCATAATTAATTTACAGTACCTGAAAACATTGCTGTTTTCAACCATTATTTCAAGTTGATCTAGAATTGCAAATAAATGTTCACCACAATACCCACCCTAATTGAACTTCATGCTAGTCTTTAAGAGTATGTTTAAAGTGGTATTTGGACTCTAAATGTTATCATAAATAGAAACTGATATACAAATAAGGTGTCATCTGTTGGAAAAGAGCAGTAAAAGCCTTCATTAATATACTGATGTGGAACTGAACTGAAAGCTGTAGGGTAATGGTAGTAGGCCAGATTTCTGAGGGATTCTACTAACTATAAAAGGAATCATATATTTTATATATATATATATATATATATATATATTGATATATATCGATATCCTGACCCATCTGAAGCCCCCATACATGGGAGATAAACTGTGAAATTGGTCTAAATGACTTTATCTGCTTGTGTATGACCACCATAATACCCTAGCTATAAAAGATTGTTTTCCCCTAAAAAACCTTGACAAATTTTTTTTTTATTTAATTAATTTAATAAATGTTACCCCAGATGTAGACATAACATTGAAAAAAAGCATTAGAAGGTGCACACTCTTAAATAGAAAATACTTATCGTTAATTTGAG
>CM044441.1:102735939-102771454 GCA_024363595.1 Xenopus borealis
GAAAAAAAAAAAAAAGAGCAACAATATTCACGACAAAATCAAGCATCAATTTGTACTGTACAACTTTTCCCTGTGAAAACAGAAATTTTTCAGATCAGCAGAAGAAAACCCAACATTTTTCATATTATCCAGTGCAGATCAGGATGTCAAGAAACAACTACAGGGACATCTGCTACTGACTTCTACATGACCTCGACATGTTTGAGATGGCATATAGGCTGATACGTTTTTTCCCTCCTAAAAACCTAGAAAAGAAAAAAATCAAGGTTTAATAAATGGCCCCCTTAAAGTTTGGAAATCCAAATTACAGAAACAATCTTTATCTAGGATATTATCCAGCATTCTGGATAACAGGTCCCATATCTGAAAGGTTTTAAAGTTGATTTTCAGTGTAATTGCAATTGAAGTATAGTGTTGATCCCTTTCTTTTCTATGGATCTGACTCTTAAAACAATGTAACAGGAATCAGAATCCCTCTTTTAATCAGCTGACTTGCAAAAGCTCCAACTTTTTTGGGCTAGGCAAGCACAATTGGTTAGAGTGTCCAGCTAGTGATATGAGCATTTACACAGCAGGGCAGGGCCTTCGCCAAGTGGAAGCTTTCCCTTTAAGAGGTAGTTGAACTATAATACACAGGCAGCTGTACATAAAAATAGATTAATTGGACACCAGGAGGTTCTTATGGTGAAAAACAAAACAGATGCTTATTAGCACAAGGCAATAGCCACAGGTTTACTCACATATGAGGAGCATTAGCATATCACATCAGGGAGTAGATAGTTGAGGCAGATAAAGCATTATGAAGACTGTTACTCACATACGGCATAGTAGTCAAGTGTACATCAATTCCCAAGGCAATTTACCTTTAAGTGGTCTTGATCCATCCAGTGGAGTGGTTAGGGAGACAATGCTAAGCCTAACACCCTATCTGCTGTGGTCCCTTCACTAAAGGCATACAGGGAAGCCTTGTGGGAAGCTACTCCCTGCTTCTTGATCCTTGATGGAGCATACAGCTGCTCTTGCTGTATAAAGCTGACTATCTTACTCTCCTAGAGAGTCTATTAAAAAACTCCCTGTGATAGCTGGCCTCATTCACAGGGTTTCCTGGTCCCCGACTCAATCACTGAAGGTTCAGGTCCCTTCAGGGCAATGGCTTTACTGGGGCCTTAGTGATCCCAGGCAAAATGGAAACACCTAACTGCAAGGACACCAGGAGCCAAAGAGGAAGAGGCCACTCCCTGTCCAACACTATAAAGATGTGTGGCAGGAAGTGGTTATTACACCCTTTGGCCAATAACTAGTGGTGTAACAGTGACATGCTACAGGGACTTAGACCCAATAGCAAAAGGGATAAAGAAAGGCAGGGGATTTAACTCTATAGGGATTTGTAAAACCTATAGGTTTCATGAATATTTTGCCCACAATTCTTTGCTACCTGTAAGATTTCTACTGTCAACAGATATTTAGTTCTATACCTTAGGGTACTATTTTTTTTTTTTTTTTTTTTTTTTTTAAACCTCACTTTAAATACTTATACAGTACTTAATATTCATGACTATGGTACATTTGATTATGTACTGTAATTTAGTTTTGTTAAGGTATGCATCTACTTTCTAAATGTGTTTATAGAAAATCCAGTCAATTAGCATTATTCTATTTGAAATGAAAATGAACAAGCCAGAGCAGCTCATACTACTTTACAATGCCTTTATAAATGGCACAGTTTCACAAGTACGTCACTTGAGCTTCCTGAATAGACCTCATGGATGCTGCAAAGTTAATATGTTGGAAAGATAAGCAGAGTGGCATATACTGAAAGAAATGTCTCAGCTTTTTTTCCTTGATTTAATTTATGTTATTTTCTTGTCTCACTCAGACACATTTCAGTTACAATTAACTTGTTAATTGCATTCATTTTTCATCGACTATAACTAAAATATAAACCATTGCTCATATGAAATCAGTATGACTTTTGATTATGTTTGTGTTTGGGTAAATAAATCAATGTCTTCAACTATATTTCTGCCTTCATAATAAGGAAGTAATCATGGGATTGTGATTTCCCTTTGTTTAGAGAAAGCCCATTTCACTTCTGTTGCCCTTGAACGTAAGTCAAATTTTTTCTCTGCTTCAGCATTGGCAGCTAAATAAGAAATATGAAGAAATGCAACTATCATTCCTGTTGGGAATTAGTCACCTAAACATAAGTTAAAGGATACCTACACCTTAAGATCAATTCCATATTTCCATATGAAAAGTTGCTTATAATAACAAGTAAACATTCCAATTGACTAAAAACATATTCTGTACAACCAAGTGTGATTGTTTAAGGTAAAAAAGCAAATAGAATACAAAGGCAATTTGAAAACTATTTGGTATGAATTAATTTGATTTTCAAATGTCTGAAAGGAAAATTAAACCACAAAACTTAGTGTAAGTGTAGGTTTACTTCAACGCAAGTGTATATGTGAATAATATACTTTCTTCTAATCTCTATGTAGTTGACTGCGCTCTGGGAGTATGGTTGCAGGCTTCTTACTCTCAATGAGCACCCTCCACCTCAGGAGCAGTAAATCAGGATAATTACGGGATTAATGAGATAGAAGCCAAACTTGCAGTGCTAGCTGCTGAAAGTGCTTTTATTCCCACAACATGTTTCGGGCTCAAGGCCCTTTATCAAGTGTTCTTACAAATAAGTGAACCACACACATTTATACATAATTGAATATAGATCCTCCCCTTAAAGGGGTGTGCATTGTCCATGAGTGTCCAATAAATGTCTCTTTAGTCCATTATTCAGATGATGTAATCCACCCTTTGTGTACCTACAAGTGATTAATATAAACCGTTAAAACAATAAAATCATAGGGTACTGCCTACTTTTGCCTGCCCTATGTTTCTCACACTTGAAGATAAACATATTACAGTTGTTTTACTATTAAAGTAATTCATAGTTGCCCATCTTACCATTACGCAGTAATCTAGTATTCATTATGTAGCATGTAGTATTGCAAATGGGGCAACATATCTACCTGAAAAGGAAACAGAAATCGCATTAAACTACTAGCTTTTACAATGTTACAATAAAACTTTTTATTGCCTAAACACCCTCACCAGGGTACAAAATGGGAACAGTTGCAGTATTTCAAGTGTTGCAAATTAATTTGTAACAAACACACTTTCTGTAAGACGATTTACAGATAACATTTTACGTTCCAACTATCATTTAGACCTTGTGGATATAATGTGTTTAATCTTTTGATCCAGAACCCTTCTTTTTGTAATAAGTGTTTCCTCATGTCTCCTCCTCTCTGTGGGGCCTGAACTACTTCTAATACCATCCATTTTAATTGGGTTTGATTATGGTTTGCAGTGTTAAAATGCCTTGATACTGTGGTATCGATAGGGGTCCCTTGTTTGAAATTACGAATATTGCCCCGATGTTCTTTAATTCTGGTTTTAATACTCCTGCTTGTCTGACCTATATAACATTTACCACATGGGCATTTAAGTAAATAAATAACGTTTTCTGTATTGCATGTGGCATAATGCTTTTATTCGGGTCCCCTGCGTTGGGTGTCTCACTGTTTCCCCTTTAATGATTGAGGAGCAACATATACATCCCATACAGGCAAATGTGCCTGTTTTCGGTGATCCCAGGAACCTTTGGGTGCCTGGATTTTTTGGGGGGAACACTTCTGCTGGGCATAGCGTGTCTCTTATAGTTTTGCCTTTAGCATAACTAAATAATGGAGACGTCGGCATTTCTTGCTTTAAGGTTCTGTCCTGTAAAAGTAAAGGCCAGTACTTAGATACAATCCTTTCAATTTGCTTGCTATGGTTACAGTATTGACTCACAAATGGTAAGCAGCCCTTTTTCTTTAGCTCTTTTGGTTTATAACTCAATAATTCGTTCCTTTTCATACTTTTAGCCATACTCTGATGGTATGAATTAATTTAATTTTCAAATGTCTGAAAGGAAAATTCAACCACAAAACTTAAGTGTAGGTTTACTTCAACGCAAGTGTATATGTGAATAATATACTTTCTTCTAATATTACTCTGCACAGGTTATGTATTGTTTCCGGGGATTCTAGTTTGGAGGATGAATTACAGATTAAATTGTATCTGATCTAAACTAAAAACATGTAACAAAAATTAATGCCTATTACCGCATCAGTTATCCAGTAGAAACATCTGTTACCAAGACAGACAGATGCTGGTGGTGACATATTGTTGGCATGGTTCTTTTTCCAACTGCAAAAATAACTGCAACAGAAATGCATAATAATTTAATAACAAATATTTTTTTATTGGTTTCATTCCCATACGGTCTCATTTTCTGAAGAGGAGAAGTCAGTGAGATATGTTCCCTTTTGGGAGCATGTTTAGTAACATAACCACAGTGAGCTTCAATATATGGCCATATTAGACCCTTTAAATTCTTTATAGACAAGATTTTAACAGTGCATTCATCTCAACATTTACTATAGACATGGGACCTTGTATCCAGACTGCTAAAGAATTTCCAGATAAGGAATACCATACTTGTACTGTAATCTAAATAAATGTGCACTCTTGTGATAGATAGTTGAAATGATGGGTTACACTTGGGTAAAGTTTAGAAAAAAATAACAAAAGTGGTGTAAAGTCGGTAAAATGGTAATAAATACTGCAGTAAATGGTGTTCCTCTGCAGCACCATCTATTCATCCATCTATAATATCTATCTATTTATTATAAAACCATATAAAATAAATCCTCGCCCACAAGTCTTATCTTGGTCAATCAGATTCTTTTAATACAAAGCCAATGTTTTGGAAGTCTAAATAGACAGATAACCGCAACCCTCTATGGTCATCACCGCCAATAATTTACAGTGTACGTGTATATTAGTACAAGTCCGATCCATAGCATGCACAGTATGGGATTGCACTTCAGAGGGGTTTGTTGACCAAGTCAGATCACCCCATTAATTGCACAATAGATCATTTCTATCTAATCCAGATCAGAATATTTTGGATGCTGTAAAAGTAGATATGGTCAAAATTTCCATTGCAGGACAAACATACACACATCACCATCAAGTATATAATATTTGTATTGAGTCACATAGCATGCTTTATATATTATATCTACTACAGTAACTATAATAGAAAATAATGAATTCATTATAGTGAACTTAGCTCTAGGGTTAGGTCCAGAACTGCTGAGTTGAAGCTAAACTATGTGTAGCTGTCTCACATTCACTAACAATCTGATTTGGAGAATTTTGCATGAATTATAGGAAGAAAAGTTTATGTTCTCAGAATATTTGAGATTTTGGATTACTAGATACAGTGTCTTGCTGTCGTTTTAAACATACCTTAAAACTACTTAAAAAAAGGGTGGTGGTGATTTTGGTGATTTTATTATTCATTTGGAATATTATTCATTATTATTCATTATGGTTTAATGCTAAATTATCATGAATAACAATGCACTCTTTAATGATTACACACAAGAAAAGCAAAGCCATAAATAAAGTAGAATTGCAGGCTTAAAGAAGACTCTATGGGTAATGACAGTTCCTAGCTCTCTGGATAATGGGTTTCAGAAAATAGATCCCATACCTGTATCCATGTCCTTTTAAAATGTTCTTAGAACAGAGTCTGCCAGATGCTAGATATTAAACTTCCACAATCAACATGTTCCACACATCAAACCAGCAGCCCAGTTATAAATACCTAACAGCAAAGATCATTAAGCACTGTACACAGCTTGCATCTCAAATGTTATTAGGCAAATCTACTAATTAAATTAATGAATTACATCTTATTGCTGGATTATGCCATAAGCGGATAAAACATGTCCCCATATATTATATGATATTTTACTGTCATCCTGTGGCATGAGAAGCACAGGCCGGCTGAGATAAATATTAGAACATGCACATTTCACATTTAAAAGAAAAGCTGGGAGAAATGTTTGTTCCTGGGTTGGATTTTTTCTTTATAGTAACCCTGGAAACACAAGTGCAATTCAGTGAACCCCCTTAACAGATGTGGATAATTAACAGATAGCGTGCCGCTCATAGATAAAAAATATAAAAACACAAGATACTGTGCTGTGCAGGTAGAGTCACAGGTAGAAAGCTACAATTACTAGTGATGAGCGAATCTCCCCCATTTCGCTTCGCCGAAAAATTAGCGAATTTCCAGCGAAATTCTAGAATTGGCGAAAAAATTCGCGAAACAAAACGAGTCACGTTTTTGACGCGCGTCGCATCGTTTTCGTTGCGTCGTTTTCGACAAGCGTCGCAACGTTTTCGATGCGCGTAGCGTGTCGTTTACGACGTGCGTCGCATCGTTTTCGTCTCATCAAAAACGAAGCGCGACTCGTTTTTTTTTTCGGCTAATTTTTGTAATTGTTAGTGAATTTAGGCGAATTCGCCCCTGGCAAATAAATTCGCCCATCACTAACAATTACATAAATAAAAAATAAATACAGAAAAGGAGGATACTCCAGGCAATTAATGCATATAGGTACATATCAGATATTAGGAACTCAGAACAGAGAAAACCCAGGAGGTGCAGCCACCCAAGGCAATGGCATCTGTTCATCTCCCCCCACTCATCAACAACATTACACTACCTTTTACCCCAGTTCTCTATGTCCATTTGGGCAGACCCGGACCTGCAGACATTCTATATGCCCACCCTCTCCCTGCTACCTAGCCCACTCCAACCTATCTCTGACTCTAATCCCCACCCAGGGATCCATAAGAACTGGAAGTGACATTACTGCAGCCAGTCAGGGTACCTGTGGACTGCCCGCATGGTCAGGGAATCAGGTATTTGTAGCCTGCCTGCTTACCTGACCCAATAGAGGACTCTACCCCAGTTAACTCATCTGTTCCAAGCCCCACTACCCACCCTGCTCGCTCTTCTGCACCATTATTGACAACACTTGCTGTCCAATAACCATAGGGCCAGAGTTAGAGGAGGCAGTAAAGCCATGTGTGTAAGGCCTTCATACCCCCACCCCATGTCTGGTAATAATATAATATTTTTACTGCTTGGTGGGTGGGAAACAAAATGCCCCGAGTCACCATTCATTTCAGTGCAAATCACCTGTGTACAAATGTTTACATGCAGGTCATTCTAATGCATGTTGAAGTGATAATCACCTAACCCACAAGTTCATCTACTGTATAGGTAGAGGCATTTCACATAAGAATGATTTGGGGGCAATTTAGAGTATTTTGTTAGCTGCCCCCTGAGCTGGAAAACTTTTAGGCACAAGTAAACTTATTTATTATAGAAAGTCTATGTGCAGATTTTTAGTGTGTGTTTTAAAGTGCTATAGTGAAGAAGCTAACCTCAGCGAAACACGTCAGGTATCTCCCCCTTGCCATCTGTGCTACCTGCTTTCCCTTATTTCTCTCCCCAATTTGAAATGTCCATGTATTTGCCTTTGCATTTTGTTTTTCTACACAGAACTCTCTACCACTTTCATGTCTTTCTACCAACTTTCATTTAAGCAGGTTATTTCTCATGCTACTTCTAATTTTTTTCACGACATTCCTAATTCCACCCAATACCAGTAGCCGGTTGTCATGCTCCTGCTCCCTGCTCTGTGCCACTTCCATCAGACTCTGCCAACCCCATAGTATTTGAAAGCTTGCAGAGCATTTAATTTGGGTGCACACATCTCTTAATAAAGTTTACTGTGATCAAGCTGTCCTGAATCGCTGCAGGCAGTCTAATCTTCAGTGCACAGCACACTATGATGGTCTGCAAGTTTTTAGGTTGTATCCCGTGGCATTGGAAAACTCAACAAGAAAACTGTGACCTGGGGCACACCGGGATTTTCCCTGGTTCCTGTTGGGCCAGTCTAATCTTGCTTAGTCAACAAAACACATGTGGGGGAATGTAATAAAAGTCGGTAACGGAAAAACTATTCGCAATGCGAAAAATTATGCCTTTGCGTGAACAAATATTGCTTTGTGTGAATATAATATAACTTTTGTGAACCTGGAAACTGTTTAGCGACCACTTCTGACAGTGGAAGAAACTTTGTGAATTTTATAGCTAGTGCCAATGCACTGTCAATGTAATAAAACTTCTTATTGAAAAAGTTTGCTCCAAAGATTACCTTCAAGCACTTTTTAAAAGTGTCCAATGAAAATTTGCAATGCAATAACAGTTTAAGGAAGAATATTACATTGCGAGATGCAAAATTTTATTCTTATTGGTGTGAATTGTTTTTCTCTTTGCGACTTTTATTACATTCCCCCGATGGAGTCACATTGTTTCTCTGTAACTGGTCTGCTGTACAAGATCATTATTATGTTTATTTTTCGCCAATGTTAAACTGGTACACAGTTAACTACATGGAGAATGTGGACCCTCCATTTAGTTCTCAATTTCGTGTTTTTACAGTTGCCCAGCTAAAGGTAGCTGTCGGATTAGGCTGCAGGTGAGTAGCAAACAAAAGAGGTGCAAGATTACACCTCAGTGTTGTCTGGACACCTCTTTGTGTTGGAGGAGGTTGTGGTGGTGCCAGAAGGTGAGCCAGGCCAGAGGCTGGTGAACTGATATCCCAGGAGGGAAAAGTCAGCAAGGCTTGCTGAGAAGCCTAGAATATGGAAGCTTCCCTGTATGATGAGTTCCCCAGAGTTGGGAAAAGTCTTGTGTGCTGTTGAAATGCTAATGAACTCTGTTCCTGTTACCTTTATAGTGGAAGAGTTTGCCCAAAATAAACCTGTGTTTTTCCTGAAGACCCAGTGTCCCTGTCTTTATACCCCAATCCTCTGCTAAACCTGCCTACCATAGTTAATTTACTCAAAAGCTACATGTACAGGCAACCCGATTGTCACAGTGCCATTGCCCTCAGACAGTGTTACTTGTTACTATGTTACTATGTTGATAGATCAGGAGGGTTACTGCTGCTCACCACTGGAGGATTTCATTATCATGACTTCAGTAGGCTCTTCAGTGCATTATAAATGTAACATCAAAGCCTGGCAAACCTTTGCTCATGAAATATTTTGCTTTAAAATCATATGCATTACACTATAAACCATTTCTTTTCCAACGGTTAAAGTTGAATTACCCAATAAAATTCAATGCATACTTACATTTCCCACAAACAGCTTCGTCGAATGAAACATTTGTACAGTAAAATAATTAAAACTTACATAATCTAAGCATTAAAAAAGTTAAGTACTGTGAGGATACAGCAATAATATAATGTATATAAATGAATATCAAAATTAACAGCTCAAGAACAGCATATCTCTCCACTCGGGAAGTCCATTTTAAGACCAACAAAAAAACTAATCAACCGTTCTCCATAATTCCACTTTTACATATATTTTTAAAGGCGTTAAATGATATAACATAAAAAACCGCAACCTATTATTTGCCAAGAAAAATGTCGAAATAACTGCAGTTCTTGATCTTATAAAATCAGTGTACATGAAATGAAACCGTTGTACCATAGTTTATTAAATAAAATACCTTGCAGATTCTCAATATTTTTATATTTTTGGTTTTGCTGAAAGACTAATGGGAGCATTTTTCCCTTTTGAAGCAGACCCTCACTATGAGCAAGTTCTCACAGTACGGGTATGGAACCTGTTATCCAAAATGCTCAGAACTTAAGGGAACTTTCTGTTATTGGCATCTCCATAAACTATGCTAACCACAGTAGCATTATATTTCCAATGGGGATTAGATATAGCTTAGTTGGGAGCAAGTACAAGGTACCATTTTATTACTACAGGGAAAAGGGAAATCAATTTTACAAATCTTGAATTAATTCAATAAAATGGAGATAGTCTTCCCATAATTTGGAGCTTTCTGGCTAACAGTTTTCCAGATAATGGATACCATAGCTGGGGAGTTTTGTATGAAATTTTAATTTCATACATTTTCAGTGGGTATGTGTATTCAGCAACCATATATCTACAGTGGAGATGTGTTTTTATGTTTTAGCACATGGAAAATCAGTCCATAATGCTCTGCATGTATGAACTGGCGCAGTAGAACTGCTTCCTAGACTCCCACCCCTTCCCAGCTAAAGTCAGGTGATCCCACTGGTGTCTAATAAAAGGGCAACCAAGTGTGGGAGTTTTACTTTGAAAGCAGCAAGTAAGTTGCAGGTAAAACGTAGTCCCTTTGTAAAATGTATAATGAAGCAATACAATTCTTAAAGGACATGTAAAGCCTACATTTTCCTACCCTGTATATAAGTTGGGTATATTTTCCGCACCCAAACTGCATCATTTGTACTGCATATACCCCCTCTGTTTGCCAGCGCCATCACATTTTCCTAAAACAAATAGCAGCTTTCACCTGGCGGCCATTTTCCCTCTGATACATTATCTTTAGAAATAAGACATGTATGCTGTAAAGTCCATGTAATGCAGAATGCAGGTTTACACAGGCACAACATACTTTGATAAAAAAAAGTTCTGCTGGGTTTGAGCAGTGTAATTATTACGCTGAGCTCAGGAGAGGTGATTAGGAGAAAAAAAATAGCATCAGACAGTTTCTGTGGGAACCAGTGATGCTCTCTCTTCATTGGCTGTTAGTCTGGAGGGTGTGTTATATAATCTGAGCTGAGAGGAACTGAGCATGCTCACTGAGCCAAGAGCCCGGAAATTCCTGAGGGAGGGGGCAGAGTGGTTTAGTGTAGTAGAAGGATTTGTAGCTGATAAAGGGGATACTGCAGCCTTACTGTTAACCTTTTAACAACCAAAGTGGCAGTTATCTAGAGATTTCAGAGACGCTGTTCATTGATTACATTTTTGTGAAAAGGGTTGACATGTCCTTTAATGAATCAGATGGAATTTAAGAGTAGGACTGACCAGATATGGGATGACTTTGACGTAGTTGGCCAGCTTAAATATGTTGCAATATGTTCTGTTTTAGAAGCCGAGGATGAGCACAGTATAACAGTGCTTTATTAGCAGGTTCATGCAGCCATACAACAACAGCAGTAACTTGATCTCTATCACTCTCAAGCTGTACAAAAAGTACTTTGACAAATGCAACTTCTGGCCATTTTCTGTAATAGTTTATCAGAGTTATAGCAAATCTGCAGTCTATAGGAGCATCTGCAAAAGGACTCACAATATCAATAGCCAGTTTTTCCCATGCTGAATCAGGGAATGGTACTGGCTGAAGTGGTGGCATATGTGTGATAGCTGTTTTGTCATGATTCTGACAAGCAACACAGGAATAAATGGCAGTTACCACATCAGCATCCATTGCTGTCCACCAGTATAGATCTTGCAGTCTTTGTTTTGTACGTACAATTCCTTGATGACTCTCATGTGCAGGTTGTATCAGCTGTTCTCTCAAGGTTTCTGGTACCAGTAAGCAGTGAGTTCAATATAGCCATCTACTAAGGACAGTTTGTACCTAATCCTATAGTAAGGTTGAAGATCAGTACTGAGCTTCTTCTCAGCATTTAGCCATTTGCTTTGTAGTTTTACTTGAATTGGACATGTGAGGCAACCTTGCTTAAAATCAGAAGCTGTAACTGTAGATGATAATATATCAGTCAGTACTACAACTTCTATGTCATCATACAGTGTATCAGAATCTGCAGGTAAAGGTAAACGTGACAAACAATCAGCAGAAACATTTTTCAAACCTGGTTTGTATTGCATTTTGTAGTTGAAATTCAGTAGCCTTGCTGACCATCTAACGATATGCATTCCAGCTCTTCCTAGTCCCTTTGTTGTAAGTAGTGTAGTTAAAGGGCTATGGTCAGTGCATAAGGTACATTCTCTACCCCAGTGTCGGACTGGGACACCAGGGGACAACCAAAAACCTTAGACCAGGGGCCCATCATAAAACCTTAGACACATTGGCCCACCAGGAGTTTTCCTGGTATTCCAGTAGGCCAGTCCGACACTGCTCTACACCATAGGTAGGTTCTCTATTTTTCTGTTGCCCAAACACATGCTAGAGCTTCTTTTTCAACAGTTGAATACTTACGCTCTGTCTCTGTAAGTGTTCTGTATGCAAATGCAACAGTTTTCTCTGAATGATCAGCATGGATCTGTGTGAGAACTGCACAAATGCCATTGTCTGAAGCATCTGTAGTAACCATAGTGGGTAGTGCAGGATCAAATAAAGCTAGCACTGTTCACAATTAACTGCTTCACTATTTCAAAGCTATGTTGAGCAGCCTCTGACCAAATCAGACTTGAAGTTCCATGTAGTAGTAGTGCTCTAAGTGGCTCCAGAACTGAAGCAAAGTTGGGAATAAACTTAGAATACCATGAAGTAAGACCTAAGAAAGCTTGTAAGGTCTGAAAATAAGGTGGGGTAGGTGCCTGTGTTACAGAGTTGACATGGTTGATTTGGCCTTATGTTTTGAATCATTATCGTGTTGTAATGTCCAAGTACTTCCCATGCGCAACTTCTAGGCTGATGAGTGCAAATTTGCCTCTAGTACTTTTTGATAACTTACTGCATTAATTTTGACATCAATTCTGACCAAATAAAAGTTCAATTTTAGTCTCATCACTCCAAACTACTTTGTGCCAGAAGGTTTGAGGCTTTTCTCTGTGCTGTTTGGCAAATTGTAAGCAGAATACTTTGTGGCATTTAAGTAGTAATGATTTTCTTCTGGAAACTTGACCATGCAGCCCATTTTTCTTCAAGTGCCTCCTTAGCCATATTTTTTCCTGTCCTGTATTTCACCTGAAGTTATTGGTGGGTTTTTTCCTTCCATCCCGGACAATTTTTCTGGCAGATGTGGCTGAAATTTTAATTTTATTTATTTTAGTTTCAACAGAACCCCTAGTTTTCCACTTCTTTATTAGTTTGAACACTGCTGATTGGCATTCTCAATTCTTTTGATATTTTCTTATATCCCTTTCCAATATTTACCTTTTGCCATAACTTAGAATCCAATAAACATTAGTGCAGCACTGAATGAAAGATACAAGGGTCATTCAGGAGTCCAGAAAGTACAGAAAGCCACTGACCTTTTATACAAACCCACTAATTACAAGCAAACAGATCACAGGTGAATATGGTTACCTTGATTAGCCATTCTAATCATTTTGTGTCAAGTTAGATTGCATGTTATCAAGCCAAATCATGAGTGAAATATATATATACATATATATTTGAAAAAAGACCAGCAACACTGGGGTAGAGCCTTGATTGAGGTTATGTGCATTTTTATTTATGTATTTTTTTTTTTTTTTTTTTTAAACCTCAGTTTTTTGGGTTTTTTTTTTTTATTTAAAACTCTCTACCTAAAAACTGGGCACTATCTGCAAATAGTGTGTATTGCTTCGATTGGTTTCCTCTCGATACTCTGCTTTGCTCCAACAACCCAAAAACACACATGCAGGTTTATTGGTTCCCGATGAAATTGACTATAGTGTGTATGAAGATGCTAAGCAGGGCTGCCATCAGAAACTTCAGGACTCTATACTGAAACTTACAATGCACATTCCCTGCTCTCACAAGTAATTCTGTCAAAATGCATGTGCTTATAAAACAGGTGTTTTTGTTATCAAATTATGATAATAAAATTGAAAAGCCACCATACATTGTCAAGGTAGAACCCATTTGGCAGCCCTTAACTTATTTACCTCTAGTCATAGTATAAAAGTCTTACTTCTTTGCATAGTAGCATTACCTGTAATCAGTGTCTCTTCAACCTTGGTTTCAATGTGAAGGCTAGATCCTCCGTGAGATTGCCCAAACCAACGACCATTTTAAAAAGTATAGGACCGCCATTAGTTTAAAGGGGTGGGTATGAGGTGCTATTTAAAACCACATGACGCTCAGCCACAGCTTCCGGCTTCAATGCAGTATACAAAAATGGGGGTGTGTGGGAGCACTCTAAAGGCTACATTAAAGTATATTTAAGTATAATGGAAGTGCAGCTTACAATGCACATCCACTGGTCCCCTGTCTCATAAGTAATTCAGTATAAATACAAGTACATGTGTTTACAAAACAGGGGTTTTTAGTTACAAAGTTATGATCATAAAGTTGAAAAGCCACCATACCACATCAAGGTAAACCCGAAATTGGGACCAGGGAATGTGCATTTTAAGTTGCACTTCCATTATACTTAAATATACTTTAACTTAGCCTTTAGATTGCTCCCACACACCCCCATTTTTGTATATTGTATTATAAACATTTAACTTAAAGGGCAAGAATAGTGTAAAATAGAATAAGGCTAGAAATGCTGTATTTTGTATACTAAACATAAACATGAACTTACTGCACCACAAGCCTAATCAAACAAATTATTTATGCTTTCAAAGTTGGCCACAGGGGGCTGTCATCTTGTAACTTTGTTAAAAATATTTGCCTGCCTCTGGCCCTGCACATGCTCATTGTGATCTGTGCTGCTTAGGGATTGTCATAAATGATCAAAAAACAAAGCTGCTTGAGTTCTGCATGGCTGGTAAGTAAGACAGGGGCTCCCCCTGCTGTTCATAAGTATGATTGTTCCCCTGTCAAAAGTTAGGGACCGTCTAACAATTCCTATTTTTTTCCTAATTTCACTGCATACAATCAGGTTTCTTATAAAATCGGTACACATTTTTTAATTAAAGTATAATTAAGATATATTTCTTTTTCATTAAAGAAAAGTAAAAATGGGATTTTATTTATTTGCCTTTCCTTGCCCTTTAATTACAATCCAGACAGTGGGTAGTTTGGGATTCTCAGAATTACTCAGGATTATTGAGTTCTCCTTTTTATAAATTAATATCCTTTCTACTACAAATCCCAAGATATATATATTTCAGATGTACTGTAACTTTGTTCCTGGGCTTATGGCTCCAGGCCATTCTTTCAATATATGACGATCATCTCATTTATAACTTCAATGATGATACATCAGTTTGTATATTGGCTCTCACCAGCACTTTCTCTCATGTGCCCAACTTCAGGAATTGATATGAGAAGATCCTGGGACACTGCTTTCTGTGAATAAGATGAGGGCAACCAAAATATGATAATAATTCAGGTAACTTAATATAACCTTTCAGTATGTTATGATTGGACTAAGTCTTCGTAGACAAGTTTCCAGAGAAATGCTCTTCTAAAACAGTTCTGATAAACTGGACGATGTAATCTGGATTTTTCAAAGGAGGACAAATAAAATTACATGGTTATACGAAAGCACAAAGCAATACATTCTGAGAAAAATCTGTGATGTGGCAGTATTTCAAGAACAAGAGCATTTCTAGCAAATAGAAATAAAGAAATAAATATAAAGGGAAAATGCATGGGAATACCACATGAAATTCTGATAATGAGAAAAAAATCTCATAAATAGTGATGGGTGAATCTGGGGAGTTTCGCTTCCCTGAAATCCGCAAAATGGTGAAAAATTAGCGAAAATGTCAAAATCGGAAAATTCACGAAAAATGTACCAGTTTTCACAAAAAAATTTTGAAATATGAACTACTTCACTATAAATTCCTGAATTTCAAGCATTTTCACTATAAATTTGTGAATTTCAAACATTTTCACTATAAATTTGTGAGTTTCGAATGTTTTCACAAAAAATTCCTGAATTTCGAACGTTTTCACAAAAAAAATTGTAAAAATCGGAAATTGATGCCGGTGAATTCTCTGGCGAATTTTCACGGCCATTTCGCGAATTTATTCGCCTGCAGCGAATCACAGGAATTCACAGCAAATTCGAACTAGGCGAATAAATTCACCTATCACTACTCACAAAGCCTTGTTTGTTGCTCTGTTGTCACCAATTGTTATTATTGTAGTATGTCCTTAAAGTGATACTGACACTAAAAAATTAAATTTAACATATGAATGTACATTAATTGTTACCTATAGGTCATGTTGATCATTTTTTGCTGAGAGGTTTGTTTTTGTATAGAACTGTTAGCTGAAATGTCTAAGCCTGACTCTCTGACACCCTGACACTCTTACTTTGCCAGCCTAACAGTCCCATCTCAGTCTGTTAGTTACAGTTTATAATGATAACAGATGCCTGCTGCACAAATATGGCAGCCCCCTCATACAGGAACATGGGGGATCCGACAGGTAATGTAAAAGCATCATGCAAATACCGTATGGCAAAGTTAAAAGTAGCTTTCAAAGCCAGTTATTATAATAGAGGTAAAAAAGAGTTTGACTTCAGATGTCAGAATCTCTTTAAGTGCTTTGGTTTTTAAGAATCTGAAGTAAATGGGTGCTAAAAATATTTCAGTATTGGAGAACTGTATAATTGTATATACTGTATTACAGGACTCAATTGGTGCAGTTAATGTAGCAGTTAGTTTTGTGCCCACATTATGCAAAGACGTATTATACATTGATCTCATGGACTTTATCCATAAAGTCCATGAACTGGGGTTTTCTATAATTGGGATCTTCATATCTGAAAGGGGTTGTTCATCTTTGATTTAACTTTTAGTATGATATAGAGAGTGATATTCTGAGGTCATTTGCAATGAGTTTTTTTGAGTTATTTAGCTTTTTATTCAGCAGCAGGAATAAAAGAGGGCCTGAATAGCAAGATGAGTTATAAAAAAGAAGTAATAACAATAAATGTCGTACAAAGCATTTGTTTTTATATTAGGTCAGTGAGCCCCTTTTGAAAACTGGAAAGAGTCAGAAGAAAAAGGCAAATAATTAGAAAACTATAAAAAATAAATAATGAAGACCTCTTGAAAAGTTGCTTAAATTTGTCCATTCTATAACATACTAAAATGTAACTTAAGGTGAACCACCCCATTTAAGTCTATTAAATATTGATTTAAACATTAAATAAAACCAATATGATTGTTTAGTTATACTTATAGGCAGATTTATTTTCGAATTTTTGAAGACCACTCCGACCATCGAATATTAAAAATTCAATCGAATCGAATGATTCGAATAAAAATCTATCTGAATATTTGTCAGTCGAATTACTTGCCCTTTAAATTTTTATTCGACTGCCTAGTTCGCCAGATTAAACCTACCGAATTGCTATTAAACCCTATGGGAAGCTCTTTTTAGCATTTAATTGTTCGATCAAATTTTTTTTATTCTTTCGATCCATCGAATTGCGGTACAAACCTTCAAATACGAATATCGAATTTGAAGGTTTCAAATTCGACCACATGTTAACATGTTAAATTAGTTTTCAACCAACAGTTTTATTTTTCAGGTGTAACCATTGTTGGTACTGAAGGATTAAGGAGACCAATCTTCAACAATGTTAAAAGTGAATCTTTTATGACATAGGATCTGCTGGATACATTGCATTGCCTAGAAAACAGTTTTTTTTTCAAAACGGACAGTTGAATCTCAGTGTAATGTTACATAACTGCCATACTGAATTAAACCATTTCCATTATAGAGATGAACAGAATATTTTGCAAAAACCCCATAGAGTCTAATTTTTAGCAAAAAACGAATTTTACGGTATGAACAATTATGTACAAAAAAAACACTGACATCAATATGTTTGGTGAAGCAAAATTGGTCAGATTCACCTATCACTTTTAACCATCAATCTAGTCAAAGAATACAGAACTCTGACTTCAATGCTTCTGCAAAAATGTTTCTTTTATTCATGGTGAGATCTCAGTAAACGTTTCAGGGACAAGCCCTTTCATCAAGTGCTATTCAAAGAATACAGAGTTGCTCATCTCATGTACGGGTATGGAATTCAGAATACAACATTAAGGAGAATGTTGCATAATGCCAATAGAAATATAAGCCCTACCAAAGTATATCAGAGTCCAGTAACAAAAATAAACAATAATAATGACAGAGGATCTCACAGTTCACCCCAGTGCATGAATATAATGCAAAAAAAAAAAATTGTGAGTTTCTCCAAAAGAATTAAACAAACGTGGTGGATAAAAATACATAAATATTAATTAGGACATTCCACCTGTAATGTCCTAATGTTTTTTTATTTTTAACCACTGGGTAAATCTTTTGGAGAAAATCACAATTTTCTGTTTTTGCTTTATATGGGATTAAGAACCCCATTTTACAGCATGGTCAGAATTACTGCCAGGTCTTCTCCATAGAGTACATATTCTAGATTTTTTAAAAATTTACTTTATCTCTGTAATAATAAAACATTACCTTGCACTTGATGTTAACTAAGCTGTGTGAATCCATACTGGGGGCAAAACAATTGTATTGAATTTATTTAATGTCTAATTGATTTTTAGCAGGTTTAGGGTATGAAGATCCAAATTATGGAAAAATCACTTACCTGGAAAAACAGATAATGACTGAATGGAAGCATTAGGTTTTACCATATAAAAAGTGTGAAGTACAAAGCTGCGTACAGCTTGTTCAACCCTATTCTATCAGTGAATTGGTCAAATAAGAGAGGAAGCAACCCAAACATCCACAGTTTATCTTCTTAGAACCCAGCCTTAACATTTATTTATAGGAAAACTTGTAGGATATCAGTGAGCAAAGGGTAATAAAAAATGGAGGGATTAAAATATAACTATTTTGAAGCTTTCTCTTAGTATCTTCACAATGGCCAGCTATTCCACTCTAAGAAATGTAGGGAAAAAGAAGGCCATGGTAGGTTACATTTATATTTACCTCTCCCACATGACCCATTCTTACACCACCACAACTGAAACCCACTGTGCAGGTTTGTTCAGGGCCTATATTTATCTAGACTATTGTAACTCTCTCTTAATTGGCCTTCCCCTCCAGAAACTCTCACCTCTCGAGTCCATAATGAACACTGCTGCTAGGCTTATACACCTCAGCAACCGCTCTTCCTCTGCCATACCATTCTGCCAATCCCTGCACTGGCTTCCACTCCCCTTCAGAATTAAATTCAAATTAATGACCCTGACATTCAAAGCACTTCACAACTCTGCCCCTCCCTACATCTCCAAACTAATCTCCATTTACTCACCCAACCGCCTACTGCTCCTCTACTGACCTGCTACTCAACTCTTCTCTCATTACCTCCTCACATGCTCGCATTCAAGACTTTGCAAGAGCTGCACCCCTCCTCTGGAATTCTCTCCCACGGTCTGTCCGACTTTCTCCCAATCTTTCAGCTTTCAAGAAATCTCTAAAAACCCAATTTTTTAGTGAAGCCTACCCTCACTGTTAACTACTCAATGCAAAACCGCTTACATTACTACATCTCTCACCCACTTTACTCTGATCTTGCCCACTCCCACACCTTGTGTATCATTCCCTTCCCGGTAGCTTTTTCTGTACAGGGCCTTCCTCATCTCCTGTACCAGTATTTATTGTGATGTATGCAACTCCATATTTATTGTGACGTATGTAACTCCTTATGTTCTATGTATGTAATTCATGTGATTTAGTTGTATAATCACATTCAATTTACAGCGCTACGCAACAAGTTGGCGCTATAGAAATACATGTTAATAATAAATAATAATATTATTATTATAGCAATTTGGACATTTTTGCTGTACCATGCCCAAGATAAAGGGGCCTGAAGGTAGTACAGCAAAATTAAAAAATTTCACCATTTTTTAAAATCCAAAATGAGGTTTTTTTTTATAAATGTTGTGTATTTGTTAATCTTAATAAATAATAAAAAAAATCTCTGTATTCCTAATAAAATACAGTAGCAATGTTACATATGTTTTTCCTTTAAATTCTGCTACTTTGCTTTTTCTCTAAATTCTGCTTCTTTGCTGTTACCTGAATTCATATAACAAAATTGGCACACAGTGTTTTGAAAAGGAACACGGCTCTCCAGTATGATTTAAAAGTTCATGTATTTTATAACTGACCTATTTAAGAAATTATAGGTAATGGACATTTAGCACAGACACAAGCAAAATATTGCTTTCAGTGACTCGGTTATTTGGAGTGGAGATAACTAGTTGTAACTAGGTGTTAAAAAAGCCCTGTATGTACTATAAACTTACATTGTGATTTGTAAGTCTCAACGCTCCCTCTAATGTCAGCACAGAAGCATGGTTCATTAAAAATGAAATTGTTTTATCCAACCAAGACATTAGTGGCCACTTTTTAGATTTTTAGACTTTTTTTGCTACAGGTGTAATTGAAAGTGTGTTTATGTTCATTTCTTAACTAGATGTTATGTTAAATTAAATATCTTTATTTGTACATTTCCAATACTGTGTGTATAAAAACGTTGCTGCTATCAATAAATCAATTAACATATTGATAAAGAATGAGCCACACACAACTAAAACATTGATATTCTTACAGCTGCTATTTTGAAGGTCATCACAAGGTGTCATACCAAATGGGGACAAGACTTGACAATGAATATGCTCTCATAACATACAACATCCATTGTAAAACTATTATTAGTATGCAGATTCCACTTTGAAATTATACAGTGAATGGCCTGACCCCTAATTTCAAATATGAAAGCTATCCATATCTCTCCTACTGGAAGAAACATCTCATTCCGGATCAGCTGCTTCTTTATTCCCAGAGATATAGTACTCATTTCAGTTAGTGGCACACAAGGGTCTTTGTGTGTTATCAAGCTGAGACAGAGTGTGTCATAAAAAAAAATTACAAATCATATTTTATCTGTGGTGCAGGATTGATGATTGATAGAAGAGAAGAAGGCAGGCAACTGAAAGAATTACATATTTAATAAACAATGAAAAAACATGTAAAATCCCCAAACTGCCAAAAGAAGAATAAAGCATAGAGGGTTGAATACTGTAACATGAAAATCCTTTGCAGTTAATGATAGCAAATTCTGAATTGTTACTATCTTTTGGCTATCAATATTTGTTGGATTGGAATCCGCTTTACCCTCTTAAGTCAAAATATTACCACCATAGGCCAATGAGTCTGATTGTCTGAGCTTGGTTCAAATGTGGCAGTGAATTCATGTATATGTTTTGACCGGTAATCATAAAAAAAATTATTATTCAAAGTGAAATTGACAGGTCAGTGTAAAATGATAATTAACTAGTGAGGATTTTTATTTAACAGCATCACGGTATTCACAAAGGTGAGCACTTATAAATCCAGCTAGAAGTATTAATCATTATAAGTAAGGGGAAGTCCAGTTCTTTTAGACTTATAGCTACAGTTATGAGACCTTTTAACAAGAATGTTCAGGACCTGGGCTTTTCCGGATAATGGATATACCTTAATAGAGGAATGTAATATAAGTAACGCAATGCAATATACCTTTTGCAAAACCGGAAACTGTTTAGTGGCCACTTCCGCCAGCGGAAGTCTGTTTGCAAATTTTATACTTTGCACTAATCTGCTGTCAATGTAATAAAACTTCTTACTGAAAAAGTCACAAGGTTTGCTCCAAAAGATTACAACTCCTTCAAGCCCTTCTTAAGAGTTCGCAATTACAATGCGCAATAACGATTCGCAATGCAATAACCGTTTAAGGAACAATATTACATTGTGAGATGTGGATTTTTACTCTTATTGGTGCGCAATGTTTTTCTCTTTGCGACTTTAATTACATTTCTACTAGAAAATCATGTAAACATTAAATAAACCGAATAGACTGGTTTTACTTCCAATAAGGATTGATTATATCTTAGTTTGGATCAAGTACAAGCTACTGTTTTATTATTACAGAGAAAAAAGAAATCATTTTTGAAATTTTTGATTATTTAGATAACATGTAGTCTAAGAGATATGGCTGGCCTGTAATTTGGAGCTTTCTGGATAACAGATCCCATATCTGTACTAGATACCATGAGGCTTAGGAGACCCTCCAGAGAACTTGGCGCCCATGGCTCACTCTCACAGCAATTAGAGCTAGCGCCAAATGGTATTGGTTTTCATATAGGCCCATGGTGGAAATTCACAAAATCAGAGCTTATTAATCACTAATTCATTATTTTTATTTCCATTGAGGGATCAAGGCTAATTGCTGAGTGTTTACAATTGGTTACAACTCTTAATTCTTAATGGAATGGTTCACCCAACAGTGAATTTAGCTCATATACTGTATATATGGTATAGCATCTCTTCAACAGATTTACAGGAAAGTCTAGGTTAAGCAAATTAATCAATATTTAATCTATATAATTCTATTTAATGATCCCATGCCACTTTTTTTCTGTCCACAACTTCATACAGTATTACGGGAAGCAGCAGTCCTACAGCTGACCAGTAAATGCTACCTGCTGATTCATTGCTATAGGTTACTAGTAGTGATGTGCTCTACTACCAACATCTTGACCTAGCACTGACAGCTTCCGGCGTCTAAATTTATACTCTCACTCACCTCGGTCTATAAATAGAGGGGGAATGGCAGACTGGGCCAGGTGCAAGTTGGGAGGGGATGGGTTAGGTTCAGGTGCGGGTCGAGAATTTCTGTAGGTACTAGACTGGTGATTATAATGGAGTCTATGGGAGATGACGATTCCGTAATTCGTAGCTTTCTGGATAACAGTTTTCCGGAAAACTGATCCCATACTTCTATTATATTACCTATAAAGAATAATAACACATACTAAAAGCAGACTGTGTAATTCCAGTTAACACTGTGACCAGCTATGAATGAGTTTGATTATGTGTTTATTGGTAAAAATACCATTTTGGCATACAATTTGTGCACTTCTTCCTTAATTCCAGTTCCTATGATGCTTGAGGAAGGGGTTTGATGCAATTTATTTATCTCTCAAGCTGATATGCAAAAATGGGAATTGATTGTTATGGTGCTTGTGTATAGAATAAATGTGATAAGGAATGCCTTCGGCAGTGTGTTTTTAAATGGTCATGGAACTCCCCGGTAACTGATATACTTTATTCAATATGTAGCACAATGGAGTCTATGGGAGATGGCCTTCTGGTAATTCTGAGCTTTCTGGATAAAAGGTTTCCATACAATGGATCCCATACCTGTATCATGTATTTATATGTATAAATATTTGTTTTGATATCATAATGAATCGTATTGCAAAGTTGTGGAGAATAGTGATTAATGAAAAAGAAAAAAATATTGCAGTACAAGGAACTGTGGGTTCCTCAGAACACTGTGGTGATTGTATCATTTTTAAATAATCCTGAAGATGAGCAATCAGTAGAAAAGCTTGGGAGTATGTTCTTGTGTCATTATATTACATTTTGCCCTTGTATTTGTACACTTTGTCACCAAAGTGCAGTGATTTTGCTCCTGCCAGCAACCTTAAATACACTTTCAATGCAGTTGAAATGAATTATATGGTGCTTTGCATCTCTTTTTATGATTGTGATGCATGCCTTGTATTCGCAATATGGTTGTATTTGCTTATTTCCAAGTATTTATTTTAATGGTCTTTACAAATATGACAGTATCAATCTCATTTTTAAGAAATGCAGGCTGATTTTAATAGCCCATGCCATCTTTCATTTTCCGTGGTAATGAGGCTTATCAGTGTGTATTACGTCTGAATATTGTGAATACAATGCACTGTGGGCAAAAATAATGTATTGTGAGTGCCCAAGTGTAAAAAATTAAAAATTAATTTTATGAAAGAGGCCAATGGTCATTTAGTTTTGTGTGTAAACATATACAGATTATATGTGAGTGAGCAATGATGGCTTCAACATTATTAATGAAATAACTTTTATAGTCGGAATGCCTGGCCTGATAAGAATTGCATTCAATAAATTATATGCCTCAACTCCATTCTATATACTTCTTCATGCTATGATGGCCCATACTCAACATGGGCTGGAAATTTCCAGTTGCTATTGCACTGGATTGTAGTTTATTAGTTGTAATGAGTTTTGTGAGCTTTCCTTTTCACCATATTATTATTCCTATAAAAAAGTTTTGCTCTATCTTGAACTGTAAAATACTGAAAGGCATACATTGTTTTCTAAAGAATATGTTGCCATAAAGTTCTGGCTTTTATGATACACAAAAGGTTGCAGGTGCACACCTGGTCCATCAATTCCCTTTAAACGGTGCTTGGGGTATAGGAGGATGGCACCTCCATCAATCAGCTCAAAAGAATTACTCCAGCACGTTTTTCTTCTTAAGGATTAAAGGGGTTGTTCACCTTTCTTTACTTTTACTCAAAAAAACAAAAGATTATAGTCACCTAAACATGATAATCTACTTTTCTCATTATTCATGTACCTAATTTGCCAACTGCACAGGTTAAAACTCACCCACAAAGCTGCAGTTCTCACATAGGCTTAGGAGAAAGTTTTCAAAGGGGTGGAGCAACTAGTGGGAGCGTCAGAGACTAAAGGTGGCCATACACGGGCAGATAAAAGCTGCCAACAGACTGTGTCGGCAGCTTATCTGCCTGTGTGGGGGGCCCTCCGACGGGCTTTCCCGATCAATATCTGGCCGAAAGTCGGCCAGATGTTGATCGGGCAGGATTAAAAATCCCGTCGGATCGCGGCCAAATCTGTTCGGTGATGCGGTCCTGCGATCCGACCGCCCGTACTGATCCGAACGTTGGGCCCTAGGGCCCACGATCGGATCAGCCCGATATCGCCCACCTCAAGGTGGGCATATCGGGGAGAGATCCGCTCGTTTGGCAACATCGCCAAACGAGCGGATCTCTTCGTGTATGGCCACCTTAAGATTTTTCCCTACTAGCCTCTGATTGGCTATACATGTGTAGTTTCTGATGCATGTAGTGTAATAGAACACTTTACCGTGCCTAATGCAGAGGTGTTTAAGTAAGAGTTAAATTGTCCTGCTTGTCTAAGCAGCACATTCCCCCATCGATAACAGAAGTCTTTATTTGTGCATGAAAGCAAACAATTCCTTAAAAATCCTTCCTTATCAGATAGGTTCAAACTGCAGCCTCGGGCCATAAAAATGGTTTGACTTCCCTCCCCCAGCATTTGTGACAGGAGACCTTAGACCTCAGCTAGATTCGCACAGCCAATGAACTGAGGTAAATTAAATACATTAAGGGCCCGTACACACGGGCGTTTTGGACCTGCGCTCCCCTGCGTTGCGTTTGGCTGCGCTCAGCCGCAGGGGAGCGCAGGTCTAGACGCACCTCATTTTGTTCAATGAGGTTGTACCCACGAGACGCGTGTAAGCGCCAAACGCAGATTCAGACGCAACATGCTGCATTTTTCCTGCATTTGGCGCCTACATGCGTTCGTGTAAGTACAGACCCATTGAAAATAATTGAGTGCGTCTATACCTGCGCTCCCCTGCGGCTGAACGCAGCAAAACGGAACGCAGGGGAGCGCAGGTAAAAACGCCCGTGTGTAAGGGCCCTAAGGCACCGGAGTCTGTGCAGTAAGTGATTGAAGCAGCTGCAGCGATGACGACATTTCAGTGAAGGGAGGGGGGAGGACTGTGGAACGGGTGTCGGCGAACCCTTCTGAGATTTAGTGTGGTGGAGTCCCATCTTTCGGGTTAGTTAACAATGTAATCGTTTTCATTTTTACTTATTAATGTATATTAGTAAAATGAATTGTATATGCCCATTAATTCATTGACTGACTTTATTCTGAAGGTGAACCACCCCTTTAATGTCAGCCAAAAAAAATACAACGTCAGGTGACCCACCTCCTGTTTAGCATTACAATTCTCCCCCCCCCCTGACAATTAAATGGCAAAGCATATAATGAAAAAGCACATATAATGAAAGCTAACTACAAACAAATGGTTCATAATGCTTCCACTAAAAAATAAAAAAAAAAATTCCAAAAAAATCAAATACCAAACAGTATAGACACAGGCACCAAGAGGGTTAAATGAGGAATTTAGCCTGTTATGTTACTTGTAAATGTGGACTTTAGCTTGGTATGTTACTTGTAAATGAGGAATTTAACCTGGTATGTTACTTGTAAATGAGGAATTTAACCTGGTATGTTACTTGTAAATGAGGAATTTAGCTTGGTATGTTACTTGTAAATGAGGAATTTAGCTTGGTATGTTACTTGTAAATGAGGAATTTAACCTGGTATGTTACTTGTAAATGAGGAATTTAGCTTGGTATGTTACTTGCAACTTTCAATGTTGCTAGTTTTTATTATGCAGCTAATTTGTTTCCTCTTTTTGCAGATTCTCTTAATTGATATGTATCGATATAAAGTATTGAGCAAAGGAAAGGTATGACTAATTCCTTTCTAATTCAATTAGTGCTGTTATTAGGTTACTAACCCTTTTATCATGCTTTTTCCTGTTAAACTGTAAAGCTCTGTAAGAATCAATGGATACTATTAAGATTCGCTCTTAACAACATAAGGATCTTTGATCGATTGATCTAATGCATATGGACTGTGCTCATCAATTTGGACTTTAACAATTAACTGGATTTTGGACTTATTTATGGTTTTGAATTTTTTTTGTATTTTTAGTGGAAGCATTATTAACCATTTGTTTGTGATTACCTTTCATTATATGTGCTTTTTCATTATACTGTATTAATTGTGAAGGTGGGTGGCACAGATCACCTGATGAAGGGATATGCCCCCGTAACATTGTACCTTTTTTTGGCTGGCATTAAACACGGGTATTAACCCTTAAGCAGAAAAACATGTGCTGGAGCAATTCGTTTGAGCTGGCTTTTATGAAGCCATAAGAAAGCAGAACAGTAAAGGGGAAATAGTAAAAATTTAAAATTAGGGGTAGATTTATGCAAATGTGAGTTTAGAGCTTAATAAATTAAAATGTATCCAAGTTCTAGTCATTTCTATGGTATTTTTAGAAGCATACTAATCAGTGGCTGAAAATTAAAGTTCCAACGAAGAAATCCAGTGGCACACAGGACTATGGGAAAACTTCACTCAGCACTCTGCTAAAATAAGACTTGAAGTTTTCCCACAGTCCTGTGTTCCACTGAATTTCTTCATTGGATCTGCAACTGGAGGTGGCCGAGCCTCTACCTGTGTGCACCAGGCCATCTACATGAAAGATTAGGGTCTGCGAGTTCCTTCTCCTTTACAATTCTGAAAATTAAAGTTCACCATTTGATAAATATGCTTCTCAAAATCCCATAGGAATGAATATCACTTTTTTTTTTTATTTTATTTTTTATTTATTAAGAACTCTAAACTCACATTTTAATAAAATCTGTGTCATGATACATGGAGTCAGCCATTTATAACAGGGTCACAACCTATTATGCCCTTCTCCAAGCCCTGGCTGACGAGCCATTCCATGTAGAGGGGGGGGGGAAGCCCAAGATGGGGAGGGCTTCAAGTTCACAGCAAGGCCCCTCAAAGGTGACATGAAGGTCAGACATAACACATACTAAAATATATTCATCCTCATAGAACCCATACTTGTTGTACCAACAGTATAAGAAACTGGGGATGGGTCTTCAGATGAGTCCAAACATGACTAGGATTAGTACTGTATATCAAATGCGAATATATATGCAGGGGCAGGTCACATAGTATTGATGTTTAGTATCTATGGAATCCATGAGAGAATTAATAACCAATGAATATAACATCATATCCCTCCTAGGTTCCTATAAGGAGTTATGATCATCATATTCTTGGTCCAGTCCCTTCTCACAGGTGGTCATAAAAAACTCTGGCTAGCCCACGCCCCCTTGCATTCCTGAGGGAGGGGGGACTGTGCAGTTAACTGCCCCTGAAATCACTGATAAATAGTCAGCTCTTCTGACTAAAATATGGATTTACTTTGTAGGACCAATTGCGATTGGAAGTTATCCCATTTGTTCCCCCTTGCCTCAGAACCAGGAATTCTATACCTTTGGGTGGTTTTCCCTTTTATTTTATAAACTGTTTGTAATTGTATTATAGAATGTATGTCTTTTTTTTGTAACATCTTAGTTTGCACTGTTATACCTTTTATAATATTAAAGAGAATTTAATACGTTTGTCTTTGGTGCTCTAAAGGAACCTAGCCTGAAAAAGAGTAACTGTGAGCCTTAACCCTCTGCATGCTGAATGGAAATGCTAGTCTGTATGTATGCTAGTTAACCATTTGAGCGCTGGTAGGAAGTGAGTGTTTGAATTATATTAACCCTTTCACTACCAGAGTACCTGGTTTCTCTCAACAAAAGTGTGAAGTTGGGAGTGGTGGCAGCAAGTTTGTGTGTGTTTTGTGGGTGTTGGTTGTTGTTTGGGGTGCTGTTATGCTAGTCTAACCTGTGTGCAAGGTGGGTGAAAGCCACACATAAAGTCACGTGCGGCTTGAAGTACTGTGTCCGTGATAATCTGCCCCAATATACATTTTATTCTGGACTCTGTATTAGAACAGAAGAGACTCACAGCAGCTGGTAGTGGAACAGGCTTTACTAAAAAAAAGAACATGTCTAAAATGCCAAGAAGTTGAAAAGAACAAAAGGACAGCCAGATACTAGAGAAAGCAATTTCCAGCAGAACATGTGGAGGCATAGGCATTTTACATACAACATATTAATGATCTTGCATATACTAAAAACACACTATACATCTCATGGAAATACGTAGGAAACTATTAATAAACATAATCAATTCAAAATAGTTTACTGTTTTTATAATAATCAAGTTAGTCTTCACTATAGTCTGTTAGTCTTCATGTTGGAGTCCCTTTGCCAAAGCCATGTAGTAGAGCTAACTGTCCATCAAAATAAACAACTCCAACACAAAGCTGCATGTAGACAAACAAATTTCTAAGGGGGGCATCCATTTTAAAAACAATACTAATCTGCTAATTGATTATATTTAGATTAAATTTCCATCAGATAGTCATGTGGCTGTTCAGTCACCATCACTAGGGAACTAGTTGGTCGATGGTTTTTTGCAAACTGCAAAGCTATTGAAATTTCATCCCCTTTTGCTGTTCTCTCACATGCAGTTTTTATGCGTAGAATTTTTTTTTTAGCATAACTGGTTTCCCTATATTAACCAATGATCAGGAACATATTAACAAGTACACACAAAAATCTGTATGACGTGTATCTGTCCTTTAAAGTGGACCTGTCACCCAGACACAAAAATCTGTATAATAAAAGTCCTTTTCAAATTAAACATGAAATCCAATTTCAAATTTTTATTTAAGTATTCATAGCTGTTTTAAGCTCATTTAAAAATATCAGCTGCCAATCAAATATTGTCTGCCACTCCTCTATGCCTTAGGCATAGAGGCGGGGCAGATAATTACTTTCACTTTCCATTCAGCACTTCCTAGATGTCACTGCTCCCCACACATTCCCCCAGTTCTCTTAACCATTTAATTGTGTAGCCAGGACATGGGGATAGACATCGGGTCCCCATTCTGGTGCACAAACAAGATTTTGAGAAGATACAAGGCTTGTCTTAATAACAGTGTCCACAAAATGGCTCCTGCCTGCTTGCCATAATTATGAATTCCCAGACTGAAGAAAACAAGATCCAAATAATGTATATAGTGTAATGTTCATTTTGCTTGACTAATGTGATCAAATATGATTTTGAATATTTTTTAAAGGTCTCCCCTACAAAAATGTAGGCAGTGTTTGAAAAATAAGTTAACTGCCACTCTGGTTGTTAAAAGGTTAAAAGTAAGGCTGCAGCATCCCCTCTAAACCACTCTGTCCCTCCTTCAGGAATGTATTGTGGCTGTTGGCTACTGAGCATGCTATTGTTCTTAAGATACAACGGAGCTGTGGTGATTTATGCAAGCCACTGTAGAAACCCTGGAGCTACTCCCTAGATTGGAAATGGCAGTGAAACCAGGATTCGTCTTCATCAATAGGTGCAACTGTCGTCAGTTTTGCACAGAAGGTTGGAAGAAAGCAGCAGCTTCAAGCACAAACTATATGGAAGTGTAAGAAGAGCTTGTTGGCTCAAGTGCATTTTAAAAAGTTGGTTCACTGTTAAACTAATTTTAGTATATTATAGGTTACTTCTAAGCAACTTTTCAATTGATCTTCATTTTTTCTTTTTCATACAGTAGTTTTTGAATTGTTTACCTTCTTCTCTTTACTCTTTCTAACTTTGAAATGAGAGCCACTGACCTCATCTAAAAAATTGCTCTATAAGGCTACACATTTATTGTTATTACTACTTTGTAATACTTATTTCTCCTATTTGTATTCCACTCTTCTATTCAAATCAATGCATGTTTGCTGGTGTAATTTCTAACCTAGCAACCAGCTGAATTTGCAAACCAGAGAGCTACTGAATAAAAAGCCAAATAACTCAAAAATTACAAATAATAAAAAATGAAACCCAACTGAAAATTGTCTCAGTATATCACTCTCTACATCATACTAAAAGTTCATTTAAAGGTGAATAACTATTTTAATAAGACTGTAACTTGTGGTCATCTTAGGCAGGGGTCCCCAACCTTTTTTGCTCGTGAGCCACATTTAAATTTAAAAAAGAGTTGGAGAGCAACACAAGCATGAAAATGTCCATGTGGATGTCAAATAAGAGCTCTGATTGGCTTTTTGGTAGCCCCTATATGGACTGGCAGCCTACAGGAGAGAATGTTTGGCAGGACATCTGTTTTTTATGCAACCAAAAACTTGCCTCTAAGCCAGTAATTCAAAAATAAGCACCTGCTTTGAGGCCACTGAGAGCAACATCAAAGGGGTTGGAGAGCAACATGTTGCTCGCGAGCTACTGGTTGGGGATCACTGTCCTGAGGAGTAAGAGTGGGGCAGATTCACAAATGGGTGAATTTTCACCAGCATCAGCTTCGCACCCCTCACACCGCTTTGCCAGGCGAATACACTAATTCACAAAAATGCAAAGTTTTGTTCCAGGCGTCAAATGCTGGCAACTTTTCACTAGCGGTACTTTGGCTGTGCTAGCATTCATTTGTATACCATACAATTGGTTATGCACTCTCAAAAAATAATTCAAAAATAAACTCAGGTGGCGTCCAAATAAATTTTTTGATGTTTAAAATAATTTGGAAATACACAATTGTGTTGGCAAATGTACAGTTTTATACAACAATGATATACATAGTAATACCAAACATACCACCCAAAGGTTTTGATGAAGCAAAAAAGGAGCAACAAAGAGCAGATACACCTGCAATAGCCCCAACGTTTCGGCACAAAAGCCTTTGTCAAGGGGATTCTATGTGCTGCCAGATCACCAAACATATAAATACCCTATTTAATTAAGTGTCAATCAGTCTCTTTTGTGTGGAGCCGAACTTCCAGGTCTGTGACGTCACAAATGATTGCGTCACTTCCGCGGATGATTCATCCAGCGTAGTGACGTGGCATGTTTACGCTGCTATTATGCGCATGACGTATTTATGCTGCTATTATGCACATGGATAAAAAAATCCGGGCCTGCTAAGGTGGCAAAGTCAAAGAGGTAATATTCAGTAAAAACTGCACTTTAGTGAATTTGCAGAGTAATGACCGTTCAACAGAGCGAAAAGTCACTTGGCGATAGAGTGCGATGCTGGTGAAAAGTCGCTAGAGTTAATCACTTTGACCTTTAGTGAAATTGTCCCTTGTATTTGACTTAAATGTTTTTGTTGTTAAAAATGTGATTGCATCTACAGTGTCTACATTTGTGATATCCCAGTTTTGGGTTATCTGGGACAGATCTTACAAGGTGTAGGTAATTGTGAGAAATTCATCAGACAGATGCAGTACTGAAGTCACTATTATTAGACAAATATTGAAAATACAATGAAGTTGTTTGTTCCCTTGACATTTCAGCCTGCTGTTTCTAAAGGTATGACACTTCCAGGCATGCACATCACCTTTGGCTGTGAATCAGTCAAAATTTACAGATATTAATATACAGATTTAATCTTCCAGGTTGACGTCTGTATTCGTGTGGCCTGGAGGCATGCCAACTCTGAAATTACATCTGAGCGTCTCAGTCAGTGCAATTAGAAAATAATTTATACAATCCATGCACAGAATGAAAACAACATTTGCCACCTAAAGTTTTGAGAAAAAATATGAGAGGTCTAAATTCTGCATTGTATTTCATATTACTCTAAAGGGGCTACATTTCTCTTAAAGAAATTGATCAGTATAAAAATAAAAACTGGACAATAGGTAGGCTGTACAAAAAAAATGTTTATAATATAGTTAGTTTGACAAAAATTTGATATACTGTATAAAGGCTGGAATGCAGCTCTTTTGGTTTCCACTGATTGGTTGTCAGGCAGTAACCAATTGGAGACTTGAGGGGGGACACATGGGTCATAACTCTTTGTTTTGGAATCTGAGCTGCATGCTAAGCATCAATGGCAAACTCACTGAACAGTTACTGTATTGGGGACCCCCTGGAACCTTTAAGGAGTGTTTTTCAAATTTTTTGAAAATCAAATTTTTTTGACCAAAATCGTTCGAATTGAACAATACATTTAAGAGATTCGAATGATTTTTATTCAATCGAAAATGGACCTATTCCAACCAAAAGGTCCATTTTCAAAAATTCACTTAACAAAATTCAATGGTCGAATTTCTATTTTTTTCCATTAGAAATTCAATCTTTAGTAAATCTGCCCCTTAATGTATATGTTTCTAATTGTATCAAACCCTAAAATAATGACTGTATTTCAAATAAAATATTATTCCAGTAGATTTTGCTCCACACACTATAAGCAATACATATTGGTTTCTCTACCATCTTTCCTGTTGATATTATGTAGTGTTTGTGCCCACGTTTTCCCTGCTGAGAAATAGAAGAATTTGTGCCATGCTCAGATGACTTATATTGGGATTGAGGGATGCCTTCGTATTTGGTCTGGCAATGGATGCTTTAGAATAAGCATTTGAAAACTCTCCCTCAAGCCCTGTATTACTGATTTAGAAATGTTTTTGCTAAAGTTTATTCGAGTGTAAGCAAAAGAAATACCTCCAAAGTTTCCAAAGCAGTACGAAACTATACGTATATAAACATACCAGCAAGTAGATAAACATGTTTTGCAGCAATAGCTGTTTTTTTATTTCTATATCTTATAAGGTGTATACAGCAAATACAGTTCTTGAATTTCTGGCAGGCCCAGATATAAGAGGGTACCCTCATACAGTAGCTGCCACTAACCACAAAATTTGAATTTCAAAGTAATTTTGGGCTACTTCGACTATCAAATTGCTCAGAATTCGAATTGAATTGAAATAATTAGAAAATTCGAATTTCGAATTACTGTCCCTTTAAAAAATTCAACCATTCGCCACCTTAAACCTGCCGAATTGCCATTATAACATACAGGGGACCTCCCATAGCCTCTACAGGCAATTTGGCAAAGTTTTGCCAATTCGAAGATTTTTAAAGGGAAATCGTTCGAATCAAACGATTCAAATTCGATCGAAAACTGCCGGTTTCCCCTTTTTTCCCTTGGAGACCTGCACAACTCCTAAAATTCTTAATCCTGAGTAGTCATGTTTCTTTCCAGATGAGCTATGGGGATGGGTCATAACTCTTTGCTTTTGAATCTGAACTGCATGCTAATGATTGATTGCAAGCTCACTGAACAGATATGTCCCATGTGGCCCCCCTTAAATTTGCTGACAAACTCAGAGTTAGAGCAGGAAGTTGTGTTCTATTCTGTTATGCCAGACATCTGCTCACTCCAGTCTTTATAGATCACATTTTTGGCTTACTGTATTAAAAGAATATATATTTTGCTCAGCTTAGCTATTTACTCAGTTTTTAGTTTTACACTAAACTGCTCAATTAAGGAGGCAAAATAAAAAAATGGCATACAACTCTCAATATTGGAATGATGTGTGCATCAGCAAGACAAGACCAGGTCCCGAATCATGAGAGTGCCAGGCCTAGAATCTATGGCACTAAACTATAAGACTTTAATTACATTACCCTTGTTGTGAGCCGTACTTAAAATGTAATTTAATTGCCTCACAGAGTGACCTTATATATATATATATATATATATATATATATAGTATAGGATTTTGCTAACAGTATTGTATCTTTGGGCTTTAACTGGAGATATCCTGCAGTCTTTTCTATTGAAAAATCTCTTTTTACTTGCCAGTGATGTATTTCTTTGATTATTTTTATTTGCACAAGCCCAATTTTTCTTTTGTTCTCTTAGGGGTCTGTGTTTATTGAAAGGTTTTCCTGAGTTTAGCATTTTTCTTTCGATACCAAATCTAGTTATTGTTGAAATCAGTTGCTTTATTGTAGCTCAAGGTACATTTGTAGTTCAAATTAAAAATTAATTTCTAATTAAAGTTTAACCATGTTTTAAATAAAACTGTAGTTTATGTTCCAAGTTCCAGTTAATGATTACGCTCATTTATTAATTTATACCAAAATCAATTACTTCTTCCACAAATGTGTGCACAAAGAAGAGAATAAATAAACCTTGTGTCAGAAGACAGAGAAGTTTACTTGGTAGCCATCACAAGGTTGTAAACATTGAAGTGCCACTATAACTTTATGTAGACATTTGGCTCAATAGGTTCCAGGGTGTGGCTGTAATTATCACACCATTGAGTGTACTGTTTGTCATATCATGCTATAAGAAGGTTTGCTCCATCTACAGTTTATTCTGTCCACATTTTCAAAAGGATAAGGTATGATTTTATTTTTAAAATTACTTGATGCAATGATTGATGTGTTGCCTAACCTATAACAATAACTTAGATTCCTCTATGTCTTCTCTGTACTCCCTTTCATTTTCATATGGGTCTGGTACTAGTGATGGGTGAATTTATTCGCCAGGGGCGAATTTGCGGCGAATTCCCGCGATTCGCCGCTGGCGAATAAATTATCGAATCGGCAGCAAAATTTCGCTTAGTGAAAATTCGCTAGAAAAACGACGCAACGCGCATCGGTAATGACGCGACGCGCCAAAGTTGACGCGACGCGTGCCAAAAGCGCCAATTCGCCAATTCGCTAATTTCTCTGCAAATTCGCTAATTTTTCAGCGAAGCGAATCTCGGGAGATTAGCCCATCACTATCTGGTACATCATACTAAAGAAAAGTTATATAAAATCTATTAAAGGGGTTGTTCACCTTCAAACAACTAGTTGTTTTCAGATAGATCACCAGAAATAACAACTTTTTCCAATTACTGTCTATCTTCTATTTGTAACCGTTTTTCTAATATTGAAGTGTAAAGTTTCATTTTTCACCTTCTAAAGCAGCTCTGGGAGGGAGGGTCGCCGACCCCCCCAACCCCCCAACTGTTCTAAACTGATACATTTAATGGATACATTTCTTATCTTTGTCCCTGCTGAGCAGAATCTCTGGGTTTCATTAAAGGCAACTGTTAGAACTGATAAAATAGTTGCTAATACTCCAGAGATGTTGCTGTGAAATGTATCAACTAAATGTTGCAAAATTGTAACAGTTTAGAGTCTGCACCTGAATTACTGAGCTGCCAGAATCAAACACCAGAGACACCAACGTTCAACTTTAAACTGAGATTTTGGAAAAACAGTAAAAGATAAATAATGGAAAGTAACTGAAAAAAATCTTTATTTCTGGGGAACAATCTGAAAACAACTGAACAGAAAAAAGTGTTTGGAAGGTGAACAATCCCTTTAAACAATGAAGTTTATCTTATTTGCCCTAAATGTAAATTGTCCACAGGTCCTTCTAGGTTTTCCTCATCTTAACTTCCTATAGTCTTATTAGGGGTAGAGGCACCATATGATACATATTTTTAAAACCCATCTAAACCACTTTATATAACATTTTTTTTTTTTTTTTTAATT
>CM044441.1:102816637-102835904 GCA_024363595.1 Xenopus borealis
TTTTTTCAACCCAATTTAACTATGTAACTAAGTAATGCTTGCAGTAATATGATGCCCAGGCAGTGATTTGACCAAGAGACCAGTTCATGGCGGGATTGCAGAGGTGTAGCCACGACAGTCCTAGGTAAATAGAGTGGGGAGCTGAGAATGATTAGATAACCAAATTAGGGATTCTCTTTAAGCAAATTTAACTCACTAGTGGTCTCTGCTGTGATATCTATCACCTATGTCCAAAACACAAAAAGGTATAGAGAATGACTGTTGTAGGATGCCATGTGAATTGACAAAGCCAAAGTCCATAGAATTACCTATATTTGCTGGTGTAACTAGTTTATGGGTAGTTTAACACAAAATTCCATAATTCAACATAGTTTAGAAACAAACCAGCAAAGCGTCTCTTGACCATTGTGATACATAACCAAATCTGCATGGGCTCTACCAGTGGAGCAGGGGATCCACAAACTCTGTGACCCTGCAACAGACAGCAAAGTTCCTTCTAGGGGGCCCCACCAAAATGGTTCCAATTGGGCCCCGCACTTGGTACAGCCAGCCCTGTTAGTAGGAGACTGGATGGGAAACAGGCAGTCAGTGTCTTTATTCAACAAAATAATCAGAAAGACTCATACGCAGATGGACAGAGAATTGATACCTTGGTTACCATGGGAACTTTATGGAATTGCAAAGAATATCCTTGTTCTCAAGTATCTTTAATGAGAAATGTCAATACATACACAGCTTTGCATGCATTTAGCACACTCACAGATGCAGTCATAAATGAGGCTTGAAATAGTGGGAAATGGGAATGGAATTGTCAGGTCAAGGGGCTAAACATAATCCCACAGCTTCTCAGAGAAGTAACTATTTTAAAAAAGGCTTTCGTTAGCTTGTGTCATAAACATACCTAGCCCTTTGTCTATTGCTATATTCTAAAATCAAAAGGAGTTGGATTTGAAGCAGAGGTCTTAAGTCTGGTTAACTGTGAAATCATTTAGACATGATATTAAATGCAAAGTTGAAAATTATTTTGAATTAAAAAAAAACATACCAAACAGGAACAACCAGAGAGTTGTTTTCTGATGGTACTTCAAGTATAAGAGATTTCCTGCAGTGATAAATATTCTGATATGCGGACTGTATTAATCATCAATGATTTTCCCAGCGTGACATGTTTCTATTCTTACTTTTTCCCCTCATCATTGTGCATAATTAGTTTAAAACCAATGTGGCAAGCATCTTTTTTAATAAACAATTGTGATGTGACATTAGTATTTTAAACATATAGAAAAGCATTCGAAAAACATTATGAGAAGCAACATGTGATTGTCATACAGTGTTTTCATTAAATTGCATGAATTATCAGTTGAAAATACTTCTATTGAATGTTCAGGCAAGAGACAAAATATGTCTGCTTAGATGTACTGTAAGTCTAACAAAAAAAACCCTTTAAAAATAAGCATTCCTTACCATGAAAGAGGCACATTATATAAAGCTGAACACAAGCGATAACTGAACACAAAATAAAATAACTACAACAAAAAACATACAGTAGTAATCTATTTACACTACCAGTTCATCAGAAGATTATAGTTTTCAATTGCAAATGTTAAAAATAATTGAATAAGAAACAATCGCAAGCTGGTTTATTCCACATTAGAAAGAAAGTGAAATATTAGGTTGGTCAGTAGTGATGGGCGAATTTATTCACCAGGTGCTAATTCGCGGCGAATTCCTATGATTCACCGCCGGCGAATAAATTTGCGAAATGCCAGCGAAAGTTCGCCTGCCGAAAAAAAAAAGACGCAATGCAACTTCGCACCCTTACGCCAGGCGAAGTTGTGCACTGACAAAGGGATGTAACTACGCTAATTCGCAGATGAAGATTTTACTGAATATTACCTGTTGCGCTAGACGTTACTTCTCCAGGTCAGACCTGGCGAAGTTCAATACAATAGATACTGTAGGAGTTTGAAAAAAAAGTTGACATTTTTTCTAAGTCCCAAAAAACATTGGTGTCTTTTACCCTTTGTAGGATGATAGTCTGAAAAATAGCGAAAATTTTTTTGGGGTTACCCTCCTTCCCATCCTACATTTCCTAACATATGGCAACTCAACTATACAGTAGGCACATGTTTAGGGCAATCAGTCAACTTTAATTTATTTATTAAAGGTTTCCTGGGCTTGTGTATTGTAATGTACTCCTCTATTATACATTTAAGTTCACACCGTATGCAAATTAGGCATCGCTAGCCTAAATGCGCATTGCCTGGCGAAGTAACGGTAGTGCTACCTTGCTACCGTTCGCTGCCCTGAGTGCAAATTTGCATCTTAGTGAATTTGCGTAGCGCTGGTGAAAATTCGCCTGCCAAAGTGCGGCTAGCGCTTTTTCGCTCTTTAGTGAATTTGCCCCCAAGTCTCTCTAACTGATCTTTAGTACGAGACTGGCCCTTCCTAGGACTCCCAGGGGGCCACCCCACAGCTTGGTAATCATTGGGTTGAGGAATATGGATGGATAGGTTGCTTGGAATTTTGAATATTATGACAATAATGGGCATGGGAGTTGGGATGAGAAGATGGTGAACATCAAGAACAAGAACCAAAAACAGGGTAGGCACTCATAGAAACCATACCAAAAAATTTAATTAAATCAAGTCTTCATTAATGTAGAATCCTTGTAAGCCTTACAAGTTTCATGATCCAAGAGCACTTTAATCATAGGCTAAAAGTATTCAATGTATTGGAATAAAAACCAATAAAAGGGTAGCTGGAAAAAAACATTTTAAAAAATATCTTAAAGCAACAGCAAATTCACCTTCTTATTGGCACATTCAGGGGCCGATTTACGAAATTCACGTGAAATGATCGAAGTTCGATCAAATTCAATCGAATAACGATCGTACAAATTTTTTCGTGAAATCGGATATGCAAATTTGGCCTCTTCGATCATCGAATATCGAATAGATCAAATGATCGGATATTCGATAATTTGATCATTTGAGGATTGAAGAAATAAAAAATGTTAAGTTATTCGACTGCCTACTTCACCAGATTGAACCTAATGAATTGTAATAGAAGCCTATGGGAAGCTCCCCATAGGCTTCTGAGGCTAAGTCCTGCTCGAATACCATTCGATCGTTCGAATTGTACGAATCTTCGAACTCTCGAAGGAAATTTCACGATTTTTTCATGAAATCGACCGATCGGTATCTGATCATACGAATTCATCGAGAAATCGTATTGCGAGCAAAATGATAGCCTAAAACAATTCAATAAGCATTCAATGGTCGAATGCTTATCGAATTGCAAATTTAGTCGAGCTAATTATGGGGAATAATGTTAAATTTGTATATAACTCATAAATAATCATTTTCCCATAGTGAAATAAAAAGGGAATATTTAAAAAAGACATTTAGAGATAGTAACAAGACACACCAAACTCAGAATTCATGCCCAAAGGTTTCTTAAGTTTGTGCAAAAAAAAAACCGAAGACTGTTGAGGCTATTTCCGCAATGGCCCCTTGGCACAATATACTGTATTAACCTTTGATTTTTGCACGTATAGTCATTTGAGCCCTCCTAGTGAATCACTAGTAAGTATCAATTTTTTTTTACCTTTGGTGAGGGTTTACACTATTACTTTGCTCATTAAACAGAACCTACTTTTCAAGTACATTCTGACACTTTTTATATTACTTTGTACTGTATGCTTTATTAATTTACACAGTTTGTAAGAGTCTATTTGGACAATTTGTAGAGTTTTGTTTTGCTGGATTACTGGATGGAAACATTCTGCTTTTTTTTGTATTTAATGTGTACACCTAACACTATACTCTATTAATTTGCACCGTTTTGTAATAAGATTTTGTTAACTTGTAAAGTGTTGCTCTGTTGAATGAGCATTAGAGGGCACATTTTACTAATTTTTGTATTTACTGTTTATATTTTTAGAAAATTTTGGGCACCTTTTCTGCATTTCTTTAAATGGATTGTACTGGGTTCTCTTGAATTTTTTTATGAATCATAACATTTTTACATTTCGATGAATTACATCTTCAAATTCATTTATGGATTGTTGTTCAATTTAGCAATATGATATATCCGATTATCCGTATAGTGTATGAGAAATGTAGGGACCACCGCCGGGTAAAATGATACAACCCAGAGATGAAACGATACACACGATAGAGCTTCTTTTTCAACAGTTGAATATTCACGCTCTGTCTCTGTGTGTTTAGGATGAAAATGCAACATTTTTCTCTGAATGATCAGCATGGATCTGTGTGAGAACTGCACCAACGCCATAGTCTGAAGCATCTGTAGTAACCATAGTAGGTAGTGCAGGATCAAATAAAGTGAGTGCTGGATTGTTCACAATTAACTGTTTCACTATTTCAAAGATATGTTGAGCAGTCTCTGACCAAACCAGACTTGAAGTTCCATGTAGTAGTGCTCTAAGTGGCTCCACAACTGAATTATAGTTGGGAATAAACTTAGAATACCATGGAGTAAGGTCTGAAAATCAGATGGAGTAGGTGATTGTGCTACAGCGTTGAGAGATCCATTCCAAGTAAAGCAGTACCCTTATTCACAATGATAAAATCACATTTTGCAGTATTTCAAGAAAATGCAGTATCCTTTGGTAGTATAGAAACAGCTGAACTTGTATCAAGTATCAGGTTAATGGAGTGTCCATTGGCAGCAGAATCAGTACTGACAGGTCAAATAAACTTGTCTGGAATAAATGTACCAGCTTTATCCACACTTAATACTGTAACATTTGCAGTAGTGACTTTATGAACATCTTTAGCAAAACTACCGCAAATCTTGGTAAAATGACCTACCTTTATGCATTTGCAGCATTGTACAGCTTTTGCAGGATATGTAGCGTAATTTGTAGTGTGTTGTGTTGAACCACAGCAAAAGCAGTATTTTTATTTGTATTTGCTGCATGGTTTTGCAGTGAATCTGTTTCCTTAGCACTGTATGTTGCCTGTGACTGTGCATAATTAGGCCCCAATGCTAAATTTACAGTCTGTACATTCCCAGCAGTTCACTGACTGAGAGTGTTAGCCTTTGCCACTGCTGTTTCAATTTTGCTAGCAACTGTAATAGCCTTTGCAAGGGTTAAATCCCGCTTTAGAAGCAGCAGCTCTCTAATGTGTGATGAATTAGTCTTTTCAGTATTTGGTCTCTTAACATTTCATCTGTTAGATTCCCAAACTCACAGGTAACAATCAGCTCTCTCAGCTACAAATTGGTCTGTGGATTGGCAATTACGTAGTCCATTTGGCAGCTATCACAATTACTCTTGGCATGAAAAAGTTCTTTATAGCAGTAAGTGCAGTTTCACAAGTCTTATCAGGTAATTGTAATATATAGAATATACACTGTCCCTCTGCTCCCAGGCAGCTAATAAGTAAAGCAGGCTTTCAAGCAGCAGAAATCTCCCCTTGGTAAGCAACAATAATGTAATTGTCAAACATATGGATCCAAGCAGTAAAAGGTATGGTAGGCTCACCAGGGTTTGGGAGAAAAGGTGCAGGCTGCTGCAGAGGTAGAAGAGAAATCTCATCACAAATTTGTTGTGTTTTGATAGCTGAGGATGAGCAGAGTATAACAGTGCTTTATTAGCAGGCTCATGCAGCCATTACACAACAATAACATAAACTCTAGCCCCTTAATCAGTATAGACAGTACTGTGCATGCACAGTATAACTCATGTGCACAGTGACATCTACAGACCATTTGTATAAACACAACAATATTGTTTTCCCAAAGTGCCACAACTTTGCGTTTATCAACATTGAACTGCATTTACCAGTTTAATCACTCTGTAAAGTGGCATAATCCTGCATAGAACCTATAGTTCTGCACAATTTAGTATCAGATTCATCTGCAAAAATAAAATCAATATTTACAATGCCCTTCTCCAGGTCATTAAAAAACAAGTTTAAAAGCAAAGGACCAAGTACAGAGCCCTGCAAAACTTTCCAATTAGAAAATGTTTCATTTATCACCACTCTTTGTAATCTATCTTTTAGACAGTTCTCTATACAGGCACAAATACTATGTTCCAGGCCAACATTCCTTAATTTTACCAGTAACCTTCTGTGTGACACTGTATCACTTGTTCTTTTTAAGACATTTGTTCAAGTTTAACATTATGGTCTTTGCAATGGGAAAGTGAATATGAATATGAATGAATCCACTACATCTAAGCGATTCTACAAGTGGAGAAAGAGCTTGCAACATCAAATAACACAACTCCCCTTTACGCTATAATCTTACTAGACTTGAGTTCCAGCTTTGGATGATCAAAAGTCGTACAATTCTATAGCCATTAGACAAATACAAGAGGTCCTCAACCCATTACCAATTTATTAAAGACATTTAAACATTTCGTGCCTTAAGCTACGAAAAATGCCTTCCCCTTGAAACACAACAGGGATTGCTTGTCCATATATTGCAATATATTTAAGCAGGCCAACTACATCAAAGTCATCCCATATCTGGCCAGTCCTACTCTCAATTTAATGATTTTAAAAAATAGTGGAGGACGAGTAATTGAATGTATGAATTCCATTAAATGGCATCCAAATTATAAATAGTTACGGTTTATGCTACAACTCTTTATTCTTGCATTTCACAGGTCTGAAATCAATTGCCTTTCTTTCAGATCATAGCATTAAGTATGATATGCCATTAAGAAATTTTATATTGGATGCAAACAAATTTTATTGACAATTTTATCCTGTTTGACAAAAAATATTATCTTCAGAGACAAGGGACCATCATGGGGGTGAAATTTGCCCAATCATATGAAAATCTTTATATAGTAATGCAGAAACATATATACAGTATATATATATATATATATATATATATATATATATATATATATATATATATATATTTATTAACAACCATGCATAGAAGCCACATACTGTACATTATTGTACATGGCTGTATTACTGAAAATTTGATCTTTGGAATATTTTAATTCAAATTTCTTTTGAAATTCAGACACAAAGGTGCAGATTTATCAAAATGTGAGATTAGAGTTTACCACAGAAAAATTAAACCACTTTTTATTCATTCCTTTTAAGAAGCATATTTATCAAGTGGTGAACTTGAACTTTCACCATTTGCTAAATATACTTCTACAAATATCTAAAAAATTTATAGAAAGTGGAATGAGTAGAAAGTGTGAATCCTTCTGCCACAAATCTACACTTTAAGTTAGTTAAGTGAGTCACTATTGTTGTGTTTGGTAGCCGAGGATTAGGAGAGTAGAACAGTGCTTTATTAGCAGGTTCATGCAGCCATTACATAACAGCATTAAGTTTTACTTTCACTTTCAAGTTGTACAGAAAGTCCTATGTATGCACAGTGCCACCTGCAGGCCATTTGTATAAACACCACAACTATGCAAAATCCCAAAAAATGCTTTTATTAGTTGTTGTTCCTATAAATTGTCACTTTCTGTTGGATACATTTAACCTAAGTCCTCTTGGAGTATGAAATTCATAAGACTTTCTAGTATGTTACATTAATAAAGATCTTTTGTTTTTATATACTTTTTTGGCTGGCTGATGTGGTTTCTATGAGTTCCTGTCCTTTTCATCCCTTGCTGAGGGTCAAGGTCTGGTGCACACCATATACTTGGTGAGTTTCTTTAACTTAACTTAATATCTGTGTTATGCACATAGCTTTACATAGATGATTTGACAGTGGGTGCTGGCTTAGATTTTAAAAAGCCTTATGTGTTTGTAGACTCCATTTCAAAACTAGCAGCTGGACTGCCCAACTGAAAAAAAAATTGTTATTCATTTTTCAGAATATTCTAACTTTTTTAGGACGTCATTTTTCCCATTGGCCTGGGAAAAGGTATGTTTCTATTGGGAGATATAAATGGATTTCAAATGGAAATGTCCTTTTCAATCAGGACAGTTAGAACAATTTCATAATGTGGTTGCTTGAAAATATAATTGTCTATATTTATCTACTGTGTAAATACTTTCTTACATAGTAAGTTAGTAACATAGTAAGTTAGGCTGAAAAAAGGCTCGCGTCCATCAAGTTCAACCTTTTTTTTTGCCTAACTGTTAGTTGATCTTGGTTCACTTTTAACATTTTTGAATAGACAATAAGCTGAACTTGATATATTGGTTGTTTGTATTTTGTGCTTTATGCATTCAATTCAGGCATGATTTCCTATTCAACCCACAGTCAATTACTATTTTCCAACCACAGTCTGTGTCGAAATAATTATAATTCCACCACTTTCTGACAAGCGTGCAGACCATGTTGGTCCTGAATAACACTATTAACATCTACTGTTTTCACATTAACAGACTGATTTATTACATCATTTAATATTATTTATGAGTGGTAGAGATTAAAAAGGCAGTTTTAAGTATAGAATTCTCCTGTGCCTGTGGCACCTGGTGCTTCCTAGCCTGTCCATTTGAAAGATGTACAAGCTAAGGTGCAAAGATCTGTGAGTAGGGTAGGTCATATAAACTAATATACTATATACATTACTTTCTTCCAGGACTGGAATAAAATTATAACATTCCTTGAGTTTATTTTCAAATGCAAATCAAATAGTTTTAGGCTACCCTTTTATTCAATCTTCGATCATTCGACTATCGAATAACGATCGAATAATGATCATTCGATCATTCTAATGAATTATTCGATCATTCGAATGATTCGAACAATCAAAGACTTCAATCGTACTAATCCTATTCGATCAGGAGGGTTCCCGTAGGTTTCTATTACAATTCGGTAGGTTCAATCTGGCGAAGTAGGCAGTTGAATAAATTAAAAATTTTAAATCCTTCGCTGATCGAATGATCGAACCATCGAATATTCGATCGTTCGCTTTTCGATGATCAAATAAGCCTAATTTTCATATTTGACCAACGAATTAATCCTACGACAGGAATTTGACCAAATTCAATCGAACTTCGATCTATTCACGTGAATTTAGTAAATCGGCCCCATAGTGCTCTAATCCTTTTAATTCTCACAAGCGGAGCGTCAAGCTGCTTGCTAGCTAACTTTAACCTATCCCTCACTTCTGGAGTTAGCCATTACAGAATTATCCTGGCTCTAACTTCACCTACTGGGCCTTCCAGGTAGATGGGGTCACAAACAAGAGCAGAAAACAATCTGGCTTCCCTTTTTACAGAAATGAATCATCACATCTACTGGACAGGATCCACCATGAAAATACTTTAACCCAGGATAGGGAACAGCTTTCCCTGCCAAATATAAATTAAGACTGAATAAAGGCTAACTGAATCTTCAGTCCCATACCCAAGTTTTTTTAGTATTTACACATTTTTCATTAACTTTACATTCTATTTTTTGTCAGATATGGAGGGTAAGATCGCGAGGAGAGAATGCAAGAGAGAATGCACAAGATACTCTAAAAGCAGACACAATTCTAAGTACAAGCCTGTCTGAATTTAAGAATCAGCCTGAGCTTGATTGTTGTGATGAAACTAAAATACAAAAATCAGAAACAGAGATTATGGAAAAAAGAGTCAAGAGACAAGAATGATTATGAGATGGATAAGGTTTACAAAACCTCAAGGTTTAAAAGATAAAATACATATACTAAGTTATATTCTAAAATAAGGAGGAAGATTAAACACATCTGTTTCTCTAGCCATAACTGGTGGATTATATTTTTTCCCAGAATCTGAGAGAATCAAGAGCTCTGGAAGTCTTCTCTACTAGTCACTCTGTGACTAGATCATCACAGTCAAAAAACACTAGACCTCCTTTGAAAAATATGGACTACTCAAACAGGACAACAAACTAAATTGTAGAAGAAGTAGAAAATCAGAATACCGATGATTCGAAATACACACTAAGAAAGAAAAATTAACAAGTGTATTAAATCTAGACACCTCACTTTTTACCCTACACAAAACTCTAATTATTTGAGGCAATTACTCTGTTAGAAATAGTGCTGATGATAAAATGGACAGTAGCTGATGAGCCATGTAACAAGGGCAGGGGGCAGATAAGCGTAATCTAGAAACAGTCCGAAGGAAGAGTCAGAGTCTGTGGTCCATCCAGGGATTTAGAACCAGAAACAGTAGCAGGACTTACAAAGCAGGAGCAGGGTTACTGGAATGGTCAATGATCCAGCACTGAGGAAATAGGGAAGCAGGTTTAAACATCCCTTTAATGACATATTGCCCATAGCTGGATTGGGGGCATGGATCATGGAAGACTAACATGGAGCCAGAGATGATATTATGTCAAGGTTAGGCTGACACTCTACTGCCTCCAGTGACTCAAACAGGAGGAGTAGGTGAAAATGAATGTAATAGGGTTGGGGCAGATATAAATGTTGTTTATAATAAATTCAGACAAAAATCTTATTTCTATCCACTGCATCTAAGAGATTCTGCAGGTGGAGAACATGCTTACAAAATCATATAACACGACTCCCTTTACACTATAATCTTACTAAACTTGAATTCAGGCTTTGGATGATCAAATGTTGGATAATACTACAGCAATTAGATCAGCTTATAAAGTGGGGCTCATAGTGGTCATTGAGAAGACAGTGTATCTGAGGGAAGTTTAGCTGTAATTGCTGGATTCTGATACCTGTAAATTGCTTACATATAATCCTTTAGGACAGGGGTGTCCAACCTTTTGGCTTCCCTTGGCAACCTGGATATTAAATAGACATATTATTATTACTACTAACTGGGCACTGGGCAGAGTCCCCCCTACTGCCTACTCCTATATCCTTTGCAACATGACGTTTCTTTGGGAACCAAGGGTTTCAAGCTGGGCCATATGCATATCCATCCTGGGCCACATGCGGCCCTCGGGCCTCAGGTTGGATATCCCTGCTTTAGGAACCTTTCAAAAAATGCTTTTTGCAAATGTGGGTGTAAATTGTGCCACATCTCAGTGACTCGCTTATCAATAACCATTTTTCACTACCTTCCAAAAGTACACAAAACAGAAAGACCACCTCTGGGGAGAACTATGGTGCTGCATATAGGCTTGTTGGGTGAACCACTCTCAGAATTAATTCATTTTTATTTTTAAACATTAGTTACACAAATTCAAACACATTAAAAATGGAGGACAAGGAACTGAATGTATGAATTCCATGAAAAGGCATCCATCCACATTATAAATAGGTTACTGTTTATTCTTGCACTCACCACAAAGGTTTGAAATCAATTGTAGTGATGGGCGAATCTGGGGCATCCAGCGAACGGATGCTCGCATCCAATACGAGATGCCGGGAATTTGCCGGGAATTCGACCATCACTAATCAATTGCTTTTCATTTAGATCATAGCATCTGTTATGATATCCCTTTAAGAAATGTTATATTGGACGCAATCAAATTTTTGCTGACCCACAAATTTATCCTTTTTGACAAAGAATATTATCTTTAGAGACAAGGGAACCATCATCGGGGTGAAATTTACCCAATCATTTGCCAATCTTTATATGGCACTGCGGAAACATCTATATATTTTAGGATAGACAATATTTTAATAAATATTTGAATTGTATAGAGGCCATATACATTATTATTGCTGCTATATTGATGATCTGATTTTTCAAATATCTAAATGAAAATAACAAACTTACAGTTTTCTTTTGAAATTCAGACACAAAGAGGCAGGTTTGTCAAAATTTGAGATTAGAGCTTACCACCAAAAAATGTACCCACTTTTTATTCATTCCTTTTTAGAAGCATATTTATCAAGTGGTGCTCTCAAACGTTCAGCATTTGTTAAATATAATTCTACAAAACAAAATGAGTAGAAAGTGTAAATCCATAGGCCACAAATCTGCACCCAGGTTCAAGTATAGACTTAAGTGAGTCACTATGCAAAATCAGAAGATATTTTTACAATTTTATGTGAATATTGGGAGCTATGGGGAGGAAAATTACAATCCCTGTAAACCTTTTCTTCTCTTGGTCCCATTAAGGGTATAAGTGACTTGCATATGTTTCCAGGTGCAGGACCTTACATTTATCAATCTCATCTGCCACCGAGATTGCCAGTTTGTCAAGATCCTGCTGCAAGGATGCCACAACCTGTTCAAATGATGTAGGCTGCATAGTTTTCTGCCATCTGCAAACACTGATACATTACTTACAATACTCTTACCCACATCAATAATGAACTAGATAAATAAAAGTTCACACAATACAGAACCTCAAGGGACCCCACTAAGAACTTTACTCCAAGTAAAGAATGTATAATTAACAACCACATTTTATAGTGCTATAATTATTCATATGTGTAGGTTTTGTTTACATTTAGGATACTGTCCAGTTAAGAAGCTGAATGTACTGTTTCTTTAAGACACTTTTTAAAAATGTTTTTTCTCTCCCTATGCTTTTATTAGTTGTTCCTATAAATTTTTACTTCCTGGTGGATATATTTAGGGGCAGATTTATAAAGGGTCAAATTGAAAAATCTAATTTTTAAATTGGAATTTCGAGCACGTTTTAGTGTACTTTGACTAAGCGAAGTCCAAATTCGATTTGAATTTGAAAAAAAAAATTCAAAAACTTGATTATCGAGATTTATCATGTACTCTCTCTTTCTAAAACCTTCCAAACTGCTGTTTTAGCCTATGGGGGACCTATTTGCAGTCAATTGATGGACTCAAATTAAAGTTTTTTTTTTAAACAAATACTTTGAATTGAATAAAAAAAAATTGATTGGATAAAGCCTATTCACTCGAAGTAAAAAAATGTAAATACATTTCGGTTGGTCTTTTTTTATTTGAATTTCGAGTTAGTGGGTGTTTAAAAAACATTACCTTGAAATTCGATCCTTGATAAATATGCCTCTTAACCTGTGATTAAGTGCTACTGGAACATGAAACTCATAGGGGCAAAGTCACTAAAGCACCAAGCATCTAACGCTAGTGCTAATTCGCCAGCGTGAAGTCATTTTGCAACTTTGCCAATTTACAGTGTCCCTGGCGAAAATTCACCTGCGAAGTAGATAGACTAGCGCAACTTTGCACCTTTACGCCAGGCGAAGTTGTGCACTGACGAAGGGATGTAACTACGCTAATTCACTAAGATACCTGTTACCTCTTGCCCTGACTTTATTTCGCCAGTTCAGACCTGGCGAAATTCAATACAATAGATAGGAGTTTGAAAAAATAAACTTGAAACATACAGTATGGCAACTCAACTATAAAGTGGTCACATGTTTAGGGCAATAGGACAGCTTTATTTTATTTATTAAAGGTTTCCTGGGCTTGTGTAGTGTAATGTAGTGGTTGTTACAAATAATTCTATTATACATTTAACTTCACGCCGTATACAAATTAGGCATCGCTAGCATAAATGTGCTTTGCGCGACTTCGCTACCGGTCACCTCCCTGAGCACAACTTCGCATTTTAGTGAATTTGCATATCGCTTGTGAAACTAGGGCTGGCGAAGTGCGGCGAACACTAGCGAAGCCAAAGCAGGTGCAACTACACAGGTTATTGATTTTGCCCCATAAGGTTTTCAATAATGTTACACTAACAAAGACCTTTTGTGTTTATATCATTTTTGGCTGGCTGGTGTGGTTTCTATTAGTGTCTATTCTGTTTTTGGCTATAATATGAATTTCCTCTTCCCTTGCTAAGGGGTCAAAGTCTGGTGCTCCTGGAGCACACCCTATACTTGCGTTTCTTGAACTTGTTTTACTGTATCTGTGTTGTACACATAACTACACATAGATGATTTGATGGTGGACCCTGACAAGCTTTAAAAAGAGTCTTATGCGTTTCTACACTCCATTTCAAAACTAGCAGCTGGACTGCCCAACTTAAAAAAAGTTGTCGTTTTTCAGAATATTCTGACTTTTTTAAGACATGACATTTTTCCTATTGGCCTGGGATAAGGTCTGTTTCAATTGGGAGATGTAAATTGATTTCAAATGGAAATTTCCTTTTCAATTAGGACAGTTAGAACAATTTCATAATGTGATTGAAATTATAATCGTCTATATTTAGCTACTCTGTAAATAGTTTTTTGGTTCACTTTTAAAATTTTTGAATAGTCAATAAGCTGAAATTGATATATTGGTTGGTTGTTTTGTGCTTTTTGCATTCAGATCAGGCATCATTTCATGTTCAAACCACATCCAATTACTATTTTCCACCCACAGTCTCTGTCACATTAATTCTAATTCCAACAATTTCTGAATAACACTGTTTCTATCTGCTGTTTTCACATTAACAGACTGATTTATTACAGGATTTAATGTTGTTTATGAGTGGTAGAGTTTTGAATATAGACCTCTCCTGTGCCCTGCAGCACCTAGTGCTTCCTAGCCTGTCCGTTTGAAAGATGCGCAAGCTATATAAATGAACGTAATTAAAAGTAATACAACTGCCTATCCTGAATCAGTTTACCTTCTTCTAGGACTGGCATAAAACTATAACATTACTTGAGTTTAAAAGAAAAATTCCCTCATAGCATTTGCTTCAATGCTCTTATTCAATTCTATATTGATCTTCCTATATTTTGAGCATATAACCTTTAGCTTATAGCATCCAAGGTTATTATTTTTATTCCAACAACTGCAAGTTGGGGACAACTGCTGGGGTGCCCCATGGAGGATACAACTGAGCTAATGCTAGCAATCCTATTATATAGAATGTATCCTGTTTTCTTTGTGGCATATTGTGCTGCTGCTCTGAAATAAGTAACCCTCATCAACAGTGTCAGGCCAAGTCAGCTGTGCACCCTAGGCAACCCAGTCATCTACGTTACCCCCACTGCTCACGCATGTGCAGAAAGAGGAAGGTAGAGAGCGCATGCACAGAAAAGCGACAACCCCGCGGCAGTGAGAATGCAGAACTAGGGGAGGCATCAGAAGAAGTACAAGTCTGGCACTCCTCTGCCTTTGTGCCCTAGGCTCGTGCTTTTTCTTTCTACCTCTAGTTCCGGCCCTGCTCACCAACACACAGAGTAATTAAAGGACAAATACATTAAACTTAGAAAAGCCCTAAGAGCATGTAATGCATACCCTACTTTGCACATAATATTTCTATAGAAGATAAAGGGTCACTATGCAAGTAGCAGATCAATGTTTTAAAGCTAGCTTATAGCACCTTCTGTCTTCATAGAGGACATCTGTTTTGTTTTGCTTTATGTGCATGCATACGATTATTATCCCTCGTCTGTGTTGAAGATACCAAATAACATTTGTTGGACAGCTGCCAGTGTCTGTTAAATAGTGAGTGTAGTGGGTTGAGAACATATGGACACCCATGACATGAGGCAGGTTTCAGGAACATAGTTGGTAGTGGTCTTTTGGTGAAAGTAGGGTTGGCTGGACTGGTACAGGCATAGTGTGGGCTGATTTAAATGTGGCTTAAGGTGAATCCTTAGGGAGATCAAAATCCAAGTTTTCAGTTTTTTGTTTACCATCATCTAAATTTTTTGCAGCTTGGCTTTATTGTAATTGTGGGCAAAAACTGCATCCCACGTCCAACATACAATCTCAACCATGAGTTATACTATACATAAGAAGAATTACTGTACACTTGCATCCCTTTATTCACATGGCCTTTTTATACATGTGAGTATTCTACTGGCCCTTAACGAGTTTATTATCTACTATAAGTTGATTTGGAAAAATATACTGTTGAAACTATCTTGAAAAAAATGTTGACCTATGTGCTGCATGACATTATTTACATTGAACTTCATCATCTGTTGCTTTGCCCACTGTGCTACAGTGTCCAAGCCTTTCTGTAGGGTGGTTTTTGGCAACAACAATGCTATAGTCCTGGATTTTATTGTATTTTTCTTTACACAAGCAGCCTGAGATTTACTGCAGTCAATTCAAGTAGCAGTACAAGCACGGATGAGCAGTGCATGCTCCGAAAATGGCTTATTTTTTTGCTGTATGCTGGTCACTCTATATTCTGGCAAATTCCACAACAGCACTCCAGGTGAGCTGACCTTTTAGATGTTTTCACTTACAACATGAAAAACAAATAAAAAGTAATGTAATGCTCTTTGTGTCATAACCATAAGTGCTTTAATGTGACAGGCACAAATGTCACTTCAAGGCCCATTCTGAATAATTGCTAGTGTGGAATATGTAAACAAATTTGTCTTTGGAGCCGCACTAACTAGTTTCTGAAACAGAATATTCTTGAAGCATTGTTAGAGAAAAATTTACATTTTGACAAATTAACTGACAGTTCAAGGATCTTCCAATAAGACTGTGTTCTAGAAGGCATAATATGAGTTAAAGTACTGAAATTATTTTGGTGTAAAGCATCTGATCTATAGTTAATTAAAATTTATTTTTATTTAGTGATGGGCGAATTTATTCGCCAGGGGCGAATTCCCGCGATTCGCCGCTGGCGAATAAATTCACGAAACGGCAGCAAAAATTCGCCAACAAAAACGAGCCGCGCGTCTTTTTTGACGCGACGCGCCGAAAATGACGCGTCAGAAACGACCCGACGCGCCGCACGTCAAAAACGCAAAATTCGCGAATTTTTCGGCGAAGCAAAACGCGGGAGTTTCGCCCATCACTATTTATATGCAAAACCTCCCCTTATACACCTCATTGTTTTAGATCAGCTTATTATATCTTTTTTTTTAATTTTTGACATATTGAATTTTGAGACCTGAGTGCAAGTGCAAGAGCAATAAAGGGGGCAAAAGTTTGTCCAAGGTCAGGCTGTACTCTGTACCATTTGTTTTATTTAAATAAATATTTTTATTGGGTTTTCCAAATGTACAATTTGCTGTACAATCTGGGACACATGGCCACTGCAATGTTGAGCAAATCATAAACATAATATATCAGAAATAGTGACATAGACTCCAATTGGGGAAAAAAATTGTTGAGCATCAAAAATTTGTCACGCGTCAGAAAAATGTTCTTGCTCATAGACTTAAATGAATTTTTGCAAATTTGCAACACTTTAAAAAAAAGCTAAACATATAAAAAAAAACTTGCGCAGGCATTCTTTACCATCAGTCAATAAAAGCATGTTTAGCAACAGTAGGTAACAAGCACAATCACAGTACATTTTTGAATCCGGGTGTCTGTAGAGCATCCAGGGACTCCAAACCTTCAGAAATGTATCATGTTTCTGAAGTAGAAAACTGGATAATTTTTTTGTTCATCATAATCCAAACTACTTGAAAGCTTGAAAGGGTATTGTTAGTGATGGGCGAATTTATTCGAAAAAAAAATGAGTCACGTGACGAAATTGGTGCGACGTGCGTCAAAATGGTGCCGCGACTCGTTTCGCTAATTTTTCGCCAATTCGAGAATTTCGCTGGAAATTCGCAAATTTTTCGGCGAAGCGAAATGGGATAGATTCGTCCATCACTAAGTATTGTCAAAGATTTCCACGATTTAGCGTCAAGTTGGTGTGCAGCTAAAAATATATTCGTAAGTCATGTTGGAATTTTGTAAATTGATCACATTTACCATTTCAAAGTCCCTGTAAATGGTCCTGTTTGAAAAAAAATAGGGAGAAAATTTCATTATACACAGGCCTGGATTTGTGAAGAGGCCACCTAGGCCCGGGATTTAGGGTGGTGGCATGCTGCTCAACCACTCCCACATTGGCTCAGAAATATATATTTCCTGTGTGCCAATTCCCATTGCTCCATCCCGCTGATGAAAATGTAAGCATATAAAGGGGAGGGGACAGGGGCAACAAACAACAGGGGGCCTAGGGGCGTCCGCTATGTAAATCTGGCCCTGATTATACACCCGCCAATTTGATTTTTTTTTTATCCAGCACAAGGCAACCCATTACTCATCCCTGCCATAGGGCAAGTGTTAAATGCAGAATTGTATTTTTGGCGTTAACACTTCTCTGTACCTGGTTTTGGAATGCAGAGACTAGGGATGCACCAAATCCACTATTTTGAATTTGACCATTCGATCAAATTTTTTTATATTCAGTCAAAAAAACTTGGGAAAATCCTATGGGAGCTTTCCATAGGGTTATACAGTAATTCGTCAGGTTTAATTTTTTTTAAAGGGCAAGTACTTCGAATTAAAATTTTCGAATTTGGCCAGTTGGAATCAAATTTTAGGCTATTCGATAGTCGAATAAGCCCAAAATTAAATTCGAAATTCACATTTTTTCATTGGAATTTGATTAGAATTTTCACTTCGAATCAATTTGAACCTTAGTAAATCTGCCCCTTAAAGTCTTTATTTGTTGATCCAGTAGCTACAAAGAAACTATTTGCTGGCATCCAATATCCTATTTCATATGAGAAAGTTAAATGCTTACACAGCAGCTTATTGATATAAATTGTAGTAGTAGTAAATTGTAGCAAACCCCAGTTTTTAACATTGCATTGTAACATGACTATGAAGATTTGCATTCATCCAGCTCATGGTATATCTAACACAAGTAACTCAAAACAACTGGACTTGCTGAGAAATTTTAAGGAAAGACATTTCACTGCTCATCCAAGCAGCTTCTTTAGTTCAACTGACTAGTGTAGGGGAGTTCTCAGCATATGGGGCAAATTCACGAAGCGGCGAAAATGTGCTGGCTAGCGAATTTTCGCCATCGCTACGCAAATTCCATAAATAGTGCGAAGTTACGCTCAGGTCGGCGAATGGTAGCGTAGTTGCGCTAGTGTTACGCAAAGCACATTTACGCTAGCGATGCCTAATCTGCATATGGCACGAATTTCAAAGTATAATAGAAGTATATGTTACAGCCACTACATTACACTACACAAGCCCAGGAAACCTTTAATAAATAAAATAAAGTTGTCCTATTGCCCTAAACATGTGCCCCCTGTATAGTTGAGTTGCCATATGTCACCTTGCAAAAGGTAAAACATGCCAGCGTTTTTTTGGGACTTAGAAAAAATTTAAATTTTTTTTTTCAAACTCCTATCTATTGTGTTGAACTTCGCCAGGTCTGACCTGGCGAAGTAACGTCTAACGTAAGTGGTAACCTTAACGTAAGTGGTCATCTTAGTGAATTTGCGTAATTATGACACTTCATCAGTGCACAACTTCGTCTTGCGTTAGGGTGCGAAGTTGCGGTTGTCTATCTACTTCGATAGCGAAAATTCGCAAGTGTTAGTGAATTTGCGAAGTTATGAATTGACGTCACGCTAGCGAATTAGCGCTAGCGTTAGACGCTTCACGCTTTAGTGAATTTGCCACATAGACTGTTCCAATCTTGATTGGATTGTTGGAAGTGTCTATATGCCGAGAATTCCCCTACACCAGTGTCA
>CM044441.1:102843730-102857588 GCA_024363595.1 Xenopus borealis
ATCTTTTGCAAAGTATTTCAAGAAAATATCCTTTGGTAGTATAGAAACAGCTGAATTTGTAGTGTGTTGTGTTTAACCACAGCAAAATCAGTAATTTTTATTTGTATTTGCTGCACTGTTTTGCAGTGAATCCCTTTCCTTAGTACTGTATCTTGCCTATGACTGTGCATTATTATGCCCCAGTGCTGGATTAACAGTCCCAGCAATTCCCTGTCTTAGAGTTTTAGTCTCTGCCACTGCTGTTTCAATTTTGTTAGCAACTGTAATAGCCTTTGAAATGGTTAAATGCATGTTAGAAAGTTGCTTAGAATTACAGCAACAGTAAAAATAGAAATTGTCATACAATGAAAAGCCTAAAGGGAGTTCCAAAAGAGAACAGAACATGGTAATTTTTGCCTTAAAAACCAAACGGGTTTCCTAATGATTTCACTATTAATGGAAGTTTAATAGTGTCTAAGGCAAAAAGAACAGCTTTGTACCGGGCACAATAATGCAATTATAGATAAAAGGCTGCAGAAAACAATCATTCCCTTGAGCTTTAAATGAACATCATCACTTTATTTGTTATTTTTTTAATCATTGCATTTCTACAAACAAACCTGTTTTATCTTATTTGATATTTGAAAGCATTTTTATTCAATATGGGGCTTCCATGTTTTTTTTCTGTTTTTGCATTTAACACTGGATTACAGGGGACCAGCTCTTATTCAGTAGCTTAGTTTTCCGTAAAAATATCAAAGTATGATTTCTAACACTGTATTGGCGATCTCCTGCCATAGTGTTCTATAGGTCTGATTCAGACCCTAACAAATCTATGGAGATGCTTGGTTCCCAGGTAAAAAGGACAGATTTTAGGAATATCTGATAAAAATTACGTCACTGCTATTCTCCAAGAACATAGATTTTATATTTATACCATAGGAATCTATCTTAAAATATATGATGGTTTCCAAATTTTCTTATGACAAGTTATACGTAAATGGTTGTGCTGGCACATGGATGTTGAGATTGCAGGTCCAAACAATCATTCTTTTTTGTTTGAATTACACTCTGAAGAGCTGCACAATAATACTGTAGAGCTGGCAATGCTAAGTGGCACAGTAAAAGCTTTTACATTACTGCATTACTGATGGAAGTATTGATTTATAAATCTAGGTTTCTGTGACACATCTTGCACTGTTTACAATAAATAATAAATTTACAATAAATAAGGAGCCAACAAATTCAGAGGCTACATGTGCAAAGGAAAGCTAAATGACATCCATCTAGTGGGAGCAAGCCTGTGCCTTAGAATGATGTCAAAGAAGGGGATTCATATTAAAAGGCAACTACACACTGGTGGCAACGTGATTTGACACCATACTTTAGTCAGGATGTACTCATGTCATAATAGTGCTAAATGTTTTACTGTAACCATGCCTGCACTTATAAATAGTTCATTGCTTCTATGTAAATCCATCATGTGTTCTCTGTAGACAAATCTAGAACATCAACATTTCTCTAGGTAGCAGTCATGCCTTCAACATGGTCACAGTTCATCATTACCAGTTGCAGCAGATTTTTCACCAGCAAATTTTTGTCGCAGTTTCACGAAAACATTTGCGAGTGGCGAAACACGGAAATTTTCATTGAATCCATGCCTGGCAAATGTATTCGCCCATCATTAAAAGAAATCATACATAGACTGTGAATACTTAAATATTTCCAGATCTACTACTTTCTTAATTTAATGTAGACAGACCCAAAACCTGGACTGCTCCACCTGCAAAGCTCTGATTTACTGAGCACCTTGCTAAATGGTTCTACCTAGATGTTTATAAGCCTTTCTTGGTGTCAAAGGAAGCATTTGCACCCCCTGACTCTGATCAGTTCAGTCTTCACATCCTGCTATGACTATGTACTTGTCCAACTGGCATAATGATGCAGCCAGCAGCCTCAACAAGACTGATTGCTATCCATATTCATACCTATATATTAAAACTAAAGTGAAGCACATACTAATTACCCTTTATGGAGAGTTCTGAGCTCAGTTTCCGGTGACAGGCTACAGTATATAATAACTTAACCCAGATGGATATTACCAAAGTTTGGGCCAGATTTAATTCAGTGAGGAAACATTATGTCATGGTTTATCATGTAAAAACTCTTGAACGAGAGTCAATTCGAGCATGAAAAACTTCTCCAAATTCTGCTCCTTTTTACCCATTAGACTTCAATAGAGTTTTCATGTGATAAATAGTGAGAAGTTTTCTGAACTGAATTGCATCTCAAATTTAATCTTGTCAATGAGTTTTCCTGCGAAAAAACCTTTTTTTATCACTGAACTGAATTAGCCCCTTTTTGGAAACTTTTTTAAGGTCTTCATACATCTGTAATGCTTTTTTGGGCTAGGCAAGCACAAATAATTCAAGTGTCCAGCTAGTGATATGAGCATGGGTTACACTGCGACACTACACAGCAGGGTCAGGTCCTTACCATCTTTCCCTTTAAGAGGCAGTTGAATTACAATACACAATAAGCTGTACATAAAAATAGATTGTACTCCAGGAGGTTCTTATGGTGAAAATAGAACAGATGTTTATTAGAACAAGTCAATATCCACAGGTTTACTCACGTATGAGGAGCATTAGCATACCATACCAGGGGAGTAGATAGATGAAGCAGATACAGCAAAATTAAGACTGTTACTCGCATAAGGCATAGTAGTCAAGTGTACATCAATTCCCAAGGCAATACTAGCAGTTAGGCAGGTTAAAAAAAGTTAAAAGGTTGAACTTGATGGACGTGTGTAATTTTTCAGCCTAACATACTATGTACTATGTAATACACCTTTAAGTGGTCCGGATCCCGTCCAGTGGAGTGGTTAGGGAGACCAAGCTAAGCCTAACACCCTATCCACTGTGGTCCCTTCACTGAAGGCATACGGGGAAGCCTTGTGGGAAGCTACTCCCTGCTACTTGATCCTTGATGGAGCATACAGCTGCTCATGCTATATAAAGCTGACTATCTTACTCTCCTAGAGAGTCTATTAAATAACTTCCTTGTTATAGCTAACCTCGTTCATGGGATTTCCTGGTACCCAACTCAGTCACTGAAGGTTCAGGTCCCTTCAAGGCAAGTGGCTTACTGGGGCCTTGGTGATCCCAGGCTCAATGGAAACACCTAGCTGAAAGGACATCAGGAGCCAAAGATGTGTGGCAGGAAGTGGTCATTACACCCTTTTGGCCAATAACTAGCGGTGTAACAGTAATTAGAGACAAAGGCTTCTGTCTAGTAACTAAGGAATAAAGAAGGGTAGGGATTTAACTCTATAGGGATTTGTAAAACGTATAGGTCCCTACACATCATTAGAGAGTCCCTCTATTAATGTAAAGTATTTGATAAAAATATGCAATAATGTATCAAATCACATTGGCAATAACTACTTAAAGGAAACTGCTCACATCCCAGATAGTCAGCAGAAAATTAAACATTGAATACTTGTAATTTTCATTAAGTAAGGTGTGCAACGTTACACATTTTTTTTCTGTCACTTAATTATAGGCTATTTAAACCAAGGTTCCAGATTAGTAATGCAGCGAATCCAGGATTTGGTTCGGGATTCACCAGGATTCAGCCTTTTTCAGCAGGATTGGGCCAAATTCTTGTGTCAAATTCTTTGCATATGCAAATTAGGGCCTGGGAGGGAAATCACTTGACTTTTTGGCACAAAAGTAAAAAAATGTTTTCCCCTTTCCACCCATAATTTGCATATGCAAATTAGGGTTCGGTATTCCACCGAATCTTTTGCGAAGGATTCAGAGGTTCGGCCGTATCCAAAATAGTGGATTCTGTGCATCCCTATTCCAGACATATAAATCAGAATGCAGAATTTAAAAAAGAAATCAAACAAATATTTAAAGGGTAAGTTAGCCAATATTAGTGCTTGTCATGATACTGGCCTGTTAGAGTTAAATAAGCAGGCCATGATATCATGGATAGTGATAAGCGACTCTGTCCCATTTCACTTCACTGAAAAATTCACAAAAACTGTGGAAAATTTGCCGAATTGCCAACGAGCATTTTACATGCAACTTTGTTATTCAAAATGCATTAAAGTCAATGGGCGTTTTTTCTTATGGCAACTTTTTTTTTGTCCAAATGCATTAAAGGCAACGGGCATTTTTTCTTATGGCAACTTTTTTGTCCAAATGCATAAAAGTCAATGGGCATTTTTTCTTTTGGTGACTTTTTTGTCCTAATGCATTAAAGTCAATGGGCATTTTTTCTCTGATTTTTCCAGCAGTTTCATGAAAAAATGTGCACATGTCAATATTTGGAATTTCACAGTGAATCAATGGCTGGGGAATACATTTGCTCATCATTAATTATGGAAAAACATTCTGCCAGTATCAGAAACCTAACTAGACTCTCTTCACTGTGGTCTGGAATTAGTGATGTGGAAATGGATCACAACCTGTGGTGCCCTGCTCTAAGTTTTGACTAATAACAGGCTGATTAGAGCCATGCCATGTGAAGAAGGGAAAGCCCATGGAAGGGGGCTTAGAGTTCATACCAAGACCCCTCATTATAGATGTGGAGGTCACAATATACAGTAACATGACTCAAACACATTTCTCATCCCCAAACCCATACATAAATTCATACCTGTTATACCAACTTTATAAAAAAACTGATAATGTGTTCAATGTAATATTACCTGTCAAAAAAGTCATTCCTAGATTTGGTACTAGATTTGATCAGATGTGAAGATGTAGACAGGGGAAGGTCACAAAGCATTTTGGTAAAGAAATTCACGGAGTGAATAGTATATGATCTCTATTATGCTCCTGTAAGGAGTTATGGTCATTATATTTTTGGTTCAGTACATACTTACAGGAGGTTATAAAAATAGTAAGAAATTGTCAGATAATTTGGCTAATATTTGTATTTACTTCAGAGAACCCATTTTGGTGGGATTGATTCTGTTTGTTTATCCTTGTCTCCAGGACCAGGAAATTCTATATTGTATTTATTTATTTCTTTTATAAACTGTTTGTTATATTCTAATGTGTAGTATGTCCTTTTTCTACCATCTTTTTGTACATATGCACTGTTATACCTTTTATAATATAAAATATTTGTATTTCATGCTCTAGAAGAACCCTAGCACAAAAGTGTGTAACTGTGTGCCTTAGCCATCTGCATTCTCTATGGAAAGGCTGGTCTGCATGTATGCTTGTAACTCTTTGGTGGCTGTGGAATCAAGTGATGAGCAAATTTATTCGCCAGCTATGGATTTGTGGTGAAATTGTGGCCAATTGACTCAAATGCATTTGGAAAAAAAAGTCGCCATAAGAAAAAACACCCAGTGACTTTAATGCATTAGGACAAAAAAGTCGCCGTAAGGAAAAATGGACATTAACTTTAATACATTTTGAGTAAGAAAAATTGTTGTGCGCTTAAAAAAAATGTGTAAAAATACCCATTGACTTCAATGCATTACATGAATTTCTCGCTGTTACGCTAAATTTTTCGCAGTTTTGCAAATGTTTCACCAAAACAGGACAATTTTGCTCATCAATTTTTGTTGTATAAAAGTGGTGGCAGCATGTTTTGTATGAGTTTTTGGGGTGTTGTTGTATCACAAACTGAGGTCCTGAAAGTGGTGGCAGAAAGTTTTGTATGAGTTTTTGGGTAGTGATGGGCGAATCTACCCAGTTTCGCTTCTAAATTCGCCCATCACTATTTTTGGGGTGTTAGTTGGTCTTTTGGGTGCTGTTGTGCAAGTCCAACTTGTGAACTAGTGGCCCCTGACACCTAAAGTGATGCACAGCTGGAAGTGTTCATAATAGTGCTCATAATAGCTAATGTATGAAAAAAAAGGATCAGGAACATCAAAAAAAATTTTTTTTTTAATTTGTTAGTATACATTGAAAAAAAAAACACCAATACAAATTAAACTTTAAAATCTCAAAGTCTTTATTAAGAAATAACTTACCAAAACTCTGCTTGTGCTCCTCTTCAGAAAAGATGGTCAAACGATCCATTGTGCTGTGCTCGATTTCTTCTCCCTTATATGGGATAGCCAGGGAGGAGAAATTGAGCGCTGCACGATGGATGGTCACCCTGTTGCCTTTTCTTTAGAGGAGTGGAAGCGGAGTTTTGGCAAGCTATTTCTTAATAAAGGCTTTGTGATTTTAAAGTTTAATTTGTTTTTTTTTATGTATACTAACAAATTGTATTAAAAAAAATTGATGTTACTGGTCCTAAGAGTGGTACACCAAGTAAATATTTACTTAGTGGTCACTGCAGAAATTTCACCTAGAAATATTCAGTAATATTAAAAAAAATGATACAACAGAGACTTATTCTGGAAAAAAAAAAGGTTTGTCTAAAAACTACATTACTCACCTTTTGGTCACAAGGGTCCATTATCAGGTGCTCAGTAAAACATACATACATTATACAAACTAATATCAAACAGTTAATTAAGACCCTAGGGAAATCAAGAATATAACATAAAAATCCATTTGACTTCTCTTTTGTTGAATAAATCAGATGACACCCCCTCTGCAATTCAAAGAGGTTCTTTCCGTACTAGAGATTCTAACAAAAATAAAAATTTCCAACTTTTTTTCAGTATGTTCAACACATTTTGCTTTATTCCTTGCTTTGAGTATCCAAAAACTTCGAAATTTGAATTCCAACAGACCCACGGAAATTAATTCAAAAGTTTTTTTTCGATCGAATAGGTCAGTTTTCGATCAAAATAAAATTCTAATAGGTTAGCTCTGGACCCAAATAAAATTCTACCAATTGACTCCATTTCATCAGGTTTTAGAGGGCAAATGGTTGAAGTTGAATTTTTAAAGAGACAGTACGATAAATTTCAAAATTCAAATTTTCAAATTTATCGCATCAAATTTGTCGAAGTATGTACTCGAAAATAGCTCAAAATTCGAATTTTTTTAAATTCGGATTTCCACTTCAACCCTTAATAAATCTGCCCCTTAACCGTGAAGTTTTCTTTTAACTATCAGTAGTGAACAAACTACAAGCAAGATTGTAGCTCAAAGTTCTGCATTTTTGTTATCTAGATATTTATTAAGTTTTACATCCATAGAAAAAAAAAGGTAGACTGTTAGCTCCAAATGACTCTAGTAACGGAAGCTATGGTACAATTAAAAAATAAAGACCTTGAAACCCAGTGTGAGATCTTTAGTCCTTGTAGAGGGGCCATTGATGGGGATCCACAATGCATCTCATTTCTTATTTCTCAATGCATAATTTTACAAACATTTCATGTACTGTACATACAGTACATATTTTCATGACAATGCTTTTCATTTGTGACTGGGAAGGATAAACTCAATATGCAGACAGCCTAATAAGTGGATAGTAACACGGCTCAGTGTTTTTATAATGTTTAATTTTATATCAACTTACGTCATCTCTCTATTTATAAAGGAAATATTGCATACCATTCAAAAAATGCCCTTTTTATTCTCAGTTTTGGTTTCCCTGATTGCTTTTTTCATACTCAACTGGCCTCCTTGTACCTAATAAAAAATTAGGCTGACCCAGGTAGCTTGAATGCCTTAAATCAACATTTTTTTTTATTGCAAACCTTATTGCTAACCTTTCTGTCAGACTTTAATGGTTTTACTTTGCAATGTCTCTCCTTCCTTACAAGGGAATTCTACTGAGATGTATATTTTTTAAGCAGCATTTTAAAAAAATTCTATTTTCCTTCTGTGTTGCAGATATTGCAATTATTGATGCCATTTGTGTAGGTATGTTAAAAATCATTGTATCCATCTTGCCTTGGTTGGATTATGCACAAGTGAACCAATTTACTGTATGCTGGAAATACTTCAACAAGTCATTGGGCACCTTGAAAACATTCACCGCAACTTGCACCTGACATACACTCATAACTGAGTTTCGAATCACAACAATTTTCAGGGTGGTGGTAGCTATAGAGTTCCTCTACATAAACTGGTAGATCTACGTGCAATTCATGTCAGAGCAGCCTGGGTGGGAGTATTGGTATTCCATACAAAGTGCAGGGAGCATGTTTGCATGCAAGTACCTTTTATGATTTGTGTCAAAATGTGTAATGATTGTGTCCAGTTGTAATCACATTTGCAGCTGTAATTATAAATACGCCTTCATATTTCCATTGTTGTCCCTCCACATCCTGTAGAACTGATTTGCTAACATTGTAAGCTCTTTTGGGAAGGGCCCTCTTCACCTTTTTTATCAGTTATTGTTCACCATGTATGTAGTTTTGTATGTTCTTTGTATAAAGCCATTTAATGCTGCAGAATATTTTGAATATTAAAATAAATGTTAATCATAGCATGGTGGGTACAGACGCACTTGCACCAGACCTTCAGCTCAGAAAATACAGCATTCATTACTCACAACATTAGGCTGGCACAAACTGGACCACAGTCAATCTTTCAATCCCTGCTGCTTATAGATTTAATAAAATATCACCTACATCTACAGAGTGCAAAGAAACAGCCTTCAGTCAGTGCCAGATATACAGTAGAAGTGAAGAAGAGCCACAGAGCATCTTTGCTTTCTGCTGTTTTAATTTTTCATTCTCTAAGCAACAATGTTCATAACAATATCCAAGTGACCATGTCATGTGTGGTCCCTTGGGCACCCTCTCCCACTGGCTCACTTTAAATAAAGGTAAATGTCAAATTATTATTATTGGTGACCTACAGATGCAGACTTTTAGTCATATATAGAATTCTATTAATGAATTGAGCAGTTTTGAAAATGCTTATGCAGTAGTAGATATAAGCGGAGAAACGCCACAGGTCCTCTTTACTTCCTGCTATTCTGATGTGCTGATGTTCATGCTCTTGCTGTAGCTTAAAGCAATATCCCAACAGGTAGGTGGCCATCCCATGTGTGATCCTTTGTACACTCTGTCTGTTTGCCTTGCGGGCCAGTGACAAGTGAACACCATTGGCTCATGTATGTCTCATTTCAGAAGAAGGTAAATGGCAAATTATTATTAATTTCCAAATTCAGCATTTTCATTTTTCAATCATAGAAAAATATTGAGATTAAACTTGATGCTTTTTCGGAGTATATACAATAAAGTTGTGGAAAAAAATTCAATTGAAAGGAATAATACATTCTTTCACCCACCTGTTGACTTCTATAGAAGCTTGGCAGGATTTTGATGCTGGATCATTCGAAAGTTCAACCAAGTTTTTGATCAATAAATCTCGATTTGGAAAGCTCAAATAAAATGAAAAATCAAAGATAGTTATTTATGCATGAAATTATTTACTCATAACTTATTGATATGAAATCACAGCAAATGCTGATGGCAGGTCAATCTTAGTTAAAATCGAATATGACCATATTTATAAAGATAGTCAAATGTTGTAAACTCAAACTTATTTATTTTTCTCAAATCTAGTTTTTTATGCCAAACACTAATTTGGGTATTTGGTTGCCCCCACTCAAATTGATTGAATCAAGTTTTTTAAATAAACTTCCTTTCTGCCATTTTTTTCATGATGAAATTCCGTTCCAACATTTTTTACAGGAACAGGAAGCACTCCAGTGGCCATTTTAGGATCATTTTCATGCTGTGCCATCACTTGGAGGTGGAGGAGGTACTTTTTGAGCTGCCCAAATAACTCGGTAGCAGACAAAGTGAACACTGTAATTAATATATGCAGAGAATGGCCTACTGCACTTCAGTAACCATGTTTATTGCCAAACACACCTGAATTTTGCAACATACAGATTGATAGTAACTTTACACTCAAATGAATACAGTTACAGTTTAGGACATCCCACCCGAACATGAAAAAACACACCCCAATCTAAGTTTAAAATCTTAGCTTTACCAACTTATTTCTAAACCATTTGTTTATTATGGGTTGTACATATGGGTTATTAATGTATAGATTTTTTTCTTATTTTTTAGGTGATGCTGCTACACCTGTTGCTGGTGCCGCTGCTCCTGTGATTGTGGGAGAAGACCAAGGATGAAGGACATTGACTAGGTGAGCCACCTGCGGGGGATACAGGGCAGCCGTTGTTCCTTCAGCAGTGCCGACAGGATCTTTGGATGAGACGATGGAAGGCTCAAATGGATGGTCACTTACATGACATCAATTTGAGTATCCATCGTGGATTCAAGGACCAAAGATCTGCTGAGGGTCAAGTCCCTGGTCCTTCTGCTGCTCCTCCTCCACCCCCTGATGCTACTCAATAAGGGAGGGGAAGGGGAGAGGAAGAGGACAATGGCAATGAAAGCACCATTAGCTCCAGTACTTGTCCCTTTTGCCACATTCCAAACCATGGTGGCCTCCTTGCAGATTTTCTCCTGGCCACAAACTTTACCCTAATCACTCATTCAGGAACTACTCTGTCTGTTACTGAGCAATAGGATAGGCCCCAAACAACATGTCCTATTGGTTACTTTCATCCATCATGCTGCATCCATCATGCTAACATCATGCTAACATCTGGAAAAGCACTTAAAAATATCTAAAAGCGCATTTGCTCTAACATATTTCTATGGTCATGCTGAAGTATTCAATTGTCAGGACTGCCAGACGTACCCGACCCAGAAGTATCCGAAGGCGCTGTTTACCTTCCCAGCGGTCACAGTGAAGATCCAAGATGGCGGCGCCCATGCTGAACACATGGCTGCAGCGTCGCTGTATGATGATGTCATCTCTGGTGCCGGGATCTCATCATAAAAGGGTGCCCAAAACACTGTGACGGCGCCCAAGAATATTATTTGCTGCCATTAATCCTGGGTTCCTGTTTGTGTTTCCTGTATCCTGATTCCTGCTCCTGCCTTGGTTTTGACCCCCTGCCTGGACTCTTGTTATTTGATCCTGATCTGCCTGCCTTTGAACTCTTGCCTGGACTTTGACCTTGATTCTGCTTAACCCTTTGGATACCGCGACCTTGCTCCCTCAAGAGGGCTTCCTCCTTGATCCAGACTACCTCCCTGGAGGGAGCTCCCGGCTCCCTGACATCAATAAGCATTCAGGTATTACGGCTATTAAAAAAATAAAGATCTAAAAATCATATGTTTTAATTATTTGGAATTAATTGTAAACTCTGCTTTATTAAGTATAAATTCTAGTGCCTAGTCTTTCAGAAATGAGCTGATCATTGTGCAAAAATGGATCAGTCCAAACCTTTTTAATTTTTTTGGAGCCCAGAAAGTATTTTTTACTTATAGATTTAAATACTGAATGCTTGGGACTTGGGGCCATGTAGGGTGGCTTTCAAGGCTTTCTGGATTATGAGATGGTAACAGATCCCAAATACCTGTATATTTTACTATAGGCAGACATGCAAGTACTGGAGTGCTAACAATTTTTGCAGTCCTTTCATGTCTTCTATTTAACAATTTACTCCTTCATATTCAGCTAATGTTATTGTTACATTATTCTGATCTGGGCTATTTAAGTTATGCTCAGTTGTGGATTTTACATTTTTGACATGTTTGGATGTGACTGATGCACAATCTGATTTCCTTTAATCTACACATTTTACTTAGAATGACAGGATATTGTAATTAAAATGCACAATTTGCTCAAACACAGTCCCCACTGAGTCCTTTTTCATTATGCATACTATATTTTATGGGCTTTATCTCTACCGTTATGTGCATCACATTATTTTACATCTTTAAATCATGTCTTCATGACAAACTTCCCTGTGGGATATAACATTTCTGAAACTTCTTAAACACTGAAACTTTCTGCTGCTGTGTGTACAGTACATATCAATCAGTTTTTAAAGGGAGAGATGAGCAAAAAGTATACTTATTTTGGTGGTCTCCTACTTCTGAAACAAATGCACTAAGTTGATTTTTGTTTGAGAATTATTACCCAAATGTTTTGCAAGGTGCCAAAAAAACTAAATTCAAGTATTTCCTGTATTATACAGTCTAAAATTAAAATTAGCGTTCTGTCTGATATTAAAAGGCTCCAGCATGTGTCATCTGTAGTGATTCGCGAAACGCAGCTGGCGAATAAATTCGCCGCATGTTTTTGATGCGACAAAAACGACGCGGCACGCGTGGAAAGCGTGCCGCGACTCATTTTGCGAATTTCCAGAGAATTTTTCGGCGAAGCGAAACTCGGGAGATAAGCCCATCACTAGTCATCTATGTGAGGACAGGTGTTGCTCATGTGCCTGCTACGTGGGAGCAACTACCTCTGTCCATCAGAGAGGTATTTGGGGCAGTTAGTACTACCTGGGGAAGTAGCCTCCTGGAGTATTGTGTGGGACTGTGCCTGGAAAAGACTGTGGCTTGGAAAGACTGTGCCAGGATTGGGACTTAGCACACAGGATCCCCTGGGCAGGGGTGTTATTGGCTATTATTGAGCATTTGCATTTTAAATTGCTACCAGTGATATAAAGTTACATCTGTTTGCCACACTTGTGTGTTTTATTAATTGTTCCAAGTGGGGCCACTTGTAGGTGCCTCCCTGGACCCCACTAAGTGGAGGCACTGTTTCAGAGAAACTGCCAGTATCTTTCATACAACAAAGGGGATTCAGGCCCTGTATTGGTAATTAACATTACTTTAAGTTGTACAGTTCAGTTAGTTAGCCAAAAATGTAATCGGGAGTGAACAGCGTTAAAATAATAGCCAGAACTACTTCTTGCTTTGCAGCTCTCTGTAAGGTGGGAGTGATGAGGCAAGCCTCACACAGGTTCACTGGAGGTTCCCAACGAATCCGCATTTCCCCGGGTGTGCGACCATGCTTACATTATCACATTTGTTTGCTGAACTTTTGTCGGTGCGCATACACTATGGGTTTAAATAGACACTAGTTCCTGTTAAATTTCACTGATGTATGTTTGCAATGATGTCTGCTGTTTTACTGCATTCTCTTGTTTATGTTTCCTCTTCCACCATATTGTTCTCCACACTGTTAAATGTGTTGTGTGTTATCCCTGAGTGATTCACAAGTAAATCTTCTCACAAGTTGGTGTGCTGATTGTTCCCCTGTGTGATCATCATAAAGACATCTACTAACAGTTCTTCTTCTATTCCTTTTCTGCCTGACTTTTGACCATGACCTGCCTTTAGGATTCCTCTTACAGTGTTCCTGGTTTGACTCTCTGACACCTGAATCTAAGCCTCGTGCCTTCTGATTTATGGCCTGTCCCTGACCAAGAATTATCTTTGTCTACAGCTACTGTGACTCGGAGGTGTTCCAACTATTATAGCACTTTTGACACTACTCCAGCTTGGACAGCTCCACTTGCTCATTGTAAATTTTCATTGCACATTGCCCACTTTTCAGAAGTGCTTGAAGGTGTCTTGTCTTAACGTAACAACTTTTTCAGTAAGAAGTTTTATTACATTCACTGCTCACTGGAGCAAACTATAAAATTTGCAAACCTTCTTCCACTGTCAGAAGTGATTGCTAAACATTTTCCAGGTTCGGAAAAGCTATATTAAATTCGGCAAAATTTGTTCGCATACAGGCATAACATTTCACATTGTGAGTATTTTTTCCATTACTGACTTTTATTACATTCCCCCATACATTTTTTTACAATAAACAAGCTAACCAATAACTTCAAACAAGTGTAAATGATCTATCCATATTGACCAACTACAAACGGTTATGTTCTTCATATACAATTTGTTTTGTCTTTAATTTCTACCCTAGTTAGGTTGTAGAGCTTTGTTATGGACCCCATAGCATTATACAGTCAAAATGGCTCTTAGTAGACTAGTGCAAATGTGTGATGAAAACCAAACAACACAAATGCTAGTCTGGTTGGCCTTGTAACTACTACAATCCCTCTTGCAAGTCAGTGATTGGCTACAGCTGAACAAAAGCATCCTGAA
>CM044441.1:102866196-102899095 GCA_024363595.1 Xenopus borealis
TAGGGGCGGGGCTTGGGTGCTAGGGTGGGCGGGGCCCCGTGATTTCTAATGGCGGCCCTGCGGAGGCTATTACAGTAACATACTGTGATTTGCTTGGCCTTTATTAGCATTTAGCATTTACATGCAAGTGTAACTTAATCTGCAGACCCTATCTCATATGTAACCAAGGGACTGCCTGTACACAGTAAAAGCATACACAGTTATGACACAGATGTGGTATATATTATCTGGAATGCCACAGACATGGGGTTTTCCATATGAGGAGGATTTATATAATAATAACATCTTGCATTATATAATAAAACACACAATAGCATTGCATTGCCATCCGCATAGATTTAAGCTTGTTGGCATCAGGTTCATTATATTGCCCTAATATTAGAAAGCAAAAGAATATATTAAATAAAAATCAAAGGACATGTGTAATTACATTCAACAGTGATACTGATATGCCTCGGTTATTCAGACAACTCAAGGCACATACGGCCATAGTGAGTGGTGCACATATTTTTTCGGAAAGCAGAGGGACTTCAATTTCCAGAATAAATTACTTCAGAATGAAACAAGCATAAGGAGGGGCTGGATGACACAGTGGGGTAAGAGAATGATTTATATGAGTCAGCGATAGACTATCGTAGTTTCCTTTCAATCTGCGGCATCAGGTTTGTCTTTCTGCAAAAAAATACAATTATAAATCAGGAAGTTAGTGTTTATGCAAGTTTTCTGGATCAGCCCAAATAAACGAACTTATGTAAAAAAAAGGAGGATGTATTGTCCGTCTAACCTTTCATATTGCACAATTGCTTTCTCCCACAGATACACTCCCTGAAATGGAGGTCTCCAAAAGGGTTGTGTCAGTTAAATTTAGGGAGAGTTTGGCAAGTACAACGTTGCAGATGTTTTCATTGATCTGACTTTCTTGTGCATTTCAGCCCTTAATAGGCAAGGTCATCTCCCAGGGCAGAATTAGTAATGTACTGATTGGGAGCTCAAGTTAGTTTATACTGCATATATTTATACTAAATGCATTGCTGTGGTTTCTTAAATGTGTCACTGTGAGAGCTGTGGGACCCTCCTGCTTCCAGAAATCCCTTGCTTCTAAAGTGAGGAGATTTGGGACCTGCTATCCAGAATGCTTTGGACCTGGGCTTTTCTGGATAATGGGTCTTAATTGTTTGCATAGAACTTCCTTAGTCTTCTGTTACTTGCATCATATTGTGAGTGGGAAAATCTAGTAATGGGCGAATCCGGGGCATTTCGCTTAGCCAAATTTTCTGTGAATTTCTCTAGAAATTCGCGAAATGGAGAAAATTTTTCAATACACCGCCACGTCTCGTTTGGGACACGGGGGTCCAAAAACCGCCTGCGTCCGAACCAAGAAGCGGGTGAATTTGCACCAGGCGAAATCTTCCTGGCGTTTCGCAAATTTATTCGACTGTGGCAAATTGTGGGAATTTGCCGCAAATTGCCCCAGGTGAATAAATTCCCCCATCACCACTGGTGACTTTTCCTATTTCAGGGTGAAAGGCTGTAAAAGTCATAAAATTTTTTTTTGAGTAACCGGTTTCCCCCATACATTTTATTGAGAACACATCCCACACCTGTAATATATATGTAAAATTAAAATAATTTAACCATTTTATCCAGATTTTGCATTAAGGTGTTTCATGCATAACTCATGCAAACGTTCCCAAGCAACAAACCACTCTGGTGATGAGTAATAAAGATCATTTTTGAATTTTGTTTTAACTGGAAGAACAAACAGCACATTACTACAAATTAAAGTCAGCCATGGTAAGCTTTTACAATGGGAAAGTCATTATATTGTTGATTACTCTTTAAGTATGAATTAAAAACAATCATATCTCCCTATGCTATAGTTTTGCTGCTGGGCATAATGAGGACCCTCATAATAATAATAGTTATTGTTTAGAGCCCTAGAAGGCTTCTTGATTAATTCATAACTATGCAGTATCTGTTTCTTGCTGAAAGTACTATTAAATACAATCAGTCTTTCCATTCCTATTTACATATTCCATCTCCAGTGCATCTGCTTCCAACTTGGTTTATCCACTTCACATAATATGCATTCAGGTTTCACAGATGAAGTGGATAACTACATAATTAGTTTATATTAACCCAGCCTTTATTATATACTGTATTTTTGCACATTACATGTCATCAGAGTGAAAATATTGATTTTATTCTATACACTTTAAACTAAGAGGGGGCCATACACGGGCCTGTAAAAGCTGCAGCTGATTGGCCAGTGTGTGGGGCCTCCGACGGGCTTATCCAATCGATATCTGTCCGAAAGTCGTCCAGATGTTGATCGAACGGAACTCAAAATCCCGTCAGATCCGACCGCCCATATCTCTTTCATTGTGATCCAATCATTGGGCCCTAGGGATCACCCAATTTTGCCCACCTCAAGGTGGGCATATCGGGGAGAGATCCACTTGTTTGGCGACATCTCACCGTGTATGGCCACCTTTAGTCTATACAAAAAGATAACATACATTACATTGTATGACTAATCAATATTTTTATATATTTTTTTTCCTGTAAAATCAAAGGGATGCTATGGAATGCTTAAAAGAGATGTACTATTTACATAATTGTTCCAAACCAGGTGCAAAATTTAGTATCCATTGTCATGCTTGATGTTCTATTCACCTTCTCATCCAACAACATAACATTTTCTTGAAAGTATTGCGTAGTTCAGGGCTACGAAAAGCATAAATTAAAGGGTCGATAACAGAACTAAATAATATAAGTGTACCATTTACATTTAAAATGGACAAGTAACAGGCACAGTATGGATTATATCGGCACAATACATATAAAAGAAGATGCAGAACAAATGGAGACCAACAGCAAATAAATAGACCAAGTAAAATGGTCAGAGTAATAGCTCCATTAATGTTAGCCCGTTGCTGAACTGAATTCCATTGTCCAGATAAAGATGCAATTTTTTTGGCATGTGATCGAGCTAGAAGAAACATGTGGATGTAAAGACAAACGATCAAAACTAATAATAAAAGAAACATAACAGTGAGACATATTATTGTTGCGGTATCATGAAAAAGCATAATTATAGCTATTCCACTTCCTCCACAAAATGTCCAGATTATTGCTAAAATGACTGAAGCTCTTTTTACAGTCATAATATTATGGTAATGCAGGGCATGAAAAACAGTAATGTATCTGTCAGCTGCGATGGCCGATATGCTAAAGATTGACCCAAGTAATGAAAGAACAAAAATCCAGTCCATAACATCATCCATCTTTTTTTCGAAAGTACCGTTTCGATCCAGATAACCAATGTTGGCTAAAATGATTATGATAGTCTCAAGAATTTTGTACAGACTGAACAACATATCTGAGACGGCCAAGCTACAAATGAAAAAGTACATAGGTAAGTGAAGATTTTTATTTTTTATCACAGCTAGGAGCACCAGCAGATTTTCCAGGAGCCCAACAGTGGAAACAGTTAAGTACACCACCTCTGGAACATGAACACTGGAACATTTGGTGCTGTTCATTGACAGAATGGTCACGTTCTTAATACCAGTGTTTTGCCTTCCAATTTCATTTGCTAGGTCCATCTTCATCATAATCAGCTTTCTGAAATGTTAAAATAATACAATGTTAGCCCTGGGAAGAAAAATACATAAAGTGATCCCAAAAGCTGGCAATTAAGGGTAAATTTGCAAGCTACCAGGTTAACAGACTGTTTATTAATAAGAAATAGTACTAGATTATGCACCTTACTCTCAATCCCAACATTACACTTGGATAATGGATGAATTGCACACTTAGGGCACATTTATCAAGGGTCAAATTTGGAAGTGAAAATACTTAGAAACTCGACCATCAAATTTTATTTGAATTGTTTATTCGATTGAATAAGTCCATTTTAGATTGAAATCAAATCGTTCGAATCGTTCGATTTGAACAATTTTCCCCCCAAAAAATAAAATTCTCAAAATTTTCAAAACAACTCCATATAGGAGTAGGAGGTCCTCCATAGGCTAAAACAGCAATTCGTCAGGTTTAAGGTGGTGCTGGGTCGAATTAGAATTTTTTTAAAGAGACAGTACTTTGATTTTTGTATGGCTGAATTTTTCAATTTGAATTGATTTTTTTCAATTGGAATCAAATTTTGGCCTATCCGATTCCAAAAATTCAAAACATTGCTTAAAAATCTGAATTCTTTTAATTGAAATTTTCCCTTCAACCCTTGATAAATCTGCCCATTTCAATTTAAAAAAAATTTGATTCGAATTTTTTTATTTGAATAGATTCAAAATGATCATGCACTGTTTCTTTAAAATCTTTGACTAAACACTTCGGCATCTTAAACCTGCCGAATTGCTTTTTTAGCCTATGGGGGACCTCTTATAACCTATAAGGAGTCTTTTGGAGGACTTTGAGAAGTCAAAGTTTTTTTATGCAAATACTTTGAATTGAATTTGAATTTGATCTAACGCGTTAATCATTCAATCAAAATTAAAAATTAAAAATTTGAGGCTTGATAAATATGCCCCTTACATGGAACAAAAGACCACAGAATTAACAATTGTAAGCAAAACATACAATTCTTCACATGTTACAGATGGGAAAATCGTGTAGCCATTTGTGAACAAAAAAATACTTTGGGTGGACAAACCTCCATGATGAAGGTAAGAATTTATAGAGACCTCTCTACCAATTTCAAGCAGGAGCGTGCGGCACATTTCAGGTAGGTGCTCGCTCGAGCGCGCCCTCACTCGGTGCAGTGGGGGGGTCGGAGGGCGCCCTGGGCAGTAGTCCCAGTGGGCCCTGGGCCCCCCAGTCCGACCCTGTTTTGTCTCCAATAAGGATTCATTGTATCTTTGTTGGGATTACAAGGTATTGTTTTATTACTACAGAGAAAAAGGAAATCATTTTTAAAAATTTGAATTATTTGATCTATATCTATATTTATATGGAAGATGGTCTTCCCATAATTCTAAGCTTTCCTGGTAATGGGTTTCCAGAAAGTGGATTCCATACCTGTACTACATTTAAACAGATCATTATCCCACCTTTTTCCAGCCAAATGAATGTTGCAACATGTAAAAAGATGTAGTCATATACATACTGTACCTAACATTTTAAATATATTCAGTCCTCCCTTCTTTTAAGAATCATTTACCCTGAGTTTGACTTCAGTTTTACAATGAGAGGAGGACTTTTCACTGTACCAGGGTATTTTATGCTGATTATTTTCCAGTCAAAGTGAAAAGTGAAGCTCTTGTAGAATCTCATGATCTATGGCAATATGTCATTTTTATGGAAATGTATTTTATAGGAACATTTTCAGATCTATAAATCATTAAGGGAGCTAAAGCTGATGTGGGATTTGTAGTTAGGATGCTTATACAATCTGTAAATATGGATATTTTAGTTGTAGTTTTTGCAATGCAGCACCACAATGACTTGGAGGGTTGGTTTATTCATTGAGGAAAAGGCTATACGTACAGGTAAATTAAAAATAACCAGAGAAAGTGGACATTACTAGTGGGTTCCAATCATATAGCCACTGTATTTTTTTCTTCTTCAAATGTTCACATGATTCACAGTGGGGAGCAGAGGAAGCACTAATTGAAGCATTGCTTCCCAAAACCAATTCATTTTCACCAGACAGTTGACCATTCTGTTTAAAGGACAAGGCTCAGTGGTGTAACTAGATGTTACTGGGCCCCACAGCAAATTTATTTTAGGGCCCCCAAAATATCCAGAGGTTGTCCTGTTTTCCCACTATATATTGAAATTGCATTGATGTTGCATGTAAGCTAGGGTGCAAGTGATTCAGAGATCAGGCTGCACAGTTTTAACCAGTGGTTTAATTATGTTTTGCCTAATGTAGCTCAGTGATAAGGGCAAACACACTGATGGGCTGAGCTTGATGGACAGTTGACTTTCAGCCTAAATGAACTCTGTAAACATGGGACACAAATTTGTGCAGCAGACAACTGCCAAGGATGGAATGATCCAGGAAAGCAAAACTAGATAATAGTAACAAGAACGTTGGCTGTTACGGCACAATGCCACATTAATGAGTAAAGGAATCTGATTAATATTCAAAGGGCACAAACCCTTGCACATTCCCTTCCTCTTATCATTATGGTAGCAAATGGGTTCTTAGGGGTTTTTTATGGATATGTCCCCTTTAAATAAAACATACAGTACCATAAAAATAATTGATTTACTAAGCAAGATTAATGTAATTTATTTAGCATTTTACTAAAATTTTTGTTTAATTAAACCTATAGGCCAAGATTACTTTGAATTAGCCTGACAATTCCAATATTAACAATAGATATGACTACAAAGATTATTTTATAATAAGTAACTTAATGAGAAAATCCCACTTTTTACAGTAAAAGGAACTAGTTCTGAACATAGTAAATGGCAATTAACTTTCTTAAACAGAGAAAATAAAAGAAAAAACCTTATCTGAACTTAGCCTTTAGCTATATAAAATAAAAACAAAAAAAAAATATGACATCCATTAATTGCCACAATTCAAGTTAATGAGCTTTTAGACATATATTGTAATAGTATAATTTGCATTAAATGAATTTGAAAAACAAATCATTTTTCCAACAATGTTAACCAACATTTTTTACAATAGAAAAGAAGAAGAAGAAACACTAGTGTTGTCTAATTACAGCTTTCTAAATGTTATGCCTACAGTGGTGGGTTTAACAAAAAGCATGCTAAAAGCAGCACTTTGAATATAAAAGTGAATAAATCTGAATTACAAGAATTTTCTTATTATTGTATGACATTAAACTGCTAAATGAAGTCTTAGGGGATGAACATGCAAGCTTTTGAATGGTGTTGCAAACCGTTGTTAGGTTATTGCATTTACCTTACAATGGGAGTTTCTATACAACAGAACATTTTGATTAAGGGGCAGATTTCATATCTTTCTTGGTCAAAACTCTCAAATTCAAATTGTGAATAATCCAAACTTGATACAAGCTTTAATTTAAATTGTCAGGAAGGCTGCTAACAACTCCAAATTGATGCCTGGAGCTCTTCCACAGCAATTTGGCAGGTTTTAGGTAGAGAATAGTCAAATGTGATTCTTAAAGGACCAGAGTATGATAAATTTCAAAAATCAAATTAATTTTTTTTTTAAAACCTTGAATCAAATTTTAAAAACTCCCTAGCCAAATTGGACAGTTTTGACCATTAAAAATTTTGAAAATTTTAATTTCGCATTTTCAATTGGACCCATCATAAATCTGCCCCATGGATTATTAGGATATTTAAGGTATAGTGATTCAAATTACAGAAAGATCTCTGATCTGGAACACCCCAGGCCCTGAGCATTCTGGATAACAGGTCCCATGTAGTACTAAATGGGTCAGATGTACAGACCTGGACTGAAAAACACAATTTGGCAATAGATAATTCAGTTGAAGGCAAACCAATGTACAACCAAGGAACATGTAAATAAACCACTGGCTGCTCTCTGTTCCAGGTTTCTAGGAATGCCTAGGCAAGAAGAGATTGTAAGATCTTGGCCTCAGGCAGTCGCTGCTCATCAATAAAACATATCTTCACAAGATACAAATTCATCACAGAGTGGGACAATACAACTCAGGGGTCATTTTGTGCAATGCTTCCCTGCTGAGCCAAAGGAATATGAATCATTTTCATTACTCTTCATGAACATGTGTCCCTTGATTCTGCAAGCATAGCAATATACCAACAGGTTCAGCACATTTTACAGGAACTGGGGTTAGTTATTAAAATGAAATTTGTATTCTGTACTGTAATCTTACACTGAGCTATTTCAGTAAAGTCATTAATCCTCTGTTTAATCTTGCAGATCCGAACTGGTTTGGTCTTATGTTATTCTTTAATGTTCATAGTACCAATTATTATTATTAAGTTTCCAAAAATGGTATGGGTAAAAATAATTGAGCAATAAAAATGTTTCCTTTTCTAAAATTGTGCTTGATTAATAATTAAATTACCCTGTAGAATATTTTCCTTCTTTAAAATCTTTTATTAATAATGAAAACACCAAGACATTTATGGTCAAATAGTACGATTGTATACCTTTCTAAAATGTAGTTTTGTTTGTTTGTGGCATACATAAATTAAGGTTTATCTTCCTGGTCTCTTGTAGGCTGCTGCCAAAGCAAGGAAGCACTTTAGGAAAGGGACTATGCAGCCTATGCTTTCTCTAGAAGCACCTTGACAAGAATTTGTAAGCTGTGAAACCAATAATAAAAAACAGTAGTTGGTGGAAGAAATAGTTTCTGTTTTCTTTATTAATCTTTTTATGATGGGTAGCAATTTATATCCTTACTTGCAGAATCTACTGCACTGCCATGTCAGTATCTGTGAGCCTGCACCATAGAGTCTAGGTTTCTGGGATATGTGTTATTACCCGGCTTGAAAGGAAAAGCCCTGGAGCTATAAGCGCAATGGTTACATGACAAAGGATTCGAATAAACAGGAGTCAAATTGCACTGGTTTATGTTTAAAGGAGATGGAAAGGTTAAAACTAAGTATGTCTTATCAGAAAGGTCCACCTAAATATACCAGTGAACCCTCAAATTAATGCTGCTCTGAGTCCTCTGTCAAAAGAAACACTGCATTTCTTTCCATCTGTTGTCTACACATGGGCTTATGGATCAGACTTCCTGCCTTCAGCTAAAACTATAAGTGAGCACAGAGAGACTCAGGCAGGAAGTGATGTCACACACTAAACTAATACTGCAGCTGTTATCCTAAACAAATAGAGAGAGCTTCTAGGGCTTTTTACTCAGGTATGGTAAAGCATACTACAGAATAAATATAGCATTTTAGCTTGCACTTTTGCAGCTTATCTATTGGCAATAAACTGCCTCCATAGCTTTCCCTCTTATTTTAAAGATGTGCAGAATGAGAGGAACGGGGAGAATCGGTTTAAGCTGTGATTTGATGGAAACAATTAAGGCAGGGGAAATCTGAAATGGAGGTAGAAATAAAGAGGAATGTCATTTCATGGGAAGAAGCAGTTCACTTCCTTATCTTCTGAGCAGGTAGAAATATCCCACCCTTCCTCGTTTTGCATATTTTTAAAAAATGTCAAGAGTTTTCTACATTATGTTCTCATATTACCTATTAATAAATAAATAAGGATGTTTACCTGAATTCACTGTTATATTGTATTTTCTTTTGTATCTTTGCGGAAAAAAGTGAGAGTCAACATTGTATTCATTTATGTTGATTCCAAATGCTTGATCCAGGGAATGTTCCTGATCGCCATTGGGGTCAGGAAGGATTTTTTTATCTCCTGAGGCACTGGCATCAGGTTGTTTTTTTTTTTTGTTTGTTTTTTTGGCTTCCTCTGGATCAAAACAGTGAATATAAAATCTAGTTTCATTGTCACAACAGCAGCAGGACCTTACCAGAGTACTACTCTCCTGTGACTGCATGGTGGGTTTATTGATAAAGAGACGTTAACTGCTTGTAATAGTTGACAGCCTGCCTATCATCGAGTCACTACAGATTCAGGACTGGCAGCAGGGCTGATGAAATTCTCTCATAGTGGAATATGCAGCTACTGCTGGTAGCAGAGTTTGGGGACTTCCTTTCTGCCTAATACTCAATGGTGGATATAATATCATAGTGTTGAACTCAGCTGGACCAGACAATATCCCTGGTAAAGTGCTTAGATAATGTGCAGATTAACTGGCAGATGTTCTCACCAAAATCTTCAACATCTCCCTGAGCACTGCTGTTGTTCCAAGGTGCTTCAAGGAGTCTATCATCATTCCTGTACCAAAGAAGTCCCAAGTGCCCTGCCTAAATGACTATTGTCCCATTGCAACATCCACTATAATGATGTGCTTTGAGAGGCTGGTCATGAGACATATCAAAGGCCTGCTCTCGCCATCTCTGGATCCACTGCAATTCGCCTACAGTTAAAACAGCTCAACGGACTATGCCATTGGCACTACCCTGCACTTGTCGCTTAGCCATATAGACAATAGAGGCACATGTGTATGTATGCTATTCGTTGACTTCAGCTCAGCATTCAATACAATCATTCCTCAGCACTTGAGTGTAAAGCTGAGCATGCTGGACCTGAACTCTATCTGCAACTGAATCTTGGATTTCCTGTCTGAGAGACCTCAGGTAGTCCGAATGGGAAGAAACACCTCCAGTAACCTACAGTACCATCACACTGAGCACGGGAGCTCCCCAAGGCTGTGTGCTCACACCACTGCTGTTCACACTACTGACTCATGACTGTATGGCAAGTCATGGGTGCAATCATATCATCAAATGTGCTAATGATACAACCGCAATAGGTCTCATTAGCAAGAATGATGAGTCAGCATATAGATAAAAGGTGGAATGGTGCAAAGTTAACAATTTGTCTATGAATATGAACAAAGCAAAGGAAATAGTTGTTGACTTCAGGAGAAAACGTGGGGATCATTCCCCCACTGTACATTTGGTCAACAACACCAAATTCTTTGGGGTACATCTGGCAGCGAACCTCTCCTGGTCCCTTAACATCAGCTCTATAGTGAAAAAGGCACAGCAGCATCTATACTTTCTGCGAAAGCAGAAAAAAAGCCCACCTGCCACCATCTATCCTCACTATCTTTTACAAGGGGTCCATTGAAAGCATTTTATGTAGTTGCATCACTACCTGGTATGGAAACTGCTCAGCATCAGACCGCAAGATCCTGCAGCGGGTGGTGAGGACAGCGGAAAAGATCATTGGGGTCTCGCTTCCTTCCATTATGGATATTTATCACACCCGAAGGCTACTAGCATTGTCAGGGATAGCACCCACCCTGCACATGATCGCTTTACCCTCTTGCCATTTGGTAAAAGATACTGCAGTATTCAAACACTGACTTCTAGAATACGGAACAGTCTATTTCCACAAGCCATCAGGCATTTCAACTCCCAAGGACTGAACTGATATACATTCGTAAGGTGCCTTGGGGTCATCCTAGATTCTGCCCTGACATTCACTACTCATATCCAGTCACTTGTTAAGTCATGTCACTTCCACCTAAGGAACATATCCAAAATTCGATCATTTATCACCCAAGATGCTGCCAAAATTATTTTTAACTCTCTTGTCATATCACGTTTAGACCATTGTAACTCTCTTTTAATTGGCCTTCCCCTCCAGAAACTGTCACCTCTCCAGTCCATAATGAACACTGCTGCTAGGCTTATACACCTCAGCAACCACTCTTCAAAGCACCGCCCTACTGTACATCTCTGAACTCATCTCTATAGTCTCACTTAGGTGGAAGTGACATTATTTAACAAGTGACTGGATGTAAGAAGTGAATGAAAGGGCAGAATCTAGGATAACTCCAAGGCACCGGGCCTGGGGAGACGGGGTGATAGTGGAATTGTTAACTATGATGGATAATTCCGGGATGTTACTGGTAGTGATGGGCGAATCGGTGGCAATTTGCAGAGGGAGGAAGTATATAGGGAAAATAATAAGGGTCCCAAGACAGAGCCTTGAGGAACCCCAACAGAGAGAGGTAGGGGAGAAGATGCTACTCCGTTGTAAGAGACACTGTAGGAATGATTGGTGGGGTAAGAAGAGAACCAGGACAGGGCTGTGTCACGAAGGCCAAGCGAATGGAGGGACTGGAGGAGGAGAGGGTGATCTACAGTGTCAAATGCAGCAGAGAGATCAAGCAGTATTAGCAGTGAGAAATTTTTGTTGGCTTTAGCTGTTAAAAGATCATTAGTTAGCCGGGTCCCCATATACGATGACCCATTATATCTCTTACTATTCACTCCTCTGACTTCCCTGTCTCCCTTGCAGCGCCATGGCATTGGGTACCTGTGGCCACCTGCATTGTGGGGACATAACATATAGTCCAGCCGAGTCCTGGTCGCTTTGCATTTATTCCGCAAAGGACCCAACCTGTTGCAGGACTCTTCACCATTCCGCTGAAGTATTGTAATAACCAAGACTTAAATTCCCACTATGCCATGCATGTTCTGCATTAATCAGACCTGTGAAGAAGGAGAATAACAGAAGAGTGCAGGGCACTGTGTGAACTGAAGTCTTACCACAAGGAGACAGATATTGCTTACATATAGTTTCATTTGCAAATAACTTTAAAATCAATTAAACATTTTTAATCATGCATGTTAGAAAGTTGCTTAGAATTACATTTTTTTTAATATAGAAAATGAAAAAAAAAATCATTAATTGGGTGGACAGTTTTTACAGCATAAAATGAATGATCAATGACAGCCCTCTGTGAACTGAAATCTTGACCCATAAGGAAAACTGGTATCTGATGCATTGTATAATTAGTCTTGCAAACTAGGAAGGCAAATGCAATAGACAGGCAGATATCGCTTACAGTTTCATTTACAAATAACTTTAAAATAAATTAAACATTTTTATTTATATATGTTGGAAAGTTGCATACATTTTTATAAATATAGAAAACAGGAAAAAAACATTATTTGGGTAGGCAGTTTAGGAGTATTAAATAAATGATCAGTGAAAGAGGAAAATGTGAAGCTGCACGGATTTCACTACAACATGTATGGGACATGTTACCCAGAATGCTCGGGGCCTAGGGATTTCTAGACGACGGATCTTTCTGCAGTTTGTATCTTCATACCTTAAGTCTCCTAGACAATCACGTACACATTAAATAAGCCCAATAGGCTAGTTAAACATCCTAGGATTAAGTTTGGATCAAACACAAAGTATAGTTTTATTATCATTTAGAAAAAGGAAATCACTTTTAAAAATTTAGATTATTTGGATAAAACTGAATCTATGGGAGATGGCCATTCCGTAATTCAGAACTTTCTGTATAAAGGATTTACAGATGATGGATCCTATACCTGTACATGGAAATGTTAATATATTATAGACTCCCATGGAGTCCTTATTGTCACCACAGAAGAAGGCTCCATAGCTGCTTGCATTTGCCAGCACTCTATTATGTAGTAGTGAGCAGGAGAAATAGAACTTCCTTCAGCCAAGGTGCATCTAGATGGAGGACAGACTAACTTGTGCAGGATTCCCTTTTCGCACTCCCTTTTGCCAACAGACTGACTGAGAGCAAGGTATAATGTAAAGCCTGATTTAAGCCACAAAAATAAAACATTGAGACAACTCGGAAAGAGATAAGATAATATTCATTGTTTACTGGTGTCAGAGTCACTTTATGGCATGTGTGCAAATATTTGTGTAAAAACCAACAAAATATTATTCTGTGTGAAAATTGATAACTGCAAAATAATAACCAAAATTTGTTGCTTGCAAGGCTGTGGCTGGAAAAATCAGTAGATAAATTGTACCTGCCAGGATAATGATTCTTGGGTTGCTAGTCCATGAGTATCAGCTGCAATATCTCTATGTCTGACCTGTGCTTAAAAGTAAGTCGGGGCACTGTGGGAGTCTGCTGAAAGGTGAAAGGGTGAAAGCTGGAAGGTAAGGTTCTGACTGTGAATATGGAAATAAAAGTTTGTATTCATAGAGATGGAAGCTTTTATATTAGGTAGTGCCCAGACTAGCAGAAATTCATATTCTTTATATGTTTTTGTTTGTGCTGTTTTCTGATCTCTGGCTGGCAAGATGTTGTGCTGCTTTGCTGTATTTGCTAGTTTCGATTATTTTGTTTCCATAAAAATATTTATCAAAAATTATACAACCTACATCATATACTCCATATTACATATATCACTGATTCACTGCGTTGCCTGTCGTTGCATGGTTGGGTGTGTCAGAATGTGAGGCTATGGGGCACATTTATTAAAGTGTGAATTTTCTCTTCATCTATTTGCACCAAAGTTCACCTCACTTCGCAAGGTGTATTTTCACAACACATATCATACTGTTTATACTAAAATTGTAAGTTTACTTTTTCAAGAGAAATGTGGTGGATTTTCTCCTGGAAAAATTCACCAATATATTTCCCCATACAATAGTAGTGGGGAGAATTTCTTCTAAATAATTTTCACCAGGGAGATAATTAGCATGGAAAGGATGACTTTGATCTAAAAGTGGTTGCTCTACTTTTATAATAAACGTTTGCCAGCCTGAACCTGGAGAAATTTCTCTTTTGCTCTTGGTGAATTTTCACTGGAGAATAGCGATGGCATGGATTTGCAGTGAATAAATTCAAAAAACTGTGGCAAACATTCACTCGTGAGAAATCCACAAAAAAAAATTGTCACACATCAAAATTATTTGTCTGCCCATTGACTGCATTTGGACAAAGTGTGAAAATTATTTTGACACCCATTGGCTTCAATGTGTTTTGCAAATTTTTCAGTGTGTCATTTCTCAAATTTTTGGAGAATTAAAATGGGACTGATTCATCCATCACTAATGGAGAGCGTTCACCTGGAGAAGAAAGGTGAAATTACACCAATGCAAAGAGAATTTTCACCACTGCAAAGTTACTCCTCCAAAACTTGGTGTATTCTCATTTTAGTATATTGACGATATTGAGGGAAATATAAATTTTTGCTGAAACTACACCAAATATTCACTTTCACTTTCAATCTCTTTGGCACATAAGTGCTAGGTCACGAGGACTAGTAAACCATCAGATTTTTATTTTTAAACAAGAATACCAGGAATTTCATGCTTTTGGTTGCAAAAATTGGTGGAGTTTTCATTATACCCTTACAGAGAAATGTGTGATCAGTATTACACGATGTGCTGTGGAGAATTATTTACATTTCCACCATTCCCACTAATGGCCACATTTTTATCTTCATAACGATCCTAGGGCTTAAAAAGCAATCACCTGCTAGTCACTATTTAAGATTGCATATTCAAGATTGCTCACCCGATGCCTTCATTCCAAATGCCTGTTTGAGTAAATCGCATGACTGTGGGTACCTGAGAAACTAACAGCATGTCCAGCCCCATGTCATTGTGGGCTTTGTGATGGAAACCACTGAGTTTTCTCAGTACTGTACTTAGAGGGCAATGTATTATTTTTAATGCACTCAATTATACTAAAATCATAAATGAGGTCACCATATACCAAATTAGCTCTTCCACTGATATATTGAATTAGTGTAACGACTCACCCTGGTGGTGAGAATTCAAATATTTAAAGAGCCAGGGAACCTCTTACTATTGCCCGTGATAGGTTCCTCTTTAGAGTTCCTGGTGCCTTTTGTGCTTCTGGTTCTGATTTGTGTTTTTGATCCCTGCCTGTATTTGACTATTCTGATTTCTGGACTCCTGACCTTGCCTGATTAACGACTTGTCTATATCCGCTACCCTCCTTGATTGATTCCCTGGTTTTGACACTTGCCTGACATCTGACTGTGATTCTGCCTGAACCTCTTTGATTGACCTCCTGGTTTGACCCGTGCCTGTCTGACTACGATAGTACTCCGCCTGCCTCGACCCGGCTTGATCCGACTACCCTTTAGCCTGAAGCCTTGTATTACGATCTTCTGCCCAAAGACTTTTTTAAACAGTCGTGCCCCTCTGCTAGCCAGAACCTTTCGCTTTGCACCTCTCGATAAGTCCAGGTGGCATCTGGGCAAGCTGAGGGCTCCTCCCGAAGCCAAAGGCGGTCACACTTCTGGTGAAGCCGAGCCGAGACCAGGGTGCTTAGCAATTGTTCTGCTTTTAGGTGCCGATTGTTACAATTGGGAATATGCTATTGGAGAAATAAAGAGTCATTGCAGCACTACAAGTGTTGTAGAGATTGAAATGCATTCGCTGGAAGAAATTAAGTGAAAACCAAAGATGCATTGCTGATGGGGAAGCCAGGATTATTGAAACACTACTGATTTATTGTGGAGGTATTTTCTTTCAGAATCATACACTCCATTTTACATTTGACCTAATAAAACAATGACATTCACTGGCTAGACATTAAACTAATGCGTAAAGGATATTTAGAAAATTGTTATGAGGCAGCAGTTATGTAATAAATACAAAAATAGAGCTATTACAAAATTCTGAAGGCCAGAAAAACTTTTAAGACCTTGAAAAGAACAAAATGCAAGTTAATGTGTGTGTCTATGCTTATCTCAATGTTTTCTCTGCTTGTGGATCAGGCAGGGTGAAGTATTCAAGGCACAAGCCAGCAGCAAAGTCACATTGTGGCTAACTAATCCTAACTAAGCAGTTCAACAAAGAATGTATGAATGTAATGCACTAAGATGCAGCAAGAAAGAAACAGGTCTTGTGATCTTTAGCAACATCAGATGTTTGTGTTATAGTACCTACTAAATGGTTGCCATGGATTACTAGACCCAAACTTCGCACTCTTGCTACCTTTTATTGCAATCCACCTAGTATACATATGTATCTCCATAATATTTATTACTGCATATTATAACACTTTACAACTAAAACATAGTTTTCTTATATGACTGAAATCACCCTTGTGGCATACCTTTCATTTCAGTAGGAAACAAATGACAATTACAAAGTGCACACAATGTCTAAGGGACAGGTGTATTCAAATTTGAGAATGTTTTTTTCCACAGTTCAGGAAAATTAGTCCTGGATTTGTGAGCAGGCCACTAAAGCCTAGGGAGGCAAAAATAGGGACAGCATCACCACTGGGGACAGGGCAGGAGATGAAAGTGAAAGTCGTATGAATCTACCGCCCACCCAGTCCCCAATGGAAGAGATCATACTGGGCCAGAATAATAAGAACCAGGAGGGTAAACTTCAAGCAGCAGGTTGGTGAGAGCACTGGGGGCATGGCGATAGGTTGGGCGCCAGTGTGGGTGGGGAGGTGCGAGGGGCATAGCCAGTGGTGTAACTATAGGCTAGTAGTTACACCACTGGCTATGTGGGGTCTGCTTCCTCTATAGCTAATAGAAAATCCCCTCCTCCCCAGCCGCTCTCTTACCTGTGGCAAGGAAGGGGGATGAAAGTCAGGTTGAAGTAGGCAGAGTTCTGCGGGAAGTGTGGGTGGGTAGAAGTGACATGGGAAACAGGTGGGAGGATGGGAGTCTGAGTGCCCCTGAACCCTCTGAAGATTTTTTTTCCAGTGGGGCCTGGCACACTCTAGTTATGTCCCTGGGCGCAGCATCTTTCAATTAAAAAATTGGGGTGAGAAGCATGATCCTGAATATTTTGGAATGTGAAATTTACAAATGGAATCCAATTTTCAGAGGTTCAAGCTGATTCTTAAAAATAGGGTGTTATGGTTTCAAAATTATTTTAAAAATTTTTTTTAATTCTGATTCTTGAAGTTTATGCAAGATATATTTCAAAATAAAACTCAGAATTCAAAAACTGATTAAATGAGGAAATGTTGATTTTGTTTGTACAGTTCAGTGGGGAAAAAGCATATTTTGCATACAAAAAAAAGGACAGCAAAAACCAAAATGATTACAAGTGCAACCAAAATATACTGGTGAATGCGAAGTGGCAGGTTTACTCATACACCACCTGCCATCTAAACTTCTATTGTTGAAAAGTGTCCACCCCTAAATGCGCGGTCACTTATGACTATTATATAAATAACTTGCAAACAGTTCTGAAGGAATGCCCACCCCATTCCAAGGTAGAAACTAATCCCAAGGATCCAATATTTTTGTTGTTGATCATTTCTAATTGTAAACACTACTTTTACATCCATGGAATATTGTATCTACTTTTAGCTGTATAATTTGCAAGTTTTTAAATTGTAAATAACAAAAAAGCTAAATAATTATAATAAAAAAGACTAACATAAAAAACTAATATGCATATGAAAAGTTTTATTTGAAGCAAAAAGTTGTGTTCTTTGTATTGTACAGACTTGAGGTACTGGTTACTTATTGGAAATGTGGCCATCTCAAACACAACATTATAGCATCAGATGAATAGACTGCTTCACAGACATTATACAACTATGATGACAACTGTACCTTATACATTAATAAAAGACAGTGATCTGGAACTTGTTCCAAATACTCCACATATTCTCTGCATGTATAAACTTGTACCCAATATATTTAAATATAGATGAAAGGTGCAGCAAAAAATGAACAAATATCAGAAATTATGTTAAAAGGTTAGTGGGAACACATTTACTTTAATTTTGATGAAGGTTTATGCCACACTTCAATACAAACATCTTTATATTCGGCTGCATTCAGTGATTTGGCTAAGCTAAGAGGAGAGTGACAGTAATGTCCTACATGATTGCATACAGTACATACATTTATAATTCTTCCTTAATTAATATATAAAGTAAGAGCCATGTTCACATGACAGTTTATAAATTATCCCGGAAGCAATATATCTCCTTTAATGTGATAGTATACTGTATACTGTACTTTTAACTACAAATTTGTCTTGCATGTGGAATTTAGCAAACAGAGAAGCGATCCTCATCTAAAAAAACCTCATCTGAATGAAAAATGAGGGTCAAAATTAGTAAAGGCTACATATATTAAATTAGAAGAAAGAAAAATGTTCTTACCTTTAAAACTTTAACATAAATTAATCCCTTTATTCATTCCTTCATTTGGAAGCAGAAATCTTTTCACATGAAGGAAGTCACAAACTCTATGCTAGCTGCACAGATGGATAGGAGAAAGAAAACATCATGAAGGCTCATTGCTTGTTTAGAAAGCCTTGACCAAAATGTCACCTTAGATTACTGCTCAACAGCAAACGTACATTCTGTATGCTTTCCACAACAGGCAGTATATCATGTTTAAAGACATTTAAGAAAATGTAATGTCTTGACAAAAGAAATGTGGATAATGTTTGTCAGTTAAGGTTATATTTATTATCATTTATTAAACTGAGAGTTTGTGCTACAGGAAGTATAATGTCTACGAGTATACAAGGTCTAACAATAAGCATGACTGTGAAAGGTAAGAGTGAAAAAATCTCTTGCATTGGAACTGTATTCTTATGTAGGTAACTGATAAAATCTTACCCTTTAGTTAAGGCAGCCCTAAAGTTTAGACAGCAACTGTAAGTTGTTCCTTAGCATAGCTGGGGAATAGTTTCCCTTTCCTGTGTAAAAGTATGCTCCTGGCAGTTCAGGAACTGGCCAGACATTGACACAGTTCTAAAGTATATAAGATAAAACACATTTGTGATCTGGGTCTTTTCTCCCTGGATTCCCCCGGGTAGGCAGATGGGAAAAGATTTAGGGTCAGACTTACTAATGGTCGAATTTCAAATAGAAAAAAATTCAAAATTTGACCATCAAATTTTTTAAAGGGCTTTTTCGATGGAAAATTGATTTTTTACATTCAAATAGTCCATTTTCAATCGAACAAAAATCATTTAAATGCATCATTCGATTTGAAAGATTTTGGCAAAAATTCTTCGAATTTCAAAAAATTTCAGAAACACTTTTTAAGGGTTCCAGGAGGTCCTCATAGGCTAAAATAGCAATTCGGCAGGTTTAAGGTGTCAAATTCGATTGTTTTTAAATTTGAATCGAATTTTGGCCTATTCGATAGTCAAAGTAGCCAATGTAAGAAAGATACCCCTAAAGGTTCAAATATAGGAAGAGGCCATCCAATAGTGACGTAGTAGCCAAAGTAATTATAAAATTAAAAATACTTTATTAGGAAATGCATAAGCCTGACACATTTCGTGCTTGAAGTGGGAACTTACTCATAGGCCTATGAGTAAGTGCCCACTTCAGGTATGAAATGAGTTACTATTGGATGGTATCTTCCTATATTTGAACCTTCAATATTGTAAAAAATTGGCAAACCCTTGGACTGGGAGTTACCCTGGTAAGAGACCACCTTTTCAAAGTAAACTTTATTGTCATCTCAGCAGTATACGAATACACAGTGAGATGAGATGACTCCAGCAAGTACAGATCACAAAAAGGCACACAAAATACACAATAATACGCAAAAAAGAACTGAATTTGTCTTGAATTTGTCTAAATTCCCTTGTTGGTAAATATACCCTTTTGTGTGCCCCTCAGCAAGGATTAGAGTCTTGGGTGTATTACCCCAGAGAAGGGACCAGGTATACACACTTAATTATATTGTAAGTCGACCTAATTCCCATTCACAAATTTAAGTAATTTATCAAAAAAGCAGCTTGAAAAAGTCAGTGCAAAAAAACGTGAAAAAATCCAGCATCACTTTGAATCATGCAACTTTTTAGAATTACTTAATACTCAAATTAATTAATACTCAATTTTATCGAATTGTTGCCAGGACAATTCAAATGTATTTATTTATTTTATTTATTTATTGGTGGAAAACCAGCACATATCACACTGTTAAGAAACATCTTCAGGGACATTTGCCATTGACTTCTACATGACCTTGAGAGGTTGTAGATGGAGTATTTTTGGATTCAGAATTTTAGCAGCTTTGGGGTATAATAAATCTAAAAAAAATTAGATTTTCCCTTTAAAACCTTAACCAGAACAGTTTGAGGTTTAATAAATGGGTCCCTTAGAGACTACAGTAGCTCCTCTACAGTATATTCACTTGAAGAGAATCCTGAAAGCTGGAGGGTGACACCATTGAGTTAAAATAATTTACTGTGTAATGACTGACCCCTGTTAAGTGAAACACTGGTTACTCAATCTATATTTGTGAGTATATGCCAAGCAAGTATATTCTATTCCTATGACTCTCTATGTAGACTATGTAATTGCTATGTGAATCCAGTTAATAAACATATTGTTAAGTTCAAAGCAGGTACAGATTGAGAATTAAAATAGACCCTGGCATTTCAGGTACACAGATGCCCAATCAGCCCACATACAGTATAGTTCAGCAGCACACTACCTCCACCATATGGTATTTTAAGGTTTTCAGCTTTTAGAAGCTGATGTACATGTTTATAAAGAACTGTGTGATAATTCAAACATTTGGGCAACTAGCAGGGACAGTACTGCATAAAATAAACTTGTAAAAATAAAAAATGGAAAGCTCATTTATGACTTTCATGTAATGTATAATTATGTTTTGCTGTCAGACTCTAATGTTCATGTAAGTGCCTCTGTATCTTATTCTGAAAAGATATTAATATGCAGTGTTCTTCCTTTGCTACTATAACACCTCTACATTTCTAGCACATGCTTTAAACAAGATGCTGCTACAAAATTCACATAGTCCCTTGGTTTGATTCTGACATAACTAAATAAGAAATTATAAACTGCACTACATTTATTTTATTATAACCCACGTCCCAGTACAAATAACTGCGGCCACAAAGTTTGTTTTGCATTGTGGAATCTGGCCTTGATCTATCATTAAGACATAATGCATTTTTTAAAGCTTTTCATTGATGTTGACTATTAGAGTGTAATCTTGACCTTTACACAGAAGCTAATTCATTAAAACATACAGCTTTTTCATGACTTTTGGACTATTGGATGGAATTGTGAAAAAACATAAATACTTTTTAACACATAGCAGTTTTAGCATTTTAAGACCATTAATCATTATCATAACACAGAGTGTATGATTTATTCGATGAGGTATGCATGAAGGGATTAAGTATAACAATTTGTTATATCTAAATAAAGAGCATACAGACATAAAACTCCATAATTTAAGCATTACACTTGAATGTGTCAAAAATGGTGCATTCATCACACCTGCATACTCTTCCCACAGCATGTAGATAGGTCATAAATACATTGTGTAACGTACAAAATGTTCATGCCAAAATGCCCCTTCTTCCTGGCTCCACTGTGTCATATTTCCTTTAAGACTGCATAAAATATGATTATTAAAAACTAGAAAATACATAGACCAAATAGACAGACCCCTGGAAGCTTTGGTCTTTTTATTTATTTTTGGATAATAATTTTTTATTTTTTTTATTTTGAACATTATGTTTCTTTAGAAGGTACACGCATATTTATAATAATGAATAGCGTTCAATAATTTCCTAAGTACTAGACCTCTTTTGTCTCTATTATGATCTTATACAGTAAAAATGGTAACAGGGGTCACTTGAACATTCTCCATCTTCATCTTGCTAGTTGTATAATTACTCTCTAGCTCCCCAATTAGTTTTACTTTTGCGTTACTAAATTCTTATTACTATATTTGTTTAACCAACAGATCCATTGTTTATTAAATGTTTCTGCGTTCCCCATTAATTTTTTATATAGTCCTTCCATACTTGCTTGAGAATGAACTCTTTCAATAACCTCCTGTATTTGCTGAGTCTTTATCTCCTTCCAACTTCTTGCAATTGTAAACCTAGCTGCTGTTAAAATATGCAATGCTACCACATTACTTCCATATGGCAAAGATTCTGTATCCAAATTTAAAAGTGTTAAGTCTGGAGAAAGACAGGTAAATTGGGGAAATACTGCTTGAATAAGATTAGAGACCTCTTTCCAAAACTATTCTAACTCTGGACAATTCCACCACATATGGAAACTATCTGCTATTTGGCCACAGCCACTCCAACATTTATTCTATATGGCAGTTGCCATTTTTGCTAGATGAAAAGGGGCGAGATGCCATCTTAGAAGAATTTTCCTACTCAATTCAATATGTTTAATACATTTTGTTGCTTTTCCCGTCCATTTTAATGCTGTTTCCCATTGATCTAATGGGTGCTACTTGTTGAGATCTTTTTCTCATTTAATTAAAGGAATTGATTTCTCCATGTTGTTTGATTTATTAAGTAGTTTATAACAAAGAGATATACCTTTCCATTTGCTATTATTCGCATTCAAGTATGTCTGCAAAGCAGTCTTTGTAACCTCTTTCTCTTTTAGGAAAGGATAAGTAATATGTCTTATTTGTAAATATAACAACAAATTATGTTTATTAATCTGACATGTATTTCTTAATTGTTGGAATGTCCATAGTCCTCAGAAATATCTCTTATAGTAATCATCCCTTTTAATTTCCAATCTTTCAATTCATGTGTTGGAACTAGTACATTTATGGAGTCTATAGCAATATTTCTAAAGTTCTGTTTCCACAATTTTTCCCTTTGAGTTATATCACTCCAAGTTTCTAACAAATACTTCATAGTTGCTAACACTGGAATCTTATAATTTGGTTGTAATGCTATAGGCTCTAGTACATTTCTAACAGTGAAGTTTTTTAATGTATTGTTTTTTATTCTTAACCATAGATTTTGAGTGTTGTTATCCCAACATGCTTTACTGAATTCTAAAACAGTTGCTTTCATATATGCTTCTAGATTAGGTACATTCATCCCTCCCCAAATAATGGTTTATACATGTATTCTTTCTTTATTCTAGGACATTTACCTTTTCATACAAATTCCTGGAACACATTCTGTATTTTCTTAAGTATATCCTTAGGTATCTTTAGAGGTATAGTTCTCATTAAGTATAGGACTTATGGTAGCAACATCATTTTAGCAATATGTATTATGATTTCATCCTTTAGCATGTTGATTAATCTAGTATTATTTGTCTCTATCATATGTATACCTGGGTAAGTTACTTGGTATTGCTAGGTAGGTGATTGAGTTTTTACACCATTTGTATGAGTATTGAAGTTTTGAAGAAATTGCACCACATTTTCTTTACGTCCCATGTCATATATTTCTCTTCATTTATTTTGTAGTAAGATATTTGGAAGAACTCTCTTGATTAGAATCCTGAATTGAAAACTCTCACTGAGGGATTAGAATAGAGTGCCATAATGGCATTCAGAAATCCTAAATTTTTCAGTAAGTTGTGAAGATAGCCAATGAATTCAGTCAATGCCTTCTCAGCTTCCACAGATAGGAGGATCGAAGACACCAATCAGTTTCCCACTACTTCAATTAAGTTGATAATTCATCTTGTTGCATCTGAAGCTTGTCTCACTTTAGTAAAACCAACTGAGGGATAATATACAGTAATCTTAATGCTAAAATCTTTGCAAAAATCTTTGCATCAGAGTTTAGCAATGAAATTGGTCTAAAGTTGCTTGGTCTATCCTCATCTTTCCCAGCTTTAGGTAGTGTTACTATAGTCGCTTGTAAAAATTCCGATGGAAAGCTCCTTTGAGACACAGTTTGGTTGAATGCCTTGACCGAGTAAGGTATTAAGGTACTGCCAAATGTTTTGTAGTATTCTTTTAATAAACCATCTGGGCCTGGGGATTTGTGTGGTTTTAATGTTTTAATAGCTATCTCTATTTCTACCTCCTGAATGGGATTATTAAGTTTCTCAAGTTGAGTAGGAGATATTGAAGAAAGTTTAAGTTTGCCTAGAAATGTATTAATATTCTCTTGTAGTGGCCTAGATGTTTCCTTATTGTCTTTCAGATTGGATGAGTCTGAATAATATGAGGCAAGCAAATCAAAAATTGCCTTAGGGTTAATTTCTTTTTCATTCTTTGAATTTATTAAGTAGGGGATTCTTTGTTTAGATTGTTTGCTGAAGCTTTGTCTCCTTGTTGCTAATAGTTTAATTTCAGCTTTTTATAAATATTTGTTTGGTTTTGGAATGCTAGTTTTTATTTGTTTGCTAATGTGTTTGGTAGCATTTTCCTTATTGATTTGTTCCAATGCAAAAAGGTTGAGGATAAAAATTAGTTTACTAGCGTTTTCTCTCTTTATACAAGCTCCTAGTTGAGCTATCCCTCTCTCGTAAGATTTGTGTGCTAGCCAAATTGTCATGTTTGAAGCCTCCCCATTATCATGAAATAAAAAGTACTCATCTAGGTTTTTTTAATTTCTTTTACATATTGGCTATTTAACCAGTACCCATTTAGTTTCCACGTTGGAAGATCTTTTAGATTAAAGTTTACCTGTATACCTGCTGTTATTGGTGCATGGTCTGACCACGTGATACTGTATGTCCTATTGAAGATTTTTGAACTTGCTGTAAAAACATTTGTCCATTAATATTAAATCTATACGTGAGTACATCATGTGTGCTGGGGAAAATCTTTCTCTCCTTGGTGTTGACATCTCCAAATATCAAAAAGTTCCTCCCTATTCAAAATTTGCACTAACTTAGATTTTGCTTGTTTATTATTAGGAGTTCGGACTATGGTATGGTAATTAGGGATCCCTTTCTCACTTTTTTTGCTAAATGTATAGATTTTTCAATAAACCTTGTTTGGGCTTGATTTGGCGTGTATATATTAATTATTGTATAGGGAATGTATGAGATAGTATTTTTTACCACAATCATGACCCCACATTTCTTTGCTTCTCAAGATGCAACATACTGTATATGGTAGGAACTTTAGTGTGGGAGCTTTATTCCTATGAAAACAAGTCTCCTGAATACAAGCTATGTCTGCCTGAGATTTCAATATTTCTGCCCACATTATAAAGCGTTTAAAAGGGCTATTCAAACCCTTAACATTCAGTGAAAATATCTGAAACACCATATTTTATTAAGATATGGAGCTTATTCTGTAATAGGTAACTTGTTATCCCTTGCATGGAAAACCTCATCCCACCTATTCATTCTATGTAAACTACTAACATGAATTCAGATAACAATTGAGCATTTGAGCATTATGGAGACCCCATTATCTCTATTTAGGAAGCATTCCCCTTTTTACAAAACAGAAATCATTAAGTACCTTGGATTAAAGCAAGCTTGATAAAAACACATAACTTTATGAAACAACTGGAAATAAAGAAAATAAAAACAAAAAAGACAAAATTCAACTGGAACTGAAATATAGTTCTGCTTAAAGCAAGTTTTATGAAGATATCCTAATTTTTGTACCTGCAAAGCTGGAATATGAGGGCTTGACTTCAATATATTTTGTTAGTGAGACATTTGCTCTCAGGAAAAAAAAAAGATCAAGTGAAAAACGATCCTAGTCACAAGTAGAAGTGATGGTCAAAGGTCGATAAAACCATCCAGTCATTATACACTTGTTTCCTACGTTTAGCTGGAGTAATGCACAGTGATTCAGTTGAATTTATCATGTCCCAGGAGTGTAACAACCTTAATGCTTCATCTGTAGTTGCTGCTATGTGCTGTGCGCCATTTTTTGCAACAATCAATTTTACCGGAAAGCCCCGTTTATACATGATGTTATTGTTCCTCAGAATTTTTGTAATTCCTGACAGTTCCATCCACTTAGCTAGTGTTATATCAGACAAGTCAGAAAAAATGTGCATGCCTTTGTAAGGATCAGGTAAAGAATGGTTTGTTTTGGAGAATTGTAAGAATGCTTCTTTGACATGAAAGAAGTATATTCTCACTATAGTGTCCCTTGGTAAAGAAGCCGGGATGCCTTTTGGTTTTGGGATTCTGTGAATCCTGTCAATTATAATGTCTCGATCCCGAACATGAGGTAAACAGGTTTTCAGCAACATTTAAAAGTATAAACATAACTGGTCTGTTGTAATCTCTTCTGGTATACCCCTTAGATGCAAATTATTACTTCCGGAGCCGGCTTCAAGATCTAATAATTTTAGTTTTAGTGATCTATTAAGTCATTATGGGATCTGGCGAATACACCCATTTTATTCTTAATATGATTACTGCTCTTGCCTATATGACATCATTTGTTTCAGTTCTCCTACCATGGAGCTCTTAAGCGATAGAAGAAGCCCCTGCATTGTTACTTCTCTGAGTGGAAAGTCTGGTGGTGTGTTATCAAACGTTAGTATCAGAACAGAGGTTGAGGGCCTCACCTGTGGAGAAGAGTCTCTTGAGTGCTCTGCTTCCTGCTCCCCGATCCCCATCTTTGTTTTGCCATGATCTGCATTCAATTGCTGGGAAGAACTCTGTCAACTTTGCTGGGTTGCATTTTTTCCTTGCTTTACCCATTCTTTATACCTCTCGGTGCTTTGGAGGTCAGACTCAGAGGAAATGGAGCAGTAATTTTCACCCCTTTGAGCCGGTTTAGTTTTCTGAGAGCACGGAGCTCACTCGCAGAGTGTCCTACTACTTAGGCATCCGGGCCACACCCCAGCTTTTGGTCTTTTTAGTTTTTTTGTCCTGATGGGTGAAGCAATGATTGTGGAATCTATATTTAATATTACAGGTATGGGATCTGTTATCCAGAATGTTCGGGACCTGGGGTTTTCTGGAGCAAATAGAGTCTATGGGAGATGACCTTCCTGTAATTTGGAGCCTTCTGGATAGCTGGTTTCCAAATAGCAGATTGAATACCTGTATAACCTTTTAACCCTTCATTTCTGCAGCTTTAGATACCCAGTAGTACTGAATCTATTATTCACACTCCGGGCAATGCCATCCTTCAACAGGTTTGAATACAAATATCACCTACTGTATATCAGATTGAATATTTATGATCAGTATATGGTTTTTTAGAAATAAGAGAAAATATGTGCTCTAGTTCCCAGGATGTAATAGCAATAATTTAATCTATGGAGGACAATTAGGAAGGGAAAATCATCAAATAATGGACATATTGTGGCAGGTACCCTTGGCACCACTGCCTTCTATAATTTTGACAGCAATCATAGGAAGTGACACCATAACAAAAAACAAATTCAGTTCAGTTGTATTAGGCCAATTACTATGCAATTACTATGAAGCTGGAATTTTGGGGGAAAGCACTTAATTGACAGAAAAAAAGGTTATTGCATGACCCTCTGAATATCCTTCATGTGCTTGTGTTTCTACCACACTCCTCAAATATACATGGCAGGTTAAAGGGTTTGTTTACCTTTGAGTTAACTTTTCCCCATGATATAGAGAGTGATATTCTGAGACAATGTGAAATTGTTTTCATTTGTTATCTGTGGCTTTTTTTCAGTTTGCAATCTGGTTACAAGAGGGCAAATAACCCTATGACAATGCAGCTATGCACTGATTTGAAGAAGAGATTGGAATATGAATAGGAGAGGGTCGGAAAAGAAAGAGGAATAATTAAAAGTAGCAATAAAGATTTGTAGCCAAATAGAGAATTAGCTTTTTTCAATTTAAAAGTTGGAAAGACTCAGAAGTCAAATATATTAAAAACCATAAATAATAGAACACGAAGACCATTCTTTAAAATATTAAAGTTAACTTAAAGGTGAACCACCTCTTTAACTGGCTTGATTAACAATAATATGTGTGAAAGTGATCGGAACTTAGACTACTCATAGGAACTTAGACTATAACCTACTGTATACTGTATAGAATGACAATATGTAGCCAGTAGACTAACTGAATAACGGGGGCTATTTGCTAAACCTTGAATTTTTCTGGTACGGACTTTTTGAAGCAAATTTTTCAAGATTTATTATACCCCGATGCTGCAAAAAGCTGAATCCGAAAATCCGCTATCTTAGACCTGTCGAGGTCATTTATAAATCAATGAGAGATATACTGTTAATTGTGGAGGCTGCACCTAAAGTCCCACCCTTCAATTATCTATAAAGAAGAAGGAAAGCTAAAGAGATATTTTATTGTCAATAGAGTAGCCACCATAGTGCAAACTATATCATATTATTCAGTAGAATGCTTTACCATACCCATGTAAATAGCTCTAGGGGCTCTCTTTTTGTTTAGGATAGCAGCTGCCATATTAGCTTTGTGTGACATTGTTTACTGACTCTCCCTACTCACTCATAGCTCTGGGTTCAGATTACAGGAGGAAGGGGAGGATGAAAGGGGAGAGGAGAGGTATTGGGAGCAAACTGAGCATGCCCTGTAGGTTTATGCTGAAAGACTGAAGTCTCATTGATGTGTACACAATAGAAGTAAAAAAAATGCTGATTCTTTTGACAGAGGACTTAGGTCAGCGTTACTTTGAGGGTTTTTCGGGTGTATTATAGACCTTTCTGATAAAGCTTACTTAATTTTAGCCTCATCTTCTCCAGTAAGAGTCACACATGCTGATTCCAGCTGATGCTGCAAATTAAATTCCAATAATCAGTTTTTGAGACTGACCACTCACTTGCATTGTGAGGTGAATTATGCACCTTATACAGTTTGGTTCCGTAAAGCAAAGACACCGCAAAGGCAAAAAAGACCTCATGTCAGAATAATATACTTTAGATATAATTACTTTTGCTTTTTAAGTCACAGAAAGTAATTCAAAACTTTTTTTTTATAAGACCACAAGTGACAATTTGACTTTAATGTTTTAGTTTTAGACTGAAGCTGTGACAGAATGACAGAAGAGTTTTTGATGCTTAATACTTGATGGATGATGATGATGTGCCTGTATTTAATGTTTAAATCAGCTATCATTCATTCACACCACATCATAAGTGATTCAATCAGTGAGACACATCAGTCTTTTGTTCTCTCAGATGTTTCTCTATTTATTGGCATGTCATATATTTAAGACCAGTGTTCAGTACTCAGTTTCCTTGTTACAGATGACTGGTTAAACAACACATTACACAGCAGGTGCAAAGGAAGCAGAGTAGATGGTGCTCAAATAACACTGAAAAGATCTATACTTGTAATTGCTCACAAACATAACAAGATGACCTTTTGGTTTACAGCACTTGTGAGTGAGATTCTGGAATAACTAAATACAGAATGACAGCAGTAGGGACGCCTCACAGGAGGAAAGTTACTCCAGTTCCTTTTACCATATGGCTCTGTAATATTGTATATTTGCCAGGAAAATCACTTATAAATTAACTAAAACACCAGCAATCCTAATCTGCATCAGTTAACTGGTGGAAGCATGCAGTTAAAACAATCATTTGTCATCATTATACTTTTTACCAAAACTAAAATACTCACAGAGGAAATCAGGACTTGATATTATTTATAAAAGGTAATGCATATTGTTATTTTATGTACATTTGCAGTATCTTTAAAAGTATAATATGCAGAACAGTTTACAGTTGTCTTTAGTGGACTGCTGATTATTGGTTGGATTGTGCTTCCATATAGTCATGCCAATGTATATCCATCCTGCCTCTTCTGGTGCATCACATATGAGTTTATCTGCTGAAATCCCAATAGAACATGAGTTTTTTGAATGTATGAATGCCAGTGGTGAATAGTTTGATGCCCAAGTGCATAGGTTCTCCAAAGTATGTGGAATGTGGGGTCCCCAAAACCAAAATAGTGAATATGAACTATGATGTCTGTACTTTCAGGCTTCAGCTACTGCAAAATAAACACGTTTTCTGCATTTTATCTGGGGTAAAGCCATAAAAAGTAATTATTCTCCAGAAAGTCACATACTGTAAAGTCACATATGGATATTATAAAGGCATGTACAATAGCCTAAATCCAAAATGTGTAAATATGTATATCTACACTTAACTACCAGAGTGAAAATCTTTTTTAAATTAGTGGGATTTGTTTGGTCAATGGATGGTTTCATTGAGGAAGTAAAAACAGGGTACAGTGTACAGATACAGTAGATATCCTTATGTACAAAGATAAAACATACTAAGTATATATGACAGAGGTCTTCCAACCAGTTTGATGACCTCTGTTGATAAGTTGACCCAAGAATATGGCATGTAGAGGTCCCAAAATCAAAGTAATACATGAACAGCACATACAATTTTTCATGGTTAGCACAATAAATACTTTGGTTGCTGCAAAGTTATTATGTGTAATAATAATTATGTGTAATAATAACCCCCAAAGGTATGCCAAACTCTGAAAACCTTATATTTTTAAAAAGTACACTTTCCTTGAATCCAAATTAAGTAAATATGTCTGAAGGGACCCATAGGGCTAATGCTCCCCTATGGCTTTAAATCCCTACACGTCCTTATTCCTTAGTTGTTGGGAAGAAGGGAATGTATCCAGTTTGGGTTTCATAATGTGTAATGTGTACCAATGGCCCAGAGGCTGATGACCACTTACTATCATACTCTTTTGCCTTCCACTTCAGAAGGGAGTGGATGCTGCTGAAAGCCTGGAAAGTAGGCCCAGTAATAGAAAGCCCAATGGTGGTGAGGCCCTTGGTGAAGTTGGGGATACATGGCTACGAGAATCAGGTGTAGTGAGGACAGGATAGTTCTCTATAACAGCACTTTATAAGAAAGAGAGGCAGATAGATCTAGTGAGAAAGAGCACCCTGACTAGGTAACAAGGGGGTAGCTCTCCCCTCAGGCAATACTGCCTGTAGTATAGGGATCATGCACTAATGGCATTTTTTTATTCATAAAATCACTTTACATTAAATAGCCTGCCATAAGAAATATATACTATGCAGTCAAAGCATTAAAAGCTTACAACCAAAGGTTGATAATTTTTCAACTCACTTTATAGGTAATTGTTAATAGCCATAAATATGAGTTGATATTGAAATAGCACTACATGGGAGACTAACATTACAGATAAGATAAAGCTTGACTGCATGAATTAGCTTCACAATATTTGCATCATTAGATGAAAGTAAATTGCTTTCCAAGCTACTTGACACATTCCTATGTTTCCTATTGACAATTCCTTTATTCTAACCATGGTTTGCAGTGTCATCACAATTGCACAAATGTCACGTTTGCATCAGGTAATATAGAAAGAGATGCATGATGCTTAATTACAGTTCTGTGTTGTGTTCAGTTTAGTGTTTGCAAATAATTCATTTAAATTAGCATTTTATGGTTCCATTTGAGAATTATGAAATACTGTATTGTATTATTGGTAAACTTTAAAAGCACTGCAGTAAATGAGATTAAATTCTGTGTACAATGAAGCATAATTTATGAGAACTGTATTTGTAAAACAAGCAAAGTTCAGCCCCTCCGACTAACCCCAAAGGCAATAATAAATCTAGAATCTTAAAGGGAATATTAAATCAAGAAATTTTTTTAAAAAAAGGAAATATTTTTCCCAACAATGAAATGAAGCTTTATTTAAAAAATGGGGGCAGTTTGCAAAGTGCAAAGTTTTCCTTATTTGTAGCCTGTCCTGCATTTTGTAAAATAGACACTGGTCTTTGTCTTTATAACCAGCTATAAAATAAACGTCTCCCTTTGAACATTATATACAGAAATTTGCAAAATGTGGGTAACATTTTTGACATGGCAGCTTTTTTTAAGCAAAATATATTAGAGTCTATGGGGGGAATGTAATTAAATTCGCAAAGAGCAAAAGAATATGCATCAATAAGATTAAAACTCCACATCTCACAGTGTAATATCGTTCATTAAACTGTTATTGCATTGCGAATTTTAATTGCACATTGTGAACTTTAATTACGCATTGCAAATTTTAATTGCGCATTCTTAGGAAGTGCTTGAAGGTGTCGTAATCTTTTGGAGCAAACATAAAGACTTTCAGTAAGAAGTTTTATTTCATTGACTGCTCATTGGAGTAAGCTGTGAAATTCGCAAACTCTCTTCCACTGTCGGAAGTGGTTGCTAAACAGTTTCCAGGTTCGCAAAAGCTATATTAAATTCACACAAAGCAAAAATTGTTTGTGCAGAGGCATAACTTTAAGCATTGCGAATAGTTTTTCTGTTACCAACTTTTATTACATTCCCTCATATGGGCGACTTTTTTATAACTGCAATTGCATTAAAGTCAATAGGCATTTTTTTCCTGAAGTCTTTTCTCACTCCAAATTGTCAGTGGGCATTTTGTTTCTTACTCCAAATAAATAAAATTCAGTGGCCATTTTTTCTCACTACAAATGCATTAAAATGAATGGTATTTTTTTCTGTGTTTTTCCTCAGATAATTTTTGGAGCAAATTCACAGAAAAAATCCACTGATGGGAAAATGCAGAGTTTCATAGCAAATTCATGTATGGTGAAAAAATGTGCTCATCTCTAGTTGCATGCTTTAGCATATTGCTTTATTTCGTCTGATATATATATATATATTTATCGTTCATAGAGACGACACTCACAGGAATTGCACAAACAAGTTGAATGAATTTTGAAGAAAAAACTGAGTTTAATAAACCCATATTTAATAAAACATAAGGAACAACTATTTCTGTTGGCGTTATTGAATATAGTGTTAAGTGAGAAATATTTATTATTTTGTGACCCATTTTACAAATGTTTAAAGGGTACAACAATAGGAAGTAATGTTGTGCAAACCTATATAATGCAGATTTTAAAGGAACATATCTAT
>CM044441.1:102909626-102943977 GCA_024363595.1 Xenopus borealis
TATATCAAAGAAGCCCTAAGACTATTAGGGGACAAATCATCCTATGAGATCCTTCCTATTGACCCTACAACTTTATACCAAAAAAAACCTACGGAACTTTTAATATGCTCTAAAGATACATGTACAGTATTATCAATAAGGATGAGATGGACTTTCTGGGCACCAAATTTCCCATCCTTCCAGTGTTCTGTCACCTCCCAAAGGTCCATAAGGACCCAATAAACCCACCGGGACGTCCCATCATATCCGGAGTAGGTTCACTTACTGCAAATCTGTCTGTTTATATTGATTTATTTTTAGCTCCATTAGTGGCACAATTATTATCACTCTTAGGAGACACCATCTCCGAAGTTAATTGGATTCTGACTTTTTTTTTGTATCATTGGACTGTACTGTACACAAGTATTGATCACCATATGGGTATTGAAGCAACAAAACATTTTTTGGATACCTCTAGCACTTTCTCTTGAGCACATAACATTTTTTTACTGCAATGTATTGAGTTTATTTTTAATCACAATTTTTTCACTTTTGAGAAGGTTTTCTACAGACAGATTTGGGGTACTGCTACGGGCACAAATTTTGCCCCTAGATATTCGGGTCTCTTTGTGGGCCTTTGGGAAGAAGAGACCATATCGTCTAATTCTATGTATTACCTCCACATAATATTCTGGAGGCACTACATAGATGATATTATACTGGTGTGGAGGGGCCCGGGTTGCTCAGGTAGTTCATAGAATCTCTAAATTGTAATGAGAAAAATATTAAATTAACCTCTACGATAAGTAAAACTGAAGTGGGTTTCCTAGATTGGTCATCTCCAATGTTAATGGCCTTATTCAGACAAGTACCCACTTGTCCAAAAAGTGGATGTGGAAAGCATTCCTTAAAAAGAAAACACGATAATAAAGCTGTGACTGATAGTGATGGGCGAATTTATTCGCATGGGGCGAATTTGCGGCGAATTCCCGCGATTCGCCGCTGGCGAATAAATTCGCGAAACGCTAGCAAAAATTCGCCGATGAAAAATTCGCCCAAAAAACGAGTCACGCGTCGTTTTTGACACGGCGCGCGCCGAAAATGACGCGCCGCGATTGACGCGACGAGCGTCAAAAATGACGCGTGACTCGTTTTGCAATTTTTATCGCCAATTCGCGAATTTCTCTGGAAATTCGCTAATTTTTTGGCGAAGCGAAACGCGGGAGATTCGCCCATCACTAGTGACTGACCTTCATCCACAAGTTAGCCTCTGAGTCTTCAATTGGGCAATTCAATGAAAGGGGGTATTGTTTTTCTTCTCTGCAGTGCAAAAAGAAAAAAGATCAGGTAGTAAAGGGAAAGAAAAAAGGTCAGTGTATAGTAATGAAATATAACAATGACAGTTGGAAGATCTTTAATATTTTTCAAAAATATTGCCAAATCCTCATGGAGGACAAAGTACTAGGAAGGATCCTAGATAAAAAGCCAAATATAAACTTTAAGAGAATCTTTAAGAATATAATCTTTAAGAGAGCTCCAAACATAAAAGATCTAATTTCCCCTAGCTGTTTAAGGAAAGAGAAAGATAATAACCCCAATGGAAATGGGAACCCACAATGTCACCCCAATAACTTTCTCCAACATGATATAAAAGGGATTTTCCCATGTGGACATTGCTCAAAATGTTCTTGGGTTAAAAAGGGAGCTTTTTTTCAGTTACATACTAGAAAATTTAGGATAAACACCCTGTACAACTGTCTAAATTTGTGGTCTATCTCATTGTTTGTGCCTGCAAACTAATATATATAGGGAAAGCCATTCATTCAGTAGATAAAAGAACTGGGGAACATTGGAGTAACATTAGAAGAAAAAAGGTGGGAGAAAAAGGACAATGTGCCTATTTTTATGAACACTGTAATTCTGTACATGGAGGGAACCTTACTGTAAAGGGAAACTGTTACAGACATCCAAAATCGGGGCGCATACTGCCTCTCTTCAACACTCACCTCCATGCTGCACGCAGACCCGTCCCTCAACCGGTGAAAAAGCAAGCCAGCGGAGCACCAGAGCGAGTGTATAAAATATAATTTTAATGTTTCAAGTTAAAAATACTCATAGTCAGTATATCCATACAAAAACATATCAGGATCCAGCACTTAAGTGTAAGGAACAATAGTGCATATTTGATATGGACACTTTACATCCTAATGGGTTAAATAGCAGATTTGAACTGGAACCTTTTTTGTGAGATATATGATATACTTCAATAAATTGTAATAGTAGACTTAAACATTACACTTCCATGACTCACATAGTGGAACTAAGTTGCAATTACTTGTTTGAGACAATTTAGTGGTTATATGCTGTTAGTGTTCCTGATTTAGTGATTATGTCTTTTATGCTGAAATTGTCTGTGTTCTCTTTAAGCCTAGGGTATTTAAAGTGAGAAAGGAAATCACTTCTAGTCTTTAACTGCTTGAGAAAACCTTAGTGTGGCGAAAAGTGTTGCAGTATCCAGGTGAGATCATTCCTTGGTGTGGACTTTAATTTTCTATGCTTTTAATCAAAATGAAAACATTGTGAAAAGTTATAATTTGTTGGTTCTTCGTCATTCGTCAGTTTGTGAAATCGGTGAAGCAGCTGGAGGTAATGGAAAGTAATTGGAGGTTGCTTCCCGCTGTGGAAGGCATGCACTGAAACAGACAGTGTGCCATCTTGGATCATCATGAAAAGGACATCTGCAGAGAAACTTGTGAAACAGGCTTAAAGGAATTGTTCAGCATAAAAACCGGGTAAATAGATAGGCAGTGCAAAATAAAAAATATTTCTAATATAGTTAGATAACTTAATATGTAATGTATAAAGGCTGGAGTGACTGGATGTACAACATAATAGCCAGAATACTACTTCCTGCTTTTTAGCTCTCTTGTTTTCCACAGACTTGTTACCCTGGTGACCAGGTAATAACCAATCAGTGACTTGAGGGAGGGCCACATGGGCCATAACTGTTGCTTTTGAATCTGAGCTGAATGCTGAGGATCAATTGCAAACTCATTGAACAGTTATGTCCCATGTGGTCCCCCTTCAAGTCGGTGACTCAAAGTTAAAGAGCGGAAAAGCAGAATGTTGTGTTGTATTCTGTTATATTAGACATCCAGTCACTCCAGTCTTTATACATTACATTTTTGGCTAACTAACTATATTGGAAACATTTTTTATTTTGCACAGCCTGTCTATTTACCCAGTTTTTATTTTTACACTGAACCTTTAAGGCTCCTGAGAGTTTAAATCCGGCTGTGCTCTTGAGAAATTCCAGAACTGTGTATCTGTGAGACTATTCCAACTTTGAGGGGCCTGTGCAGCTGGGAGTGGGAGACGCCCCAATATAACCCTTTGTATAATTTGTTCTCTAAATTCAGCCATCTATCATTACCATCTACCATCTTTGCACACTCCACTGCTTGAAAATCCCAGCTACAACTCACAACCATCCTCCACTGCTTCAGAAATTCCAGCTTTAACTCCAGGGAAATAACTGTTCTGTCTTGTTGAACCACAACTCACAACCATCTTTTTTTTTTTTCATTTTAAGCATATACCAACACCAAGGAACAATCTTTGGAATTCTATTTTATACAATAAATTGCATTTTTAATATATTGGTTTGCAGTCCACCTTCTACTTTTCTTAATTGTTTTTTTATCCCCAATAGGACCTTGGGGGTTGAAGGTGTGCAGTCTCTACCAATATAATACACTTCCCCCATCTGCCACAGGATTTTCTTTGTATAAATGGCAGCAAAAGTCCGGATTCAGGCTGAAATTTCAGGGCAGGCGACAGACAAACAAATGAGGGACAGGCCTAAAGTCAGGATGGGAAATCAAAAAACAGGCTGAGGTCAATACCGGGTGATACAAAAATCAGGAGCAGCAGGGAGCAGATAAGAAACAGAGCAGGGAAAAACAAGACAAGATTTACCAGATTCAAGATTTCAGGAACAAGAGAAGAAACAAAAACAGGATCAGGAACACAATCAGGATATCAAGGCTTGGAGTTAGCAGTAGGGCAAGGGTGGTTGGGAATCAGGCTTAAATAGCCTTCAGATGAATGATTGCCCTCAGCTGGATAGTGGGCATGTATGAAGGAAGGCTGACCTGGAGGCAGCAAAGCAACAAGCATACCGCCTCCTGTGGCTCAAGCAGGAGGAGCAGTGCCTGGAACATAACCAGGGAGTTCTCACAACTCTAGTAGAGTAATATAGGGAGGGAAGATAGGAAGAAGAGTGTTCTGTCCTCACTACGTGTTACGCTGGGGTAGTGTGTAGTTTGACATGCAGCTAAACTCCTTGCTTCATTAAGTCACTGACACAGGATATTGAGCTTCAGTTTATTAACAAAGGGCAAGGTGTAAAACTAGGAAAGATAGAAAATGACAGTGCTCAGTAAGCTGTATAATAAATCATAATATATACATTAAACACTGTGAGAATGCATATCAAACTGAGGGGTGAGAGGCATCTATCTACTAAAAGACAGGGCCTAGATAGCTGGGGAGAGTATATGCAGTATAGCAGGGCCATGAGGTAACTGCACATAACTTGTTATAAACTTGCATCTATGACACAAACATGTGAATAAACAGTCTGCCTTTATGGATAGGCTTTGGGGGACAGATGATATTCACATGGTAGGGGTATGGTGACCTAAGAGGAACATTGCCATAAAAGGGCATACCACACAGTAAATGAATGACAGGCAAATGTAATACAAACTATAAACAGTGCTGGGGGCATGACAAAGAGCTTTGTGCTTCATCAAGGAGGTGTAGCTAGGAGTAACTTCCCTAGGCTATAAGATTGCCTATAATGAAGGGATGACAGTGGATAGGGTGTCAGGCTTGATTTTTCTCCCTGACCACTCTGCTGGGTGGGATTCAACCACTTTTGAGGTATTTCTGCCTGGAGGTCTGTTTTATTACCTTGACTTAGGTAAAACACCTGCCAAGGCCGGGGCCGGTAATACAGATTTACCTGCAATGTAGCTGCCGGTAAATTTGTAATACCCTTAAAAAGACCCATCGGCCAGCCCCCAATCCCCTGTAAACTTACCTTTTTCCCTTTCTTTCAGGCTCCACTTTGTGGCCACGCCCCCACAACGTCACTGGCCCACCCACTTTTGACGTCACACGACTGTGGGAGTTGTAGTTTCACTACACCACACCTTTATTCTTCCACTTGAAGGTCAGAGGGTGACATAAGTGTTCTATTACCTTATGCCTATGTTAGCACCCCATTCATGAAGTATTAGATTATCATCTTAAAGGAATTGTTCAGTATAAAATTAAAAACTGGGTAAACAGATAGGCTGTGCAAAATAAAACATGTTTTCAATATAGTTAGTTAGGCAAAAATGTAATGTATAAAGGCTGGAGTGACTGTAAGTCTAACCTAACAGAACAGAACACTACTTCTTGCTTTTCAGCTCTCTTTCTTTTAAACTGACTGGTTACCCTGGTTACCAGGCAGTAACCAATCAATGACTTGGTGGAGGGCCACATGGGTCATAACTGTTGCTTTTGAATCTGAGCTGAATGCTGAGGATCAATTTCAAACTCACTGAACAGTTATGTCCCATGTGGCCCCCCCTCAAGTCGCTGACTTACTCAGATTTAGAGAGCTGAAAAGCAGGATGTTGTGTTGTGTTCTGTTATGTGAGATATCCACTCACTCCAGCTTTTATATATTACATTTTTGGCTAACTAACTATATTAGAAACATTTTTTATTTTGCACAGCCTATCTATTTACCCAGTTTTTATTTTTACCCCGAACTGTTCCTTTAAAGGGTATTCATATTTAAATGTGGTTTAGTATAAATTATCTTTACATTTAGCAATACTTCAGTTTGGAATTCCACCAGGTATCTGTTTACCCTAGCAACCAGGCATAATGAGAGCTTGAGACAGGAGTAGGAGAGGACCTGGATAAAAAGATAATTTTAGCCTCACATTTAAAGCTTGAAAGAGGCAAAAGGGGAAAGCAAATACTCCAAAAATAATTTAAAAAATGAAGACCAACTGAAAAGTAGCTTAGACTATTTTTATAGCATACTAAAATTTAACTCTAATGTGAACTACTGTACTCCTACTGAAAAAATGTATTATATTATTATATACTCAGAGAAAGAATATAGAATGTGAGCAGTTTTTATCATGTAAATGCAATACATTTTGAAATGTTAATCAAAACGTTTTTTATTTTGAGTCAAGGACTCAAGTATACAGTATTTCTATAAATCTGATCTTTCAAAGTTCAGCAGAAAAGCAACACTCACTGGCAAGGATTTTCATCCTGATTAACAATAGGGATGTAGCGAACGTCGGAAAAAATGTTCGCGAACATGTTTGTGCTGTAAAGGGCAGAAATCACTTATAAAATAATAATTTACTGTCAGTAACTACTATACTGTATGCAGTTAATATCACTGTTTCAGGTTTGAGGAATTTCTTTTCTTTGTTTTTTCTCAATTCCTTGTTTAGCTATAAAAACTAGGGGGAAGACAGAGGCAAAAAAGAAAGACAAAGATTGGAGGTAACCAGCAAGACACCTGGAAATGTAATCATTTAGACACATAGGGGCCGAGTAGAGACTAGAGTCTTTTCACCAGAAATCTCATATGCTGGGACATGGCCAATTTACTTACTAGTGTAGATGACAATTTGCTTCTGAATAGGACCATCTCTAGCATTTGCTTGCACTCTATCGCAAGTGCAAATTTTACTGAATGTTACGTCTTTCGCCATAGTTTGCCACCTCAGACCTATTTATGTAAATAAAAAACGCTGCAGGGCTTCAGTTTATATATGGAAGGGGAGTGGTCCAGGGGGTGTGGGGGTGGTCCAGGAGGGAGAGCTTCTTGATTGGCTGCCATGTATCTGCTGGTCTGGGGGAGAAATGGCAAAAAAAAAGCGCCAGCTAAGGCGAACCCAAATTGGCAAACGTCGCGCGACGTGCGCGAACATTCGGCGAGCGCGAACAGCCGATGTTCGCGCGAACAAGTTCGCCGGCGAACAGTCCGCGACATCCCTAATTAACAAAAGATATTTTAGTTATTGTGAACACAGCACAGGAAAAATATATTTCTTCAGAATGCATTTACACCAAAGTACTCATAATAGCTTTCTGATGATTTTTGTCTGTATTGCTTCCCTGTGGCCAAAAGATAGAGGAAATAGGTCACTGCTGACCCCAAACTCTCTTTTTACATTCCTTCATGCCAGTGGAAAATGAAGGGTATGTGGTATGGATATGTGTTATCTTAGAATACAGGCAATCCATTAAATAATGTATCCTTTTGCACAGAGTTGGGATTAGCAGATGATTGTATTATTATTATAATGTATTTATGGAGCGCCAACATATTCCACAGCGATGGTCAATAAATGGGTGTATACACTGAACATACAGACTACATACAAAATGCAATTGATTAGCAGATGATTGTATTATTATTATAATGTATTTATGGAGCGCCAACACATTCCACAGCGATGGTCAATAAATGGGTGTATACACTGAACATACAGACTATATACAAAATGCAATTGATAACTGATACAACATGCAAAGGGGGCCTGTCCACAACAGCTAAAATATGGATGGCACCAAGCATAAAAAAAAAGTTCCCCACACTGGATCTGTGCCCTTATAGATCCCGTGGCTTAGCTTTTGGGTGGTGGTGTTAAAATAAATATTGTTTCCCTCCAACTGGAGTGACGGCTCTGTTATGAAAATATTTAAATTTTCTCTTTTTCAAGTTAGAAAACATGAACATAAACTCCCAATTGTGATGGATGCACCATAAGATGAAGCTCAGTAAAATATGATGCCTGGATTGCTTTTAGTGATTCACTTCTTCATCTCTTGACCCTTAGCAGTAAATAACAAGCAAATTCTCCAGGAGATTAAAGTAGCTATTTTTACAGCTACATTAGAGGAATTTGCCTTCATAAATGATGATCCCAATATAAATTCCAAAACACACAGGAATTTTTAGTTCTGCCCACAACTTTACAGTATCCCACTGAGACCAGTCCGGGGTTTGATGTAAAGGTGACACAAGTTGATTCTTGCACCTTCAAGTTCAGGGCATTATTTCATACTTGGCAATGATTTTACATTAGATTTCAGCTCAATAAACAAGCACCTATATCTCACACCAATTTATTTTTTGTTATTTTTGTTACATATTTATCAAGAACCAGCATATTCTGCAGTTCTGGACATCAAAGGGTTGTATCAAGTATCCAATATCCCAATTACATACTAACTGACTGGTTCAGTGGTGGACTAAGGGGGGCACAGAACCTGCAGACTCATGTCCCCCACACCATCCCCGCCCCAAAGATCCCACGCGTGTGCCCCTCCCTGCATGTATTTTCCTGTGCATCACAACCAGGGTCAGGGAGAGATGTAAGCTGCGGCAGTGGACAGTGCAGGCAGGCCCAGAAGAGCTGGGACTCACTGGGTTTTTTCCCAGTGCCCCTCTGGCCCAGTCTGACCCTAAACCAATTCAGGAAAATGGCCTGTCACTATAGCAAGGTTAGAGGCTCACTCCTTAGGAATACCAGCATTTTCAGTAATTAAATTGTGCATTACAATTTAAAACAAACATATATTATGGCAGAGAATATTGAAGCAGGAATATTTGTCACAGTTACTGAATAGTCTTTGGGGTATATTTAACAATAGGATGAACTATGAAGTGCCCCTAAGGCACAAAACGCTTAAGGCTTTTGCTGTGATGTTTTTTGCTTAAATAAATACTTTTTTTACTACATCAGTTTACGGAGTGTGGTCTGGTGTGTACCAGCCCTTCATTATTAATCTGCATTATTTGCCTCCCTGAGCTGAAGGTCAGGGGCTTGAGCACCTGGACCCCCCTTCTTTCTTTGTAAGTCAACCCCATCATTTGCTGCACTCGACACTGAGGGGCAGATTTACTAAATTCACATGAAGAAATCGAAGTTCGATCGAATTTTAATTAAATTCGAATTTGAATCTTTGAATAAGCAAATTAAGACAATTCGACCATTAAATATTCAAATTCGAATAATTTGAATATTCGAATAAAATTTTACTCGAGTATTCGACCATTCGATGTTCGAATAACTTCCCCTTTAAATTTTTGTTCGACCACCTACTTCGCCAGAATCAAGCTACCGAATTGGCAATCATTAGTTTTGATCGAATAAAAAAAATTTGATCGATTAAATCGTTCAAATGGATCGATCGAATTGCGGTAAAATTTATCATTGGTCAAATTTCGAATTAAAAAAAATTCGAAATTCGACATATGAATAAATGCGAAGTATCGACTATCGAATTTGAAGGATTTTAATTTGCATTTATTCATATGGTTGAATTTCTAATTTTTTTTAATTCGACCAATGATAAATCTGCCCCTGATTGTCCCCCTTTTTATAAGCTTCTTGAACTTTCACCCATTGATAAATATTCTTTTAAAAATACCATAGAAATGATTGGAGAGTGACGGAATTTCACTATAGAGGAACGTGGTGATCTCTAACTTCATTTTTTGATAAATATACACCTTTGAATTTCTATATATTTTTTAAAAAGTTACTTTCTTCAGTACCCAATAACCATGTCCTATATGATTGTAAATGTTCAAAGTATTCTATGTGTATAGGAACTGGAGACAGCAGAAAATAATAGTACAGGTATGGGACATTTTTTCTAGGATGCTCGGGACTTGGAGTTATCCAGATACAAATAATATTTTGCATGAAATTAAATTCGTAATTTGGATCTTCATACCTTAGGTCTACTAGAAAATTCATTAAACATGAAATAAACTCAATAGTATTGTTTTTCTTCCAATAAGGATTAATAATATCTTGGGTGGGATCAAGTACAAGCTACTGTTTGATTATTACAGAGAATAAAGCAAATCATTTAAAAAAATTTAATTATTTGCATAAAATGGAGTCTATGGGAGAAAACCTTAAAGGGCATGTAAAGGCAAAAAAAAATCCCATTTTTACTTTCTTTAATGAAAATAAAACCTACCTCCAATATGCTACTGTATGCAGTGAAATTCTCTTAATTTACTTCTGTGGATAGGAATTGTCAGACAGTCGCTAACTGCTTTGCAGGTAAACAGTCATACTTATGAACAGCTGGGGGACTCCAGCAACTTTGTTTCCCTGTAGAGCAGTCGGCAACTATGTAGAGATTTGTATTGGATTTTATTTTTTCCTTTACATCCCCTTTACTGTTTCCAACTCCAGTTGCAGGGACAAAGCCAGATTTAAACAGGTAAACTGGGATTCTATTTGGAGGGTTATTTTGCTGCAGCCACTGGTTCTGGAGAGGTGGAGAACGTTTGTATTAAACAATACAAAAACTATAAAATCCACATTAGATTACATGACAATACAGGATGCAGTGCAGTCTGTATATTCTGACAGACACTGAGCATGTGCACAGTCTTGGTCTTGCAAAGATGTTTGACAAAGTTACAAGGTGCCATGAAAGCATAAATCATTTGTTTGATTAGGCTTATGGTGCAGTAAGTTTATGTTTATGTTTAGTAGACAAAATACAGCAGTTCTAGCCTTATTCTATTTTAGACTTTCATTGTCCTTTCCTTGTAGCTTTCTGGAAAATTGGTTACCAGATAACGGCTCCATCCCTATAATCTATCAATTATTTTATTGCACCTCAGAATTTGACTGCCCCTTGTAGTAGCCATTGCCAGCCCACCCCCAATTACCCATTCTTCTCTAGATCATTATTTCAATAAATACCTATGAAAAAGTCCTGCAGATAAACAAAAAATAATTTTAGAATGCAACAAATGAAATGGAATATAAACTAAACAAAAGTATGATAAAGAAAAACAAATACATACTACCTATTTCCTTGTCACTGAATGTTTTGCTTAGGCTAAGTTCAAATAAAATATATTTCCTTTGAGGACTGCCCTAATACATTATATGTTTATACTTGAGAGATTTTTTCAATTATGTGTTTTTTTTCATACCATTTCATCTTAAGAAGGTTCACTGTCTTTGCAGAAAATGTTTTTCACAATATCTATCTATACACTTGTAGAATATGAAGTTTGTACTAATTGATATTAGAGTGCAATTTTTTTCAGTAATTAGTAATACGCAATTAACTTGTCATACAAATAACATCCCTAAATGTTATCATTACTTTTTCTCTATAAAGTGTCATCATGAACTTTTAACAAAATAAAGCTGTGTGACATAGAGGACTTAAAAGCCTCACTTTCTATTCTAATATAAATGAATCAGAACAGAAAAAGTGAAACTGTCAAACAGCTATGACAAATACAGCAGTGGAGTTGCAAGTTACATAGTTGATGTACACAGAATAACATTGGGGTGCATACACAAACTATTCTTCCAGGGTTTGTCCAATGAAATCAAGTTTCCAGATTGCAGATCATATGATATGAAGTGAAGCTCAATTTTGTTGTGATTTTTGCCGGTGCAATTTTTTTTTAGAAAAATCATTGATGCATGAGTTAAAATCATGGAAGGGAGTTAGATCAACTTTGTTATCAGAAAAAAATGATAAATTCAAGTTTTAGTAAATCATCTCCTAAATGATGATAATTGCTTATATTTGTACAATTTGCAATTTTTCCCAACGCTCACCATGTGGAATCATTTTTTCACCTAACCCTTTTCTGACATTCTCAGTGCCATGTTTATAGTTAAACAAACCTTGCCTCAAGACTCTACCACAGTTAGTAAAAAAGTTTCCCATAACAAGGTTTTTAAAGGAACCTTTTACTGCAGTGAGTTGGGGAATAAGAGTTTAGTAGCTTGTACCTTGTGATCTTAACTAAGCTGTGCAAATCTATATTTGTGGTAAAGCAGTCTATTGGGTTTATGTAAGGTTTAAATGTTTTACAGTACATTTAAGGTATGGAGATCCAAAATTTTGATCCCCTATCCAACAAAACCTCATACATAGAATTGTGGATAATGAATGCTGCCAAACAGATTCCTAAAACTCCTATGGTTTGACCATTGCTTTATTAAACAGTATTTTGGATGATAATGACATAACATATAAAATACAGTTTTGATTTCAGTATACTGTCATTTTCAGAAGCAATCTACCAGGTGCAACAGATATATTCACATATGACTTATATCTCAGTATCAAGCATAACATAATAAAACTTTTTTTGCAAAGCCGAATCACTAATTAAGCACACTGTACTTCTCAAAGGAGCTCATCTAGAAGTATATTATGCAATTTTCCATGAGATCATGATATTACTTTGTGAAAATCTCCCTTTGAAGAGCAGTGAGATATAGAATTGAATAATAAACATTATTTTCCCTATATTATATCATCTTTAGTGCCTTTAATGAAAACATGTAATTGCATAACTCCATTTTAAAAATAACACATTTTAATTACATCAGGTCGATAATTGTTTGCTCCATTGTTGGGTGCAGTTTCAATAGCATCCAGAAAATTATTCTGCCCGTAGATGTGGATATAAGAGAAAAACCTGTAATTATACATTCATAAAGGCTTCCTCATTGTCGGAGCATATTAATAATATATCAAGTGTTTGGAAGATTGCAGTTGACCATCTTTTAGACTTATAGCAACCTAAAATCACTAACCATAATTATTGCATTTTTTTATTCTTGGGATACTCATTGAATACCTTCTATTATATCCAATACCATATTGTATTAATGCTTCTTGATCATTGTATCTGGTATCATCTGTTGCAAGATAATTGGTTTAGGAGCTGTGGTAATTGAAATGCAGTATAAGAGCATACATTTTTAAAGCAGCTCCATTTTCTCCTTTGCGAGTTCTACCATGGAGGCCCCAAACTAGGTTTAAAGGGCAAGGAAAGGCAAAGAAATAAAATCCCATTTTTACTTTTCTTTAATGAAAAATAAATATATCTCCATTATACTTTAATTAAAAAATGTGTACCATTTTTATAAGAAACCTGATTGTATGCAGTGAAATTAGGAAAAAAAATAGGAATTGTTAGAAGGTCCCTAACTTTTGACAAGGAAACAAACATACTTATGAACAGCAGGGGGAGCCCCTGTCTTACTTACCAGCGAGTCAGAACTCAAGCAGCTTTGTTTCTTGATAATTTATGACGATCCCTAAGCAGTACAGATCACACTGAGCATGTACAGGGCCAGAGGCAGACAAATATTTTTAACAAAGTTACAAGATGACAGCCCCCTGTGGCCAACTTTGAAAGCATAAATAATTTGTTTGATTAGGCTTGTGGTGCAGTAAGTTCATGTTTATGTTTAGTATACTAAATACAGCATTTCTAGCCTTATTCTATTTTACACCTTCCTTGCCCTTTAAGCTGGCTTGTTGTCAGTCTACTGATTTCTTTTGAACATCTTCTAACCTTTAATCTCAGTAAAACCTGCCAATCTGTATATAAATACATTTGCTGTCATATTTTTTACATACACTGCCATCATCAACACACACACAGACTGAAGCAAATAACTGTCTAGTGACAGCCCTCCTTTGATTGCCTACTTAAATGTAGGAGATGTGATGCTTTTGGGCATTCTTTTGCTTTGCTTGGTAACTGCTGTTGCACTGATACAAAGCTTGATAATCACCTATTAAGTTTACACTGTTTCAAGCTTTAAGACCATGTTCATATTTGCACATACAGTACCATAATATTTGGGGAATCTGTCATGGGAAAACATACTTTTACAAAATGAATCAGTTAATAGTGCTGTGCCAGCAGAATTCAGCATTGAAATCTGCTTTTCAAAAGAGCAACTTTTATATATTACATTTAGAAATCTGACATGGGGCTAGACATGCTGTTATTTTGCCAGGTGCCCTCAACCATGTGACTTTGCTCTGATAAACTTCAGTCACTCTTTACTGCTGCACTGCAAGTTGGAGTGATATCAACCATCACCAACAGCCCATCAACAGAACACTGAGAATGTAACCACATACTGTAAAAGCACCCACATTGCTAAAAAAAATACTCCCACCTAGCTGTAGATATGAAACAGCACTCAATAGTAAAAATCAAAGTCCAGTAACCCAAGTCAAAAAGGGATCTCGTTCTCAGCTTCAAAACTATAGGCCAGTTAAGGCCCCCATACACAGGTCGATAAAAGCTGCTGACAGACCGAGTGTGGCCATCCAATGGGCTTCCCCGATCGATATCTGGCCGAAAGTCAGCCAGACCTCAATCAGGCAGGTTGAAAACCTCCTTCGGATTGCAGCCGCATCTGCGAGTGTATGCGGTGCTGGGATCCGACTGCCCGTTTCGGATGCATATGATCCATCCGTTGGGCCCTAGGGCCCATGATCAGATCAGCCCGATATCGCCCACTTCAATGTGGACATATCGGGGTACATATCTGCTCGAGCAGATATCTGCTCGAGCAGATCTCTGCGTCTATGGCCACCTTTAGTCTGATGTCAGTGGTAGGAAAGCTTTTCGAAGGGGCGAATCTCAAGGGTTAATTAACCCTTGAATTCGACCCTCAAATTAAATTCAAATTAAAACCCCTCGAATTTGAATTTCAAATTCGAGGGGTTTTAACGCAATTTGTAGTATTGAACGATGGAATATAAAAAATTTGATCGATCTATAAAATCGTTCCAATCGAAAGATTCGAATGATTTAAGCATTCGATTGAATTTTTTATATATCGATCAAAAAAACTTGGGAAAATCCTATGGGAGCTTCCCATAGGGACTTTTCTTTATTTAGAAATAAACCGAACATTAAATAACAAACAAAATAACAGATTACTAACAAAACAAAACTAACAGAAACTAATTATTGCGACATCTCGGTCGTGATGAAAAATTCACCAAACCCACCCACATCCTCCCATCAGAGGAGAGCCATTTCTCAAAGTCCATTCCTCTGTCCATAATGGCCTTCAATTCGCACCCACCCATAGCAAAACACACAAGTCCAAAAATATTGACATGGTTTATTACTAAACCACACCCCCTCCCTAACACCGTCCCCCACCCAAAAAAGTGCCAAGAACCCCCCAAAGTATTACATGAAGAAAGCAAAGTAAACCAATATAATGCTTCTGACCACTTATCCAACTGATGATACTGTGAAATAAAGGTGTGTATGGGAGCCACCTGAGAAGGAAACACACAGAGCAGTATCACAGACTCACAAGGACTCAAGGGAAATAACAAACAAAACTCAAAAAAGAAGCACATAGCTAGAAGATGAAGCCCATCCATAATGTTGGGTTGAAGAAAGAGTGCTGTTTCTCCAGATATCGCACAAAGTGCAGCTCAGACAGGACAGAAAGTACAATGTCTCGAGCACCCACATCTGCCCCAGTTGTAAGCCGGCAACGACCAAGCCATAGGTGATATCTATAGATTGTGATCACAAGGTACATCGTCTCAGGGTGGTGGTTGTGCCTTCTGGAAGACACACCATATGCCAACTCAACATAACTAAGGGTGCTCAGGAACGGGGCACATAGTGCCTGGGAGCTTCCCATAGGGTTATATACAGATGCAGCCACTTGGCTTTGTGTGTTAAATGCGTCATAAAGAAACTGTGTTATATAAAGTTATCTTAACTCATTTTATGCATGTAACCTTTTCATTAGCATACCAAAGCACCATTGTTCACAATGATGAACACTTTAATTAGATGGGATGCTGTGACACAATCCAAAGTGGCTTCATCTGTAGCAATTTAGTAGGTTTAATCTGCTGAATTGTTACAGTATATCTAATTTTTTATACAGTACTTTGACAAACAAATTAGAATTTCTGAATTTGGCCAATTCAAATCTAATTTTGGGCTATTCAATAGTCGAATAAGCCCAAAATTAAATTCGAAATTGGAATTTTTTTATTTGAATTTGATTAAAATTTTCACTTCGAATCAATTTGAACCTTAGTAAATCTTCCCCTATGAGTTTGTGCCAGGATGGTTTTATGCCTAATAGATCTTGCCAGTAGTGATGGGCGAATAAATTTGCCTTGGGCGAATTTGCGGCGAATTTCCGACATTCGCCGATGGCGAAAGTTTCTGAGAAACGATCACAAAAACGTGTTTCGTTTCATCACGCGTTGAGTTCGTCACATGTCGAGCTCGCTGCTTCACTTCAAAACAGCACAAAAAAAAATATTTTTAAAAATAAATGAATATATATTAAAATATGCCTTTTTAATTTTTCACTATTTTAAATAATAATCACAGATGTTTTTAAGAAGCTGGCAAAATGGGAGGCCTTTTTTTCTTTTGAAAAGATAAGAGTCCACTAACAATGCAGGGCATGTGTGTATACTAAGTGAAACGCGCGTGTAAATTGCTCTTCTCATTGACTCCAATGCTATTCAGCACATTCAGACACAAAGCAAAAGATGCCATTTTTTACAATTTTTTTTCACATTTCCACACCTCCCAACATTTTTGAAGTAAAAAGAGGGACAGAATTTTTTTTTTCCATCCGTAGCGCTGCAACATTTTGACCACACCCATTTTTCTGGTCACATCCACTAATTAACATGTTCGTTTTACCAAATTTGGCAGGTTATGAAAGCTTGAAAATATTTCTCCTTATCTAAACTGTTACAAATACAATCAATTACTTATTTTATTATATCAAAATTGTTAAAAAGCATCTTTTTTGCACCTGTTAGCTGTTCTTCTAGGCTCTCTGCCAAAAGCCAATTAAGTTAGAAACTTTGTTTCTTTTTCTGGCTATTCCGTGCAAAGAAAAGAGGGACTTTCCAATACAAATGAAATAAGGGACTGCAGGTTGCGTCGTCAAAAGAGGGAATGTCCCTCCAAAAAAAGGGACCGTGTCAAAATAAGCGTGCGTCAACTTGGGCGTGTGACAAAACATCAGCGTGACTCGTTTCGCAAATTTTTTCACTGTTTCGTGAATTTCGCAAATTTTTTGGCGAAGCGAACCGCCACAGATTCGCCCATCACTACTTGCCAGACTAACTTAATTTCTTTTTATGAGAAGGTAAGCAGGGACCTCAATTCTGGGATAGCCATGGATGTGATTTACTTAGGGGCAGATTTACTAAGGGTGAATGTGAATAGTTAGGGAATAAAAAATTCTCCAAATTCGAATTCAGAGGATTTTTACCGCTATTCGATTGGTCGAATGATCAAATAGTAAAAATTTGATCATTCGATCAAATCATTTGAATCGGTTGAATCGATCGAATTTTTTTGTTTGATCAAACTTTGCAGTTTTGGACTCCAGTCCTTAAGAGGGAGATAAATGAGCTGGAGAGAGTGCAGAGACGTGCAACTAAACTGGTTAGAGGGATGGAAGACTTAAATTATGAGGGGAGACTGTCCAGGTTGGGGCTGTTTTCACTGGAAAAAAGGCATTTGCGAGGGGACATGATTATACTTTACAAATACATTAGAGGACATTATAGACAAATATCAGGGGACCTTTTTACCCATAGAGAGGATCACCTCACCAGAGGCCACCCCTTCAGACTAGAAGAAAAGGACTTTCATTTGGAGGGGTTGAATTTGATGGACGTAAGTCGCAACTCCTTCCAGTAGGAGAAACAATGACTTATCTGAAAGCAGTTCTGTTGTGAACTGCAGGCTCTTTATGAAAGCACATGACCAGGCACAATGACCTGAGATGGCTGCCTGCACACCAATATTACAACTAAAAAAATAGATTTATTAGTTTAAGAATAACATTTTGAATGGTAAATTAATTACTTGCATTTTACTATTAGTAATAAAACTATACCATAAAAGCCCATTCCAAGCATATTTCCATTCAATTGGATCACTGCACACAAGTGTTTCAATTGGAGAAATGCAGGTTAACTGCAGTAAGTCTTTTGCAAAAATTGATTCTTTGAAAATCTTTATTAAGGTAAACCTTATATGGCTAGTAAAATTCATGACATGCTTATGAATTAAAGTTTTGCCCTTAAATCACTGTCTGTGCTAAGGTGGTGAATAGGCAAACAATCTCTGTGTTGGAGCTAAATCCTAAAAACTTTCTTCCATGATGCAAGAACAGGTATTTAAAGACATACAGTAGGCTGTGACCATAAAATACATATAGACAAATACAAGAGGTCCTCCACACTCAACCCGCCTAATAGTTTTAAAATTAGTGCTGAGCACAACTTTCCCTTGTTTGTTATAGTTCATATAGGAGCAGTGACCAGCTCCTTGTTGTAGCTCCCACCCCTCCCAGCTATAGTCAGGTGATCCCACTGGTGTCTAATAAAAGGGCAACCAAGTTTGGGAGTTTTATTTGAAAGCAGCAAGTAAGTTGCAGGTAAAACTTAGTCCCTTTGTAAAATGTATAATGAATCAATAGAATTCTTAATTAATCAGATGCAATTTGAGAGTAGGGATGGCCAGATATGGGATGAATTTGTACCAAAAAGAAAGGAACTGCAAACAAGAGCTAAATATAGGATGTCTTTGACATAGTTGGCCAGCTTAAATATATTGCAATATATGGACACAATAATCCCTGTTTTGTTTAAAGGGTAAGGCATTTTTTAGTAGCTGTATGCACAAAATGTCTTAAAGTGGACCAGTCACCCCAAAAAAATTCAGAATCATATTTTATCACATTAGTCAAGCAAAATGAACATTAATTACATTATATAAATTATTTTATTCTTGTTTTCTTCAGTCTGGGAATTCATAATTATAGAAAACAGGCAGGAGCCATTTTGTGGACACTGTTATTAAGGCAAGCCTTGCATCATCTCAAAATCTTGTTTGTGCACCAGAATGGGGGACCCGATGTCCATCCCCATGTCCTGGCTACACAATTAAATGATTAAGAGAACTGGGGGAATGTGTTGGGAGCAGTGGCATCTAGGAAGTGCTGAATGGAAAGTGAAAGTAATTATCTGCCCCGCCTCTATGCCTAAGGCATAGAGGAGTGGCAGACAATATTTGATTGACAGTTGAGATTATTAAACAAGCTTAAAACAGCTATGAATGCTTTAATAAAAATTTTAATTGGATTTCATGTTTAATTTGATAAGGACTTTTATTATACAGATTGTTGTGTCTGGGTGAGGGGTCCACTTTAATGTCTTGAATATATTGAGAATGGGTTCAGTGCAGAGGACCTCTTGTCTTTGTCTATATGTATGTTGTGGTCACAGCTTCATTGCACCCCTGCCTAATGGTTTTAAAATTAGTGGTGAGCACAACTTTCCATTGTTTGTTATCTTTCAGCAAAATGACTATTGGATACCATTCTCAGTATTATGTTATGCTCTTATAAGACTCAGACCAAATGTTAAGAAATGACTAGTACACTTTCAACCATAGAAGAATTTCTTTGACAGCAATTAATTTCATTACCTTGATAGCTTCTTTCCATATTATTTATAAATATAAAAAATGAAGACCATGATTTATACAATGATTCATGATTATGAAACTTAACAACCCCTTCAATCAGTTTTACATGTTAAGCATTGGAATGTATGGTAAGAATTTTACAGAAGATTTATAAAAATGTAGAATTAGAGCTCACCACAGAAACATTCACCCAGTTTCTGTTCATTCCTATAGGAATTTTAGAAGCATATTTATCAGTGGGGGTTCACCATGTGATAAATGTGCTTCTAAAAATCCCATAGGAATGAATAGAAAGTAAGAATGTTTTCCAGTAGTGAGCTCTAATGTCATGTTTTGATAAATCTTCCCCTTGGAAATGATGCTTTTATAAACGTATATAAACCTTTATTATTGTATACGTGCACTTTACAATTCTCTTAAAGAATACTTCCAAGTGATTGTAACTGTCACTTTAAATCTGATCACTGTCTTGTTAACTCATGTGTTAGATTTGCTAATGAGAGTGTCTCTGCCTATAATTAACAAGATAGGTAGACAGTACCATTGACAGACACATTTGTAAAGACAGTACAGGATGCACAGCTTAAATAGCATAAGTCATTGCTTTTGACCCTAAGCAGCACAATCTTGTTTTTATTCTATTTTTTAAATTCCCAAAATATTAAAATTAACTCCAGTCTACTTCCCTTTTTTCTTCTTTTATAGAATACTCAAGAATGCAGTGTATTTTAATCTACTGCCATTATTATAAACACAAGGAACAAAAAAATCTGTAAAAACATGAGTAAAGGTGGGTGCACATGTCCAAACCTTCAGCCAAGGGGAGTAATCACATATTCATGCAGAGAAAATGACTGGCACAAATCAATTTTATTAAAATAAATGACATCTTATTATGTTGTAAATAAAGCCTGGCACGTATTGTGCCCCCTATTTAAAAGACAAATGGCCAGTCACAAAGGGTTTAGCTCCATCCAATCAAATTGCATCAAACCAGCAGTAGTGTTTCAGATAGTCATTGACAGTTAGATCCAATATATCTTATAGGGGGCTTCCTTTCCTAGCAGATGTATTAGAGCTCATTCAAATAACTGATTCCAGTACAAAGAAAAACTAACAAAATATCTGCATTTTGCACAAATATTGCACGTAGAGAGACATGATGTCTGGTGACTGTAATAGAGTGAGCTCTAGTACATCTTCTAGGCAAAAGGAGCCCCCCTATAAGAGATATTGGTTATAACTGTCAATGAATATATGACACTCAACTCCTGCACAAAGAGAAAATGAAAAGAAACAGATGAGAGAGGAATAGTGAATATAACCTTGATTATTTCAGAAATGGTACAAAATATTTAATTGATTATATTTAGAAAAAAAATCTTATTTCAGTATGCTGAAGCTTATATTAAATTTTCATTTACGCTAAAGTTCCCCTTTAAGTACTAAGGGCTGCCACCTTGGATCATATAATTCACAGTGCACACAAACAACCCATACGTTAGGTCACATGAGCCAATTATTAGACAAAAGTTCAACTTTTACTCCCACACTTCTTCCTGTTACAGTTTGGAAAGATTCTTTAATAGTCCACTTGATAGACCATTGTATTTTTCAACATAAATACACTATGTAGCTAAGTAACCTCATCTAATTCATTAAGTATTCAAGTATTTCATTATGCATAAAGCTCTTTCAAGTTATAAATGAAATGAATGCAGCAAATAAAGCAATATAACTGGAAAAATGTTGTTGGCATTACATTTAAATCTCTACCAATTAATCACTGCAAATAACCTAATTTTCATTATATTCCAGGTTCATATTAATGTGAACTGTAATGTTTTAAAATATATAATTTTAGATGATGTCTTAAATAAAATTCCCCTTTTTTAATGTCAGTTGTAAGTCGGCCTGTAATAATACAAAGTTATATTTCCTTTTTGCAATTAAACTCAGAAGGCAAATGTAGCAACTCACCTCTCACTTTCTTCAGTAAAGTTAATAATGAATAGCGAACAGTAAACCACTCTTTTACAACAGTTATGACTGCAGAACTTTTACTCTTCAGATGATGATGAGCAGATTTATTGAGGGAAAAGGAAAAGCCAAGACAGTAATGCTAAGAAACTGCATTGATAACTTTTTATAGAAGCATAATAAAAATGTTAAGTACAGTAAAATATGACCTGTCCTACTCATTTCTTTTCAAAACATATTATGTTTTTGTTTGTATGATTGTTCCATGTAGCAGCCTTAATTAAAGGGCAACATTCAATGTATATTGCTCTTTTATGAACATACTTTTTGCCTGATGTTTTAATCATAAAAAAGATGTGGTTTTTGGTATAACTTGAGCTGAAAAGGATAACAGGGAACCGTTTTAGTCCTTGCAAGGTAAATCACGAAACTACAGTACACAGATGATTTGAATATAAATATTCAGTATTAGAGTCATAGCTTTCAGGCTATATTGAGGACGGGAGGGGTGGGTGATGAAGTTATGGGAAGGTGGCGGGCGACTTTCTGGGTGGGGCTTGTGATATCAGGGGCAGTTTAATGACATAGTAATCAGTGACTGACTGATCGCTACGTCAATCTAATAGAGTCTTGCCTGGTTTTCTATTGGACCTGGGCAGCTTGCAGGGGGCAACCCTATACAGTGTATAGACAAAGAAAGAGAACTAAAGACTTGTTTGGCATACGACAGACAGCAAAGGATGCACTCCCCACAAGAGGTGCATGTTTTTTTTAATTATTACCAGGTTTAGTATCTGCACCTGTTAATTATTTCCATCAAAGGTCTGTAACATCAAATTACATTGTAGCTGCATTTCCCATTGTATCTGCATGTTACAGAGACATTGGCATTCAAGAGAAAGACTAATCTCAAAATAATTATGTTAATGAAAACCACTGACATTTTTGCACAAGCTTTTCTTTTACTATTTTTTAGTTATTGCTACATTTTAATGTGACCCTGCTGATGTTATTACGTATTACGATTATTATGTCTACTTAGTGTATGAAAATAGAAAAGAAATCCATCATGGAGGTCACCTTGTAGGATAAAATGCTTCCAAAAATAAGTGATAGATTATAGAAACACAACTTTATGTGGGCCAATTAAGAACCTGAAATCAGTAAATCAGTAAAATGCGATATGCCGTAATGTTAGAATAACAAAATCCAGAAATAGACAAACAGAACAGAAGTCAATACAAAAAGTTTATAACCTTCGTAATACAAGAATAGAAGCCAAACTGCACAGAGCTAAAATGGAAGAAAAACTGAATGCATTAACCCTATTGCCCAAGGTACTTTGTGCAAAAGTAACTGCGTAATGCATCCATAAATGTTGCTTAGCAATGTGTGGATAGCACCAATACCCCTGCACATCATCTGTTCCTTCAGCTCCCAGTGGAGTTTAGGGCATCCGTGAAGGCTCTCCATTTGGATCTATTTGTTGCTATTCTCTTGATCTCATTCCACTTTCCTATCTTTATAATTTCTTCTTCCACTGATCTTCTCCATGTTTTTCAAGGCTGCCTGTGGAATTTATTCTAGGGCTCTTCTATCTATAGATTCCTCTCCCTTCCTGAGTGTGTGGCCTATCCAACCCCACTTCTTTTTCCTTAACTGAATTTCTATTGGTAGCTGGTTAGTGTTTTTCCCACAGTTCTTCATTTGTCATTTTCTCCTGCCATGCTATAGTCATAAGTCTATGTAGGCACCTGTTTTCAAAGATCTGGATTTTTGTGGCAATGTGTTGTATATCCTTTCAATTTTCACTTGCATATAAAAGGACTGCTTTCACATTAGTATTATGAATGTAAACTTATTCTTTTTTAGATGTTTTTATTTCTCCATATAGGGTACAACTGGATAAATGTTCCATTTGTTTTCTTTATTAATTTTTTACATCATCTTCTGCACCATCATCTCTGGTAACAACACTTCCCAAGTAGGTAAACAACTTCACCAGTTATTTTTTATAGTCTCTTATATTCAATCTCTCTGTAGCAGTATTGTTTATCCTAATTTATTTTGTTTTGTTGGCATTGATACACTGCCCTGCAATTTCTGCTTCATATTGTAACCTTTCCAGTTTTCTTTCATATCTGTATACCTTTGATCCAGTGATGCTATCATGGTCCTTTTAGCTCAGCCTCCTCTGCTCTTTGTGCTTGTTCATCTATCCAAATTCTTTGGTCTCTTCCTATTACTTTCTTGATTGGTCTGTCCACTTTTTTATATTCCAGTAGTACTTTTCCTTTTTTGTTGTCTTGTTTGACTTTATTTTTAAGTTTTTTTTCCTGGTATATTTTCCCATGTATCTTGAGCTATCCATTCTTTCTTCAAGGGTTCTCTATACCCCAACACATTTTTGCTAGTTTCTAAATAACAATTTTTGACATGATTCCAAGTTGTTTCAACATCCATCTCATCTGCTGGCAATTGTGCAAGTGCCTGGAAACGGTTTCGCAACTCTAGCTTAAACAAATTTCTTCCCTCTTGGTGGAAGCTTCTTCCACGCTGCCAATATTTTGATTTGTACCTCTGCTATCACAAGGTGGTCACTTCCAATGTCTGCGCCTCTTCTATTTCTTACATTGCTCAGGGATCTTCTCAATTTCTTATTGCAAAGTGATCAATTTGATTTTCTGTGTGGTGGTCTGGGGATATCCATGTAACTTTATGACACCTTTTATGCACAAAGATCCTCCAATAACCATGGCTGGCACAAAAATGAATAAACATTTTTCAATTTTCATTTCTTTCTCCCTGTGCATTTCTTCCTATAACATGTCCAAGTTCTTCATTGTCAACTCCAATTTTGGAATTCAAATCTCCCATTATTATTCTTTCTTCTTCTCTGTGTTTGATGAATTAGTTGGAGCATAGCACTGTATTAAGGTCACATTTCTCACCTTCATCATTCTGAGATACCGCAAGTGTCCATTCCGTAACACTTTTCTTTGCATTTTTGTTAATGAGGATTCCAACTCCATTTATGTGTTCAGACGTTCTTCAGCTGTACTAGAATAAATAAAAGTATAGTCATTTGGTAACTTTAGTCTCCCACATGGTCCAAAAACATTAAAAAAATCCAATTTTTGTTTTCCATTTCATACCATAGGTTATCAACGTAAGATTTGTCCAGTTTTCCTTCACTTCAGCTTCAATAATAATTTGATTTATGGTGTGTAGGTTATTAGCCTTCAGCACCTGATCATGGTGGTGGGGCTACCACCTAAAGCTTCCAGGCACACTGATTTTCTGTTGGGGTTCTTTCCCTTAGCCTTTGGAATTCCACTACCACCGCAAGGCAGCAATGCTAGTTTTTAAGTCAACCCTGATTACACCAGTACTTACATAACAGGCAATACCTTACTTGATGTTGCCCAGGTCCCACCACGAGGAGGTAGCCAGCTTGGAATGCACATGCACAGACTGAATGCAATTGCAGGCATATATGAAAGAAAGTCCTTAAAATTATAGGCAGCCTGAACCTGGTCATAATGCTAGGGGTCCTGCTTGTATTCATAGCAAGAATTGACCTGTGCCAAGTTAAATTGGTAGAGTTATGAGACTGTTATCCAGAATGAATGAGACCTGGTGTTTCTGTGATTTGGATATCCATATCTTAAGTCTACTAAAAATATTTTAAAGATTGATTGTTTTGCCAGTAATACGGATTAATTATATCTTAGGTGGGATCAAGTACAAGGTGATGTTTTGTTATTACATAGAAAAAGCAATACTTTTAAAAAGTGTTAATTATTTTATTAAAATGGAGTCTGTGGGAGATGGCCTTTCTGTTATTCTAAACCTTCTGGATAACAGGTTTCCGAATAAAGTAAAAATAAATAAATAATATTTTAGCTAATTACAGCAGTCCCTACTCCCTTGTATGAATCTTGCAATCTCAACATTTTCATGCAGGGGATTAACTGCCACTTGAAGTAATACAGTCTTGGTTCTGATAGTGAGTACTGGAATCATTACTAAAATTATATGGTCACGTGTTATGTTTTTCTCACACTTAAGTGTCAGATTATATTAATTATGCTACTTTGAAGGCATTTGTATCTGCAGCCACTTCACACTGTATAAATATTAATCATGTGTCCTATGGTATTGTTTGCTGAACCTGTTCTGCTCTTCCTCTTAAATTTTCATCTCTGTACATCTCTTTTGTTTGAAAGCTTGCCATTAATTGATTTATATGTAAGCTCGTTATTATTTCCTTTTTTTCTTTCTTCTTTTTGTATTACAATGTGGACATTATTTTACAACAGCTTTAGAGTGAATACACAATAGTCTTCTGGTTCACACTAACTGAACCTCAATTAATGCATATTCATCTTTGTGTTGACTGGGTAATCAGTTTAATCAGTGTCACCTCTATATCATTTTGTTGGCTGGTCTTCTGTCTTCTGGTGCCATTATTTTGTTTGTCACAGTAAATGGTTTTTAATTTGTCACCCACTAATGTACTGACCGTATAGCAATTTTAGCTTGATAAAACCCTTGTTCTTTGTTTTACTTCTGATGAAAAAGAAAGATCCTGTTTATAAACCACTGAAGTAGGATGTAGACTTTTAACAAAGTAGTAAATACATACATATTTATTGAATGTGCAAATATTTAGTTCCACACTGGAGGGACAGTGAAATACTTGTTTATATTGGAATGCAAATATCATTAAAATAGTAATATTACTTTTACAATAATTCAAGAACTTCAATAAATCTATTGTTGAGCAGGAAAATTTGGTTGCTGGTTTTTTTTTTGTTTTTTGCTATCATGTTGCCAAAACAATTCTCTTCAGCCTCTACTAAGAAATAATAGCTTTTAACACATTTGAAATGGAGAACAAATTCTATCAAACCTTTGGACGATAGGCTGTTGAAAATCTTAAGAAATGCTGTAAGAGGAAATCAAGCAACTTTCAAAATTAAAATGCATCAGGAATGCATGAACAATATTCATCACATAAGATTGTTATAAATAGTCATAGGCTCCAAAGATTTTATCAGTTGTCAAACAACAATGATATTTGATAAACAATCTCTATATTTGTGTTTGTTTGTTTTGTTTGTGTTTTCAAAAACCTGTGGACATTGCCAGGAGGAACATGGCAATGTTTTCAAAATAGAGTAATGCAACTGTGGGATCGTTTTGTTGAGAGAGGATACAATGAATCAGATATATAGATGGCTTATGATAGAGCAGTCTTGAGTAATAGATCTGAACTACTTAAGAAAAATAGAAAGAGCTTTTTCAACCTTTCTAGATTACCATATGTCAGAACTCTTTATATACCATATGTCAGAACTCTTTATATGGAATTCATTCACTGTGTGTTTGCTCTGGTCAATCAACTAATCTACCTTGTGGCACACAAGAGAGGTAAATGTAGCTCCTCATGCAACTCTCAATAAGAGGTTCATTATTTTTTCTTTATTGATAGTAATGAGGTACTGAGTTATCGCTCTGAAAAAAAAATCCCATCAGGTTTGCAGTAGCTTTTTTCCTGCAGAAAAGAGCTTGTCTCAATCATTAAACCCTTACATTAGGTTGAATCATTAATGATCTGATCTGGAAGGATGTAAAGGTTCAACACTGTCACAGAGCTCACATGTCTTGGGACACAATGGTGTTCAAATATTTCCTTTGTAAAAATCTGTCAATACCTTTGCTGATGGTTAAAAAAATTCTCACAGTCTAGCAACTTAGCAGCTGAGAAAAAAAATGTACTATTGGGAATCATGTAGAATTTAACAATTCATGTTTTAGTAAATATGACAGTGTAAAGTTACTACATTCCTTTGAAATTAAGACATCATTTGCATATGTTACTGGTTTGCCATGAAAGTGGGATGCACTGTAGCCTTGGTTCTGAAAAAAAGATTTTTTGTAAATGTACAATTAAAGTTGTACCAACATATCCCAGGAGACTAGGGTGGATTCTTCCTCTCCCAAACTTGACAACTGAATACAATTTTGGATAAATAACAATTATATACTATATTATTATTCATTTCTTAAAATATATTAACTAAACTGCACTTTATTTTGCCTACTATAAAGAGTTTTCAGTTCCAACTCAGAAAAATGTCATCACTCCAATACCATCTTTCATATACAATCCTTTAGTATGTTTTTGTGTCTGTAGCTTTGCAAAGTCTAAATGTATTACACCAGAATCCAAATTGTACAATAGCAACTCACCTACCCAAATAATTTAAAGCACCATCCTGATCCTGTCATTCTATTATCTATATGGATCTCTGAGACTTGCATATTATTATTAAGTCTCTTCTTTAAATGTTACCACTTGCATTGATTGTTCCTGAGTAGTTTGTCATTGGCTGCTCAGACCACTGACTGATTGCAGAATAGATATATTATCTTCTTAAACCAACCTCCATTGTAAATTCCCCTCTACATTGCTGAACCTCTAAAATGATGTGGTTAGGATATGCATCCTAATCTTCATCAGGGCAAGACTAGTAGTAACTGGTATGGTTGTTGCTTCACAAACACATCAAGGGCACCAGTACACCTGCTATCTTGAAGTGAATTTCCATTTCAGATATTTAATTTTTTAATAGTGCAACCATGCTTCTTGATGGTAAAGCATATTGACTCCTTGCAATGAGTTTGTCTGCTCTTCCTGTACAGGTTTCATGGTACTCACTTTTGTGCTCATTCATACTTTATAACTTTATGCTGCCACTGCTATCTTCATAGTATCCACGCTTCCTTGAACTAAGGCTAGATGCCAACAATCCTATTATATAAGCTAGCTTCTTTCTACCCTCCACTGCTGGATAATTGAGCCATTTTTTATGTTCTATAGGGAACCATTGGTTTCTGTTTGGCACCTGTGATGTTAAGTCCCTGATCTCTGTCACTAGGTAAAAGATATAGCCATGAGTGTTATGACCACTTCCTGCCACACAGCTTTACAGTGCTGGAAAGGAGTGACCACTTCCTCTTTGGCTGCTGCTACTCATCAAGCTGGTTGCTCATTGAGCCTGGGATCCACAAGGCCCCAGTAAGCCACATGCCCTAACAGGACCTCCAACTGTAAGTGACCCAAGTTGGGGACCAGGCCACCCAGTAAATGAGGGATAGCAATTGCAGGGTAGTACTGTAATAGTCTCTCTAGGGAGAGAAAGATAGTTAGCAGTATTTAGCTTGAACAGTGTGTGTGTTCCAACAAGGAGTGTTAGCAGGAAGAGAACTTCCTACAAAGCTTCCCCTGTGATGCATTTAGTGCAGAGATATCATTGTGATAAGGACTAGGACTTAGCAGCAGCTTTCCGGCCTTACATTGGTGTTCCAATCAGTCCCATTGCAGCAGCAGGTGCTTTGTATGGAATTGATGTACCCTTACCTATCAGGACTCTGAGGAATAATCACCTTGTGATGTGTTGCATGAATGTCTGCATGAAAGTCTGCTAATATCTCAACTACTCCTGTGTGAACAACTGTTATTTTCTTTGGATGCTTTTGCATGAGAACAAACCTGGGGATATAGCTTATGCTAATAAATTTCCACCTTTTGTTGTAAAGAACCTCCTGGTGCCTATTTCATCTTTTATTGTACAGTTTGCCTGGGTATTGTAGTTATACTATCTCCTAAAGGATATCTTCCACCTGGCGAAGGCCCTGCCCTGGTGTGTAGGTTGCAGTGTAACCCATACTTATCCATCACTAGCTGGACACTTTAATCCTTTGTGCTGTACTTAGCCCAAAAAGTGTTACAGTTCTATTCCCCTTGTTCCAGCGTTCCTGTTAAATCTTTATTCTTCAGTCCTGCCAACCCTTTCTTAATATTTTCAGTATTTGATCTCCTGGTCTTAACGCCTGGTGTGTTTGTTCAGACTTGAATAGCCTGCTGCCTGTCTACACCACTTTCCTGATTACATGTATTTGTTGCAGCTTGCCCCCTTCCTAAACCACTGGCTTGTTATATGGACTTGTTTCACATGTTGCACTTGTGTCTAATTCTGTTCTGCTGTTTGATTCACTATTCATTAAATCATTCACTCTCATCTCAAAAAAGTCTTCTAGCCTTCATCTAGATGTTTACACTGGCTTACCAAACTCATATATTTGTACATTGCACCTCATAATAAAGGTCAAGGTAAGTGTTAAAAAGAAAAGAGAAATATTATGGACTACTATGCTTGTTTCTGTTGCTGAAAAATGTTGAATGGTGTTGAGGAATGATAGGGTGAGGAAGATGCACAATTGAATTATTAGCTGAAGTGCATACATTTTAAATTGCAAGCTTGGGAATAGTTATGTCGCTTTACAAGCCAATTAAATATACTGAAAATAAATCATGCAAATATGTATATATTATATCTAGACCCAGGATAACCCGGCTGGGCACCCAAGGCAACCTGGCCAGCCAGATCGCCCCTCCCTGGTGTGTGCATGAATGCGCAGGTACGTACATCTGATGTGACAATGCGTGTGGGTGGGTGCACATAGAAAAGCACTCGGAGAGGGGAGGTGGGGGGGTAGGGGTCCAGACCAGAGGTCCATGCTTGGCACCCCCTCCTTTGTTGCATCATAGGCACATGCCTCTTCTGCCTACCCCTAGTTCCAGCCCTGATTACATCAATATTTCAACATGCTTAATAAAAGGATAAATATACTTGTAAAAGCTGTTTGGTAAACCAACAGACTGAATTATTTTTATCCACATCCAACCTCCTTTAAAGGAAAACTATACCCCCTGAACAATGTAGGTCTCTATCAAAAGATATTGCATAAAACAGCTCATATATAAAAACCCTGCTTCATGTAAATAAACCATTTTCATAATAATTTTCTTTTTTAGTAGCATGTGCCATTGGGTAATCATAAATAGAAAATAGCCAATTTAAAAAATAAGGACAGCCTCCTGTGATCGTATGATTCAACGGTGCACACAAACATACCAAACAAACTATAAAGTTAGGTCACATGAGCCAATTAACAGACAGAGTTCTGTCTTTTACTTCCACACTTCTTCCAGTTACAGTTAGAGCTGAAATATTTCTAGTCAAGTGATCTCTGAGGCAGCACACAGAGCATCACGAAATGGTGGTTCAAGGCAAGAGATATAAAAGAGCAATATTTACTTAAATATATATACCAGGTTGGTAAGATTCTTTAATATGTCACTTAATTTGATGCAAACTATCGGTTGCTCAAATATTCATCGTGGGGGTATAGTTTTCCTTTAACCTACAGTAAAAGGATTAAAGGATTTAACAACATACTCTCAAAATAATATTTTCACATGCATTCTGTGCTGCTGGTCATTGCGCAATACAATGTTAAATATTAACTTCAAATGACATTTCTATCAACTGTTGAGTTTATTGAGTATTACTTTGAGGATCCTATCTTGGGAAATAATCATTGCAAAGGATTTACTCAAGAAATATAAGAGAAACCAGTTTTTGGAAAGGTTTATTTTTAATAAACATTTCAAACCTGACATTTTAAAATGCTGATTTGAATCTTTTGTAAAATAAAAAAAACCCGCAAGCTAAATGATTTGCTTCAGAGTTTTTGTCATCTAAATATATGGAAGTGTACATTTTTTATCTCCACTCTTTGAAAAGGAACCAGAACAAGAAACTGCATCACTGTGTAAGAAATTATTCTTCCTTCCAAGTGGACGTACCATGTTCTAAAACTGTTTCCTACTCTATATAACAGGGGTATCCCATTGTTCTTCCATTTTGGACTATACTCTGAGCTGCTGGGTGGATGTACTGGACTGCTTGAGGCAGCAGGAGCTTCTAGAAAGGAGAAGTCTGAACCCTAATTTATATCAGAAACCTTAGTGAAATTTAGGGACAGGTATTGTGAGTGAAGATATGTAGTGTGTGATAGGATATGTCATAGCTTTAGAGTGTTAGAGAAAGAAAATGTGGGGTTAGTAATTATCAGGTGATATTCTCATTTTGTTGGGACCCAAGTGAGGAGGAACCCAGTGAAGGTTACACGCCCCTGGGATGCTCTTGCTACTAGTAAGCAGGTTCATTGAAGTCATGTATGTGCATTTATTTCTGAGGAGACTCAATGATCTGTCCATTTGATCTATTTTGAATATTCAATATGTTATGTGCTATTAAATGTTCTATATGAAGTACCTAATTTTCCTTTATTTTGTTGAACAATACATCTATTGTTTCTGTTTAAGAACCAAGACAAATTTATTTTGTGTGTGAAAGTTATACTTCACTCTGGATTCCCTTTCCTTCAACAATTTTGCTAGGACATAGCTGAGAGTCAGAGTCTAGTGTAGCAAATGCTATACTGTACCTTGCAAGTACGGTGCTACAAAGTGGCTAACTCATATTAATAGATACTATTAGATTAGCAGTGAAATCTTTGTTAATCACATAAAACGTCTGGCATTTTCATATAAGCTTAATGCACACCTTTCTAAAGAAAGAAGTAATATTAGATTACAAATGGAAGAGGAAGATGTACTGAAAGGACAGTGGTCTAAGGGGGGGTATGATTATAAAGGACAGATGAATTAAAGAGGAAGAAAGGAAGACATCAAACAGACTGAAATGTAACATTTTTGAAAGCTGACTTTTCAATCAACATTTTTTTTTTCTATCTGAACTTTAAGTAGGGATATTAAGGCAACACCTTATAAGCACATATTCACAATAAGCTCTGACAGCTGCAACAGCATTTCCAACTGTGGAAAGTAATTAGCTTGAAGTGGGACAAAATCTAGGCACTGAGAAGCAGCAGGGATATGCTGTAAATGTTGTTCTTGACAGCAGGGATTTTCTTTCCAATCTAACGTGTGAATCTACAACATATGTATCCATTTTTTCTCCATTACTGGCTGTTTTATTCAACAGCTTACAAACAAATAAATAAATAAATCATTTAGAACAGTGATTTCCATAAGATCTTCTATGGCTAGTCTTTTAACCTGCATTTCCTCCACCGTTACACATTCAGTGTTTTGATTAAAAAAGGTTTTTATAACAATTCTTATTTGCTTCTTGCTTTCTTTATAGGACTTTCCTGCTGAAACATTGGAGTGATTGTCTCATCCAAAGAGTCTGCTGTCATAACTGTATGCTGTTTACAACTGGGTGGTATGTCTTTGGTGAACATTGTCATTATGCACTGAGCTAAATATAATGTAATGCTCACTATACATAAATCTTTGATAATCATTTTTTACTGCAGTAACACGTGCTTGTTTTGTGCTTTTTTAGTGTGCAAGATCTTTCTATGTGTATCTTTGTGTTTTGAATTCAGTATTGGGCGAATATTTGATCTTAGCACCTTAGTTACAAATTGGTAAGAGAATATATATGGATGAACTTTCTTAGTCCAGAGTGCCCTCCATTAGCTCTGATAGAGGTGTTGAGGTTGGTCAGAAAAAACGTGCTTTCAAGGCATTCAAGTAAGATGGACAGATGAAACTTTTATCATGGACAATGAGGCCAATAAAGCATACAAAAAACCCCCCAAAAAACATGCAAAAAAAAAGCATGCCAAATTATACAAGTTAAATAGAGATTGAAAAGGGTATTACAATGAAGCAGGAAGGAGTGGCAACTATGTTTTCAGAGGAGGGGAGGTGTTAGTTGGTCCATGAGAACAGGGAAAAAGCAGATATTCTGAACTGTTCTTTTGCTTCTGTTAACAGAACTAAGGAACCAGCTAATAAAGGTTTTTCAGACCCAGTTCTAGCTCTACTAATGATGCATGGGACATTTAGGAAAAAATTCAAAAGAAACTAGAACATGTAACAGTAAATAGATGGTATTCATTCCAGGGTACTGAATTAGCTTGCCAATCCCCTTTACTTAATTTTTCAGGATTCTTTTAAGTCTGGCATGCTGAGAGACTGGCAAATAGCTAATGTGGTGCCGCTATTCAAAGGGGATCCAGATCTCAGCCTGAAAACTATAGGACAGTTAGTCTGACATTACTGTGAGGAAAGCTTTTTGAAGGGGGTAATGAGGGATAAGATACTTGACTACATTGAAAATCACAATACTTTGAGTTTTCCAGCATGGTTTTATATGTAAAAGATCTTGCCAGACAAATGAAATTGCCTTTTATGAGGAGGTGCATAGTAGGAACATCGAATCTGGGATGGAAATAAATGATATCTACTTAGACTTTACTAAACCATTTGATACAGTGCCACACAGAAGGTTAATGGTTAAATTAAGGAATATTGGTTTGGAACATAGTATTAGTACTTGGATAGAGAACTGACTTAAGGATAGATTATAGTAGTTGTGAATGGAATGTAGGGATCTATAGGAAGTCATGCACAGAAGTCTGGGTGTTGTAGTTGCACTACACTATAGAGGGAATGCTTCCACTTTGCAAAGGCCCGGGATCCTGAAGAGAGAGTCCAATGTAACCCATGCTCATACCAATAGCTGGACATTTTAAATATCTGAGGTCTGGATAGCCCAGATTAGTGTTACATTTTGGTGCCCAATGTGGGCTTGGTTTCCCTGACACCAGACTGCTGCTGTGTTGTTAAGTTTTTGTAACAGGCTGCACAACAGACTGTGCTGCTGTTTTACGTTTTTTTTTTTCATGACAAGTAAACTACCCCAACCTCGACAGTCTACCCTCATAATTTAATGTAGAAACAAACCAGCAGCACACTGATTGCAGTGAAGCAAGTGATCAGTTGCTTATTTTAGCCCATATACATGCAAGGTACGGGCAACGTTTCGAACCCACTGGGTCCTTTGTCAAGCTTGACAACTTAGACAAATCACTCTGCAAAGTGGCAGCATCCTGCATGGAACCTATAGTTCAGTGCAATTTAGTTTCATCTGCAAAAATAGATACCATACTTTCAATGCCCATATCCAGTCATTAATATACAAGTTAAAAAGCAAGGGACCCAGTACAGAGCCCTGC
>CM044441.1:102947109-102957774 GCA_024363595.1 Xenopus borealis
ATGATATGTTTTCTTTGTTGTTTCTCCTTTACAGTGACCATTGTTACCATGTATGCCTTAGGAGAGGATACCCAAAGTGGATGTCTATGGTACTGTGAAGTGCATAAAGGTTTGATATGTGTGGGGATGTTTGTACCATTGTCTCGACAAAATGGATTCACCCCCCCCCCCGGATGAATGTAGGGATCTATAGGAAAAACCCTGTTAGTTACTAGGCAGAAGCCTATGTATCTATTTTGTGTTAATGCCTGTAGTTATTGGCCAGTTGGCACTGTGACCACATCCTGCTTCAAACTGATATAGTGCTGGAAAGTGAGGGGCAGCTTCCTCATTGGCCTCTGGATGGTGATCCAGCAGGGTGTGCCGGGGGGGACATGGGTACAGAAAGGCCTATGCTCTGGAAAGAAGTCAGGTACCAGGCACCCTGTGAATGAGGTATAGCTATCCTAGGGGAGTTTGGTGATAGACTCTCTAGGAAGAGTGAAACAGAAAACTGAAGCAGGCTGGGCAGTTGTAGTTCCACCGAGGATTAGTAGAATGAAGTAGCTCTTCCACAGCTTTTGAAATACCTGAGTGCAGGGACCTTAGAGAAGAGTGAATGTGAGGGTAGAGGCTGCTATCCTGGAACTTCCTGGAGGAAAGGAAGGACTATCAAGTTTTCTGCAACTCTGAAGTGCTGTACATGCATCGGTGTAACTTCTGTGCTCCTGCTATATGCTCAACTCCTGCGTGAGTAAACCTGGGGATATTGTCTTCGGACAAATAAAAGTTTGTTGAGTTTGCACCAAGAACCTCCTGGTGCCCATCATTTTTATAAGTTGCATGGACAGAAGTCTTTGTGTTGTAGTTGCCCTACACTGTAGTGGGAATGTTTCCACTTAGCGAATGCCAGGGATCCTTAAGAGAGAGTCCAATGTAATCCATGCTCATACCAATAGCTGGACATTTTAACTATCTGTGGTCTGGATAGCCCAGATAAGCGTTACAGGCACATTTTCTAATTGGACCAGTGTTGTTAGTAAGGTCCCACAGAGGTCTATATGTGGTCCTATGCTTTTCAACTTGTTTATTAATGACCTGGAAGTATGCATTGAAAGTACTATTTTGCTGATGATACTAAATTGTGCAGAACTACGGTATACGTTCCATACAGGATGCTGCCTGTTTGCAAAGCATTTGGCTAGATTGGAAGACTATCTATGAGGTTATGCACTCTTGATCGAAATAATATAAATGTAAGTTATACACTAAATGGTAGTGTGTTGGGGCAGTGTTGAAGGATTTACATTAGAGGACATTATACACATGATGGATCTTTCTTCCCATAAAAAGGATCAACACTCCAGGGACCATCCCTTTAAACTAGAGGAAAATAATTGAAAGCAGCAAACTGTAGGTGGTTCTTTGCAGTGAGAGCACTGAGGTTGTGGAATGACCTGCCAGGTTAGTCATGGCAGATTCTATAATCATTTAATGCATTAAAAAAATATTCAAAATCCTATTTTATCACATTAGTCAAACAAAATGAACATTAATTACACTATATAAATTATTTTAATCTTGTTTACTTCAGTCTGGGAATTCATAATTATAGCAAGCAGACAGGAGCCATTTTGTGGACACTGTTATTAAGACAAGCCTTGCATCATCTCAGAATCTTGTTTGTGCACCAGAATGGCGGACCCAACGTTCATCCCCATGTCCTGGCTACACAATTAAATGGTTAAGAGAACTGGGGGAATTTGTGGGGAGCTAAGGCATCTAGGAAATGCAGAATGGAAAGTGAAAGTAATTATCTGCCCCGCCTCTCTGCCTAAGGCATAGAGGAGTGGCAGACAATATTTGATTGACAGCTGAGATTTTTAAATGAGCTTAAAACAGCTATGAATGCTTTAATAAAAATTTTAAATTGGATTTCATGTTTAATTTGAAAAGGACTTTTATTATACAGATTTTTGTGTCTGGATGACTGGTCCACTAACCTTTTCATTAGCATACCAAAGCACCATTGTTCACAATGATGAACACTTTAATTAGATGGGATGCTGTGACGTAATTTTCGGAGTTAAATTATTCTGTGTCAAACACACAATCCAAAGTGGCTTCATCTGTATATATTTTAGGTATTCAGGTTTTTAAAAGAATGTTATCATACACATGACTATTGTACCATTGTACCTGTTTAAATATAAAAATTGGACAGGGCTGTGTTGAAATCTCTGTATCTATTTATTATGTACATTCACAAATCTTCTTTGTGCTGAAGAATGATAGAAACTGAAAAACGGAATTGCAGAGATTTCAGCACAGTCTTAGGGTATGAATTGTGGGTGTGTGTGTGTCTAATTCAGATGTGACTTGTGGCATGTAGCCACAGCCACTCTTTGACTGCATGTGCTAATTCCATTATATTGTTGAATTTTTAAGAGTGCCCCACCAAACATGGGGAACATTGCTGTGTGAAAGTATGAGAGTTGTTATTTTATCCAGCAAATTAGAAATTCATTGGTTTGCTACAGACAGTAATTGATTGTTATGCACCCTTAACTGTTTAATTTCAAGATTTCCTGGAAGCCAAGGACATATAAATTTATATTTTATCATGGTAATATCACTGGTTATTATCACTGGTTATTACCAGTATTGTGAGAACATTCAGTATGTAAAATGTACACAATACATGGGCTAATAATGGTTTGTGAAGCTGATTTCTCTTATCTCTCTGCTTACTTTTTTGCACAGATAGACAGGAACAAGTGGTCTGGGATACCATACCAAAAAGGTCCAAAAGGTGACAAATAAGATACATGAGGGCTCAATTACAACAGCAAGCACAGTTTCCCTGCAGTTTATTCAGGTGCATGTAAAACCCCATTCAATTAAGAGGTGGTTCAGCTTTACGTTACCTTTTAGTATTTTATAGAATGGTCAATTCTAAGCAACTTTTCAATTGGTCGTCATTGTTTATTTGTTATAATTTTTTTAAGTATTTACCAATTTCTTCTGACTCTTTCTAGCTTTCAAATGGGGGTCCCTGGCCCCAGCTAAAAACACAAATGCTCTGTAAGGCTACACATTTATTTTTATTGCTACTTTATATTACTCGTATTTTCATTCGGTCCCTCTCCTATTCATATTCCATTCTCTCATTCATACAAATGCATGGTTAATAGGGTAATTTGAACCCTAGCAGCCAGATTGCCGAAACTGCAAACTGGAGAGATTATGAATAAAAATAAATTGCAAATTGGCTCAGAATATCACTTTCTGCACCAAGGTCTTTGTTGTTTATTTGTTATAAATTTTTTAATTATTTACCCATTTCTTCTGACTCTTTCTAGCTTTCAAAAGGGGGTCCTTGGCCCCATCTAAATAAACAAATTAAATTAAATTAAATTAATTTTTATTGCTACTTTATATTACTCGTATTTCCATTCAGTCCCTCTCCTATTCATATTCAATTCTCTCATTGCTATGGTAATTTGAACCCTAGCAGCCAGACTAGAGAGCTTCTGAATAAGAATAAATTGCAACTTGTCTCCGAATATCACTGTCTGCACCATACTAAAAGTTAACTGAAAGGTGAACAGTCCCTTCAGTATTTCAAAATGCTCTCCTTGCACTTCCAGAAAGTTGTGCTTGGAGCTGCAACATTATTGTCACTACCACTCGCTATCTCTCAAATGATTATTAAAATCCTATAATCATATTTCGTGCGCGGCTAAAAAATGTTTTACTTCCTTGTTTTGTGATGAAAAGTGACATGAGGATTTGGTTCGGCCAGGCTCAAGGATTTGGCCAAATCCTGCTGAAAATGGCCGAATCTTGGCCGAATACCGAACCGAATCCTGGATTTGGTGCCTTCCTATTAAAGACTGCACATTTGAATTAAAACACATATTTCTCCTTCCTTTTTCACTCTCTTCCTTAGATACTGTTGTAAACTGTGTGCCTGTAGATCTGTTTTCTAATGTCATTTCTTCTCTGTTACGTATTTTGAAATTTAGCTGGGCCCTTCATAGATTCCAAGTGCTTAGCCTGAAATCATTATTAATATGATGCTTTATTTATATTATGGAGACACATTTAGACAGCTCTTTGCAAAGCTAATTTATTATTCGCATCAGTCCTTTTATCAACAGTGCTTGCAATCTAAGGTCCCTAATGCATTAATACAGCACTCTGAGGCACTCTATACTGTTGTGTATGCTTTTGGGTTACATCCCTGGCTGGTTTCACTTGAGTAAAACCAATCCTTTCCTCAGAACTACGTCATTAAGCCACAGTTGCTATTACCAATATCTTGCTAGATAAATTATATAATAATATTTAGTAATATAATAATATATTTAACAATATTTAATATATAATAATATTTAGCCAGATTTAGCAAGAATCATTGATTGTAATTAAAGGTGTGCCTGAAAGTGTGATAGTAACAGTGACCATCAGTACTGCCAGTATACCCCTGGACGATGTGCAATATTATATTAACAATCGCACTCAGGTGGATCCTTGGTTTGTTTCTAAGCACAGATCAACCAGGTTAGAAATAAACTGCAATCTATGTGCTTCTCCGAACATTAAAATTGGAACTGCACCTCATTTGTGCTGCATGACTAAATAAAAAATAACACCAACATGCTTTATTCAGGGTTTTGATATTTACAATCCTTGAGGTACACACACACAAACACACACACCAGGTAACGCAGCACAGCAATTCAGAGCCAGCACCTTGTGACATCCCTGTAGAGCTAGCATACCAAATTGATAGATGTACCCTGAGAATCTCTGAATAGTGACCCGGATCCCCACACATTGGATCAGCAAAATCATATAATCTCAATCTCTGCATGAGGGAAGATCTACCTCTTGCTAAGCTAGCTCTAACTTCCTCACTTTCCTAGAAAGTGCTCTTACACTACTGAACTACCCTGTCCTGACTACCCCCATGATTTACGGGGGTCCCTGTTTCCCCTACTTCACTGATGGCCTCACCACCCTTGGGCCTTTCTGTTACTGGGCCTCAGCTCCAGACTCCCAGCAGTAACCACTCCCTCCTGAAGGGGAAGGAAAAAGAAGAAAACCCACCCAGTGGGCCATTGGTACACATTACGCTAATAAGTAAAGTAGAAACATGGGCTCAGCAACAAGAGAACAAGGTATTTAAAGTCATAGGGAACTGTTAAGCCTATGGGTCCCTACAGCTCCTAGAGTGTTTATAACAGATCACTAAACTTTCCCTAACCAGCCTGACACATGCTCAGTTTTAGTCCTGTACCCTTTTCTCCACTTGGTGGGATCCAGGGAAAGAGCTCTGAGCATGTGTGTTCTTCAACACTGCCCCCCAATGAGTAAATTGCCCAAATAAATTGCTCCAAATCAAACTTTGTATTGGAAAAGAAAAGAAACATTCAGGGCTCATGAACGACCATGTTAGGCTCCAAACTCTAGACTCTAACTTGCCCGAGAATACTATATCTGACTCTCAGGATCTCTACATACAGATTGTAATTAAATCTTGAATATATAGACTTGGTTTTAGTGTCCTTCTATAGTGTGTCCTTCCACAGAGTCATGAGTAATCAGATTTGACTTGCAAACAAATTGTGCAAGGTATTGGAAATCATAGCACAATTCCCGCTGCTTAGCAATCATTATTTAATTATATGCTTCTAACTAAATGTGCTGCTATTTATCATTAACAGAAATTGATTCAGCAATTGATAGTACTTTGCTGTAAATAAAGATGTTCATTTTATTGCTGCTCAATCTTATCCTCCCTTCTATTTTGCTTTCTAGGCTATGCTTACCTGTTAACACACATATATATAGCTTTATTTCTGGCAGGTTAGACACTCTGCATGCTGAAAAGGGTGTATATTTTCTCTTTCATTCATATGTAACATAGTCACATAGTTAAATTGGGTTGAAAAGTCCATCAAATTCAACCCCAATTATATAAAATACTGTATATAAATACATAGTATTGTTATTTGCTATGAAGTCCAGTATCTTATTCTTTATTAACCCTTTCAAAAAGCTTTCCTACCACCAACGTCAGACTAACTGGCCTTTAGTTTTGAGGCTGCGAACGGGATACCTTTTTGAATATCGGCACTACATTAGCAATTCGCCAGTCTCTTGGCACCATACCAGACCTCAATTAATCCTGAAAAATTAAGTAAACAGGTGTTGAATCACAGAGCTAAGCTCGCTAAGTACCCTGGGATGAATCACATCTGGCCCTGGACCTTTGTTTATCTTAACATGCTCTAGTCTCTTTTGAATGTTATCATGTGTGAACCATGCATCATTAGATGTATTACTAGAACTGGGACTATTAATAAGGAAACCTTCATTAGCTGGTCACTCATTTGTGTAGACAGACTAAAAATATTTGTTCAGATCTGAGCTTTTTGCTTGTTCTCATCAACCAGCTGACACCCCCCCCCCCCCTCTGATATTAAAGGTCCCACCCCTTCCTGCTTCATTTATTTCTTTTAACATATTTAAAAAATAATTTTGGTGGTAATATGCACAAATGAATAAGTTTGGTTTTCGCTGAAGTTAGGCATATGCCAACCATTCAACAATGCTGGGTCACCTACTATTAGAAACATTGGAAGAGGGCAGTGATATTGAATATGCATGAGAGCTGATTTTTATCTTTTTTATTTATTGTAACACTCTAACATAACTGATATGTGACCATTATAAAGGTTCCACTGGGATCTACTCTCCCCAGTGCCAACAGTGCATGTTCTTTGACCAAGGGGCATGACTATATTTAAGCAATCATATCTAATATTAACACAGATTAAAATATGACAAAGGGATATGTGACCATTTTAAAGGTCCCATTTGGAGCTATTCTCCCCAGTGCTAGCAGTGCATGTACCTTGACCAAGGGGCATGCTATATTTAAGCAATTATATATAAAATGAACACAGTTTAAAATTTGGCAACGGGATATGTGACCTATCTGATCTGTTAGCATTGAGAGTAGTTCCCAGTGGAACCCTTGCAATGATCACATATCCCTTTGTCATACTTACAAATGCACTTGTGATTAGTCATCTAATTGAACATGCAAATAATATTCACAGACACAGCCAATCGAGTGAAGCTGTTGCAGATAAGTGTATTAAAATGAAGTTTTTCTAAATTTAGAGTAAGGAAGGGGACGAAGATATTCCTTCTGAAGAAGGAAGGGGAAGGAGATATTCCTTCTGAAGAAGCATGGTGGTCCAAGGGAAAAATGCAAAGGATTAGGAGCAGTGGCAATTTTTTAATGTTTTGATTTCCAACGTTCTTAATTTCCTGTTATTTTGTGTGTATATAGTTGTGGGGGCACATTATTTTTAATGATGCACTATTATATGCTTTTTTCTTTTCATGAATATTGCGTCAATACTTGAAGACACCATGGACTTAGCATGAGTTTGCTTGATGTGTACTTATTTTTAGGCGCAGATTTATCAAGGGTTGAATTCTGAGTTTATGTGAGTTTCTAAAAAATCCCATAAACTAGAAATTCTAAATTTTTTAAATTCAAATGAATAGAATTGACCTGCAAATTCAAATGAAATTCAAATTAAATTCGATTCAAATTTTTTTTTTTCAAAAGTCCATCAAACAACTCCAAATTGATTGTAGGAGGTCCCTCATAGGCTAAAACTGGCAGGTTTTAGATGGCAAACTCAAATTCTTAAAGGGACAGTACATAATAAATGTCATTTAAAGGGACAGTACATAATAAATGTCATTTAGGCTATTCCTTAGTTGAAATACACTAAAATGAACTCAAAATTCGAATTTAAAAATTAAAATTTTCGATTCGACCCTTGATAAATCTGCCACCTTAAAGTGTGATGAGTAGGCAATTTCACCATAAGGTGGCTGACTTATCCTTGGCCTAACCTACCTGAAGGGTCTACAGTACATGGCACTTTTCTAAACAAAATTACAAAATTAACATAACACATTGGGTTGCACTTGACACTTTATTATAATTAATCAAGTGTACTACACCATGGTATCCATTTTGCATTTCCCTATAGAGATTTCTTTGGCAAACATGGGTGTCATCATGGGTGTCATGCTAGGGCAGTGATCTCTTGAGCAAAACTTTGATCACCAACCCATTGGATGTTGATTCCAGTGGTCTCAAATCAGATGCTTACTTATGAATTCCTGACTTGTATGTATGTATGTATATTTTTATTTATATAGCGCTCCTTGAGGGCAAAGCACTGTACAGCAACAATAATTTAGTAGTAACAAACAAGGGATCACTGCATTAATCAGTAACAATAAGTGCATTATTATAAATACAGTTTGCATAAATATAAAATATAATTACACATTGTTGAGGAGACAAGATGATGGAGGACCCTACCCCTTGGGGCTTACAGTCTAACTGGGAGGGTAACTTACAGACACAATTTGGAGGGGTAATAAAATGCTTTTTACAGTGGGTGAAACTGTCGTACAAGTGCCAGTTCAGGTATTATCCAGGTCAGTGGTCCTCAAACTTGGCCCTCCAGCCGTCAAGGAACCACAAGTCCCACAATTGAACTTGAAGGTAAGCTTTAATTACAGAGTCTCCTGTAGGTTTCCAGTCCACATACACACTATGAACATTTAATCTTAGCCCATATTTTGCCCCCCACCTTGGAACTTTTTGCATGCTTTTGTTGCTCTACAACTTTTTCTACATTTGAATGTAGCTCAAGTAAAATTAAAAACTGGGTAAATAGATAGGCAGTGCAAAATAAAAAATGTTTCTAATATAGTTAGTTAGCCAAAAATGTAATGTATAAAGGCTGGAGTGACTGGATTTCTAACATAACAGAACACACCACTACTTCCTGCTTTTCAGCTCTCTAAATCTGAGTTAGTCAGCGACTTGAAGGGGGGCCACATGGGTCATAACTGTTCAGTGAGTTTGCCATTGATCCTCAGCATTCAGCTCAGATTCAAAAGCAACAGTTATGACCAATGTGGCCCTCCCTCAAGTTACTGATTGGATACTGCCTAGTAAGCAGGGTAACCAGTCAGTGTAAACCAAGAGAGCTGAAAAGCAAGAAGTAGTGTTATGTTAGACTTACAGTCACTCCAGCCTTTATACATTACATTTTTGCCTAACTATATTGAAAACATGTTTTATTTTGCACAGCCTATCCATTTACCCCATTTTTAATTTTATACCGAACAATTCCCACAAAGGGTCCTAGGGCCAACTATTTGTATTATATCACAGAGGGTGCTGAAATTGTTTGCCCTCACAGTGGGGGGGTCAATCACCTTGGAATGTGTACTGGCTACACACACATTAAACAGACAGACCAAAGGTTATTAGTGATGGGCGAATCTACCCAGTTTCGCTTCACCGAAAAATTCGCAAATTTCCAGCGAAATTCACGAAACGAGTCGCGGCACGTTTTTCGGTGCGTCACGTCGTTTTCATCGCGTCGTTTTTAACGCGTGTTGCTTCCGTCGCGTCGTGTCAAAAATGACTCGACTCATTTTTTTTTTTTGCGAATTTTTGACAGGCGAATTTTCGCTGGCGTTTCGCGAATTTATTCGCCCATCACTAAAGGTTACCAGTTGAAATACTCTTTGGTGCAACAGCATTGGGAGACAGCTAAGCAGTAACATAATAGCTGACATTTTCCCTGAATATTAAAAGTTGTTTTATCACAGTCAGATTGAAAAAACCAATAACTTTTAAAGTATGCATATCTCAGATACAAAAAAAACAAATTTTATGCAATTCATAAAATATGTTGTGTTCATTTAGTAACTGGACATGAATAAATAAATTAATGGCATGATAGTTGTTTTTAGTTAGTACATTGAAGTTAAGCACTGATTAATTATATCCATTTGCTTTATAATTATCTAATTTAAGACTGACAAAATTAGGAATGAAAAATGAACTATGTTCTTTCAATTCTCTGGCATACTTATATATAGATGAAACAATCTTTACAATTTTCACATTTTCTGCTAGATGTTTATAATACAGGTTTATTTTTATTTTTCTGGGTTATTTACTTGGATCCAGGTGACTTTTTTTTCTCGTTTTAGTTTTCCCTCTTTGTGGCTGCATTCATATATCATTTTTATCTCTCGTTCCTATATTTTGACTTTGAAAAATCATTAGACACTTAAATATGTATTTGATACCATAAGGCACTTTGGAATCACTCAGGATAATAAAAAAGGTAACAGGAAATTTATTGTAAAGCTGGGGATTAAAGGGGATGTAAAGTCATAAAATGAAATTCCTTTAACGGGTCTGCTGTCTCAAAATAAATCTTTAATAAACTTCTATTCAAAATTCTGTACCCTTTTCCTAAAAATCATGATTTTCTGCGTTCCATCTCCCCCTTCTCTCCATTACAGCTCCAAACACTTTCCCTGACACTACAGAACTCTGATGATGGGAGATTGTATTTAAGTAAATCAGCCACGGGCCGGCCCTCCGTGTTGAGGAATTCAAGCAGGGTGCATTCTGTGTGTATAAGAGAGAAGGGGGTGCTGGAGCGCAGAGAATCATGATTTTTAGGAAAAAGCTACACAATTTTTAATGGAAGTATATTGAAGATAGGTTTCTTTTTAGACAGTGGACCAGTTAAAGGAATTTCATTTTTG
>CM044441.1:102974702-102985838 GCA_024363595.1 Xenopus borealis
AGTGAAAAACATTGTAATAAGACATATTATAACATATGTTGATTCATAATAAAGTATGAAAATGATCCCACAACCAGTGCAGAAGGTCCATATGCATGCAATGATGATTCCAGCTCTCCTCATAGTCATAATGTTATGGTAACGTAGAGCATAAAATATGGTGACATATCTATCGACTGCTATAGCGAGCAAGCTGCACATGGAAGCCACCACAGATATACAAATCATTGAATCAAAAACATTGTCAATATGGCGTACAAAGGTCTCTTCCATAATTAGATGCCTGTTGTTTATCAGATTTATTGTAATGGTTTCCCATGCATTGGAAACACTAACCAACATGTCAGCTACTGCTAAGCTGCACACAAAAAAGTACATAGGTGAATGTAAATTCTTGTTCTTTATAATCGCAAAGATCACTAGAATGTTCTCTAGGAGACTCACAATGCCGAGTGCAAGAAAAACTTCAGCAGCTATTACCACTTGCTCACATGCTGAGGACTTAGTCTTTCCAGTTGGCACTGTAGTATTGCCGGCCAAGCTACTTAGGTTAAGTTCCAGAGTAGATTGCTGCAGCGATAAATTCATCACTGATGGAATGTAAAGGCTTCTTCTGTAGACTGATTTTCTGCAAGACTCCAGTTCAGCATATTTTTGTCCTGTAAAAAAAGCACATAATAGCTTAATAAACTCATGTTTTAATTTCAATTAAAAAGGATTGACAGAACAGTTTCTGTCCATAACTTTACAGTATTAATTTTCATAAGATTACATTGAATGCAATTCTTCCATGATCAGATGGCACTGGCTGTTATGCTTCAAAATGTACAGGATCTTTAAAACAATAATGTTTTTAAAGACACCCTAACCTTCAGTCTGTAAAGTGGCAAGTGTTGTGTTGCGATCACCTACATCACAAGCCATATTTTTAAGGTTTATCTGTAGCTATTTTTTTCAATATCAGCAGAATAAATAGAGGTTGTGTTATGTATTTTTACTAGGGATACACCGAATCCAGGATTCAGTTTGGTATTCGGCCAGGATTTGGCCATTTTCAGCAGGATTTGGATTTGGCCAAATCCTTGCGCCTGGCCGAACCGAATCCTTAAAATCATGTGACTTTTTGTCAACAAAACAAGGAAGTAAAAAAATTTTTAGCCGCGCACAAAGTTTTTTTCTTTTGCCCTTGATCTCTCTAATTTGCATATGCAAATGAGGGTTCAGATTCGGGTCAGTATTCGGCCAAATCTTTTGCAATGGATTCGGGGGCTCGGCCTAATCCAAAATAGCAGATTTGGTGCATCCCTAATTTTTACCTGTTATCTTTTTTTGTATTATAAAATATTTATTGAGTATTCACACTTACAACTTCTCCTAAAATGAGTTCATTGCATTGTAGTTGAAATAGAGATATAGACACAGTATAAGCTCTATGTAAACAACCCCCTTCCTCCATCACTTGTCACTTGTTTATATTCAGAGGTCTCTTATGCGGGGGAGGGCATGTTAGCTATATATTGGTAATCAGAGTTACTGACTCACAAGAACTACAAGGTTGGAAACATGAAGTTGTCTCAGTTTCTCTGTTTTGCCTGTTTAGGTAAAAAAATAACAAAAACATTGTACTTCATTAAAACAAATTCTTAATTCTGGGAACATACACAAGAGTCCATTCTAATACTAATATAGGTTTTCAACTGAAAAAAAAAACAGTTGTCAATACTAAACAATTAATTTGGTCTACTGCAAATCAAATGGATACAAAGACCTTAGAAACCTTAGTTGGTTTGGGTAATTGCACCTATGGTACTAAATTAGACTCTTAAAATAGAAATGTAGCAGTATGACACAGTAGTGCACTCTCTACTTTCTGCTGATTAACTTAGAGCACTGTGGGTGAATTAGAATGGTTATGGCAGTTTATAAATAGTATTTGACAGTTAATTTGGTGAGACTTCTGTTTGCTAGAACATTCATCGGGATGTATAAAGGTTAACTTGCCAACAAACTCCTGCCTGTGATGTTTAGTACATTTATTTGAGAAGTATATATAGCATACAACATGCAGATTTAAGCTAGTATCTTCAAGCTTGTAAAAATAAAAACCCCTGAAACTCTCACCGTATGACAGCATCCACATGTTTCCAGTCACTCGTTCACATTAAAAGGAAAGTCTCTTCCTGACAGTAAAGGTTAGATTCTTAATATGTTTTGCATGACACCATATACCTTCAATCTGGGGGCCTTTTATTTTGTGAGATGATCAGCCCCCTGTAAAGATGTGTTGACCACTATTGTTGTAAATTATTCTTCGCTTGATAGAAAGTCTAGCAGTGGTATTTAACGTTCTATGTTGAATTTGATTTACTGTACATGAAGAGATCAAATATAAGCCTGTGTAATTGTTGCATCGGATTCTGTCATGATTTCTGTGGTGTAGTTTCATTCCTAAATTACATGGTTTACACTGCAAATAATTCAGTCTACCATATAAAATGTAAAAAAAAAAATTTTTAGCTGTAATATTGGTGTGTAGGCAGCCATCTCAGGTCAGATTGCCTGGTCATGTGCTTTGGAACTGCTTTCTTACAGGCTATTGTTTCTCCTACTCAGTGTAACTGAAGGTGTTGCAGTGGGGCATGGGTTTTTACTATTGAGTGCAGTTGTTATATCTACCAGGGTGCTGTTACCTGGTTACCTTCCCATTCTTTTGCTGATGGGCTGCTGGGGAGAAGGGAGGTGGGCAACAGGCCCGGACTGGCAATCTGTGGGTTAGGGCAAATGCCAGATGGGCTGCTATAAGGTGCCATAGAAAGTCAGTATTTAGTGGTCTGGTAGGGACTGTTTGGGCCTCTATGTGGGCTGATTGGGCCTCTGTGTACCTGAAATGCCAGGGCCTATTTTGATTCTCAGTCCAGTCCTGGTGGGCAATATCACTCCATCTTGCAGTGCAGCAGTAAAAAGTGACTTAAATTTATCAGAATACAAGTCACATGACTTGGGGCACCTGAGAAACTGACTATATGCCCCATGTCAGATTTCAAAATGAAATATAAAAAAATCTGTTTGCTCTTTGAGAAATGGATTTCAGTGCAGAAGTCTGCTGGAGCAGCACTATTAATGGAGGCATTTTAAAAAACAGGTGTTCCCATTACAGTATCCCTTCAATAAAAGAAGCATGGAAATATTACATACTGCAAAGAGATATGAACATGTTTTGTATATTGGCATAAGTAGAATATGTAATATCCTAAACTCAGGGAATATACAAGGAACACAGCTATCCACCTAAAACCATTTCCTTTGACAATGACTTAATCCTTCCTTCCTTAGCATCTTTGTAAGAAAGTATAAAGGATGCCTGTGTACTAATTACAAAATGAAAATGCAATTCTTAAACAGAGATAATCAGATAAGGGAAAAGAGAACATCCAGGTAAACCTGTTTAGGGTACTAGAAAGGGAGTACACTAGTTAAGGGTGAATTTATTCGCCTGGGGCGAATCCCTGCAATTCGCCACCGGTGAATACATTCGTCCATTTTTTTTTTACGCTGACAATGGGTGCCCGCATCCAAAAATGGATGCCCGCGTCCAAGACGAGACGTTGTGGCGTTTCACAAATTTTTCGCCGTTCCGCGAATTTCCTGAGAAATTTGCAAAAAATTTGCGGACTTCGGTGAAGGGAAACACCGCAGTTTTGCCTATCACGACTAGTGATGGGCGAATTTATTCACCAGGGGCGAATTTGCGGCGAATTTGCGCGATTCGCGAAACGCCAGCAAAAATTTGCCAAAAAAAAACTCGTTTCACGAATTTTTCGCCAATTCGCGAATTTCTCTGGAAATTCGTAATTTTTCGGCGAAGCAAAACTCGGGAGCTTCGCCCATCACTAATCACTACAGTAAACCAACCACATTTTTGAAATTCGATGGTCGAAGTACTCCAAAAAAGATATTCGAAATTCGAATTCGAATCTTTTTGAAAATTCAATCAAATTTCAAATCCTTCATGTGAATTTAGTAAATCTGCCCCATAATAACATTTCCAGCTACTTCTTTAGTTTAACTTTCCTTGTCTTTTAATAATTTTCGGCTATTGCAGAAAACACTTTCCTGTTATATACAATAGTATTTAAAGTTACAATCAATTATGAATTAAAAATAAAGCATTAACAAACTCTGCCTTAGTTAAACATAAAAGTAGGTTTATTACTGCAACCTGACCTCAGGTACACAGCTTGTTCTGTTACAGAGATGCATTGTTTTCATTTGGATGTGTTTATAATTACTCCAAGAGATTTACAGTTGGACCAATGAATCTTACACAAGCAAAAGTATTCCTGCCCAGGAATATACTGGGTTCTACTATATAAGCTTACAAGCTTGCTCCACAATATCTGAGAAAAGATGACTAGAAAATGATTGGACCCACTATGAGTAATCTAACTTTAGATTCCCCTAACTTTGATTTTAATAGGACGATATAATAAACCTTTAAAACATATCTACCTTCATAACTACTGGCAGAAAAAGAGAATCATGTCATTGAAGGAAATTACACATAATAATACTGTTATTATCACTAAAGCACCATTAAAAGGATTCTATATTTATCTAAGATTATTTAATTGCAATACTAACATTGAAGTTCTGTGGTTCAGATAAGATTGCCATTTAGTCTGCTTGTTGAATTGTCTGGTTAACATCAAAATCATCAATAATAATATTATCGGTGTACTGATTGTTGAAAGCTACAGCAGATGGCAGAATGTATTATATCTACAAATATAAATAAATTTGGCCAAAATGACAAAATTCTTCTGGATTTTCAATGTGAATTTTTTTTTATGACATGCAAATATGTGACTGGTATATGGAAGGGACTTTGGCTTTGGTGTTTAAGTTAAATTCACAACATTGTTAACCAGCTCTGGACTAGCAATCACACCATTTGTAAGGGCATACTCTGTATTACAGATAATGTTGGCATTGAACCTCATGCATAATATGTTTATGATATATGTAGCAGTACTAAACATACTGTTATGTTTACATGCAAATGTAACCGTATTGCATGGCAATAAGCATAGTTGAGTTTAAAGACTCACAGTAGTTGGGCTAGGCAGACAAAAAGTAATTCATGTTCAGCTAATGATAGGAGCATGGGTTACATGTGACTCAACACTTGATGCTAGGGCCTTAGCTAAGTGGAAGATTTCAGCAGGTGATGTAGTAATACTACAACTCTCAGGCTACTTTGCAGTGAAATAGAAAATGATGGAGGCCAGAAGATTCTTGTGATGAAACAAAAGAGTAACAGTTTATTTTTACAAGACAAATGTCCTCAGGTTTACATACAGATGACGAGGTTTATGCAAATGGAATTAGCAGTGTTGAGACAGTCAAAGAATGATACAGCTGAGGAATGTGACTCCCATAGGCATTGTAGTCAAGTAGTAATAGGAATCCCAGGCAGATGTACCTTGATGTGGTCTGGATCCCACCCAGTGGAGTGATCAGGGAGAAGGAGTTTAAGCCTGACACCCTATCCACTGTGGTCCCTTCACTAATGGCAATCTAGGATCCTTGGGAACCTACTCCCTGCTACAGATCCTTGATGGAGCACAAAGCAATCTGTTCTCTTTATCTCACTCTCCTAGAGAGTCTATGACAGATATAACCTTGTCTCTAGTTAACCTCATTCATGGGGTTCCATGGTCCCCGACTCAGACACTAAAGGTACTGGTCCCTTTAGGGCAGTGGCTTTACTGGGCCATGGTGTACCCAGGCTCAATGGGAAACACCTGGCCTGTAAGGACACCAGGAGCCAAAATGGAAAAGCCACCCCTTTCCACACACTATATTGAAATGTGGCAGGAAGTGGTCATTACATCTCTTGGCTAATAACACTGGATATATAAATATTTAAACTAGATACAGTATATGGGCTTTTGCCTAGTAACTAGGGAAAAGGAGAAAGGCTAGGGAATTAAAGCCATAGGGGTAGATTAACCCAATGGATCCCTACAGAGGTAATGGAATAGCACCACCCTTTTGAAATAGTATCAAAAATTTAAATACCTGCAACAATCTACAACATATATCCAGATACCCACCTAATATGCGAATAATTGGGTGAATATCCAAAAATTAATTCTAACTTCAATTATGCCACTAAAGAATACAGAGAACACCTAGTAAATTAAAACCAATTAAAACACACACTGATGAATACTCCAGAGTAAATCACAACATAATAATGCTGTTGTTAACAAAGAAAATGTTGCATGGCTCCCCCCTCATATAACTAAGGGTATCTCACTGCCCCTGCCTTTCTGCCATCTCTTCCACTCCATCCATTCCTGTAAGTGATTATTTCATTCTAACCCCAGATTACACAGTACAAGGATGGGATGCAGTACCTGGAATCCGATACCCAGAAAGCTCCAATTAAAAGAAGGCCATCGCCCATTTTAATCAAATAATTAGAATTTTGGAAAAATTATTCCTCTTTTTCTCTGTAATAATAATAATTAATGTGATCCCACATTAATCCTTATTGGAGGCAAAACAATTCTATTGACTTTTACTAAAATTTGAATGAAGTATTATTATATAAAGATCCCTTATCCATAAAACCCCAGGTCCCTACCATTCTGGATAACAGGTCCCATATCTGCATATGGACATTGTACCCAACTTCAGAAATTGTGCGTTTTGCTGGGCCTAATTCAATCATTAGATGTGCAGTTACTAGAAAGACTGGAATTGCCCTTGAGAAAAGATTGTAATTTTTCTGACACCACATGGTCAGAAACTGTAATGTCATCTGTAAATCACAATAGTGGTTTTTGTTTTTTTGAGAGTGATTTTTACCAGTTTTACATTCAACTTATTGTATTAGTTATGGCTACCCTTAAAGTGATACAGACAATAAAAAAATATTATTGACAATATTAATGTACATCAGATTGGTAATATCTGTAAATACTTTTATGGCAAGATTATAGATAGCATGCAAAGACAATGTTATGACAGATGTAAAAAAACAAAGTAAAATTTCTGGTGTCAGTATATCTTTAATTTGGATTTTGGTTCATTAGGAGAGAAGAGAGAAATACGCCAACCCAGAATATTGTGCTTTTTACTTGAGTTTACATCCCAGAATGCTGTGTCTTTTTCTAGCGCTTACAAGGGAAATCCTTTAGGTATTTTCTGCCATTATTTCCATTAACTTTTTATGTTTACATTTTTGTCTGATCAAGTCTATACCCAATCAACCCTTATCACTTATTTTATTTATTACTGAGGATGATATGCTGCTATGGATTATTTACTGAGATGTAGTGATGGGCGAAAAATTCGCGAATTTCCCGAGAAATTCGCGAATTGGCGAAAAATTCACGAAACGAGTCGCGGGAGCAAAATATAGATGTAATTCATGGTAATAAAATAAGTGTCAAAACAAAGCACACAGATTATTCATTTTAACTTCAGTCAAGCAATTAATCAGTAGTTTCTCTTTCTATCATGATTCATTCAGCAACTAGCACTTATATCTTTATTAGTATATTGTATCCTAAACCAGTACAATATTACATTTTGTATTTAAAGTGATATACAAGGTGGGCATCCTGCACCAAATGACCTACCATAGGTCTTGAACTCTCTTGTTATATGTACATTGCAATAAGCTTATAGGGAATTATCAGTTAGCAGTCTCAAGTGGTGCTATTTTGATAACACTGTGAGTGTATCCAAAATTGCTTCTACCCATATACCCTTAAAGGACAAGGAAAGTTAAACTAAAGAAGTAGCTATAAATGTTGCACATTATGTTTTGGGCTTCTATACCAGCCCAAGGCAACCACAACCCTTTAGCTGGGAAGATCTGTCTCCAAAGATGCTACAGTAGCTCCCCATCTTCTTTTCTGCTGATTCATTGATTCACATGCTCTGTGCTGCTGTCACTTACTGAGCTTAGGGACCAACTCACAATATACTGTACACATAGAATAGAAATGTCACAATATAAGGCTGATTAGTAATTAATACAGTGCAATAAGCATCAGAATGTAATAATCAGCCCTGTAGCATCAGCTTATATTACAGACAAACCTAATTTTATGCTTGATAATTTGTGATATCCCTAAGCTTAGCTTCTCAACAGCTGCTCAGAGACCACTGAGCATGTGAGTGTCGCAGACACTTTCCAAGATGGTGACCCCCTGTGACAAGTTTGAAGTCCTGGATCATTGCTGCTATTGACAAGCTGAAACTTTAGGCTGGTGCAATAGGTTAAGTTTATAAAACATGTCATTTATAGCCATATTCCTTTTTAGGGTTTAGTTCTCATTTAAAAGCCAGTATTGCTACTCCCCTGCACAATTTATGCTGGAAAGGTTTTGGCTGAAGTTGCCTTTTAAACTGATCAAAGAAGCAGGAAACCTCCAAGATTATTCACCGCAGTGTAATGTTTAAATAAACAACTTTTTGTTCTTTCCCAAATCACTGATCAACTCTTATTAGAAGGCAATGCATCAGACTTGAAATTAACCAAGCCATAATCAAGTATATTTTCATTGATTGGCTTGCTTCTCCAAGTTATGGAAAATACACTTTCTAGAAATCCTCAGGTTCCATACATTCCAAATAAAAGATGATATGCCTCCAACTGATTGTCCTTCTTGAAGCTGGATGTGGCCCTCCAAGAAAATGTATTGCCTATCCAAGGGTTCCATGTATTCATTAGTATGATATAAAATTATACTGTTTGTCCCACAAACAGTGGTTTACTTTATATTCAGCCTTACAATTATCAAATAATGGGTGCTACAAACTGCATCTATGGTTTACATAGATGATACTACCAGAAGTGCTTTATGAATTGAGGGTGTTAAAAATAATGTTAGGGGTTATGTAGTAACAGTATCTGCTAGGTAGAGGAGGAGGTTCCTCCAGATCAGTACCCTATACAAATACACTCAGGAGCCCAAGAAATGGGAAGCTGTGAAGATTTTTGCAGATGATACTAAATTGTGCAGAAGTATAGGTTCCATGCAGGATGCTGCAACTTTGCAGAGTGATTTGTCTAAATTGAGAAACTGGGCAGCAAACTGGAAAATTAGGTTCAATGTTGATAAATGCAAGGGTATGCACTTTACACTAAATGGCACTGCGTTGGGAGTTTCCTTAAATGAGAAGGATCTTGGGCTTGTTATAGATAAATAGTTGTATAATACTGGGAAGTGTCATTCTGTAGCTACTAAAACAAATAAAGTTCTATCTTGCATAAAAAAGGGTATAAACTCAAGGGATGAAAACATAATTATACCTCTTTATAGATCCCTAGTAAGGCCTCATCTGGAGTATGCAGTGCAGTTTTGGACTCCAGTCCTTAAGAGGGATATAAATTAGCTGGTAAGAAGAATTAAATTATGAGGGGAGACTGTCCAGGTTGGGGTTGTTTTCTCTGGAAAAATGGCGCTTGTGATGGGGACATGATTACACTATTACACTTTACAGGTACTTTAGAGGACGTCATAGAGGCGTGAAAGATGCAATTCATGTCAAGGTGGAGAAACCATCCCTGAATAGAGGCGCGGACCTTCAACACTACCTGTCTGCTACATACAATGCTGTTCTAACATCCATGCCCCGCGGGGTGTTTTCAGAACACTTCACACATCGATTCATGCAACTTTCACAAGTAACACCTGTTTCTAGGAGTTGCAAGACACATTGGTAAACTTATCACAGTAGCTACATTCAATGAAGAGTTACTGAAGAAGTTGCTCAGATGAGCAGTGAAATGTCTTCATTACATTTTTTTCAGCAAGTATGGTTGTTTTTTAATTACTTATATCAGATATACCATGACCTGGATGAATGAAAATCTTAAAACCTACATAATCATTCAGCGTTATTTTCTGTTCATTCCTTTTTATTTGCCTCCTTTAATAAATGTCATGGCATTCGTAGTTTTAGAGAAAGGGAGTTTAGTCATGGTTACCAAAACCTCTAAAATCTGACCTTTGAAAATAGGCCTCTCAGATTCCATTATTTAAAGTCTTCTAGAACAGTTATAACTAATGCTGACATATGTCTGCATAACCTAGTGATAAGTATTGGTTGATTTTTAAAGACATACAGTAGATCCCCCATTTCACATTTTTGACGGGACCAGGAAAATATTATGTAAAATCCGGGAGAATGAAAAATCAGAGAAATGTGTTAAAGTAACTTTTTCTACAAGTAATGAAAGGATATAAGCACAGGAGTATGTATTACTTTGAGATACATTATTCACTGTTAATAGCAAGGGGTAAGCAGGTAAGCACTGCAGCCTTAATATTACACTATGTGCTTCAAACATGCTATGGTTTAATTTTATATAGTTTTTTCTGTCTTGGGTGCTAAATAGTAACGTTTGGTATGCTATTGTGCTTACAGCAAGTTTGTCATAACCTGCTTTACTTTGCATTTAGTTTTCCCTCAGTTTGAGGGGGTGGGGTTTGATTAGTTGCACCTGAACAGACTGTATAAATAGAACCACTGGGACTCCAGTGGAGATTGCTCTAGTGTTTAGCTACTCTTAAGTAGTGATGGGCGAAACGGCCGCGTTTCGCTTTGCCGAAAAATTTGCGAATTTCGCGAAACGAGTCGCGCGTCGTTTTTGACGCGCGGCGCATCGTTTTTGACGCGCGGCGCGTCGTTTTTGACGTGCGGCGCGTCGATTCCGACACGTCGCGTCGTTTTCGACACGTTGCGTCAAAAACGACGCGTGACTCGTTTTTGACGCGGCGAATTTTTGTTGGCGAATTTTTTTGCCCGTTTCGCAAATTTATTCGCCAGCGGCGAATCGCGGGAATTCGCCCATCACTACTTTTAAGTGTTTGCTCTTTAAGTGGGAGATCTATAAGGGGAGTTGCAAACACCGGATTTAATTGGGAGATCTGTAAGTGGAGTAACAACCACAGGAGTTAAGTGGGAGATCTGTAAGGGGAGTTATAAACATCAGAGTTTCAAATTAAAGGAGGTTCAACCTAGGTCAAAATTTTTTTTTTATTCTTGTTTTGAGCTGTAACTGGGATAATGGGCATTAGCAAGATTGAAGGTCTGACCCAGTGCACAGTC
>CM044441.1:102987316-102999262 GCA_024363595.1 Xenopus borealis
CACGAATTCGCCTAGGGCGAATTTATTCGCCCATCACTAATAATATGTGCTGCAAGCTGCATCAATTGTTTTAGTGGGATTTGCTTTTAGTAAATATAGCTTACACTACCAGAAGTGCTTTCTGATTTGAGGGTGTTGTAAATAATTTTAGGTGTTATATAGTAACAACAAGCCAATGGTATCTGCGAGCTAATCCATGAAAATATAATTATTTTGCCATTAACATTGATTATGGCTTGGTTAATTTCAAGTATGTTGTGTTGTCTTCTAATTAGAGTTGATCAGTCATTGGGGCTTTTTATTTTTATTTAAACATTACACTGCGGTGAATATACTTGGATCAAGATTAGTACAGGTATGGGACCTTTTATCTAGACTGCTCAGGACCTGAGGGTTCTAGATAATGGATCTTTCTGTAATTTGGATCTTTATACCTTAAGTCTACAAAAAAATCACATAAACCAAAAAGGCTGGGTTTGCTTCAAATAAGGATTACTTAAAGCTTAGTTTGGATCAAGTACAAGGCACTGTTTTATTATTACAGAGAAAAAGAAAATCATTTTCAAAAATCCAGATTATTCGGATAAAATGGAATCTATGCAAGACGGCCTTTCCATGTTTTGGATATTTTTTCTGGATAATGGGTTTCCAGATCATGGATCCCATACCTGTACCCTTTACAAATACATCCAGGAGCCCATTTGTTTGAGGAATTTCAAAGAATGTGTAGGTTTCCTATTTTTTAAAAAGCTTTAAATGAAGAGTAAAAACCATGAAGTCAAGAAGTCCTATAGGACTGTTTTAAATCATTTCAGACATTTAGGGGCAGATTTACAAAATTCACATGAAGAATTCAAAGTTCGATCGAATTTTAATTAAATTCGAATTCGAATCTTCGAATATGGAAATTTGGCAAATTCGACTATTCGATGGCCGAATTATTTCCCCTTTAAATTTTTGTTCGACCACCTACTTCGCCAAAACCAAGCTACCGAATTGGGAATCATTATTTTAGATTGAATAAAAAAAAATTAGGTTGATCATTAAATTGTTCGATCTGAACGATTGATCGATCGATCAAATTTTTCCTATTTGATCGTTCGATCGAGGGAATTGCGGTAAAATCCTTTCGAATTCGAAGGATTTTACTTCACCCACTATTCCCATGGTCGAATTTCGAATTTTTTTTAATTCGAAAATTCGACCAATAGTAAATCTGCCCCTAATAGTCAAGACATTCATAGTTTTAGAGAAAGGGAGTTTAGTCGAGGTTACTAAAATCTCTAAAACCACTAAAATCTGACCTTTGATAAATAGGCCTCTCAGATTCCATTTTTCAAAGTCTCCTAGAGCAGTAATAACTAATGCTGACATATGTCTACAAAACCTGTTGATAAGAATTGGTTGATTTTTAAAGACATACTTCATAATTATGCAAAATTACAAATCAAAACTTATTATTTGAATTATCTGAATCTCAATGTATGGCTTTTTCTTATTAATTATGAAGGAAATAGGAAGCATTAAGATGCACTCAGTCCTATCTACGTTTACAAAAGAATGCAAATTACTGCACGACTAAAGAATGCATGCTGCAATTATGGGAAGCAATAAAATCATATATATCAGTGCCCTGAGGCAAATTAATTATCTACAGTTATTTATATAGTTCTTTTATGATCTACACTACACTGGTGACCTACTATTCAAAAAGTATACACTAATGCTTAAGAGCTAAAGGAACATTTAAAATAACTTACATACTATACATTTTACTGAGGAGACTAGCATTAGTGCAACGCAAATGCTAGCTGTGATTGATTGATAGGCTAATCAGCCTGATGCTGCAGTGGTCTTGGTATTCAGATTGCTATGACAAATGCAATCAATCAAAAACTCTTTATGCCAATGTATTCCAAGTTACTTTATGACCTTTACAAAGATCTACTATTACCAAAAGACACTGAAATAGTCTTGACATTTTAACTTATAGTTCTGTGAAGCTGTGGTACAAGGATGGGACCTGTTATCCAAAATGCTCAGGACCTGGGGTTTTCCAGATAATGGATCTTTCTATAATTTGGATCTTCATACCTCAAGTCTACTAGAAAAGCATTTAAATATTAAGGGGGTTATTTACTAAACCTCACATTTATCTGTTCAGGCCTTCTGGGACAAAAACTCGATTTTTTTCATGAAAACAAAATTATTTTTCAAAATGTATTATACCCTGATGCTGCAATGGGAGTCAATGGGAGAGGCAGTTATCTCAATTTGAAGTTATTGTGGTCTGTGCTGGGTTTAGACAAAAATCCAGCCTTTTCAGGGTTTTTGGCAAAAACTTTAAAAAAATCGAGCTACTCAGGAAAAAAGCCTGAAAAATGTGTAAATCTTAATTTTATCCTTTTTTTACGATCAGATTAAATACATTTTTTTCATTAATAAATAGGCTAAAAGTGGCACAGGAGTTAGGTGTTTTTTTTAAATAAAATATTAGATAAATTCAGATTTTAGTTTAAAAAACCCTTAATAAATCCAATAGGCTAGTTCTGTTTCCAATGAGGATTAATTATATCTTAGATTGGATCAAGTAAAAGGTACTGTTTTACTAATACAGAGAAAAGTAAAGTAATTTTTAAAATTTTGATTATTTGGATGAAATTGTGTCTATGGGAGCTTTCTGGATAATGGGTTTCCAAATAAATGATCCCATATATGTAGTAAAATGCAACATATTAATGTGAAAATAAATGCAAGATGCTCAATTATTTTAATGATTTGTCTCTTAGAGAGGATGAAGCATGTGCCATACAAAAAGGGCTATTAACGGAATGTTCTCTTTAAACCAGATCAAGCTGACATGACTTGTGGAGGATACAAAAGAATGGAAAGCTTAATTATATCAGCAGTGTCAAGAAATCATGAGCAGACAGTAAAAGAGGGGGTGAATATATTGCTGGAGAGATATAATAAGAGATAATATATATATATATACATATATATATATATTTACTTCTACTTAAATTAGCAATAATTTACTTATATATTCCCAAATACCATATACAGCCCATTGTATAAATTGAAATAAGTTTGCCCCGTTGCTCAAATAGATTATAGCCCACATGTTTAAGAAAGACATGCAGTGATGAATGGGATGACTGGCATGTGCTGCCTACCATAAGACTTGAATCCATTATATGGATTAGACATATTAACAACACTAGTGATAATAGCACTAAAATGTAGGTAGATATCCATGCAAACATGGAAAGAATGAAGAAAACATACATTACAGATAAGTAAAAATTGGTGCAGATGTGTCTACTATGCTTTGTAGAATGGAAAGGGTTATTAGCTGCGGTGTAGCCATGGGGGCAACTAATCAAAGGAGAAGGCTCAAGTTACACAGCAGATAGCAGATAAGCTCTGTAACATAATGTTATCTGTTATACATTACTTATCCTGTGCCATATAGCTGGTTTTCAATTTCCACCATTGCTACTTAGCAGCTTGTTTATATGAACTATAGTAGTGTTTCTGAAGCAAACAGATCAGTTTTAACAGCACGGGGAAACACTACATGATATTTTCTTTACTTTAAAACACTTTCATTTTTTTGGTGTTACTGTTCCTTAAAGCAATACTTCTCAAGTTGATTTTCCATTAAAGGGATCTGGTAAAATTCTAAAAAAAAAAAATGTTCAAGAAAATTCAAGCCATAAAGGATAAATAGAAAAGTACATTAATCATAAAGCAATGTTACTAACCCACTGGATACACCATGAAAACATTTTTAAAAATTTTGATTTTTGAAAAATCTGCCCTGAAGTGTTGAAAGCCTGATCGAATTTAGAATCTTGATGTTACAGTTGCCAAGATGGAATAAAATGTAAGGCTAATTCAACATGATAACATCTTTCATCAAATGAAAATATTCAGATATATAGAATCCTGGAGGTATAGGGCTGTTTTGTTAGAAAATTATGGTATTTGTCATGTAACGCATAGAAACAGGTGTTAATTGTGAGACTGTCGTGAATGGATGTGTGAGTGATCTGAAACTGCCGGGGTACACATGTGAGATCAGCATTTTATGTAGCAAACAGGTGGTGTCGAAGGCCCCTGCCTCTGTTCAGGGATGGTTTCTCCACCTTGACATGAATGACTTCTTTCACGCCTTCTTCAAAACAGTGGTCTTCTTTATCCAAGATATCTTCAAAGGAATCTCCATTGTCTTTTATATGTAGAGTTCGCCCTCCCATGATGAGCCATTCGATTGGTGAACAGTTGTTTGATCTCCCCAATGTATAGATCTGTGCACTCCTCGCTACACTGGACTGAGTATACCACATCAGTGTCGGACTGGATGCCAGGGGCCCACCAGAAAACCTTAGACCAGGGGCCCAACTTTCCTTCTCTCTTCACTTAACCTCTTTATTCTCCTACTCTTTTAGAACTACTTACTATACTCTATTCTTCCATTATTAAGCCTCTTTTTCCACATAAAGAAATAGGGAATGAACATGAAATAAGCCAAATTGTTAGAAACAAGACGGCCCACTGACACCTGGACCCACCGGGAGTTTTCCTGGTATCCCTGTGAGCCAGTCCGACACTGTACCACATTGCTTTGCTTTTGGTGTTGGATCCTTTGTGTGTACCAGTTGTTCTCTCAGTGTGTTGCTAGGTTTGAAAAACACAGGGAAGTGGTTTTTGTTAAAAATCCTCATGAGTTTCTCTGATGCTCCAGCTACATATGGGATGACTATGTTTTAACTACTATGTGTCTCTCAGACACACTACTATAGTTCATATAAACAAGCTGCTGTGAAGCAATGGCAGAAATTTAAAAAAGGCTATATGGCACAGGTTAAAAAGTGGATAACAGATAACACCATTATGTTCTACAGAGCGTATCTGCTATCTGCTGTGTAACCTGAAACTTTTCTCCTTTGAATGGCTGCCCCCATTGCAACACTGCATGTTATTTATACAAACGTGGTTTTACTTCAATTTTCAGTTTTTGCCTTGTGCAGTTCAAATAAATAACAACCATACTGTATATATTTTCTAGTTAAAGCAATAGACTTTATTAATCTATGTTTAGCACAGCATTATTCACTGAATTAATGTTAAAATTGGTATAATACCCCTGAAACTAAATTCAGATAAAAAAAGAAGAATCCCATGATGAGTCTTTACAAAAAAGAGCACTTGATTTAAAAAGGTATTGTACATATCTAACATTAGCCAAACTTGACATAAATGGTCCTTTTACAAAAAAAAACTAAGCAATAAGTTAATGGAAACTGTCATGGGAAAACATGTTTTTTTTTTTTTTTAATACATCAGTTAATAGTGCTGCTCCAGTAGACTTCTGCACTGAAATCCATTTCTCAAAAGAGCAAACAGATTTTTTTTATATTCAGTTTTAAAATCTGACATGGGGCTAGCCATTTTGTCAATTTCCCAGTTGCCCCTGGTCATGTGACTTGTGCCAGCACTTTAGGAGGGAACTGCTTTCTGGCAGGCTGTTGTTTTTCCCTTCAATTTAACTGAATAGTACGCAGTGGGACATGGGTTTTACTATTCAGTGCTGTTCTTAGATCTACCAGGCAGCTGTTATCTTGTGTTAGGGAGCTGTTACCTTCCCATTGTTCTGTTGTTAGGCTGCTGGGTGGGGGGAAGGGAAGGGGTGATATCACTCCAACTTGCAGTACAGCAGTAAAGAGTGTTTGAAGTTTATCAGAGCACAAGTCACATGACTTGGGGCAGCTGGGAAATTGACAAAATGTCTAGCCCCATGTCAGATTTCAAAATAAATTATAAAAAAATCTGTTTGCTCTTTTGAGAAATGGATTTCAGTGCAGAATTCTTCTGGAACAGCACTATTAACTGATGCATTTTGAAATATTTTTTTTTCCCATGACAGGATGGTGGTTCACCCTCAGAATAAAGTCAGTCAATGAATTCATGGGCATATATAATTCATTTTACTAATATACATTAATAAGCAAAAATGAACGATTATGAGCGAGGGGAAGTCAAACCATTTCTATGGCCCGAGGCTGCAGTTTGAACCGATCTGATAAGGAAGGATTTGTTTGCTTTCATGCACAAATAAAGACTTCTGCTATCGATGGTGGAATGTGCTGCTTAGACAAGCAGGACAATTTAACTCTTACTTAAACACCTCTGCATTAGGCAAGTGTTCTATTACACTACATGCATCAAAAACTACACATGTATAGCCAATCAGAGGCTAGTTGGAGAAAAATCTTAGTCTCTGACGCTCCCACTAGTTGCTCCACCCCTTTGAAAACTTTCTCCTAAGCCTATGTGAGAACTGCAGCTTTTCGGGTGAGTTTTAAACTGTACAGTTGGCAAATTAGGGACACGAATATTGCGAAAAGTAGATTATCATGCTTAGGTGACTATAATCTTTTGTTTTTTGAGTAGCAGTAAAGAAAGGTGAACACCCCCTTTAAGTCCATCAAATGAAGTACAAGTACCTTGGGTAAGATTATCAATTAAAAATGCAAAATACTATATTTTATATAGTATATAGAGATTGATCTATTTAGAGCATATTGCCTTTATGTACTGCCCTCCATCATCCTCTCTCATTTCTGTCTCTGTTGAGTGATAGTTTTTTCTTCTTCCCTTTTGCTTGATTTTTATTTGATCCTCCTTCCTTGCTACCTGTTGTACCCACTCATAACTGTCTGTCATTTAGGTTCTACAGCTTTACTTTGGTACTGTTACTGATTTCCTGCACAGTGGGGGAGAGTCTGCCCAAATCAACCGTCAGCAATGCATCACAGATCCCTATTGTAAGAATTCTTAGCTTTTCTAAAATATATTGTAAATTACAGTATTCATCCATTGGTGGAATCCTCAAAACCAAGTTGAGTCCACTACAAGGGAATAATATGCTCATCTCCTTATGATCGAATGTTAACATTTTGGCACACACTTCAGCCTTGAGGTCTTGAAAACAGCAAATGCAGAAGCATGTGTACAAACATTGGATCAAACTTTGCAATGACAACAACATTCTCTTTTATAAAACAACTGAATTTATTACATGGCTAGTTGATATCAATGGAGAGATGAGTATACTTTGGGTATAAGCAGTGCACGATTATGAATGCATCAGGATATGTATAAACACACCAATAGTGATGGGAGAATTTATTCGCCAGGGGCGAATTCGCGGCGAATTCCCGCGATTCGCCACTGGCGAATAAATTCACCAAAAAAAACGCTCGTTTTGCAAATTTTTTCGCCAATTCGCGAATTTTGCTGGAAATTCGCGAATTTTCCGGTGAAGCGAAACGGGGTAGATTCGCCCATCACTACACACCAACACAGCAGTTTTTTAGATATTGCTGGTAGTTTAACTTTTAATATTGCACATAGACACTACTAGCTGAGGTTAGGAAATTAAACTGTGCAGAGTTAACAAACAAAAAAACATACCATGCTATAAAGAAAATAGCTAATTCATAGCTGCTAATTACTGGCTTTGTTGTTTTCCCATAAGGGCATAATTGGCTACTTGCTGAAATAAAAAAAATTATTTACCTCTATCCAAATATGAGCAGCAGCTAAACGCCTACAGTTTCTGAAAACAGAACAATCCCTTACACAACTTTTTATTTGTGACCATTGTAGTAGTACAGGTATGGGAGTTCTAAATTACAGGAGGGTTGTCTCCCATAGACTCCATTTTATCCTAATAATGCAACTTTTTAAAAAGTATTTCCTTTTTCTCTTTAATAATAAAACAGTACCTTGCACTTGATCCAAACTAAGATATCAGACATTAATCCCAATTGGCGGAAAACCCAGCCTACTGGGTTTATTTCATGTTTAAATAGTTTCCTAGTAGACTTAAGGTATGAAGATCCAAATTACAGAATGACTCCATATCTGGTCCGTAGCATTCTAGATAACAGGTCCTATACTTGTATTTCATTTTATTTGCAGCCTACAGATTTTAATAAACGCTTGGCCCCAGCCTGCTATTTGTATAGAATATTCTATGAGAAAAGGATTTCCTGTGACTCTACCAGAGTATTTTCATTGTTGTAGCTGTGATTCTCCAGATAAGCTATAAGATAGTATGATTTGATGCATCCAGTGTTTGGTTTGGCAAAGAGGAATGAATACTGACTCATGCTACTAAACAAAGTGTGCTTGTAAGGAAAGCAAAGACAATCTTACATATATATTAGTATTTTATAAAGCATCAGTAGTTACAATGAATATGTGCTTTTCTTTCTTTGTGGTCCAGACACCTTAAGCTTCCACACTACTTATTGTACACACATAGCAACAAGGATGTTTATTGTGTCATCATTTCATACTAAGTAATAATTGCACAACCTGAGCTAAGGCAAAAGATGTTCTAACATTGCACTAAAATGAACCGTTTCTCTTACTTAACGTAGGGCAATGTCCTTTAACGGAATGCAAATCTAACACACAAGCTTTGCTTGTTTCCCTTAAAGCATATACATGCTCTTTATACAGGTGTAGTAGACTGTGATGATAAACATAGCAAGAGCATGCAGAAAAGTTACCTCTAACCGTGTCATTCGAAATATCTGTTCAGAGTTTAGGAATTGCCCCTTCTTGTGAACTTGCTACAAATCATCTCCTTCATTTATGGCAATCATTTCATTTCTACCAAGGCTAAACATGCATCTGCTAAATAATCCATCCCTGTTGCGCTTTCCTTACCTGCTGTAGATTAGGCATCTTGTGGAATTGCAGTTGTGTTAGTTGCAGGTCCGTGCTTCTGCCTGGCATGAAGTTGTCTCTTCTCCATTGTGCTGAGGATGCTGAGCAGTTTGTGCTGTGTGAGAGAGATGCAGGCTGCTGTTATGTAATCCACAGATCATTCACTTTCTTTAGTTCACTCATGGTGCAGTTGTTTGATTTAAACCCTCATTTATAGAGACTGGTATGTGGCATCTAACTCCTCCTCTCCTGCCTGTCACAATCACAGTCATCCTCTGTTAAAAGGAATCATTTTGATTTCACAGCACCACCATATGGTGCTAAGCACAAGAAATGCATCTGTGTGAGTCCAGAAACACCTAAAGGGAATTTCTACTTAACACATTAAAGAAGTGAAGCACTTTGGTGCTCAGATAGATTTTACAGGGTATCATCTCTTGGATCACTATGACGTTGGCTCCCAAAATACACTGAAACGATTCGTGAAGTGATTGCACATAAGTGACACTACAAAAATGCCAGGAAATTATCGGCAAATTGCTGTAAGGACGTTTAATTGACATGTTGTGCTCTGAAGGCAGCCAGCAGCTTATCACAATGTATTTGCAGGTGTCGGCAATTATCTCAAATCACATTTCCTCCGTATTATCAGCAGCGTGCATAGATAAGGAGAAAAACAAGTGCTAATTAAGAAATGCTTTGGTGAAGTTTGATTATGCCAATGAGTTTAGTAACAAATCACTAATGTGAAAATAATTGATTGTCCATAATACTGATTGTCCGCATCATTCTCATTTATTTTTACTGATACGTACATTGAATGGATGGGGAGGGCACTGATTTCTCAAATGGCACACAAATACCTGTAGACTTATGCCATTGTATATAAATGTGGTCTGGTGCCATTACATATATTTGTGGGCTTGTGCCATTAAATATACATGTGGGCTTGTGCCATTACCTGTACCTGTAGGCTTACGCCATTAAATATACCCGTAGACTCATGCCATTACCTATACCTATAACCTCATGCTATTATATATACCAGTAGATTCATGCCATTACATATACCTGTAGACTCATGCATTTACCTATACCTGTAGGCTTATGCCATTATATATACCAGTAGACTCATGCCATCACCTGTACCTGTAGACTCATGCCATTACATATACCTGTGGACTAGCACCATTACATATACCTGTGGGCTAATGCCATTACCTATAACTGTAAACTCATGCCATTACCTATACCTGTAGGTGCATGTCATTACATATACCTGTAGACTCATGCCGTTACCTATACCTGTAGGCTCATGCTATTATATATACCAGAAAACTCATGCCATTACATATGCCTGTAGATTCATGCATTTACCTATACCTGTAGACTCATGCCATTACATATACCAGTAGACTCATGCCATTACCCATACATGTAGGCTCATGCCATTACATATACCTGTGGACTAGCACCATTACATATACCTGTGGGCTCATGCCATTACCTATAACTGTAAACTAATGCCATTACCTATACCTGTGGGTGCATGTCATTACGTATACCTGTAGACTCATGCTATTATATATACCAGAAAACTCATGCCATTACATTTACCTGTAGATTCATGCATTTACCTACACCTGTAGGCTCATGCCATTACATATACCAGTAGACTCATGTCATTACATATACCAGTAAGATCATGACATTACATATACCTGTAGACTCATGACACTACCTATACCTGTAGGCTCATGCCATTATGTAAACCAGTAGACTCATGCCATTACATATACTTGTAGGCTTGTGCCATTACATACTGTATACCTCTAGTCTCATACCATTACATATACTTGTAGGGTTATATCATTACATACTGTATACCTCTAGGCTCATACCATTACATATACTTGTAGGCTTATATCATTACTAGTGATGGGCGAAACGGCCGCGTTTTACGCGCATCGCGTCATTTCCGACGCGCGTCGCGCGACTCGTTTTTGCGCGGCGAATTTTTTTTGCGAATTTTTTTTGCAGTTTCGCGAATCGCGGGAATTCGCCGCGAATTCGCCCCTGGCGAATAAATTCGCCCATCACTAATCATTACATATTACTGTAGGCTCATGCCCTTACATATTCCTGTAGACTCATGAATTTACATATTCCTGTAGGCACATGCCATTACATTTTCCTGAAGGCTCATGCCATTACATAAATGTGTAGGCTCACGCTATACCATATACATGATGCAATGCAGCTTGCAGCAGGATTTTGCAGTGGTATCAATGTTAGGGAGATAATGGTCCAGTCCTAGATTATTAAAACTTAATTTCTCTTTACTTTAAATGGTATCATGAAATATGATCTCAATAATTTTTGAAAAGGGTCTTTATCTCCTTGATAAGTTGCCATTACTGCTGCTAACAGGGAAGAATTGTTTGTGTTTCATCGGCACCCTCTGTCATACTAATCCACATACTAATCCATATATTTAGCTGGTTTTCTTAGCTCTGATATATATCTTTGTATTTCATTCCTATTACTCTTATTAATATATTTACTCTCCAGGTGCTTGTAAAGTATGTTTTGCATGTTATCAGTTAGAATGAAGCATTAGTCAGTTTAACATTTAAATAGCTGCTACAAAGCAATTCCCTGGCAATGTTTATCCATGCTGGCATGCAGACAGCTGGCTTTTGTAAACAGCACATAATAGAAGAGTACAGGATTTCCCTTCTATATGCTTTAAATATAAATGCATCGTGATGCTAAATGTTTATGACCAATCATATTCTTCAGAGGCTGGCACTTCTCTATGTTGTTGCATTTCCTAGGAAAATTGTCTCCCAACCGTGGCATTAGTCTCAGCAACAGGATTGATCCTCCTCTGCCATTTTCTGTTATATAGGAGTGATTGCCAAGAGCAAAGCTTTTGTTTCACAGGCTTAATTCTTCTGCGCTTATGAGAGATTACCCACTCCAACATCCATTTTTACAGGTATAACCCTAATTTGGTTACTGTCTCTTTAAATGGCAACTTACCCTTGTCAATTCAGGTGCCCGGAGTCCCTTTTGTGTATGAAAAGTACTGGGAACTGGGAATTACAGCACAGTGCCGCCACCTAGGGAACACATCTCAGGGGGATTCCACTAGGAATAATAAAACACACAGTTTGCAGATGAAACAAATATGAA
>CM044441.1:103006817-103031858 GCA_024363595.1 Xenopus borealis
GCACTCCTACCACTCCTCTACTAGAGAACAGTCCTGTTTCCAATCCCAGTGTCTGTTTCTCTCAGTGGGAGGTGTAGGAGAGGTCAAACCTCATCAATCTCTTCCTATCAAGAAACTCGTGACAGTATCACTTTGCCAAAGATGGAAGAGCCGGTAAGGGCCATTCAAATCTAGTCAAATTTTCTTTGCACTCGGGCAACATCCTACATGGAACTTATAGTTCTGCACTCTTTACTAGTTATGGGTGAATTTATTCGAAAATGACGCGACGCACATCGAAAACGATGAGCCGAAAACGTGCTGCGACTCGCTGAAAATTCGCTAATTTTTTGGCGAAGCGAAACGGAGTAGATTCGCCCATCACTACACTTTACTATTATCAACAAACTAAAGATGGCACTTACTTAAAGGAGAACAAAACCCTAAACGTGAATATGGTTACAAATGCCATGTTTCCCATGCTGAACTTATTGCACCAGCCTAAAGTTTCAGCATCTCAATAGCAGCAATGATCCAGGACTTCAAACTAGTCACAGGGGGGTCACCATCTTGGAAAGTGACTGCGACACTCTCATGCTCAGTGGGCTCTGAGCAGCTGTTGAGAAGTTAAGATAAGGGGTCATCACAAATAATCAAGCAGAAAGCAAGGTTGGCCTGTACTATAAATTGATGCTACAAGGCTGATTATTAAATTCTGATGCTAGTTGCACTGGTTTCTGTGTAATTATCTGTAATTTGTATTCTGAATAAACAGTATATTTTGATTGGGTCCCTAATCTCAGGTAAGTGACAGCAGCACAGAGCTTGTGCAGTGACTCAGCAGAAAAGAAGATGGGGAGCTACTGGGGCATAGTTTGAGGCACAGATCTTTACTGCTAAAGGGCTGTGGTTGCCTTGGGCTGGTACAGAAGCCCAAAACATAATGTACAACATTTCTAGCTACTTCTTTAGTTAAGCTTTAATTCTCCTTTAATGCCTCGAGGTCTCTAAAGGCTCTTAATTCAGTTTCAGCACTCCAGAGCTCTCTGAGCATATGCATGCATCGGGCACTAGGGAACAAGCTGGCAAAGAAAAGAATCATAAGGGCACTGAATGCAACTCTAGAGGCATAAATCATCAATGGTTGCAGCTGGTAAATTTCAGTTCATAAATACAATAATTCTAGTCTATTAAATGTGGATGCCTTATAAATGGGGAATGAGCAAATATTTCTAATCTCCTTGTGGACCCTAATTAATCTAAGATTTGATCGGAAATTTCTAGCCGTCTGCCTAATTCCTAATGTCCTCCTACGGGAAGTATTCATTTGCAAAGAATTGTAGACATTTTATTGAACTTATTGGATGACTGCTTTTAAAATGACACAAGCGCTGCAATGGCAAAGGTTTTTCTAATTACTTTTTTTCTTTATTTTGTTTCTTGGAAAGCAATTTGCTGTTGTGTGCTTTTTTTCTACCTAAGGTGATATTCTCCTAATTGCCTCTCCTAATCTGTTATTCTGTTGTACAGAATTAAGTGTGCGCACGTTGCTCTCACTGCTGAAGCATAATGCTGTATCATTATAGCCTGAGTTATTTCATATTTTGTAAAACCGTCAAAAACAAACGATTTTTATGAGACAGAATCTAAGCAATTGGGTAACTAGGATTGACCTAACAAATGCACGAATTCTCAGCACACAATATAGAACTATCACAATTATTTCATGTAATTTAAGGCTCATCTAAATGATTTCAGAGGTAAACAAGCTCAGCTGAACCAGCCCAGATGAGAATGGAAACTACAATGCTCTCTGGCACAACTCTGTGGGTGTATTGAACTGTGTACCTAACAGCTGCCATAAGCAGGTGGTAAGTACACGATTCTGTTTCTCCTTGCACAAATAAACTATAGTGCCACCCCAAACTTGGCTCTTGTATGTATTAATGTGCTAGGTTGGGTGCAATTCTGTGAAAACACATGGCAGTTTTCACTGCATTTTGCACCGTGGTTGGAGAAATATAAATAAAGGGTCTCTTTTGGCAAAATCTGTGCTTTGCTGAACTCCCATGCAAATACTATTACAAATTACTGCATAACATAGCATTCCTGTACTTTGTCTGCCTTGGTGCACATCACCAATGAGTAGGAATTACAAACATGACCTGGATTCCATCATGCAGTAAAAAGGGCTTGAACTGAGGTTATGAGTTATATATCAATCCTGGCAGGAGGTGTGAAAGCTGCAGGGAACCACTGTTTGAAGTTGTCAGCAGATATGGCGCTATCCTTTTAAAGAGAAAAATTAACAATAATCCTTTATATATTGTATATATATTTTTTTCCTTTTTTATTTTCATCAAACAGTACACTGAAAGCTAAAATGGTTTTTAGTTATATTATTAAAAATTTTATAATACGATTATATCTATTTTTTTTCTAAACATTAATGTTTTTTTATAGTAACACAGTAAATGCACATCTGGTTCTTACATGATATGAACATTCCTTGACAGCAGTGTAGATCGACAGAAAAAAAAAAAATTCTGATTTGGGTTAAGGATAATTTATTTGCATTGATGTTCCGGAGAAAATTTGGTAGTGTTTAGCCACACAGGCGTGTAATAAGATTATCTGCCACAGGGATACAATAAGGGCTATGCTGTGTTTTTCCAAGAACCATCAGTGGAAACTCCCTCTGCTGCAAGATATGGTTGCTGTCATCTCCTATGACATTTGCTTTTTTACTATGGATTTTCAACACCTTTTTTAATGTTGTATCATCTCTTCTGTCAAATAGGATAGAATACATTAGCGGCAGTAAGCTGCAGTGTTCTCAGATGTTTCTCAGTTAATGCTTTATGCACATTTATATCAAGATTTTAAAGAATAAGTAAACCTTGCATAAAATGTTAATACGGTTATACTTGCCAATGCATTTTACATGCATACTCATCTCTATATGCATTGAGTTATTTAAACTTTATCTTTTATAACACTGACCTACTTCCTGTCTGTTCCAGAACAGAGTTGCCTCTTAACTCCTGTGAAAAACATAAAATCCTCATAGGGATCTGCTAAGTAGCAGTGAATTGATGTTTCAGACTGCATATGGTCCCATAAAGCCATGCAGTGTGCAGCTCGATCATTTGTCTTTCAACTTCTGGATAAGTGTGGCACCCTTGTGGTAGAGAACGCTATTTTCACTTACTAATGCAGTAAAACGATATACTTAGGGGCAGATTTACTGAATTGACATGAAGGATTCGAAGTTCGATCGAATTTTCAAAAAGATTTGACCACTTCGACCAGTGAATTTTGAAAATGCAATCGAATCGAATGATTCGAATAATTAGAATAAAAATCTATTCAAATATTCGACTATTGGAAAGTTGAATTACTTCCCCTTTAAATTTTTATTCGACTGCCTAGTTCGCCAGATCAAAGCTATCGAATTGGGTTTCATTATTTTTGATCGAATAAAAAAATACGATTGAATGGTTAAAATCGTTCGATTCGAACGATTTTATCGATCAAATATTTTCTATTAGATCGTTCGACCAATCAAATTGCGGTAAAAGATTTTATTACCCAACAATTCCCAACTATTCCCATGATCGAATTCGAGGGTTTTTTAACCCTCGAATTTCGACCCTTAGTAAATCTGCCCCTATCTGTCCCTTGATTGAAAACTAAGCAGCATTGTCTGTAAGGCAGATGGTTTGGTTTTTACATTAATTCCTTTAAAGAAAGCTTTTTATTTATTTAAAAAAAACTGTTTAATCCATTAATAAGTCCACCGTGCTTCAGCCTCAACTTATTTCTAAGCAGGCATCTAGTGCACAATTCATCTGATTAGATGTTTTAAATGTTATATGCAATATATAGTGAATACAGTACCCCCTCTTGTAAATCATAAGGATATTATAAGTTACCGAGGAGTTTCATGACCATAAAAAACACAAGCCCGAAGGCCAAGTTGTTTCATTGATGACTTCTAAAATCCTCATATTTTGCAACAGTACTTTATTATATTATATAATAATTTATTATAATACACAAGTTTCAGTTTCAGTGAGTCATGAGACCTAAATGACATCACTACTCACCGTTTACAACTGATGACATAAGTACACAATGTTTATAAGTGTATAATTTACAAGATATTTATGGCTTTTGTGTATTATATATTCATTACTTCATATCCGTGTTTGTCTGGTTTTAAAGGAACAGTTCAGGTTAAAAATAAAAACTGGGTAAACAGATAGGCTGTGCAAAATAAAAAATGTTTCTAATATAGTTAGTTAGCCAAAAATGTAATGTATAAAAGCTGGAGTGAGTGGATGTCTCACATAACAGAATACAACACAACATCCTGCTTTTCAGCTCTCTAAATCTGAGTAAGTCAGCGACTTGAAGGGGGGCCACATGGGACATAACTGTTCAGTGAGTTTGCAATTGATCCTCAGCATTCAGCTCAGATTCAAAAGCAACAGTTATGACCCATGTGGCCCTCCTTCAAGTCACTGATTGGTTACTGCCTGGTAACTAGGGTAACCAGTCAGTGTAAACAAAAGAGAGCTGAAAAGCAAGAAGTAGTGTTCTGTTCTGTTAGGTTAGACTTGCAGTCACTCCAGCCTTTATACATTACATTTTTGCCTAACTAACTATATTGAAAACATGTTTTATTTTGCACAGCCTATCTGTTTACCGTGTTTTTACTTTTATACTGAACAATTCCTTTAAAGAAGGGCCATAATTCAGAATGTACCCTGTGTCCCTTTCCTGCAAAAGTCTGTAGTCACCATTGAACAAAGTGAGAATAAGGCACCCTGGGAGAGTGGCATGCTTCTTCTTGTTGGCACACCAGTCCCCAGAGTTGTATGTATATGTGTCCATGGCAGTTCTTCCCCTTTTTATGCATCTGGTTGGCACATGGTGCTGCATTGTACCATATGCTCAATTTTAATATGCCTACATGCTTTTTAATCCATTTATTTCAGCAGAAAATGAATCACTTCGTCAGTGTAATCCTCATCATTGCACCTGAGGAAGGGGGTGTTGCCCAGAAAGCTTGTGCTAAGTTTTCTGCAAAAATACATGGATTAAAAGTCATTGGCCAGTATGTAAGGGTGTTTCTTCCATACAAAGTTGCTGGATACCATTTGGCCAGGTAAGTGAATGCACCCTAGAGAATCAAATAAGTTGTATGCAGAAGAGTTTCTGGCAATATGCTCTGTGTCATGACATTAGTGCAGAGGCGTAAGTACAGAGGAAGCAGACCCTGCAGCTGTGGGGACGGGGGATGCAGGTATATGGGCCATGTAAAGTCCTAATTAATGAACAATTTTAATATGTATTGGTTAAACAGAACAACCTCTGCATATTTGGGGGGCTCTAAAATGAATGTGCTGTGGGGCCCAATAACATTTTCTTACACCACTGCATCAGTGCTTCACTTTTGTTGCCCTTTCATTTCCCTAGCTGGCTACGTTACAGATCCTGCCTTAAGCTTTGTTCCTGGTTTTTGATCTCCTGGTTATTTACTCCTGCCTATTTCTGATTCTGGCGGAACCTGACTCCTTGCCTGTCTTGGCTGTGACTGTTTTACAGTTGTCTGTGCTTTGGATCAAACTCTATTGTGTCAGTCCACAGCAGAAAGTTCCAGGGCCCCAGAAGGGCTTTAATGAAGACTAGTCCCGGCAAGTCCCAACTGTCCCGTTTTGAGAGGGACAGTCCCTCTTTTGACAGCTCAACCTGCAGTCCCTCATTTGTACTGGAAAGTCCCTATTTCTCTGCACTGAACTGGAAAGTCCCTATTTCTCTGCACTGAACAGCCAAAAAAGATTTGTTTCTAACTTAATTGGCACTTGGCAGTGAACCCATAACAGATACTTTTGTAAAAGTTTTGGAGAAGATAAGCCTTTAGATTCACAGCTTAAAGGGCAATTCACCTTCAATAGTAAAACTGTAATAAAACATAAAAACTATAGAAATGTGTTCAAACTTTCATAACCTGCCAAATTTTGTAAAATAGGCATGGCAATTAGGGAGAGTGGTCACAAAAAGGGGCACGGTCAAAACATTTTTCGCCATACTACGAGCGCTAAATCTTTTTGTCCCTCTTTCCATTTCAAGAATGTTGGGAGGTATGAAGTCTCTCCTGCTCACTGAAGAGAATAATCTTTCAAGCTGTCCCCAGAGTTCCTGCTACACTAATCATAACAGTGAACACCTTGCTGTGTTTTGCTAATAAATTAAAGAAAAAGCCATCACATGTCAACGCCTAATTCACCCAAAACTGCTATAATAAAAAGCAAAGCCTACTCCCACTTGGATTTTAGGGCTCTTACACACGGGCGTTTTGGTCTTGCACTCCCCTGCATTGCGTTTGGCTGCGTTTAGCCGCAGGGGAGTGCAGGTCTAGACGCACCTCATTCTTTTCAATGAGGTTGTACCCACGAGACGCGTGTAAGCGCCGAACGCAGGTTCAGACGCAACATGCTGCATTTTTCCTGCGTTTGGTGCCTACACGCGTTCGTGTGAGTACAGCCCCATTGAAAATAATTGAGTGTGTCTATACCTGCGCTCCCCTGCGGCTGAATGCAGCAAAACGGAACACAGGGGAGCACAGGTAAAAACGCCCATGTGTAAGGTCCCTTATAAGAAAAATCCAAGTATATTTTAACTTATGAAATGCACCAGAGCAGTAGGGTAAAAGGGCAGCAGGCAACTTGCATTCCTGTGTCCACTGAACCAGAAGTTAGCTTTCCACTGGAGGACCTTTGGGGCACCTCAGTTTAAATCTGCAGCTCACAATATTATCCACAGGATTGTCTTGCTGAGGTTACTGTATCATATATTTCTAGGACTATAATCCTAGATCCTGCAAAATAAAGTCCCTAAAATCACTGGATTATTTCAGCACACACTTGTTTATAACTGTAATGCTCTGTGTCTCTGTACTATTCTATGTACAGGTATGGGATCTGTTATCCAGAATCCCATTATCCATAAAGCCCTGAATTATGGGAAGGCCCTCTCACACAGATTCCAGTTTAATCAAATAATTAGAATTTATGAAAATGATTTTCTTTTTCTCTGTAATAATGAAACAGTAGCTTGTACTTGATCCCAACTATGATAACATTAATCCTTACTGGAAGCAAAACCAGCCTAAAGGGTTTATTTAATGTGTACATGATTTTTTAGTAGACTATTTAATGAAGATCCAAATTACAGAAAGCATTTTGGATAACAGGTCCCATATCTGTACCATGTTTTCCATTATCCACCAATGAGAGGGTTCCTAGGTTTGTCTAACTACAAGCTAGTAAGTTAAAGGAAAACTATACCCCGAAAATGAATTTTTGAGCAACAGATAGTTTATATGAAATCAAGTGGCATATTAAAGAATCTTACCTACCTGGTATATATATTTAAGTAAATATTGCCCTTTTACATCTCTTGCCTTGAACCACCATTTCATGATGGTCTGTGTGCTGCCTCAGAGATCACCTGACCAGAAATATTTCAACTCTAACTGTAAAGAGAAGGAGTGTTGAAGCAAAAGACACAACTCTGTCTGTTAATTGGCTCGTGTAACCTAACTTTATGTTTGTTTGGTATGTTTGTGTGCACTGTTGGATCCTAGGATCCCAGGAGGCTGTCCTTATTTTTTAAAATGGCTATTTTCTATTTATGATTACCCAATGGCACATGCTACTAAAAAGTGTACTATTATGAAAATGGTTTCTTTACATGAAGCAGGGTTTTACATACAAGTTGTTTTATGCAATATCTGTTTATAGAGACCTACATTGTTCGGGGGGTATAGTTTTCCTTTAAGCAAAACTCTAAGAGGCAAATTCACTAAAGAGCAGAAATGCGCTAGCGACAGCTTTGTCGGCTACGCAGATTCATTAAGATGCGAATTTGCGCTTGGGGCAGCGAACGGTAGCAAAGTAGCACTACCATTACTTCAGCAGGAAATGCGCATTTACTCTAGCGATGCCTAATTTGCATACGGCGCAAACTTAAGCATATAATAGAGGAGTATGTGACAGCCACTACATTCCACTACACAAGCCCAGGAAACCTTTAATAAATAAAGTTGTCCTATTGACCTAAATATGTGCCCACTGTATAGTTGAGTTGTCATATGTTAGGAAATGTAGGGAGCGAAGGAGGGTAACCCCCCAAAAATTACGCTATTTTTCAGACTATCACCCTACAAAAGGTAAAAGACGCCAGCGTTTTTTGGAACTTAGAAAAAATTTCAAGTTTTTTTTTTCAATCTCCTATCTATTGTATTGTAACATCTGGCGTAAGAGGTAACGTTCAGAAAAATGTTCATTTTAGTGAATTAGCGTAGTTACGTCCCTTCGTCTGTGCACAACTTCGCACCCTTACGACAGGCGAAGTTGCGCACTGACAAAGTCTATCTACTTCGCTAGCGAATTTTCACCAGGGACATTGTTAGTGAATCGGCGAAGTTGCAAATTAACTTCACGCTGGCGAATTAGCCCTAGCGTTAGACGCTTCACGCTTTAGTGAATTTGCACCTTAGATGGTGAGAACTCTAAGATTGTAATCATGCATAGTGTCAAGGATTACATAAGCATTTTGCATGTAAGATTCACAACCTCATTATTTTAAAAGATGTCAGTGCATGCAACTCTCCAGCTGAACTATATCTCACAACATGTCAGCAACAGCTGGAAAATTAAAGGCTGGTCTGACTAATATGTAGTATTTTATTTACTATTCACTTCTGCTGGGGCTCTGGACAGCCTCTATTTCTTTGGACACCCGTTTACTTGGATTTATTTCCTGATATGAAACGTTAATTCATCAGTGATTCACATTGTTGCACATTGTCAACAAATTTCAAGTGTTGGTTGCCAGCATTCGAATGTACAGCCAATGGCTGGACAAAAGCCATAGTTTTATATGTGTTATTACCTGTCCACAGTGCACAGTATAATTATCGTAAACCAAAAGAATGTAAATACGCAAATTTATATAGCAACCAATCTGGCAGGCACACGCAGTGCTTTCATTTTGTCAATGTAATTATGCGCATCAGAGACTTGGCTGATGATCCATCAATCTCCTGATACTATTCAGTGTATGCTGATCAGGTGGGAAAAATAAGGGCCTTGCAGATGCTGTCCCTCCATGGAGGAAATTTGCACCTTTCTACTCCTGTGAGCTAATTTGACACACACTATAAGTTTTCTCCTCTTGGCAAAAATATTAATATTTTGTATTCTGAAAACAAGCTTCTAGGTTTCTCTTTCTCCAACTAAGGATACAGCTGTGCTCAATATGGCTTATTCCAGGTCCAGAGTGAAACCTGCCAGTTTGTGATTAAAGGGATACCGTCATGGGGAAACATGCTGTGTTCCAAATGCAACCATGGACAGGCAACAAGATAACAGAACTTTATGACACCTCTCCTGAAGCAATCATCTGCCTAAGATGATAGAACTGTGTTTATATGCTGCTACCATTACTGTGGTGGAGAAAACCATCTTGTATTTTAGTGGAGAAACATCCAAATCCCTTCACTCTGTCTCCCATTTATGTCAGAGTCTATAGCACCTTCAGGCTCATTTATAAACACTGGGCAAATTTGCCCATGGGCAGTTACCTATGGCAACCAATCAGTGATTAGCTTTTTGAAGCCAGCTGCAAGTAGAACAATGAATGCAGCAATCTGATTGGTTGCCATAGGTTACTGCCCATGGGCAGATTTGCCCAGTGTTGATAAATGACCCCCCATGTTTGCATTCTCTGGCTGTTGTGTGCAGTAACATGTGCTTCACATTAATTGCTGTCACTGCAGACTGAGGACTACAGAACATGGGTGATTGGAATGCTGCTATTGTCATTAGTCCAGAATGAGTTAAAACACTCCACAAAATGTTGTAACTGGATTTGTTTTTATTTTCATAATAGTTTACATTTTATTTGTATATTTTATGTTGCTCAACAGGTACATGTGGCTTCATGGTTTCCAATAATTTTAAGAGGTCTTTCTAAATTAGTCCCTACACATCCTTTCCATCTAAAACACAACATAATTAGACACTATTCAAAATAATTTAAAAAAATCTCTTAATATGTTCTAGTTTAGTATATTTAAATATGTTCTTACATTTTTATCTTAACAAAAAGGAACTGTTTAATTCTGTTACATCCAACAAATGTATAAAACTTACCAAGATTTTAAATAGTTTGTTCCTTGGGGCAAAGGGAAAAAAGTAGGGATGCACCGAATCCACTATTTTGGATTTGGCCGAACCCCCGAATCCATTGCTGAATACCAAACCGAATCCAAGCCCTAATTTGCATATGCAAATCAGCAAGGGAAAGGGTAGAAGCATGCTGCGTGGCCGAAATTTTTTTTACTTCCTTGTTTTGTGACGAAAAGTCACATGATTTTTTGGATTTGGATTCGGTTCGGCCAGGCACAAGGATTCGGCCGAATCCGAATCCTGCTGAAAATGGCCGAACACCAAACCGAATCCTGGATTGGGTGCATCCCTAGAAAAAAGTAACCTGATAAAGGGTCGGTACAAGGCTCTGGCATGGGAATTTAATAACAATTTCCTATATTAGGTACTAATTTTCCCTGCCACTACTTTACAACCCAAAAAGATAACATTTTTCAGATCTTTTCCCAAAATCGTCCAGTTTTCAGGCTAATTCTAACACAGACCACAGAAACTTCAAAATAGGATAGGGACCTCTGCCATTGACTTACAGATGAAGCCACTTTGGTTTGTGTGTTTGACACAGAATAACTAAACTTTAAAAAAATTTCAATTCTAGTTTTGTCCCAAAAAGCCCTACCAGAGTTTAGAAATGAACCCCCTATGTGAGCACCTTGTGGCGTTATGCTTAAGGACCGATGATTCCACATGCAACACATCAGTGTTGTTGCAGGAAAAATGTCTAGAGGTGCCAGAACAACCATTTAGTATAATTCTTCTTTTAGCTTAGTATTTTAGTATTTTATATATATAAACATTATTGCTGCATGACTGTGCTAATCTAATGGAAGTTTCATTATATTTTCTCTACTGATGGATTTATTCTCATTACCTGCAACCTACTAACAGCTCACTTAGTTTGTAAGGCCACACCATTTTTCTGTGCCTCAAGCAGAGATGAAATAAAATAACAGGCCTTTGTATATAACCCTCATTATATGTTGAGAAAATATCCCATTTCAGCTTTGGCTAATTAAAAAAAAAATCCAGCTGAATAAAAACATTATTAGTACAGAAATACCCTAATTTGCAACCATGTGTGTAAATATATAAGCCTCAGTCCCCTTCATCTACAACCCCCTACCATGTGACCAACAGTCACTAATAAAGAATTACTTCTACTTCATAGCAAAGAGGCCATGTGTAATTTTGTGAGGAGGGTCATGGATGGGACCCAGGGAAATTTAGAAGATACTGTCATTAAGAAGTTGTTTATTTTTTAAATTTTGAAAGCATGGGAAGACGTAACCCCATTTTTTCTTTCCACACCTCATCTGCAGATGATTAGAATAAAGTACCTGAACCCCCCTAGATTTTGATTAACATGTCAAGCTCCTCTCTCCTCTCCTCTGCAGCATACTATTAATAATTTTAATAAATTATTAGTAATACCCACTACTCAGCAACACATGTAACACATGTACCCCACACACACAGTGGGGTAGCAGGGTCCCCACTTCATGTTTTTGTTACACCACAAGAAAAAAGCATACTTGGTTTGAGGGCAAAATTATGGTGATATAGAGGTCCCAAGCATTCCTGCACAATAATTATCAAAGAGAAGGGGTAGCTATGGTAAAATCAATGTAGATACAATGAGGAAAAGTACTGGAAGAATAAATATATGTCATGGCATTTCATGGGATGAATTGCTTTGGAGCTAATATACATAAAAATGTCCATGCAAAGATTATATTCATCAAAGGGATTTTATGACTGTTCTTTGATTGAATTAAGCTACACAATAAAGTCTAGTCACTTGGGTGAAACACCTAAAGTTGAAGATATTTTTTATATTGAAAGTGGGAGAATGGTATAAGTAAGTAAAGTAAATAGTGTTGGGTGAATCTACCCCATTTCGCTTCGCCGAAAAATTCGCGAATTTCGCTGGAAAATGGCGGAAATATTTGCGAAACGAGTCGTGGCACGTTTTCATCAAAAACAACGCGCTACTCGTTTTTATAGCGAATTTTCACCAGGCAAATTTTCGCTGGCGTTTCGCGAATTCATCCACCAGCAGCGAATCTTCCTGTGTTGAACATAAATTTCCAAGAAAAAATGGAAATCTTTGTGACTTTTGGTGCATGCAAAGTAGAAGATTACTCCAACTGCGCATGTGCCAAAAATGCTATTCACTACAAGATGAAGATGAAGGAGAGAAGATGGCTGCTGTGAACTCCGCTGGACAGGGCCTGCTAGGAGGGGCAAGAAGAAAGTAAGGGGCATTTGCCCAGGGTACCCGGTAGGCCAGGGGGGAAGAGGGAGGGGGCCTATTTAGGGTAGGGGGGAAGGGGGATATAAATTAACCGGGTTTAGTTCTCCTTTAAGTCTACTAGAAAGTAATACAAACAGTAAATACATCCAATAGGCTGGTTTTGTTTCTAATAAGGATTAGTTACATATTACTTTGGCTCAAGTACAAGGTACTGTTTTATTAGTACAGAGAAAAGGAAATAATTTTTAGAATTTGGATTATTTGGACAAAATGGTCTATTGGAGATTGCCTTGCCGTAATTCTGAGCTTTCTAGATAATGCATTTCCAGATATCGGATCCCATACCTATATATATACAATTCATACACAGTATTTTCTAGAAATATGAATTGGTTATCAGGCTATATAATAATCAATGTGTGTCATGCTTAGAAATCTTAATTTTATTTTCATGTATCTTTCATAAATCATACATCATATGATATCTGTAATACTGACAATTGTAGATGCACTTAAACCTCTTCATATGAAAATATAAATGTATTAACTACATATTCTCATCTTATAGTTGACATAAGACTCAAAAAAAAAAAGTGTCAGCCTATGCAAATTAGTGACTTCAGCATGTAATAAAAAAGAGAACATTGCCTATAAAACATTACTGTGTGTGTATCTGTAAATCAAAATAAATGGAACTGCATTTTAATGAGATAGAAATCTCCCATTGGAATCAGATTTTCACAGAAGAGTAACTTTAGCGCTAAATATTTTAGGATCTACCAAGTACCCTGTAATATGTTTATGTACAAGATATCAAGTTAAACTTAGGAACTCATGAACTCACAACCTTTACTATTTTAAAGTTGCTTTATAAGGAGAAGAATTATTTTACCCTATGAGGTAGAATTAGAATGAAAGCACTGTCTCATGCAAAACAAAGTCTAAGGTGTTGACATGGCCAAAAACTGAGCAATTTTTTATGCTAATCACAAATGTACTTGCAAATATATTAAGGATGTATCAAATCTACACTTGTAGGATTCACCCAAACATGAAGTCCACCACTAAAGATTCAGTCAAATGCTGAACCAAATACAAGCCCAATTTTTATTATGCATATCAAGCAAAATTAACTTGAATTAACTCACAAATTGAATGGTTTCTAATTTAAGAAAAGAATAGAATGGGAAAAACTTGAATCAGCAAGTTTGGGGTTAACAACTCCAATTGATCAAGTTTTTGGCAGAAAAAAACTTGAATCACTCTTAATTAATTTTTGGCGAAAACCCCCCCAAAAAAACTTGAACATCATGAAGGTTATTAACATCTTCAATGACTTCTGCATAACCTCCAAAAATTTTAGATGGTGTTTTTTTCCTTTACATACCAGTGATTCCAGGGTTCATTTTGCAAGTTGCAAATAAAGATGGTCACGTGAACTGGCACAATGCATTGGAAGTGAAATGTAATTGTGAAAAATGGTGCTGCAACTTATCTGCTATTTACCAAAGCAGATGCATGTTTGATTCTGTATTGCATGCAGATATAGTTACAGTTGTGCTCATAAGTGTATATACCCTGGCAGAATTTATGATTTCTTAACCATTTTTTAGAGAATATGAATGATAACACAAAAACTTTTCTTTCACTCATGATTAGTGGTTGGCTGAAGCCATTTATTGTCAAACAACTGTGTTTACTCTTTTTAAATCATAATCACTACACAAACTACCCAAATGACCCTGTTCAAAAGTTTACATACCCTGGTGATTTGGCCTGATAACATTAAAGGTAACCATCTTCACCTGTGATCTGTTTGCTTGTAATTAGTGGGTGTGTATAAAAGGTCAATGACTTTCTGGACTCCTGACAGACCCTTGCATCTTTCATCCAGTGCTTCACTGATGTTTTTTCGTTTCTAAGTCATGGGGAAAGCAAAATAATTGTCAAAGGATCTGTGGGAAAAGGTAGTTGAGCTCTATAAAACAGGAAAGGTATATAAGAAAATATCAAAGGAACTGAGAATGCCGATCAGCCGTGTTCAAACTCTAATTAAGAAGTGGAAAATTAGTGGTTCTGTTGAAACCAAACCATGGTCAGGTAGACCAACTAAAATTTCAGCCACAACTGGCAGAAAAATTGTTCGGGATGAATGGAAATACCCACAAATAACTACAGGTGAAATACAAAAAATACTGGAGGAAAATTTGCACTCATCAGCCTGGAAGCTGCGCATGGGACATACTTGGACATTCCAACATGACAATGATCCAAAACACAAGGCCAAGTCGACCTGTCATTGGCTACAGCAAAATAAAGTGAAGGCCATCTCAGTCTGCGGATCTTAGTATCATTGAGCCACTCTGGTGAGACCTGAAACATGCAGTTCATGCAAGACAGCCCAAGAATTTAGAGGAACTGGAGGCTTTTTGCCAGGAAGAATGGGCAAATTTACCATCTGAGAAGATAAAGAGCCTCATCCACAACTACCACAAAAGACTTCAAGCTGTCATTGATGTTAAAGGGGGTAATACATGGTATTAAGAACTGGGGTATGTAAACTTTTGATCAGGGTTATTTGGGTAGTTTGTGTAGTGATTATGATTGAAAAAGAGTAAACACAGTTGTTTGAAAATAAATGGCTTCAGACAACCACTAACCATGAGTGAAAGAAAAGTTTTTGTGTTATCATTCATATTCTCTGAAAAATGGTTAAGAAATCATGTATGGATATGTACAGCATGTATGGGTATGTAAACTTATGAGCACCACTGTATTCCAATATAAGATACTGAATTAGACATGATAATGCCTCTTGTCAAGTGTAAACATATTTACACCCAGATGTCATATAACCCTGATTTTCTATGAGTAAAATAAAACCTGATTGTAATGATGTCATGATATAATTATTTCCAATGGATGCATGCACCCATAATGATAGGTTTACACAGAGCTGTGCAAGTGAATGTTAGTCTAATTGGTTTTTCAGAATTGAATAATGTGCTGATCATACAGGATTGTAAGTATGCACCAATGATTGTTATTTGCCATAAGTATTCACAATGCCACCATTTTAGTCACATTGCAAATCTGGCAAACATGTCAGTTTACATTCGTATAATGTTACCTTATATATTAATATAATAAAGAGGGAGTAGCTTGGTTCTCAGAAACATTACCTTTTAGTAAAGCATGCAAGCATTGCACAAAGACCCACATTTCTCCCAAACTAACTGTATGAATGAAATTAAATGAACCATCCGAAACGGAGAAATGGTTTGCGGTGCATTCATTTGAATGGTTCAGAACACTGCATAAATCAATCTATTAATTAATAGTAAATTGGGCGGGAGGGCATGGTCTAGTTTTCCAAAAATACATTAAAGGAGAAGTAAAGGTCTTTTTCCTTGTGGCTGCCAAAAGTTACCGGAAACCCCAGGCCAGTGCACCTATTAGGAGAAAGTTTTTTCTGCAGTTTGCATGAATAATGGCATTAGATCTGATTCACTTGGGACTAAAAATGGGGACTATTTTCAACTGTAAAATGCTGCAATATATAAATAAAGGATAATATATATATATATTTATATTTATATTTATATATATATATATATATATATATATATATATTGTATTGGACTGGCCTTATCTGTAGTGATGGGCGAATAAATTTGCGAAATGCTGGCGAAATTTGTCCTGGTGAAAATTCGCCGACGTCTCGTTTTGGACATGCACAATTAATTTCTTTACAAATTCGTGAAAAATTTGAACCGAAATGCTGCCGATTGGCCCATCACTACTTATCTGTTATATGCTACGTAACCTGTGCCTTTTCTCCTTTTTTAAACTTGAATGGCTGCCCCCATGTCTACACAGAAACTTGTTTTTCCAGCTCTGATTATGAAACCACTCAAAGGTTAAAGGGGTGATTTGCCTAATTCTAAGCAACTTTTCAACTGGCCTTCATCTTGTCTGTTTAATAGTTTTTTAATTATTTGCCTTTTTGTTCTGACTCTTTCCAGCTTTCGAATGGAGGCCACTAACCTCATTGAAAAATAAATGCTCTGTAAGGCTTATTGTTATTGCTACTTCTATCATTCCTCTTTCTATTCAGGCCCTCTCCTATCCATAATGTATAACAAAGTTAAAACTGCAAACATTTGCAAGATTAAAGGAAAAGTAAACCTTCAAAAATTTCCTTTGCCAATGTTTTTCACAGTTCCGCCACTGGATCACCAAATCAAAATTCAATTATAGATCCGTGCCACAGGCTATGGAAAAAATAAATAACAGAACAATAGTGCAATATTGTTAATATTCAGTGCAGTCACCAGGGTGTTGCAATTGCAACACTAATCTGTGTGTCTTGAACCATAGAAAGTCTACTGTTTATTACTCATCTTTCTATTCAGGCACTTTCGTATTCATATTCCAGTCTCTTATTCAAATCAATGGATGGTTGCTGGGATAATTTGTAACCTGGCAACCGTTTTGCTGAAAATGCAAACTGGAGAGCTCCCGAATAAGCAGTTAAATAACTCAAAAAATATAAAATAAAACAGCAAATTGTCTCAGGATATCATTCTCTACTTCATTTAAAAAAATATATATATACAAAAGAAGCATTGCATTGTGATGTCATTGTTGGGTGGGGCAGCGCAGGTCTATAAATAGAGGGGAGGAGGTGGGTGCAGGTGGTCTTGGGTTTGGTGTAGGTCAAGAAAAACCTGACCCGCATATCACTACTGGCCAGTCCATCAAGGACAGTATTTTGCTTGTACAGGTATGGGACCTATTAACCAGAATCCTTCCCGGATAATGGGTCTTTCTGTAATTTGGATACTCACACCTTAAGACTACTAGAAAATCATGTAAACATTAAATAAACCAAATAGGCTGGTTTTACTTTCAATAAGGATTGATTATATCTTAGTTGGGATCAAGTACAAGCTACTGTTTTATTATTACAGAGAAACAGGAAATCATTTTTAAAGTTTTGGATTATTTGATTATAATGGAGCCTATGGGAGAATAGCACAAACTTCTCAGTGATTCCAATTTTTGAAATATAATGTATGCCATTGTTCTAAACTGCAGCAAAAGAGTTGCAGCAAAATTACACCTAGCATTATATTCTAAGTTGCAGAGACTTGGTAAAATATAGGTATAGGACCTGTTATCCAGAACGTTTGCAACCTGGGGTTTTTAGGATAATAGATTTTTCTGTACTTTGGATCTCCATAACAAGTCTACTAAAAAAATAATTTAAACATTAACTAAACCCAATGGGGTTGTTTTGCCTCCAATAAGGATTAATTATAACTTAGTTATGTCATGTACAAGATGTGTTTTAGTATTACAGAGACAAAAAGATTATTATAATTATAATTGTTTTAATAAAATGGAATCTATGGGAGATGACCTTCCCATAATTCAGAGCTTTCTGGATAATGATTTTCCAAATAAAGAATTCCATAACTGTACAACACACATCATATATTTATCCTTTAAAATATTGATTTATTCCTATCGTTCGTCCATTAGCATCATTACAGACAGGCATTTTTTTCACTTTTTCTGCATTCTAGTTCTGCAAAATAATTTCTGATACCTTTTACATCTCAGATCAATCTTACTGACCCAAATATAAAGCCATCAGAAACATTGGCAACTGGTAGATGCAATGTAAAAGCTTACTCAGGCATTTACTGAGGATATCTTGCGGATCTGAAATACCTCAGCATCTGGAAAATTTCTTGGGAGGCCAATCTATCCATCTGCAATGAGGCATAAGATTTTATTAAGCAGAAGTCAGACTGACAATTCTGCTTCCCAAGAGGTTCTACAGTAGCTTTGGGCTGTTTTGCACAGTACTATAATGTAAAATTAAAATGTTGCTAAAAGCAGTAATGCCAGTGAGGAAGACAACTTTATCATGAATAATTTTCGTTTTATGTTGTCCTTTACAGGAATAAAGCATAGCCGTAATCTACTGATTAGCTCAGCTGACAGAACAGAATATTATATAAGAAGAGCTTGTGCTTCCATGCTGAATCCATGCTAACCCAAATTGTTAGATATAGCTAGCCAGCATTCCATAGAGCACCTGATCAGAAATGGGAAATCCTGCATTAAATGTTTTAAACATTTTTATTCAGTCTACATGCCCAGACACAGGGTTACCAGCTCAAACTTTTATTTCGTGACCTATGTGAAATATACATAATCCGGTGTTCAGGACTGCCATCAGGGGGGCACAGGGGGTACAAGTGTACCGGGCCTGGGCCTGAAGGGGTACCCAGCAGTGCTGCACTTTTTGAAGAGCCAGGCCCCCCTTAACAGCGCCGAAACTGCCCCTCATTTCCAAAGTCCCGAACAGCTTGAATGCAGAAGTGTCAAAAGGTCGAAGTCTCAAAGCAGTGAAAAGACCCAAACTCATGAAAGGAGCCAACATTGAAGTCCTGCTGCTTCCCTCTTCCAGGCTTCCTCCCCAGGCCCTCAACTCCCCCTTCTCCTGTCCAGCGTTCTTTTATCCTGGGTTCTCACCTGCCCCCACAGCCCCCTCCCATCTAAAAAGATGCTGAGATAAACTAACAACTTGCCTACATCCTGTTGAGCAATTTTTCTTACATACAGTAAGTTGGTTTATCGTTCCCACAGGAGACATAGGACTTAGTAGTGACAGGAAACCCATTGTTATGATAAACAGGGTTTCATGTAAGTTTCATGGACAACTATTTTCCTATTAAGTACCAAAGATGGCAACTTCTTACAGGATGAGCAGTCAGATCATACCCTAAGCTTACAGAAACCCATGGGGCAAGGACCACATCAATGTGAGGATACAGTATTTGCACTATGGTATTTTGAAACCTGCCCAATAGATATCTGGTCAATTTTCTGCCAGGCCATGCCAAGTGACCTAGACATATGCTAGTAAACTGCTAACACAAACTGGAGGAGCAAAATCAGTAGCTTTTAGGGGCCCATCTATGACCACCTTTAGAGTAAGTTTATATATGGATCAGCTGCTTTACTAATCTGGGTGCTAGATTTACAAATCTGGGTGCTAAATTTACAAGGATTCAGGCACAACTTCATACCTTTTGACAGTCTGGTCCTCAGATGCCACTTCCACTTCTGTTCAGCATGGGCATGCATGTCCCTACAGGCACACCCACGTTCTTCCTTCATGGCGGGTTCTCCTTGTGTTTACTCCTTAGAATCTGGCTTCTTTATTACTGGTATGTAATTTTCTGGGTACAAAAGTATAAGGTACCCAGTCCATATAACATTCACCCAGAGTAGTTACCCAGAAAAAGCAATAATATATTAACTATAATTTGTAGTGGTTAGTGATGGGCAAATTTATTCGCCTGGGGCGAATTCCTGTGATTGCGTCTCGTTTTGACGTGTGGGTCCATTTTTTCGATGCCGGAAATGTGCGCCGGCGTCCAAAAACAGATGCCCACATCCAAAACGAGACACCGGTGGCGTTTAGCGAACTTTTTGCCGCTTCGCGAATTTCTCTAAAAAATAAGAGGAAAAATTTGGCAAAGTGAAACACCCCAGATTCGCCCATCACTAGTAGTAGTGGATATAAACCATATTGCTGGTGGTAAGGACAATCTAGAGCCTAACTTAATATTTTGTCCTCATGGTTTATGCATTTTCGGGAGCTTTTGCTCATTTCAGTGAATAATAAGTATGCAGCTTGATACATCCAATTATGTATAAAACAGTTCCAGTTGCTTATGCTGCTGCCACAAAGATTTACACACATTGTCTGAATGTCTGAAGCCTCAGTGAGCAGTAGATGCAGGTCATTTACATCACACCTTTTTGAATTATTGTGTGGTTTTACTACAGATGTACTGACAGGATTTTCCACACACAACTTCAGTTGTTCATTTAAATGCCATTAGCTGTGAAAAGTTGCACTATAGAGCAGTCATTCCCTAATTTGAAATTATTATGGGGTAACAATGAAGTGATACAAGTACTGGATATAGAAAAAGAATATAGCAATCACTAACATTGCTACACAATACAGGGCCTTAAGGTTGTTTTGTGTATTGTGTTTATTTACTTTGCTCTCTTTAATAGTACTTAATTTCAATCATTGCTATTTCTACTTTTAGTACTATTTCGTGTTAGTTCTGGAGAGCATCCCTATCATGTTGAGTGACAAATACGTATCTCTGCTTTGTTAACTTATGATAAGGTCTCATATATATACCATTTATTATACCAATTTACTGTAAGGCGACAGACTAATATTAGTTATATCTAATAGTGATGGGCGAAACGGGCGCGTTTCGCCGAAAAATTCGCGAATTTCCAGAGAAATTAGCGAATTTTTCGCCAATTCGCGAAACGAGTCGCGCATCGTTTTTGACGCGCATCGCGTCAAACGCGACACGACGCGTCGTTTTTTGACGCGCGTCGCATCATTTCCGACGCGTCGCGTCATTTTCGGCGCGCGACTCGTTTTTGCGCGGCGAATTTTTTTTGTCAAATTTTTTTGCCAGTTTCGCGAATCGCGGGAATTCGCCGCGAATTCGCCCCTGGCGAATAAATTCGCCCATCATTAATATCTAATACAGGTATAGTTAAAGACTCTCCCATAGACTCAATTAAAAGCAAATAATTATAACTTTTAAAAATGAATTCCTTTTTCTCTGTAATAATAAAAAAGTACCTTGTATTTGATCCAAACTAAGATAGAATTAATGCTTATTGGAGGCAAAACAATCCTATTTGGTTTAATTAATGTTTACATGATTTGTTAGCAGACTTAGGGGTTATTTACTGAACCGGAAATGTATCTGGTCTGGATTTTTTGGGACAAAAACTAACATTTTTCGAGATTTATTATACCCCCTGAAGCTGTTAAAAGCCCAGATCAAAAATCCAACATCTCAGACCTGCTGAGGTCCTTTTTAAGTCCACAGGAGAAGCACCTTTCCTAATTTATCACAAGATATTGTGGTTAGCCTCAAGGTGCATGCACCTCAATGTGTGCTCCAAGGGATTTACTCACTAGCCCTGAGCCTACCAACTGGAGACCCTACAGTCTGGTAGGTATCACATGGGAATCTACCCTACACTACAAGGTACTTGGGGTGCCCAAAAATTCTCTTACTAGTTCTCACATTCTATCGCACAACTCCTAGAGTACAGTACAAAAGGACCTACCTGCCACTATCATAACCTCATTCACTGGGTCCTTTTCCCCCTACTTCTTCTAAGATGCCCAGCCTACCTTGAAGTCCTGGTTTGACCTTAATGTGGCATCCTGTCTTAGGCTCTCAAGCAGCATACACCCCTTTCATTGAGTGAAGCTAAAATAAGGTGCATTGTCAGCTTTTATATACTGATCTATGGAACAGTAACTTCCCATACTACCCCGGGTCAAATTGGAACACAACTCACTAAGTCGACTCATCCCCTACAAATATATAAAATAAATGTTTATCACTTATGCTTTAATGCTACAACACTAAACATACCCAGTATATGCTATGAACCTACTAAAGCTTGGGACAACAAACATTGTCAGCAGAAAAGGGAAGGGAATGTGAAAATATTTTCAGATATACCCACTGCCATTAATGCTACTGTTTGCTAAGCCTAGTTACTAGTTGTAAAATGAATTATTATAATCCTAGCTACTAGTTGTAAAATGAATTACAGTAGACAGCATGGGAAATTTGTTTTAAAGTTCTAATTGCAGGGTCTGTTGCAGAATATTGTTTGTGAATCTTGGGAGCTGATTGCTAAAACTATATTTGAAAATATATTTGAAGAGAGGCAGAAATCACCTGAGTATATAAATTTGGAAACAATAATCAAAGGTAGAGTTGAATGGTAACAGTGCCAGGCGATTTCATATTTCATACAACAACAAAAAAGGTCTTTGAAAAGAAGACGTATCACCAAGCATTGTGGTTTGAGGTTTCAGAACCGCTTCGCTGTCTTGGCAGCTTTCAGTCAATGAGCAAGCCATAAATTCCTTAAATAAAGCCTTAAATGCACAGAGATTATGTGCACAAAGCAGGACCCCATCTGTCAAAAAGCTGGAGATGAAAAATTAATGGATCTTAAAAATAATTATCCAAAATACTTCAGAAGATTTACAAAACAAAGAAATGGCTTTGGAATATTTATATGAAAGCGAAGATACTGGATGTATAAAAGCCCTTAGAACTTATTGCATTTAAGAAGTTATGTGTGGAGACCTATCCCCAATGGGGCAAATATTTTTGCCTTTTCACCCTTTGATAGTATAACTCTATACAATTTTATAGGCAATAAGAAATGTATGTATACAGAATACTGTTCCTCTGGTCAGACTTTTTTTTTGCAACTAGGTGAATCATGTCCCATAAGCTCACTTACATAGTTTCTTTCACTGCAGGTTTTTTTCTGGTGTGAGAACAGATATAGCTTAAGATCCAGCCTTCATGTACTTCTTTTTCTACTCCAAAGTTCACAGCATGTGTGGTGCCTTTTTTATTTCAATATTCTCTCATTCCACATTTCTTCTCTTCAACTTCCCCTACATTCTCCTTCACACCACTTTGCTTCCCCTTGACTTATATCCCTCTATTTTTTACTTTTCCCAATTTCCTTCTTTTTTCAACCCCTCTTCATCTAACCTTTCTTTTGTCCCATCATTCTTATACATTTACACTTCCTCCCTGATATGCATTTATTTCTTATTCATTTCTCTTTTTTCTTATGCTATCATATCCCCAGTATGCTCTCCTCCTCAGTTGTTTTCTGCTCCTGCACAATTCCTTCACAAAGTTGTTCTGCCTGAAGACATAAATATATGGACATAAATTGCTCATACTCCTGGGCCCCAAAGCATCAGAGCCAAGGGTATGAGCAATTGATTGTATGTCCATAAGGTAATCTATGATGACATCGGTCAAGTTGCCACAAGGAATCATGAGGCCCCATAAGCCCACATGGCCACACCACTGGTTATAAGAGATCAGCAATACCCAGTGGAAGATACATTCCGAGGGTACACTGTTATTGTTATTTTTCTCCTTTTTATTCAGGCTTATTCAGTCTGTTAAAACCACCAGTCTGCTTGCTGGTTGATTAGGACAATATCAAACAGATGAAAATATAATGTCAGATGTGGAGCGTTAAAAAATGGAATTCCAAAACCACAAAAATATACAATTAAGCCTTTTACATGGCCCTTTTGTCATTGTTATTATTTTCTCATTACAACTTTGTGAATGTAAAAAAGATTGCTAGTAAAGTAGTGCAGAGGGTTTAAGTATTTTATGCCACACAATCATGCACAATATAGAATGGATGAGTGGTTCATTTCAGTGCAAAATTATCAGTTTTGCTAGAAATTTTAAAAAGAAAACACAATAAGAATTTAGCCACGTGTTCTGCTTGCCCATTAAAAAAGTGGTCTGTTGTGCCAACTACCCCCCCAAAAAATCCATTATCATATGCCCCTTGCCTTTGGCATTAAGCAATGCAATTAAAGGCATCCTCCTGTTTTTTTAAGACGCTGTCCAGATACCATGTTTTGAAGACATTTGGTAAGACAGAAGCCTTTTCTATCAATAACAGTTGTACCATAGTGGAATGGAGCCTTACTTCTTAAAAATTGCCTTCAGTCCATTTTTATTGAAACACCTTCAATAAAATGCTCGCTATTACTATATGTATAATGAAAGTGTTTTTTGTATAGTATTTATTAGGGTGCTTTACACATGCTTGGAAAAACAATTGAGACTAAAGCTATATTAACCCACACAAGATAGTATTGTGCTCTTGATTTATACATCTAATGGTGGTCACATCCAGCAGAAAATATTTATACACACAACATGCAATGATCTGATAAAATGCAGTTGCAGTGTTCTAGAGGGAATACACATTTTTCTTAACCGTCATTGCATTTCAGTTCTTGGAAGGCAAAGGCTGATTCATTTTCTCTTATTAAAATAAATGATTAATTAATGTGGTTTAAAATAATGACAAACATGAGTTGGAATTTCTTTGATTGATGCATTAAGAGGGGTTGTCTAAAATGGATATTACCAATGAGTTTTGTATGAGATATAATTGTAAAAAAGTGGGAAAGTTGTGCTCACCACTAAATTTGAAACTATGAGGTGGGCTGTGACCACAAAATTCATACAAATACAATAGATCCTCCATCTCATTATCAATATATTTAGGATACTAAGACATTTTGTGTCTATATATTGGAATATATTCAAGCTGACGAAACGGGTAGGGCGGCGTAGGTGGAAGGTGGTGTGGATAGCTCCCACTCTTCCGATCGTAGCTAGGTAGGAGGTGTGCTGGGGGAAGGGTGGACTCTTATGGTGGCCAAAAGAATGGTGTTAGCACTGACTCTGGAAATTAGAATACTTTAATTTTAGATTATACTATCCACCATCATTCCAGCCTATGCAATGGCTTTTAATTATGTGTTATTTTAGGGATATGGTCCCACACGACATAGGGGTAGATTCATCAAAGAGTGAAGTGAAGAGTGAAGTTCCGCCACTAGAGGGA
>CM044441.1:103052679-103077675 GCA_024363595.1 Xenopus borealis
GCAGCATTACTTTGAGGGTTTACTGGTGTATTTAAATAGAACTTTCTGATAAAGCTTACTAAATTTTAGCTTTCATTCTCCTTTAAACAAAACATTGTATTCTGTGTTTAGCTATAATATACATAAAGTTTAAAATGACTACAATGAAATTAAAACATTATGAATAAACTACAATGTTCTTATTGTTGCTCAGACATAATATGTATAGCCAGCCTTGAGCTTTAATTCATTCAACAGCAATGTGGATAGCTTAGGGAAAAACAAATTGAACTGGAATAATTAAAAGTATTGGTACTGTAACTTGAAAGTAAAAAGGACGATGATGATAGTTCACTGACTCCCAAATGGCGTGAATGTATTGATTCTGATACTGCAGACAATAGAAGCACTACTGCTGAAAAGCAGCAAAATAGTCCTTTTGCACAGTGGGCAGTGTGAAAGCAATTCCCCCATGGAAATTATTTGCAGTTAATGCTGTGACTAAAATAGGAAAGACCATGAAACACACTGATAGATCGATGTCTAATGTGGGTAGAAAAGGCTGCTTAGATAAAAGTAAGAAAGAAGACTTCCTGGAAACAATGCTTAATATTTATACATAAAGCACAATATTGTTTTCATTCTTACTATTTCACTAAGTCTTTTCATTGACCAGGTGGATAATTTAAGTTTTTGTAGCTACAATATATTTGAACTACAGGTATGGGACCTGTTATACAGAATGCTCAGGACCTTGGTTTTGCCAGATAAGGAATCTTTCCGTAATTTTGATCTCCATGCCTTAGATCTACTAAAAAATATTTTAAACATTAAATACACCCATTAAGATTGTTTTGCATCAAATAAGGATTAATTCTATCTTAGTTGGGATCCAATAAAATGTATTGTTTTCTCATTACAGAGAAAACACTGAAAAGATTTTGAGTCATTTGATTATGAGAGACAGCTTACTCATAATTCTGGATAATGGGTTTCCAGGTAACAGATCCCATCCCTGTATTAAATTGCAAATATAAATTATTCTATGTTGGGGGATTGGTTTTTATATGAACTGATTCAACTGGAACCTAGAGTCTAATACCACATATGTTTCATATATAAAGGACCAACATTCCTTACTGGGTTTGGAAAGGTATTTCATTAATTGGTTGTGGTTTAGTGTATACAAATTCAGCACTATTATCTTAACAATGGTGGTGTTCTTATCATGGCCCAACGTAAGACTTCAGTCTGGAAAATGGCCTAAATGATAATGTCATTGCAGAAAGTGAGTCTGCAATTCTTAAAAGATCGAGTTTATGGCTCTGATATGAAAAAGTGAACTTCAGTTCAGTTACTGGAGACAACATTTATTTGACACAAGCTCTGTGTATTATGAACTTCCAAAGAGTCTTAACCCCAAACAAAGGGTTTTTTATAGACTTTGCTACATAGGACATGAGAACATGTGCATACGTGAATGAACGGGAGTTACTGGTGGGAGAGCAATATCACCCCACAGCACAAAACTATAGGTAGAGCCATAAAATTGGTTCTGCCTCAAGGCCAGGGTACTAGAGACCAAGGCTAGTTTGACAAGAACTCATCCAAGTTGGAGGGGGGGCTTGCAGGGAAATCTACATATACAGAATTTTATTCTATTTCACTCATAATAATCAAGTAGCAATGCATGTCGATTACTCTTCTACAACTTAATTGCTTGGTATGGATAACTGTACCTTAGGGTAATGACATACCATTAAGGTAGTCCTCAATAGTATGCCTGTGTATTACCAGCTTTAAGAAAGTTAGTATCTGTACAATAATAAAGGCTCCAGAAAAGAGTTTTTAAGGTCTAGTATTGATTATGCTAATCTTAAATATTTCATAAAATATCTTTATTTTATAGCCCATTGTATTCTGGATGCAAGATGCCCAGAATGAATAATGCTCTATTGTTGAGTAAAAGCAATTACTGGCTACTGGGTCATGTAATTTATTTCCTATTATTTAACATTGCTGACATTAACAACAACTTCTACAGTACAGAATTATCTCCAAAGTTCAAACATCACATTTGTTTTATACTTGACTATGCTGGCAACCAAAGTCTCTGTCTTTATTTTTTCTTAATTATTCTTTTAAGATAAGTCATGCTATAAAGGAGCACAACAGCTTTATGTGCCTTGGCAGTATACAGTACATAGGACAGTGATTGCCCCAAAACAGGATTGAACAATTTCTTTTTCTTTAGCTTTGCAAATTGAAGCGAGCAAGGCAATCTCCCACATTCATTTTTTTATTTCAGTGATTATTTCCTGAATCCTTTGTAAAACACAATCAAAAGGCTAATCCCTCTGTAACTGTGCATTTCTGAGCCCCAGCAGAGGCAATTTTCTCACTTCTTTGGAGCTGAACAAATTCATTATTCCTCTCTCATGTATTTCTAGTTTATAATATGCCCCCACAGCATTTCTTTTCTGGAACATTTCAAACTTTTTTATTTTTTTTATTTTTTTGAAAAGCTGTTTATATTTTCATTTTATTTTCAAATCATATTGTACTCATTAAATACATTTTTGTACCTGTGCTGCTTTTTTTCAATTACATGTTTCTGTTACAGTATATAGCTAAAAGTCAAATAACAAAGAGACAGACCTTTTGAATTTTCTTATCAGTAGCTAGTAAGCCATGTACCCCTGCTGAGCATATGTATATATAAATGACAGCATAAGACGGCTGAGCTAAAGGCAGTTCTGGGTCTGCAAAAGTCTAATTACTCTGCAGTGCAAGAGAGACCTAGTACTGGATTAGTATTATTGGTAGTGTATTACTGGCCCCCTTACTAGAACCTTGAAACCAACCATGGACATCTCTACAATTGCACTGAATAAATGATATCGCCAATACCTGATATATGGTAATTTATCAAAGGTCAAAATTTAGTTTTTTTACTCACAACTCAAGTGGTTTCTTATTTAAGGAAAAAATGTGATTCAGTTGCAAAACTTGAATTAATTCAGTTTTTGAGAAAAAAAAACTAAAATCGCTCAAATTGTTCAGTTTTCAGACAAAACCCTCAGAAAGAAACTTGTACATCAAGAAGGTTATTAACATATTCAAATGGTTCAAAGGACCTCTGTCATTAATCTTACATTAGCTCAACAGGATTTAGATGGTGTATTGTGGAAATCTACCTATTTCCAGGGTCAGGGGTATAGTACATTTCTAAAAATTCAAGGTTTTTTTTTTTTAACCCGAAAATTAGATTTTTAACCAAAAAAATAACATTGAAAACTAGAATTTTTGTGGAAAACACAACTTGAACCTTAATAAATAACCCCCTTAGTCTTACATGTGCAGTCTTTCCATCTTCCATCATTACACTTGGAACACTTTCTAGGCACACTCTCATAGCACAGGATAACACTCACTTACGAGGTGCAATTTCTGGGCCAATTCAGCAGACCTGGCCTTTTTGCTTGTGAAAAATACTGGGAAACTTAGATTTGCAGCACTGCAGCACGGTGCTTCCAACTAATGAACACAGAAGATTACACTTGAGGGAAATTCCACTAGGAGAACTAAAACTTGTAGTGTTTGCAGCAATAAATCGAGGATATTGGCAAGGATACAAGTATGTGGCACCTGTTTGAGGACAGGTCTTTTGCATGTGCCTGTTATGTGGGAATTTAGTCTATGTGAAACTGCCTTTCTGTAATTCCAGCTTTCTGGATAACAGGTTTCCAAATAATGGGTCCCATACCTGTATTATTGTCTCTGACATTATCTTAAGATATTGGACCTGTTGTGGGCTATTCAGAAAAGAGTACAGCAGCAGGAATAGTTGTAATAAATATATTGTGTACAATTTAGGGGAAGGGGAACAATAATCAGAATAAATAGGGGAAACTACCCAAAAGAAGTTCCACACCTGTTAGAGATATGGATGAAACCCAAGGAGTTACTTTTTTAGTGACTACAGAAAGCGAAATAGAAACCAGCCGAGAGATGCAAGATGGTGGAAACAAAAAAGGCAAAGTAAAGAAAGTAAAGAAGGTACAGGGAAGACAAGAAGAAACAGAACAAGAAAGCGAGGAAGAAGAAATAAGGAAAGAGAAAAGAGAAAGAGAAAAGAGGAATGAGGAAAATAGAAATACAGAAGAAGAAACAATACATTTATGTTATAAGACTAAAATAGATGAAGATTTGTTTATCAATTTGTCTTCTTATAATTTGAATGAACATGAAAGATTTTTGTAGCTGAAACTAAACTAAAGTGCAGAACTATAGGTTCCGATTTGTCTAAGTTGGGAAACTGGGCAGCAAACTGGAAAATGAGGTTCACTGTTTATAAATGCAAGGTTATGCACTTTGGCAAAAATAATATAAATGCAAGTTATACACTAAATGGCAGTGTGTTGGGAGTTTCCTTAAGTGAGAAGGATCTTGGGGTTTTTATAGATAACAAGTTGTCTAATTCTGGGCAGTGTCATTCTGTAGCTACTAAAGCAAATAAAGTTCTGTCTTGCATAAAAAAGGGCATAAACTCAAGGGATGAAAACATAATTATACCTCTTTATAGATCTCTAGTAAGACCTCATCTGGAGTATGCAGTGCAGTTATAAAACTACAGTACTTAAGAGGGATGTAAATGAGCTGGAGAGAGTGCAGAGACATGCAGCTAAGCTGGTTAGAGGGATGTAAGACTTAAATTATGAGGGGAGACTGTCCAGGTTGGGGCTGTTTTCTCTGGAAAAAAAACACTTGCAAGGGGACATGATTACACTTTACAAATACATTAGAGGACATTATAGACAAATATCAGGGGACCTTTTTACCCAAAAGAGGATCACCGCACGAGAATAAAAGATGAAAACTAGTTCCAAATTGACTCAAAATATAACTCTATACATCATACGAAAAGCTAATTTAAAGTTTAAAACCCACTTTAAAACAAGATAAACGAGTAAGAGGTGTAAATATGAAATAACACATGCACCAATACGTATTTGCATTCACGGTAGCTGTTACTGGCTGCTGATCTATTGTGCTCCTGTACTAGGATGAGCATGAAAAGCTTTAGTAAGGACCACGAGGCAGCTGAATTGCAGGAGGTAATGTAGTAAGTAAAATGTTTCATTGAGTGTGAAATTAATCTTCTGTCACAGTGAGAGAGAATCAATAACATCTCTGCAGCAATGGGTTTTTCCCATTTTTACCATAGAGACTTTTTTAACTGCTAATTTTAGGACACAGTCACATTTTTTGCATATACATTGATGTAAAATCTATTAATGCAAGTAATACAAAAAGGAACAAAAACTTTTTTTTATCATCTACGTAGGTTGATGTTTTAGGGTTCCAGACACTGGAACATAAATGGAACATATACAGAAATATATATCATTTTCTTTCCATGTATTATGAAAAGAAGATTATAAAACATGCTTGAATAAAAACAATAGCAAAGGGAGAGGAGTTGATTGCAAGTAGATGGAGGTGGTCACATCAAGTTCTATTGATAGAATATCGAGTCTCCTTGAGTCCCCCTCATGAGCCATGTCCTGCCTGCACTCCACCTCTCCCCATGCTTGCCCACCTCTCCACCCTCCCATTACTATTATGTGTGCATTTGCAGGTGGCCAGCCAGGTTGCCTAGGGTGGGTGGCGCTGGGGTTGGAGAACACAGCACCTACCACCTTCCAATAGCAGGCATTCAGTGAAGGTCTCCATTGCACCTTTATAGAGTGGTGATTTTCTATTTGGCTTGCACCATAAACACTGCAGTTGCAATCAGTCTGTGGAGGGACCCTGATGGGTAGAAACTTGTAAGGTCTTATTTTGTGTTGTCTTTTCCTGCCATGAACCAACATATAAAAAGACGTCAACCCATAACAGGATGAGCAACTTGTGAAATATATGGTTATGCTGTGCTGTTATGGCTAATTTTACATTGTTTAAATGTAGCCACACACCCAATCAATTGATCTACAGTCTGGGAACTGACTTTGTATGCAGATTGTTGTTCATGAATGTTCAAATTGCACTGCTCTCTTTGACCAAACTATGGATAGTTCGGTCACTTCCTTAGGCCAACCGCCCCTAAAAAACAAGAGGAATTTGCCATCACAATTTGCACCTTTTCTTAGAAGTTCTTGACTGGATGATGTATAATTTCTGTGACTAGCCCATTGCTAATTTACTGTGGTCTATCAGCCTGCTGCATGCTCTTTAATGGCTGTGCACTTGTATATTCTTGAAGAATGGACTTTGGCTTCACAAAATAATTGATGTTTGGAAAAAGGTTTTTGGGAGCAACATAAAAAGTTGTTCTAACAGATTACACACCAGCCCCTGGTTGGGAATCACTAGATTTCAAGAAAGCGACTATGTAAAGGAAATACACATTTGACCAAATCCAAGTCTGAAAGCCCCACACAAAAAGCTAGATTCCATCAAAATAAATTGATTTTCTGGTCATCTTGCTCTTTGTATGAAAACCATGAATCTAGCTTGTGTATCCATTGCCCAACAAAATTCAGAGTTGTAGTTTCTTGCCAACAAACCAGCAAGTAAATGCTCCAAGTATGTGATTTTAACTTGGAAAGAAATGTTATATATTGTTAATTTTTTATAGTTGTATATTTATAATGGGGGTTGATGACCACATCTAAAACACAAATGATTTGTAAGGCTACAAATTAAATGTCCTTACTACCTTTTATTACTCCTCTTTTTATTCAGGCCCTTTCCTATTCATACTCAAGGCTCTTAAAAATAAAATTTATGGTTGCTAGGGTAATTTGGATCCTAGTAACAAGATTGCTGAAACTGCTAACTGGAAAGTTGCTGAATACAAAGCAAAACTCAAAAACAACAAATGATGAAAAATTTAATTTAATTTTCATCTCAGAATAGCACACTCTACATCATGCTAAAAGTTAATTTAAAGGTGAACAGCCCTTTAAGGATGAGAAACTACCTAACCTAAGAAAGCATAAAACATGTTTTGTAACATGTAATAATATCATTCGTGGTTGGCACTGCTTAAGTGTATGTTCTTTCCACTATAAGGTAGGCAAACTTCTGTCCCTTTATCAATAAATTATAATCTAATAAAAGGAAGATTAATCAGGGTACTGTTTTGTACACTCATTTATAAAGCTTAGGTCACCCCTTTCATGCCTATATCTTTGATATCCAAAAGTCTTAGCATGCAGGGCTGAATTTACCTAGTGGGCTCCTCTAGGCCCACTGTCATTTGTTGCCCCTGTCCCCTCCCTTTTATTTGCTCAAATTTTCATCATCGGGACGGGCAATGGGAATTGGCACAGTATGCCGCCCCCTAAAATCTTGCCGCCCTAGGCCCGGGCCTAGGTGGCCTCTCCACAAATCCGGGGCCTGTTAGCATGTTATTAATGAGTTGGCTGGGATTGCATACTGCAATATATCTCATATGGGGTAGGAAAATAGGGTATTGTCTACTAATTACACCATCATATTCAATTCACATGTGAAAATTAGTATGATGATGTAATTGGTGGGCATTATTACCCTATTTGAGATATATTGCAGTATTGAACCTAACAGCCCACTCATTAATAATGTGCTAAGGCAATGCTTTTAGAGATCAAACATATAGGCATTAGTGATGGGCGAATCTACCCAGTTTCCAGCGAAAATCGCAAATTGGCGGAAAAATTTGCGAAACGAGTCACGGCACATTTTTTGACGCGCGTTGCATCATTTTCGTTGCGTCGTTTTCGTCGCGTCGCGTCAAAAACGACGAGCGACTCGTTTTTTTTTTTGGTGAATTTTTGCCAGGCGAATTTTCTCTGGTGTTTCTCGAATTTATTCGCCAGTGGCAAATCGCGGGAATTTGTCGCGAATTCGCCCCTGGCGAATAAATTCGCCCATCACTAATAGGCATTTTAGGCAGAGCTCCCATTTTTAAAAACTTAGAGAGTAATTTATCAGAGGTTGAGTTGTTATTCCCACGAAAAAGTTTTGAGGGTATTGTTTTTGTCAAAACTTGAATTTTCAGGTTAAAAAAACTAGAAAAATTTGAGTTTTGGAAAAAAAATATTTTTTTGAAGCTGGAAATAGCTCAAATCCAAAAATAGTTCATCTAAAACATGTTGAGTTCATGTAGAAGTCAGTGGCAGAGGTCCCTTGAACCATTTGAAGATATCAATAGCCTTCCTGATATTCAAGTTCAACTCGATCAATTCAAGCAATTCAAGTTTTTTGTTGAAAACAGTTTTTTCTTAAATTAGAAACCATTCGAGTTGTGAGTTTCTTTCAAGGTCTAAAAAAACTGACATACAGTAGCTTTAAACTTTGACCTTTGATAATAAACCCCAAATAGCTAATAAAATATAAATGAACACAGTCAGATTCATGAACCTATATTGGGAGGGGATACATCATTGTATAATGTTTCTATAGGGGCCAGTATGTTGTAATTGCAAGTGTCTGGAGGTATGGGGTGGAATTAATAAATAATTTTTTCTTAATAAATATATCAATTATGAATTGCAGGGCAGTGCCCTAATCAATCCTCCTTTTGCTTTTATTAGCCTAGAAATGGTTTGTTGCACCAAGCCACACATTGATAAATGTTCCCTTTTTAGCTTGTTCATGAAAGCAAGTTTCACTTGACGACGAGGCAATTGCTTGGTCGTCTTTTCAGTTGTAGCCGTGGATAAGTCATTTCATACCTAGACACCGGTATTTTTCATTGGACATGAAAAATTACCTCCTCAGCACCGTCTACACTTTTCCTTAACTGAAACAAGATTTGTTGAAGTGCTGTAAATGCTATAACAGAAACCAAACAGCAAATCAATCATATGACAATGAATGGTGGCTCTCATACTGGTAAAGGTAAATCTAATTTATATTTCCGACAAATATTTTAAGTTTGCATATGAGAAAGATATTCTTTTAGGAATAATTGCAGCCTTTGCAGTTGTAAAGTATGAAGATGCAGTTGAACAGTTACTGAACTATCTTCCTAATGCTGTTGCTTTTTATCTCTCTGGGGTAATGGTGCATAAGCCAAACAGGAATATATTGCCTAAGAAAAAGAAAGGATTTGTTAGAAATCTTGCTAATTTAATTTCAATACACAGTCACAAAAACATTGACTTTATACTGTACACTCTGGAGAACATGAGATTGACAGCAAATATAAAAACTTATTTTGAAATCAAAGTTTACATAACTACCGAGATGTAGAGAGTGGAGGAGAAATGTGCATCACATAGAACAAGATTAATAAATGAGACACAATACTCAGGGGCCTGGCAGAGCAACCCACAAGTTTTAAAGGTTCAATCTAAGACACAACAATGTTATTGTGCACGCATAATATTGATATTTACATACACTTTGTCAAATTTCAAGACTGGCTGTTCATATTTTACCCCCCCCCCATTCTTTCTCTCTTTTCTTTTTTCTTTTCATCCCCTATCTTTCTTGTTTACACCTTCTTCACGCTATTCCCTTCACCCTATACATCTTTTGTTTTCTTGTTTTTTCTTCTTTCCCTTTATACCAATAAACTCGACTGAGCCTCGTGATTCTTATGCTTTATGCCATTACTTCTACTGGTTTGAGACAACTTTGTGAATGACCTACAGGAAGGCTTGTAAATCTGTACCATTTTCTTGTTTTCCAATAAATATCACGTTACAAAAAAATAAATGTGGTGCAATGAATATCTGTTTTGTAGTGCTTCAGTTGAGGGCTTTGAAGACACAGGTATGAGACATGCTATATCAAGGTCGCCATTAGAAATCACGGGGCCCCGTACAACAAAATTTTTGGGGCCCCCTGGGTTCCGCCCACCTGGGTGCCCAAGCCCCACCCCTGATCCCGCCCACATCACAGTTAAAAGACCCCACAGACATCAGTGCTAAAAAACTAACCCCCCCCCACCACACACAAAAGTTCTAAAAAGCTATTGATGGTCAGGGCCCCCCTTACAAGTTAAAAAAAATTGGGGCACCAAAAAATATATTTTTTAAAAAAACATTGGTGGCAGGGGCCTATAGAGTATTAAAAAAAAACATTGGTGGCCAGGGGATTAAAAAAACACACATTGGTGTCAGTAGAATTGTGGCTTCAGGAAATCAGTGTCAACTCCTTTCGTGACTTCGGGTCTTTCTGTCACTTCAGGACTTCGCGTGTGTTTGGCTCTTTCGCATTCAGCATGGGAACAACGTAAGGAGCCGCACTGGCGCTGGTAAGGGGGGCCCAGTCTTGGAAAAATGTAGCACTGCCGGGCCCCCCTTCAGCCCCGGGCCCGGGACACTTGTCCCCCCTGTCCCCCCCTGATGGCAGCCCTGTGCTATATAGAATGCTCAGGACCTGGGGTGTTTCTGTAATTTGGATATCCATATCTTAAATCTACTAAAATATAATTTAGACATGAAATAAACCCAATAGGACTGGTTTTCCTCCAATAAGGATTAATTATATCTTAGTTGGGATCAAGTACTAGGTGTTGCTTTATTATTAGACAGAAAATTAAAATCATTTTTAAAAAATGTGAATTATTTGACTAAAATGGAGTCTATTGGAGATGACTTGTCGTAATTCAGAACTTTCCAAGCAACAATGACACTGGGTTTAAAACAAGCTCCAGATTTGTTTTTATGTGAATGCCTCATTACCTATAAGGATACTATGGATGCACCAAATCCAGGATTCATCCCTTTTCAGCAGGATTCGGCAAAATCCTTGTGCCTGAATCCTTAAAATCATGTGACTTTTCATCATAAGTCAAGGGAAAATGCATGCCGCAATCTCACTGATTTCCGCATGCAAATAAGGGTTCAGACTCGGTTTAGTATTCGGCCAAATATTTCACAAAGGATTTGGGGGTTCGGGCCGAATCCAAAATATTGCATTCTGTGCATCCATAACAGATACATAATAAGGATATGAATTTGGGACAGCAGATTTATACATTTTTCAGTTAGAGTTTTTTTACCAAGATTATGAAAAAATATCTCAATTAAACTAGTTTCAGATCACTATAATTTGAAAAGTATTGAACCAGAAACCTTTTATATTAATCATGTTAAAACAAAGACACAGATGCAAATGGCACTTTTAATCTATCTGTAAAAACGTAAATGTTTTCAAGAAATAAAATAGTTTGCCTGTTGACTTCTATAGAATCTCAATCGGGGGAATGCAATAAAAAATTGCAAGCAATGTTAAAAATGTAGTTTTTGCAAATGTTTAGCACTGCTCACAATGTAAAATCATTCCCTGCGAATATTGCATCCCTAAGCAAAGGTTAACGTTAATGCTTCCTCTGGAGTTTTGTTAATCATTTTGTTGCAAAATGTGATTTTTGATTGCGAAATTTTATTACATAAACTACAAATGTTCGCAAAAGCCATTTTTTTGCAAACTTTGAGAGGAAGTCATTGAGGTCTGTAATCAGTCAAACAGGACACAAACATGGTCAATAACATTAGCAATGGTCTTTCGGCAAAGTCATATCCCACTTGGGTGCCAAATGTTAGGCACCTCCAAGTAAATGTATGTACTTAGTTGACACCCCAGGCTAGTGCTCCTATTAGCAGAAAGCTGCACCAGCCTGGGGTTAGGCCAGCAAGCACCACAGAGTGATCCTCTTCCAGCTTATTTTCCCTCTTGCGGCAGCGCATACGCATTAGAGTCAAAGCTGAACTTTGATGATAAAAGTCAGTTGTTTCGTTCTAATGTGCATGCGTCTGCCCCAGGGAAATAATAATAAAGAAAAAACTGGAAGAGGATCGCTCTGTGGTGCTAACTGGAATAACCCTGTGCCAGCACAATTTTCTGCTGATAGGAGCACTGGTCCGGGGTTTCAGGTAAGTAAATACAATCACTTGGGGTGCCTAAAATTTGAGTGAGTGCTCCAATTGTGAGTCTTGAAGTTTATTTCTAAAGATATTGAGACAAGATTCTCTCTGGAGGAATTCAGGGATGGCATTCCAAATGAAAGGCACAGAAATATTTAAAGGAGAAGGAAAACCTAAAAATGAATAGGACTAAAAATGCCATGTTTTAAATACTGAACTTATTGCACCAGCCTAAAGCTTCAGCTTGTCAATAGCAGCAGTGATCCAGAACTTCAAACTTGTCACAGGGGGTCACCATATTAGAAAGTGTCTGTGACACTCACATGCTCAGTCTGCATGCTTGGTCTGTCATATAAGCTGATGCTACAGGGCTGATTATTAAATTCTGATGTTAGTTGCACTGGTTTCTGTGTTGCCATGTAGTCATTATCCATATTAATAACTAATCAGCCTTATGCTGTGACATTTATATTCTGTGTGTACTGTATATTTTGAGTTGGTCCCTCATCTCAGTAACTGACATCAGCACAGAGCATGTGCAGTGAATCAGATGAAAAAATGGGGAGCTACTGGGGTATATTTGGAGACACAGATCTTCCCTGCTAAAGGGCTGTGTTGCTTTGGGCTGGAACAGAAGCACAAAACATAATGTAAAACATTTCTAGCCTACTTCTTTAGTTTAACTTTCCTTGTCCTTTAAGGTGGAAAACAGCATAAGTTGCAGGGGGTGCATCCAAGTGGTTACTCTGCGAGGAGCAGAAGAGTCATCCATAAGTCACTAAGGAGCAATAAGTCCAGTGGGTGTACAGGTATATGGAATTGCAATACTAGATCAGCAACACACCATTGACTTTCTGTGTTTTATTTTGCATTAAATCCCACAAACTCCACGAAACTAAAAGAATGTTACTTTCAAAGCATTTATCCTGACAGATTTACAGCACAAGCCTTCGAGAAGAAATATCCCCCTTCCCAAGATTAAATACTTTAACAAACAGTGAATAAAATCCTTAAATTACCCTCCATAATGTGTCTTTCCCTCCAGAGCTATAAGCTTTACCATAAATATGCCTGGGTGAGACTCAGGAGTGAGCCCTTGTGTTGATATGGAGGCAGGATGTTATTGAACTACAATTATATGCAGTACACAACAAATGGCCACCAGTGGTTCTTTAAACAACCAAATAAATGATATACTGAAAACAGAAATAAAGCAGGAACAAGGAACATGTGTGGATAGGCACATACTCACAGCACCAATGGTTGGTATCTATCCCTGCAAGGTAAAACCGAGCGAGAGAACCAACAGTGTAGAGAGATACACACCCAGCTTCCAGGCTTTATCCTAAGTGGAACCCCAAGAGTATCTCTCTAAAGCCTGGTTCTAGAAAGTTAGTCCCTACTTCTGGGCAAGGATTACCTGGGAATCTAATTCCAATCGTATTCCTTGGTGGAGCCTGTGCTGCCTAGATAAATAGCCCTAATTGTCTATCACTCCTAGAGTGACCTATTAAAGGGAGTAGCCTATACTCACTAGAACTGACCAGTCTAGTTTCCACTGCAAACCCTTCCTGCCTGCTCAGGTAGGAGATCTAACAAAATGGACTTTTAGCATGTGTGCTCAGATTATATACTATAGCATACTGCCAAATTATAGAACTCTAGAGCTCATGATATGACTCAAGAAGAGGAGCTTAGCTCTTGTATAACTAAGGGGCCCTTCAGTGGCCAAACTAATGGATTATAATATAAATGTGAATACTATTTATCAGTCTCCTACACCTGTAAATGTTAGAACAATAAATCTAGTGTCAGTTTCACAATAAATATGCTCATGATTTAAAAAAAAAAAAGAACAGACTAAAATTCTCATTTAGAACTGTCAGAGATAAATCTCTTTAAAGAGCAAGGAAAGTCTTAAATAGAATAAGACTAGAAATGCTGTATTTTGTATACTAAACATAAACCACAAGCCTAATCAAACAAATTATTTATGCTTTCAAATTTGGCCACAGGGGGCTGTCATCTTGTAACTTTGTTATACATATTACATACATATGCTCAGTGTGGTCTGGGCTTCTTAGGGATTGTCATAAATGATCAAAGTTCTGCATGGCTGGTAAGTAAGGCAGGGGCTCCCCCTGTTGTTCATAAGTATGATTGTTTCACTGACAGAAGTTAGGGACCCTCTGACAATTCCTATCCACAGCACTAAATGAAGGGAGAAATTCACTGCATACAGTCAGGTTTCTTATAAAAACGGTACACATTTTTAAATCAAATTATATTGGAGATAGGTTTCTTTTTCATTAAAGAAAGTAAAAACGGGATTTAATTTCTTTGCCTTTCCTTGCCCTTTAATATCAGTTGTTTTCCTTTTGTAACAATTGTTTATGTAGATTTCCTCCCCAGGTAATGTACCTGTTCTAGAATTGTCTGGCACATTTGAATTGATGTGTTTATTGTAATGAAAATGTTTTTCCACAGATAACACAGAAGTCTATGCCACATTAAAGTACCTTTTACTTTTTGTGATCATGTCAGGAACATAATTACATATACAAACACTGCCAGTGCACAGTGTGATTTATTATTTATCAACAACTCCAGAGTTATTACATGTAAAATTACAGTGCATATTAAACACAGTTAAACAAACTGAACATAACAGTTTGAGAGAGGGTGAAAAAAGTAAGCAATAATTATGTTTTTCTACATATGACAGTTTAACTCCATTTGTCAAACAGATAACATTAAAACACTGGAAAATACTGCAGACTTGGGATTGGGATTTAGGCAAGGAGATCCCATTTTTTTCTTATTGGTGTGGGAAATATAAAAGAGCAACACAAAGTTATTTACAATCACAAATGCAAAGTGCAGTTTCAAGTGGCAAATCCTCATGTTTACTCGAAGTGCATAATTTTCACCATAATTATAGCATCATTCCATCCACAAGAGGGAGAAGCCTGATAGATCAATCATTAATTCGCTAATAGTAAGATAAAAAAAAATAACAAAAAATGTTTTTTTCTTGATTACAACCATAGATGTTCTGCGCAATTATTATTCATAGACCTTGTGTTAAAAAGGGGGAGTACACTGTCCTTTTGTCCTTTTAAATGATATTACCAATAATAATTAACCCACACACATGCACATATAACATTTATTTACATGAGATCATGGAGAGTGCTATTTTGGAGCTAGCTCAATTTTCTGCAGTGTATTTAAACCAGATATGGCAATTTGATGTTGTGACTTTTCTCAGGGGAAGTTGTTGTACATAAGCTGCAGCCTACTCAGAAGTTGAACAGAGTGAATGGACCATGCCAAGCAAAAGTCCCTCAATGTGAAAACTTGTGATACACATCTCATCTCAGTTTTCCAGCTGCACGTCACTCATTTTACTATGCAAATATGTCTCTGAATTTCAATCTATTTATGAAACAGTCAAAGGAAAAGTTGCTTCACTTAGTCCACTTGATATTCAGAGTATATGAGAAGCTTTGGGGGTTGTGGGTTCTTCACTCTAAATTAAAGTGATTATAAGAATAATGTCATGACTGACCTGGATAAATTGGCTAAAAACATACAAAAGCAGAGATCAGTGCACATTCCTGGCCCTTGTTTTATTACTGACAACTCATTCTGTGCAATCTTTAAAAATAGCAGTTTTTAGTTACAAGTTTATAATCATAACTTTGCCAATCCAATATGGTGGCCCTAACAATGTTTTAATGGTTAGAAAATAGATGATTTCATTTTGTGAGCATTTCTCACATCATAGGTGACCAGCCCTAAGCTTACCAGGATTTCCCAATTTGCCTTCAAGGTATTTCTCACTACCCTGGACCCTACTTACTGGACTCACCATAGTCTAGTAAGTGCTGCATGTTAAAGCTTACAGCTGCTCTACCTTACACTCTTAAGGTGTCCATACACCTACATAAAAGCTGCCAACAGACCAAGTCTACAGCTTATTGGCCCGTGTATGGGGCCCTCCGACAGGCTTTACCAATCAATATCATGTCGGATCGCAGCCTCATCTGTACGTTGATGCGGTCCTGCGATCCGACCGCCGTATCTCCTCTATTGTTATAAGATTGTGGGGCCCTAGGGCCCATGATCGGATCCCCCCGATATCGCCCACCTCAAGGTGGGTACATCGGGGATAGATCCGCTCATTTAGCAACATCGCCAAACGAGCGGATCTCTCCGTGTATGGCCACCCTCAGGGGTCGATTTATCATGCTGTGTAAATTATTGGATAAAAACATAAAAGATGATGCTGCTCATAGCAACTGATCAGCAATTAGATTTCAACAATCACCTACAAGTTATAAAACAAAAGTAAAGATCCGTGGGCAACATCACCAGTGATATTTTTTCCTCTTGCCTCAGTCTCTCATCCAAGAGCAGTAGGATCTCACTGACTGGCTCATGGGTAATTTCACTGTTTAAGTTAGCTATAGTTAACTATGGGGGCACAATACATGTGACAAAAAAAGTAGACAAAATTTAAAATGCGTGCATTTCAAAGTGCAGTACAGAGTGCAAAGTTACATTTTTGGTTTGCAAGGCACCATGTTTTTACCCACAATATAGCATTTCCCCCTGAATTACATCAGAAAGATGACTGCATGTAGACTTATAATTGTGCCCATAGCATTAAAATTAACACCATTCACGTATGTTCCCAAATCAAATGCATCACTGCAAGTGTTAAAATTGTGTTATAATTGTGTTATTCTGGTGCAGGTCTGTTGCACCTGCTGTTGAAACCATGGCATTGCCTCCATGTTCAGAGTTGCTAACTCCAAAGTTCTCCATTGTCAGTAGGAGCACAATTACTCAGAAATGGGATTAATGCAGCTAAACAGATTTGCCTCAATGCTACACAGTGAGGTGCATTTAGTGGTCGATGGAGACGCCCGTCAGACCCTCGACAGGGATGCCTGCTGCATCTGCCTTCATTGGTGGTGTCTTCTTGAATTTACATACTTCCGGGTTTCGCGCTGCTCAGCTATTTCCGGGTTTATCCAGACAGTGCTGATTGTGACGTCATCTGTGACGGGAAATTGAAATATTTAAAGGGCACTCAGTGTAGTTTTTCTTGCCCAACATAAAGGTCTATTCAGTAGTTCCTGGGTGTGTTATTCTGTGTTTCGCCTCATGTTTGACCCTGCCTGTCTGCTGCCCTACCTGCTGCCTGCCCCCTGCCTGTGTTTGACCATTCTCTTGAATCCTGACACCCTCTGGTATTTCTTGTTCTCCCAGTAAATATACCGTGAGGTTCCTTTATTTGCCTAGAACTCTCTCCCTGACCTGGCAGCACCTGAATGGCCAAGGGCTTCTCTCAAAATGAACGGTGGTTTTAAAGGCAGAAGGCTGAGCCATGACCGGGACCTTGGGGTTTGTTCTATATTTGGGACACCAATGGTAACATTAATACAGGTATGGGACCTGCTATCCAGAATTCTCAGGACCTGGTGTTTTCTGGATCTTCATCTCTTAAGTCTACTAGAGAAATCATGTAATTATGAAATAAACCCAATTGCTGGTGTTGAGTCCAATATGGATTAATTATATCTTAGTTTGGATCAAGTACAAGATGCTGTTTTATCATCACAGAGTAAAGTAAATAATTTTTTAAAATTTTGATTATTTGGATATAATGGAGTCTGTGGGAGATGGCCCTTTCGTAATTCAGAGCTTTCTGGATAACGGGTTTACAATAATAGATCCCATTCCTCTATAACAGTTTTTTGGGGGTAAAAAGTAGATTATAGGCTCAATGTATCTTCTATTATGAATTATCAACTGAAATATGTGCTCCTAATGATGATATTAGATGATATTAATGTGTCATGGAAACTATAACGAGCTGTAGAAAACAGAGTAATGGGTAATACATTATTATTAGTACAAGTCTATGGTCTATCATCTGGAATGTACAGATAAGAGATCTTTCTATAATTTGGACCCCCCTTACCTTAAATCTTCTAAAAAATCATGAAACCATTTAATAAACCCAATACTATAATTTGCCACCAATATTGAGCCAGGCATCTTAGTTACCATCAAGTATAAGATATTATTTTATTATTATAGAGAAAAAGGAAATAATACAATGCATCTATGATAAAGGATTTTGAAATGACTAATAATTCATTTAATTCTTTATTTTTTACTGGGAGGTCAATGGGAGGATTATTCACAGTAATATGAATGGTGTATTTAGATTACACAGAGATTTGAAACTACATTTGTATAACAAAAACCTATAAAATGTCAATACTTTGCTTTGACCAGTATAAGGAATAATACATATTATAATAATGAGGTCAGATGAACAGAGAATATGCAACTAGGGCCTGGGTCTAATGTATCTAAATTGTGAATAATATATCTTGAGATTATAAAACTAATGACACCCTACCGAGTAATTCTTTGATACCGAAAAAAAATCTGCTTTGCTTAAACATCCTGCAGGATGAGCAGTTGCTGCATGAATAGAGGATTTAAATAAGGGGCTTTGTGCTTATGTGGATTATTTTCTTAAAGGATTTAGTAGCTGAAATGCTAACATATTTGAGAGCGTTTAATAAATTGCAACCTTTTAATATATATATATATATGGGTATGTCTTCCTGCCTATCCCATTTACAATAAAACAGTTAATGAAGGTGAGCTGAAAGTTATGCATATCTCTAACATAAATTAAATGTTCTGATTAAAAAAGAAACGATGCACATTATCCAAACAATTTCTTGTTTTCTATTTAAAAAAAAATATCAGCAAAATGCAAGAAATGATTGGTCTAAAATCTGACACTGGATACAGTACTTCTTTTTCTTCAAATGAAACAAAAAAGGAAGATATTCATTTAGCAGGTATAATGCAAATATGTTTCTGAGATGCTTATTGCTCTGGTTAAGATCTGGTTTGCTTCTTCTGTCATGTCAATCGATGCACTGTTATATTATCCAACTATTTTCAGCATAATATTTACATGTGAATTAGGATCAGTAAAAAATTGGAAATTGTAATAAAAGCTGTAACAGCAATGCAAGAGTTCTCCTAATTTTGTAATGCATGTTTTGTTTGTACAGTATCATGTACAATATAGCATACATAATCAACTGCCAGCTACAAAATACACATCTCTTTATCTTTCTCTATCTACTTGTGCAAATACCTTGGACACTATCTTCACTAGTAATTAGTTGGGGGTTTTTTCTCCAGGAATGGATTTGGGTCAAAATGATCACTTTTGTAAAATGCCCAGAATCTGACCACACACCCTTGTCCCTAAGCAGTGTTACACTAACAGAATTGCATCTAATAAGGAGACAGAGAAATAAACTTGTTAAATTCCTGAAAAAGCATACCTCATTCTACATTCCTCTGCTAGAAAACAAAAGTTGATTGATTTCCAATCTTTGGCAAACCTGTCCAGCCTCTGTTTTCTGTCTTACAATCTAATGTATGGTTCAACCACCACCTTCAGGAGAAGAATTCATCTAGAGGGTTATTTACTAAAATCGGAATTTATCTCATATTTTATTAAAAAGAAAAAAAACACTGCCTCTTTATAGGTCCCTGGTAAGGCTTCACCTGGTGTATGCAGTGCAGTTTTGGACTCCCATTCTTAAGAGGGATATAAATGAGCTGGAGAGAGTGCAGAGACAAGGGATGGAAGACTTAAATTATGAGGGTAGACTGTCATGGTTGGGGTTGTTTTCTCTGGAAAAAAGGTGCTTGAGAGGGGACATGATTATACTTTACAAGAATATTATATTTTTGCCCATAAAGAGGATCTCTGTTTCAAAAATCCCCTTCAAAAGCCAAATGCTGTACCTACAAAAGGCAATGTTAGCATTTAAGAATGGCAAATACCTAATAACCAAGATTGCAGTGGCAGCAAGTCAGTTAAGTAGGATTGAGATAAACAGCTGGAAAGCATCTGAATAATTCACCGAAGACAATACTCTGCAGTAGAGAAGATACATGACTGCTCTGCTGGAGTGAACATATAAGTGTTTGTAGTGACCCACGAATTAATCTAAAGGTTTTTCATTAAGCATTTTGGAAAGCAGAACATTTTATTTTTCCCTTTGAATGTTTCTCCACAAGAGAGTGTAAGTAATTATTCATTGACGTAAGTGTGTCCTTCTCTAGGCATTAATGGTCAGAACACAAGTAATAAAAACAGAATCATTCAAGAGATACTAACTGCATATTGATAAATGAACCTAGAAAAGCTATCTCAGTATGGATCTTAACAGTGACAAAAGGGCTGCCGCAGTAAATAAACATGCATACAATACTTATTTCTATGTGCCTCCTGTGCTTTTCATATAATGATGAGACTTCAATGAAGAACAATTTATTTTGTTTTTATATACAGTACAATAATATGCTAATGTTTTGTTTTGATCTTTTTTAGTTTTGTTGACAGTTTTGTTCCACCTTATATGGGTGGTTATAGTAGAGGGTCATTTTGATTTTTTTTTTGTTTAAGTCAAGGATTATTATTTGTCCCTGAGACCTGGGGTTTTCCAGCTAAGGGTTTTTTTCTGTAATTTGGATCTCCACATCTTAAGTCTACTAAAAATGATAAAAACATTAATTAAACCCAATAGGATTGTGTTGCCTCCATCAAGTAGTAAGTATATCTTATTTGGGATCAAGTACAAGGAACTGTATTAGTTTTTGGAGAAAAGGGGAATAATTTCTATCAATTCAAATTATTTGTAATAGAGTATATGGTAGATAGCCTTCCCTTAATTCAGAACTTTCTGGATAATGGGTTTCCAGATAATGGATTCTTCATTATATCAGTTAAACCTACCAGGGTCTTGATGTCTTTATTATTTAATCCATATGCCAGATATAGCACATGAGTTAAATGGGTTAAAGGTTTTTTGATATAAATCCCAAAATGTATTTATATGTGTACTATAATACTGAAGCAAGCAAAAACAAGTAGAACAAGTTGTTCTGATCAGTGACTGATTAGTGACAGGATCAAGGCATGTGAATACATAATACAAAAAACATACAAATTATGCCACAAAATCAGGTTCTCGCTATATCCATGTTTTTTTATCCATAATTTTTCAATCCCAGATACTGTATGGCATGAAGAACATTTTGGACAGTGTAATAAGTCAGTATTATTAGTAATCCAAAAGGGATTCTTTCGTGTCAATGCTTTAATGTTTTTCACAATAAAAATGTTCAGTTGATGAAAGTTCTTGTTTTGCAGAACTTTAGTGTAAATATTAAAGTGGAAATGTTAATAAATGTTAATTACAGGGGAGCTCAATTTATGAATTGTAGACCATGACTTTGTACACCACGAGTTAAGGTGACCATACACTGAGAGATCCTCCTGTTTGCTGATGTCGCCAAACGGGCGGATCTCTCCCCGATGTGCCCCTATTGAAGTGGGCGCTATCGGGCTGATCTGGAAAGGTGTCGGAAAGATGCTAACTACTATTGCTTCCGTACAAAAGGTGGGTTAGTCTGCATGTTGGTCTTGAGTGAAACACGGTAAGCGAGTTTATCCGGATAGGCAATGGCAATGGAATGACCTGCTGTGCTGAGTGTTACTGAGCTATGAGAGGATGCTGTGTTTTTTTCCTTAATTTGCAGACTTTTATTGCATGCACATGGCTCTTATGCACACAGCTTCAGTAGGGGGTCCAGAGGGGGCCCTGGCCCCAGGCCCCCCCCCCAGTCTGACCCTGGGCCCCATACATGGGCCAATAAGCTCTGCCGACTCAGTTTGTTGGCAGCTTTTATCGGCCCCTGTATGGCCACCTTAACGAATATTAGTTTACAATGGTTCTCTTATATTAGGTGTTTATATCATTAATATTTTGCGCATCATGCCAATATTTTTTAGCAGATACTATATGGGTTGAATGTTAGGATCCAGAGTGCCAGAAATCAGGAGGACTCTTTCATTGTGGTTAGATATTTCCTTTTTTATATGATCTCTGTATGATATGTTCTGTACAAAACCCACAATATACTGAACACTTTATGATCTGTACTGTATAATATATTATGGCACTCTAAATTATTGCGATCTACCACTTTATAACACCCACATTTTGTAGTAACTACAGTTTATGAACTACGACCAGGTAACAAAGTATAACCCTAATTTGATTACTGTCACTTTAATTAGCAATTACCCCTTGAAAATCCAGGTCTCTGAGTCCCTTTTGTGTATAAGAATTACTGGGAACTGGAATTTGCAGCACAGTGACTCCACCTAGGGAACACTGAGGAGCACACCTCAGGGGGCTTCCACTAGGAAAAATAATTAATTTGCAAATGAAACAAATATAAACTTTATCTTAACAGTACTGAAGAATTGGGCAATCTAATGCTGGGGACATGTGGGACCTACCTTTCTCACTATTAGGTACCTGACTGTTTCTCCAACACAGACCTTTTTATTATCAAATTCACAATGATCTGGAAGGGGTTAATAACCACGCAGTTCATTTCAAATGCAATGTCCCTCCCCCAGAGCTCTTATATTGCACAAAAATACCTCTCCCTTTGGAATTTAGTAGCCAATCCCACATAGCAGGTAAAGTCACATGACCTGTCCTCAAACTGGGGCCCCACACTTGTATCCTTGCCAGTATCTTCCCTTGGGTGTCTCACTCACCGAGGTGCTCTTAGAGGCAGTCACACTGGAGATTACAGGCAGCTCTGCAGTAGGATCATTTCACCAGTGGCACCTTTCACCTCCTGAGTCTCTAGCAGCTTGGCAGGGAACAGGATGGGCTCGCTGTACTCCTAGAGATGCAGGAGGAAGAAGGTTAGAACCCCTGTTAAGCTCTGTTGGAGACCCTGTACATTTGGCTCCAAAGTCAGGCACAACCTCTCTCCCAAAGATGCACTGGGGCGCCCAGTCAGTGGGATGGCTCTCCAGCCTGTAAATGGGTGGGATGATGTCACAGACAGAAAAACAGGGGAAGGATTTCTCTGGTCCTTTACAATAGTTTTTATAACATGAATATGTTGATCTTTTAATATTTAAAACATGTTAAACCACCCTATTTAGGCAAACTAATATGGTGATATGGTAGATTTATGACATCACTGTGTCATGGGTTATCTATGGTTTATAATTTATGACAATTTATTTGTACATTGTGTTACTATTTGGTTCAAATAATGATTTCCCTGTCATCTGGCTAGGGAATCTTTTATATTTTTAATGTGATCTGCAAAAAATGTGGAATGCTTGCCTATATTTTTAAATGCATTCATTTCTATATGGTAAATAAAATGTGAGTTCAATGTGCTGAACTGGGATCGACATATGTTCTCATATTTTTATTGGAATATTTGCCCATAAATGAAGAAAGATTTGTAAAAATCTACACACATGAAGCATTCTAAATAAAACCAAACAGCTTGAGGATTGTTCCATTCTAAGGTTATTCAATGACCTGAAATATATTCAGCTACATTCAAATCCCTACAGTCAATGAAGCTATTCATTATACATCACCAAAGCCTGATCTGTAGAGACTGTGAAAAACATTGTTTTTGAAAAAAATATGTATCATTTTTTTGATGGTTTTAATTTCAATTAAACAAGTAACTGAAGTGGGATATCTTTATTGATGATTAACTGCTCTGGTCACTATATCTGCACTAACAGCAAAGATACAAATGAGGCTCCTAATAGAGAAGTCTTCCAGGCTGAAGAAACAAGGGAACAGAAGGTTGAAATAATGTGAACATACAATAAAAGGGACATAAGGTGAAGGTTAAAGGGTAATAAACCACAGCAACAGAAAATGAAGAACAGAAGAGAAAGCAGGTACTGTAAGAGTGAGATGAAAATAGAGTGTGTAGAAAAATTAAAGATACAACATTGCTTTCAATCTTTTTTTTTATGAATTTTGGTGAGATGTTTTTGCAAAATACAGGATTATTCATAAATGCATTTTAAATCATACATGTTGCCCCTCAGCACTTTAACCTGAGCACTCATTCAACAGCTTTCTTAATATTTTCTCCATTAACCAAATTATTTATTTTGCAAATTATTGTATTAGCAAGATAAGACTTTTTCCACACAGCAGGTGAGACAGCAAATGGCAAGTTTAATTAAAATGAAACTACCATGTAAGCTAATTACAATTATTTATTGTATGGTCCCTTTATATATTTATACATAGTTATCCTATTCTCCTTTAACTGCCTTGTTTCCAGTGTAAACATTCCTACCCTGACCTTTCATACCCTTAACCAGCTTAAAACCCTAAGAATTAATATGGCTTTGTCCTATTTTATATATTTAAGAAGATGGGGAGCTACAGATGTTGAAAAGCTAAGCTTTGGGGTTCTCGCAAATCATCAAGCAGACAATGAGGTTGGTCTGTCATTGTTTGGCCAATTATTACAAAATACATTAGTATGTTAAAGGAACAGTAACACCAAAAAATGTAAGCGTTTTAAGGTAAATAACATAGTATACTGTTAGCATGTACTGGGGAAGCTGTGTGTTTACACAGGTTACATCCCAAATAACAGATAATACCATTGTATTGGACAGAGCTTATCTGTTATCTTATGTACTATGTAATCTGTACCTTTCCTCCTATTTTGCTTGAAGCTTGAATGGCTGCCCCATGTCTACACAACAGCTTCTTTATATAAACTATAGTAGTTTTTTCTGAAGTAAACATGCCAATTTTACCAGTGTGGAGCAACAATACATAATATTTTAATGAATTTCATAAACTTTCAGTTTTTCGTGTTACTGTTCCCTTAAGGTGTTGAAGTTGGAGGAATCAGAAAATGAGTAGCTGAAGTCAGCTCCACAGCCCTGCAATCTGACGTAAAATGATCATGTAAATGGTTTATAAACTTGTTTATATTGACTGCTCTAGTCCATATCAGGGTAATTGCAATCCCCATTATTAATACTTGCCCCAAACTAAACCTTTCTGTGCTACAGGAGATGAGTCTCTTCCTCTTAATTTCCATGCAGTATAATTCTATTAATATACAATTAATTTGCCTGGCTCCTTAAAGTGGACCAGTCACCCAGACACAAAAATCTGTATAATAAAAGTCCTTTTAAAATTAAACATGAAATCCA
>CM044441.1:103104429-103134416 GCA_024363595.1 Xenopus borealis
CATCCCTTGAAGAACTAGGGCCAACCTAATCCTCACTGTTGTACTTTTCTCTGTATCTATTTATAGATATTTCTATTAAAAAACATCAAGCATTTCAGATATAAACATGTTACTTCTTCATTGCAATGTTTTGTTCCAGAGCAGAAGAAAATCATTAATCCTTTTTTTTACTACATTTGACTTTAACATTTGACCATTTTAATTGCACATCTCTTCACTTTCTCTTCTTGGTTCATAATCATATATGTTGTGTTCATGGTGACAAATGCCAAAGGATTTATAAAGAGACAAAATTATGTTTTAGTCCTTTATGTCCCCCTTTATACAAGAAATTTATTTTGCAGACAATGGCTCTGCCTAGAGCTGCAAAGTCTGTTATTCACAATGCTCCCACATAGCACTGATCCAGGAACTCACTGAAATCTCTGTCTTTATCTTAAATTAGCTTTATTTAAGCAGATATAGTGGTTTTAAGAGGCAGTTCATGTCTGAAATAATCTTACACATTTGGTTCCTTAGTGGACTGGAACTTCCTCAGAGCAAGTCAAACATCAGTGTAAACAAGTGACCATTATGAGGAGGTAAGTAGTAAGTGGACAAGTAAGTGATACTACTGTATCAAGTTCGTGTAAAAAAAACAAATTCTATATACATTTGTATAATTGCCTTTATATGTTTGCCATCTTCGTATAGTAAGGCAATTACTGTAGAGAGAGAGAGAGCATTTATTTATGTGTTTTTAATACACTCACTTGATCTTTCACAGGAATTTTATGCTCCTTGTGATGGTTACTTAGCACTGAGAGTGATATGATTACACATTTTTTATGCACCACAGATATTGAACTTTGGAAATAGTAATATTATTATTGATACTTTACTTTGTTATTGATTTTGGAATGTGATACTTATCAAATAGTAGAAAATGTGATGTTTGACTTGTTTGAATTCCATTTGCATGAAACATGTAAGCTTGTTTTGCATATGCACTGCCTCTTAAAATCCTTATGTGGGCTTAAATAAAGTCAATTAATGATAAATACAGTCAACATCTGCCTGACTATGTTTAATGTAACCATTACAAAGGGATAGTTTTACCCTTAAAGAGATACTGTCATGGGAAAACTTTTTTTTTTTTTTTTAATGCACCAGTTAATATTGCTGCTCCAGTAGACTTAACAGCACTGAAAACACTAGACAGCACTGAAATCCATTTCTCAAAAGAACAAACAGATTTTTTTATATTCAGTTTTGAAATCTGACATGGGGCTAGACATTTTGTCAATTTCCCAGCTGCCCTGGTCATGTAACTTGTGTCAGCACTTTAGGAGGGAACTGCTTTCTGGCAGGCTGTTCCTTCTCAATGTAACTGAATAGTATGCAGTGGGACATGGGTTTTTTACTATTGAGTGCTGTTCTTAGATCTTCCAGGCAGCTGTTATCTTGTGTTAGGGAACTGTTATCTGATTACTGTCCCATTGTTCTGTTGTTGGGGGGAGGGGGTGATATCACTCCAACTTGCAGTATAGCAGTAAAGAGCACAAGTCACATGACTTGGGGCAGCTGGGGAATTGACAAAATTTCTAGCCCCATGTCAAATTTCAAAATATAATATATAAAAATCTGTTTTCTCTTTTGAGACATGGATTTCAATGCAGAATTCTGCTGGTGCAGCACTATTAACTGGTGCATTTTGAAAAAAAAATTTTACGTAGAGATGGAATTCGTATAAGTCCTGAAACTTTGTCAGGATTGATACAGATGCAGTCACTTGGATTTGTAAGTTAAATGCGTCGTGACTTAACTCATCTAACCCATTTATCCCACTTAGCACTGAATATTGTGTCACAGCATCCCATCCAATTAAAGAGTTCACCATTGAAAACAATGGTGCTTTGGTATGCTAATGAAAAGGTTAAATGCATTAAATGAGTTAAGATAACTTTAGATAACACAGTTTCTTCAATTAGCCCTGAGTCACAACGCATTTATCTTACAAATCCAAGTGGCTGCATCTGTACTTTGAATGCTAGACAGATATTGTTTCTGGCTATGTGCATAACCTTTCTTTTACAAGTGTTATACTTTATTGTAGTTTACTTTAAATGGCTTTGTTTCAATAATGAATCTCCCTGTTTGCAAAGGCCTACAGTACATTTCTATCCCACCATAACACTGTTCTTAAGAATTTCTGGAACAAAACATCAGCCATTCTTGCCATTGCAAGAAAGGTTTCATGTTGCCATTATGAAGAACTAGGGTACACTCACTGTGAATACAGCCAGAGTATGCAATGTTTAGTATACACTGTGCCTTAAAATACTACTGTCTATGCAAAGGAAATGCAAATGCATTTTTAACTTTCCAAGAACAAAACATTTATACTGGCAAGAATAACAATCTGTTTTCATCCATTAAAAATATATTACATGCATATACTTTAGTTGTGCACACTAGTTTTCATTACATTACATTTATTTATTTATCACTGTCAGAAAGTCAAGGTATGTTTTTATACCAAGCCTACACAAAGAAGGAAAACATTTATTCCCTAACATTATATTAAGGTCCTTGCCATCCAATGACAGATACATTACATGAATCCAGTATTTGAATTTCCAAACCAAATGAATATTTATGTACTTTGTATATTGTGTTGCTTCTTGTGACTCAGCGGTAGAACTGTCATGTTGTTGCCAGTCATTGAAGATATACACCCAGCCTCACAACCATATAACCCATTTATGTGGAATTTGCATTCTTACTGTGCATCTCACAACATGTGGCGATGAATAATGAATGTGATTAACCACGTAAGTGCTAGACATGTACTATGGTGTTGAAGGTAACCTATTTCAGCCCCAGCTTGTCAAGGGTGTTCAGAATTGGAATGGCAACAGGGTAGCTTAGGCTTTCCAGACAACTTGATGCCAAGGGCCCAAAATCCAGCTTTTTCACTTTTGTCAGAGGGCCTATCGGCTCCCAGCAGAAGAAGTCTAGACCAAGGATGAAGCTTCCGGCAAATCCAAGAGCACTCCTCTGGACGGAAACCCTTCCATGGGATCAGGAATTGTAGAGACCCTCTAGAAGTCTAAAATCTACTGTACCTCATATTCTTGTTGGCCATCCATGGAGAAAGAAGCAGGTTGTTAGAAGCAATTAATGATTGCCTGTTTCACGAGGTATACGTGGAACACATTAGGGATTCACATTTCAGGGGGAAGCTGAAGTTTGACAGCCACAGGAATATACCAACAAATTCTGGACCCAACTTGGGGGAAGGAATTTCGAGATGAATGTTTCTTGTTGAAAGCCACAATTTCTCCCAACTTTATATATATAAGTAGAAGATTTCCGTCTTTGATCAGCATAATTCTTGTGGGACAAGGAACTCTTCTCCAAATGGTAGCCAACCAAATGGCCAACATGTGGGATGCAAGATCATTGGCTGCTGGAACATGAGACAAGAGGAAGTCATGAGGGAAGGCTTGCAGATGTTGCCCATACAAGAAGGGCTATCTACCAGTGGAGGCATGACAAGCATTGCTATGAGAGAACTCTGCCCAGGGAAGTAGATGATCCAATCATCCTGACAGAGGGATATAGGACTTCTTAGGAACTGTTCCAGTGCTTGATTTACCCTCTCCGCTGCCCCGTTGGATTGAGGATGATAGACAGAGGAGAATTGGAGGGCTGGAGGGCTGAACCCAGATTCTTACACAACAACCCAGATTCTTACACAACAATTGCCAAGGGCGATCTACCAGTAGAGGCATGACAAGTGTTGTTATGAGAGAACTCTGCCTAGGGAAGTAGATGGTCCAGTCATCCTCATAGCGGGATATAGGACTTCTTAGGAACTGTTCCAGTGCTTGATTTAGCCTCTCCGCTGCCCCATTGGACTGAGGTTGATAGACAGAGGAGAATTGGAGGGCTGTAACCAGAATCTTACACAGCAATTGCCAAAACTTAGACTCAAACTGGGAACCTCTGTCAGATTCAATCTGTTGTGTTTGGTAGCCGAGGATGAGGAGAGTATAACAGTGCTTTATTAGCACTTTCACTTTCAAGCTGTACCGAAATTCCTGTGTATGCACAGTGACACCTGCAGGCCATTTGTATAAACACCACATATTGTCAATAAAGTCCATAGCGTCCAAGGATGAAAGGAATGGGTAGAGGTTGCAATAGCCTGTTAGTGTGAGAATAACTAGATTTAGAAGAGGCACAAATGGCACAGTCTTTCACATCCTTCCAAAGGGTTGGCACTGTTATACTCTCCATAAACAAGCTCAGAAGTCATTTGGACACCTGTGTGTTCATTTGCTTGGAACTGTGGCTTGGCTGAAGGATTGGTATGTGGACTTTGGGTGGTACATATACCATGCCTATGGGGGTCTCAGCAGGAGCAGAAGACTGGACAGATAGGATCTGGCTGGGAATAGTGGGAATAGTGGGAATAGTGAAGCAATTATTTTTATGGGTGGAACAATTGTTTCTTGATCTTCACTGATGCGACCCTCAGGTACAGTGCTTTGAGCTTCTGTCTTCCAGTTCCTGGAGCCAGGGTGGTATGTAAGGACAAAGTTGAAACGTGTGAAGAAGTGTGCCCACTGAGCCTGATGGGGGTTCAGTCTCTTGAGAGTCTGGATGAATTCCAAGTTTTTCTGATCAGGTGCTCCTTCCAGGAAGTGTCACCACTCATCGACTGCAAAGTTAACCTCCAGAAGTTCACAATTTCCGACGTCATTTTGCTCAGCAGGATAGAATTTTCTTGAGAAATAAGCACAAGGGTGTAGTTTCCCATCTGCAGCTTGTCTCTGAGAGAGGATAGCTCAAGCCCTAACATTGGAAGCTTCTACTTTAATGAAGAAGGGTTGCAGAAGGTCAGGATGTTGAAGAACAGGAGCAGAGGCAAACAAGTCTTTCAGGGACTGAATGGCCTCCAAAGTGGGAAGGGCCAGACATTAGGTTTTCCTCCCTTCTGAATGAGAGACAAGACAGGTGCAATACAGGAGGAGAACCCCTTAATAAATTGTCAGTAGTAGTTAGCGAAGCTGACAAATCTTTGTATGGCCTTGGTACCAGTGGGAAGAAGCCAGCCTTGGATTGCCATGACTTTAGAAGCATCCATCTCAAATCCCTCACGAGAGATAATGTAACCCAGGAAGGGAATCTTAGGCACCTCAAAGACATACTTCTCCAGTTTGGCGAATAAGGAGTTTTCTCTCAGACGGGAGAGGACTTCTTTCACCGGGGTTTCGTGACTTTTCAAGTCTTTGGAGAAGATTAAAATGTTGTCCAAGATCTCTAAAAATGTTGTTTGTCGATTCTTGAAAGACGGTGGGTCATTGCAAAGGCAGAAGGGCATTACCAAGTATTCACAATGCCCATCTCTGGTGTTAAATGCAGTCTTCCACTCATCCCCCTCTCAGATGTGGATTAGGTTGTAAGCTCCTTGTAAATCCAACTTTGTGAAGCTCTTCGCCTCTATGAGTTGGTCAAAAAGTTTAGAGAGGATATCGTTTCCTAACCATGATTTTGTTGAGACCCCTGTAAACGATAGATTCCACCATCTTTGTTCTCCACAAAAAAGAATCCTGCCCCATGGGGAAGTCATAATGATGATGAGGGGGAAGAGTTTCTGCAGACTTCTTGCAGAAGACATCTGCAAAGTCTTTGTACACTGCAGGCAACAATTCAAGGTCCGCTGCAGCAAGGAACACCCAGGGAATGGATTTAGCAGATAAAACAGTTCCTCTGACAGCAAGGGCTCCAATGAGATATCTGGTTGGCAGACCAGTCAATAGAAGGATTATACAGATGGAGCCAGGGTAGACCCAACACTACAGGAGGGACAGTTTATTTTAAAAAAAATACAATTTCTCTCGATGTAGCGATCCGACCATCTCCAGTTGTCTCCAAGATTATCTCAGAAGTTAGCAGTTGATCATCAGTCAAGGTATTAGATAGAGGGAATAGAGGAATTCACATGAACTTGGTAAAAGCAACATCTATGAAATTTCCTGCAGCCCCGGAATCAAGAAAAGCAGATACATAGATAGTCTTATCAGGTAGCCGAATCTGTAATGGCAAAATAAATTGATGACAGTTCTTTTGGGGCCCAGGCTCAATGCAATTCAGGTAAAATTCCCCAGTTCTAACTGAGCTTGGAGATCCTCCCAACTTCAAGGGACTATGATTGACAAAATGGTATTTTCTGCCACAATAAAGGCATAAACCAGCCAAATGTATCTGGAGTTTTTCTTGTTCAGTGAGTGAGACGCATCTGACTAATCTACATACGTTGCTCTGAGGGAGTTACAAGAGATACTGCACTGCCACTGAACTTGGTGAATGCTGAATTGGGGCAGGAAATACTTCCACCACTGATGTCTGTCCATCAATTACCCTGTCCACATCAAGTATTTAGCTATAGGTTGGCCATCTTGGCCTTACACCAGCTATGTGCATTCTGACTATATAGACAGCTCACTGCAGGAAATCAAGAATTATCTCCACATCCACTTGAGTACTATTCATTAGAGCAGGTGAGGATAGCAAATTACTATTCAACACAAGTACAAAAGATTTACAAAGTACATGTTTGGGCAAATTTGCATCAATGTTTTGCCTGCTGCTCTTTGCATTGTAATCATAAATAAGTGTTTAACTTTTATAAATGTGGAGTCACACTAAAATAGAAACAAATAGGCACATATTCATGCTGTTCAGTAAAGGTTCCTCCATCCAAAAACACTTAGCACTTACAAATGCCAATGTGTCCACCCAGTCCGCTTTTATAAAAGGTGCGTAAGTGCATCGATTGAAGCTAGGGAACCCAGCAATTTATGACACCTTAGATGTAGTAATTTCAGGGGTTTCAAAGTTGTCAATAAGTACAACATTTGTAGCAAAAGAATCAAACACATAGGGGCAAATTTAATAAATTCACATGAATGATTCGAAATTCAATCGAATTTTCAAAAAGGTTGGGATTCGAATTTCAAATAACTTTTTTTGTGTATTTCGACCATCTAATTTCAAAAATTCGCTCGATTCGAATAAATATCTATTCGATCATTCGACCATTACATGGTCAAAGTACTTATCCTTTAAAAAAAAATTTGATTGCCTAGTTCGCCAGATTAAACCTTCCGAATTGCTGTTAAACCCTATCGGAAGCTCTCATAGGGTTTTTCTAAGCTTTTTAGATCGAATTAAAAAAATTTGATCGAAGGGTTAAAATCATTTTACTATTTGATTGTTCGAATATACGAAAAAAAGGGATGCCGGCGTCCAAAAACAGACATGCGCATCCACAACAATACGAATTTTCAAATATTTAGAGAAAAAAATCAGTGAAGCGAAATGCCGCTGATTTACCCATAACTAGTCAGGTGCTCATTTTTGGACCTAAATACACTATATGTGCAATGGCAAGCCACTGCCATTCATTCAAGGCAGGTTCTACTGGTGGTTATTGCTAAAATGCAGAAATAAGCTGATATAAAATGACATGGGGCATATCTCCTAAAGGGTGAAAATCAAAAATTAATATTCTCACCAAACTGAAAATTCACCACAACATTGCCAACTGATTGAGTAGAAGTTATGGTGAATTAAATTTGCTTTGGGGAAAAGTCTCTTTGTATTGGCAAACTTTCATCTTTTTGGCAGGAAAATTTTCTCCTAAGAATTGAGTTTGGCCAGATTATTTTTTCAGGTTCAGACTGGAAACTTATATTACAAACACAGAGTGGCCACTTTTGCATTGCATCATCTACACCGCCTCCTCTATGCTAATATCCTACGCACACCATTTATCTGTGGCATAAATTCTCTAGAGAATTTTCTCCACTGCAATTGTGGAGAAAATTCACCATATTTCTGCTGAAACAGTGTACCGACATTTTGGAGAGTTATACAAGAAGAAAATTCTTGTGTACTGTTAGCCTTAAAAGTGTTATTATTTGAGCAATTATTAATTTAGTCCTAAAGCTTTTTTTTTTGCAGGTTCCTTTCTTGGTATAACTACTATAACCCAATATAAATTGGTTGTGTTTTAGGGCTGCCAGGTGACATTGGGAAGCAGTTATTTACTGTTAAATAGTCAGCGACAGCCAGAGCCTTGACTGTTGTTTAAATAGCAAGGCTGAAGAAATACTGGCCAAGTGGCAACCCTATATTATCTGTGTAACATCTACAGCTGATGTAATTTTCTTACATACAGTCCTATATACAGTCAACTAGTATTAAGTCAACTAGTGTTAAGTGCAATAAATATATATTGTAATAAAAAGTAACAATAACAATACAAAGGCAGAAGATAATGCAAAAAATTTTAAAAACTTTAATACAAGTTGAAATCTTGTTGAAAATAGGACTTTTTGTAACATACTTAAAGTTAAAGTGATTTAAAGCAAAGTGACTGGTTCTGCTGTAGATGAGTATCTAGGAAAAATATTGACCGGTGCATTCCAGCTGTTACTGAGAAAGCCAGTGTATTTAATGTTTCATGTAGCTCCTGCTGCTTGGATATAGAGCTAAGTATAAATTAGATGCATTAGATTATACCCCAAGGTTATGGCTGAAGTAATTTTTTCCTATAAGCTTTTCTGAGGAAATAAGGCGATTTACTGTTTGATGCTATAGTGGAAAAATATCAAGGTTCTTGGGAATCACCCATTATCACAATCAGCACAGTGGCAGCACCCACTGGGTTAGAAGAAAACGAAATATTTACATACATCAGGTAGAGCTAGAGTCCCCAGCGACACATTATTCCGGATGATACATTATACCATTTGCTAATGGGAATCAACTAGAGAGCAGCTGACCTTTTGGAAAATTGCTTTGCTCTAGTACTTGAAATGTATTAGAATTAAAATATTAGAATGAAAATAAACACAATAACATTGGTAACAACTCTCCTTTCAGTTGGTTCTGTCCCTATGTCAGGGTTGGGCCAACATACTTTAGATTACCAGCGACTCTCCTTTTACCCAACAATAAATGTAATTAGAAATGAATGATTAACAGCAATACACCAAACTCTTTGATGAACATAAAAAAACAAGACTGTTGCCTGATTTCCCAGCAGTATATTGAGCTAACGCAAAGCTATTAGTTTTTTTTCCAGAAAATGGATATGCCAAGGTAGTGAGACAAATATCGGTGAGAGTGGATAATTTTCTGTTAAGTGGCATTGTGTGCTGCTTTGGCACAGAACGAAATCTATCAGATTGATTACACTTGCAGAACAATTGTCTTTTTTTGTGTAAGAATATCTAAGTAGGTGTTTCGTCTTGATAAATTAAAGGTTATATGCCGTGATCTACTTACAGATGTCAATTGCGCAGGTACATAATTAGAACTCTATTCAGTACAAATTTCACTCTGCTGGAAATGTACCTGTAAATGTAATATGTCTGTGCAGAATAGTTTTCAGCCTCTGTTTTCAGGAACAGGCCAAAAATGTCTCTATTTGCTTGGAAATAGAGAGGGTTTGTAGATACAAGTATCTTAAAGGAATGGCATCAATAGATGCACGCACCATTTGTGTCCATGTGTCTTAATTTCACGTTAACATAAAACTACTTGATACAACACTACAGATATGTTAGATTTCTAATATGTGTTTAACCAACTGATTTACCTTGTCTCCATTCAAGCAGCATCATGAACCTCAGTCAGGGAAATTCAATTAACAGAGATTCGAGGTGAAAGACAAAGTTCATTTGACACACAATACGTGAATTAGGAACTTACATAGGGACAGATTTATTAAAGGATGAAGTAGCCGTTGCTGGTGAGAATTCGCCAGAAATACCATCCGCAGGCACATCACCAATTTCTTTACAAGTCATAAAAGTTCTAAAAAAAAGCTGGCATTTTTTCATATTTTAAAGCAGATTGCCTTAAAAAATTCTAACTATTAAAATATTTTTGTGTCAACATTTTTTTTAACCATTTAAGAGACATATTCAAATTCATCTAAGTGTAACAGTGTTAACAAAGTTTTGCTAGGCAGAAATCAAAGCAAAAAGTTCACTATGAAATGCTGGTGTTGAATTAAAACTAGCAAAACTTTGCATTTTAGTGATATAGACTAGTGATAGCAAATTTGCACCTGGCGAAGTGTGGTGGAGCCTTCACTGTGAAAATTCACCTTTTAGTGAATTTGCCCCAAAGAGTCAGAACCCTGAACAAAGGAATCACAGTGTTTTATAAAAAGGGAGGTGCCAGTGGGAAAACATAGAGATATCGCTCCATACAACCAAACAGGTGGCTTTGCCCTCAAGAAGACCAGGGTAATAGTAACCAAGACTAGCTTGAGAACAGAATCCACATGCAAGTCAGGGGATTTTATGGAGGAATCTGCACACACAGAATTGTATTCTCTATCACACCCCAAAACAACCAAGCTACATGAAAAGGAAACATATAATCAATTCAATCTTTTGTCAATAACACTACAAAATTTAGGGACCTAACAATATTAAAGAGACAAATTTACTCTTGCATAGAAGATGTTAGAAAAGGCAATATATAACATTTCCACCTAAGTTGATGGCACTAACTAAATTATTCAGCCCATAACTTGATAAGCACTAGATCAGACCATTTAAGAGATTAATATTTGCCTGTTTAGCAAATGAAATAATTCTAGAATCTTTGCTAGGAAATAATCAAGATATAATTAGATCAAGAGTACTTTAAGGGGCAGATTTACTATTATTCCCCTAAAAACCCTTGAATTCCTTCGAAATTCGATAAGCACTCGACTATCGAATGCTTATCGAAAAGACGTAATTTTTTCCTCGATATTCGATCCCTCGATAAAATAGTACGATCGAATACCGATCGTTCGATTTCACGAAAAAATCGTACTATTTCCTCCAACCGCTCGAAAAATTCGTACGATCGAACGCCTCGGGGTATTCCAGCAGGTGTTTGAAAAAAAAACCTATAGGGGGATTCCCATAGGCTTCTAATGCAATTCAGTAGGTTCAATCTGGCAAAGTAGGCAGTCGAATAAAATTTTAAAGTTAAAGTCCTTCGATCATCGAATGGTCGAATTATCGAATATCCGATCATTCGAATTTTCGGTATTCGATGATCAAAGTGTACAAATTTGCATATTCAAGTATCCGATTAAATCGTACGTTCGGAATTCGATCGAATTCGATCGAATTCGATTGAACTTCGATCTATTCACGTGAATTTAGTAAATCTGCCCCTAAGTGTTTACATAAAATAGAAGCATAAGATCGTATGATTAATCTCGCTAGAATAATTAGCTATAAGTTTCAATAAGACAGTATATTTTCTATTTTTAATTTTATCTTTGCTTTTATATGTTTTATATTAAGTCCTATACGTGACCAGCCTACACCGTCTTTTCCTTCTATTCAGGGGAGAGGAATATCCTGAGCATAAATGCAATTGTTGATTGAAACTGCAAATCCTTCAAATCCTGTTGAAATCTGTCACAGTCTGTCATAATTAGTCTAGGCGAAACTGCACCAGAGGTTGACCACCCAAATCACTAACTTAAGAACTGATCACATGTATGAATAATACAGTTTAAACAGACTGAATTATACAAAATATATGTACTTTTGCACACAACTTAAAACTTAGAAGGGGAGGCTTTAATAGATAATTGTTTTTCCTTTAAAAATCTGCAGTTTTTCTAACTGGTCCAATTTTTTCACATTTATGAGCATTTTTCCCAACATTTTTCCTGACATTTTGAACCTTTTAAAATTTATCATAGTATTTCCACACTTTACCCATACGGTATGTTCTCCAGATTTAAACAGATGAACACTATTTTATGAACTAGGTAGAAAACTTCCAACTCAAAATTCCATAAAAGTTTTTAACAACATGGTAAAGTTATCACAATGCAAGTCGACCTAAGAGTCTAAAAAAATACTAAACATTTGTAGCGCAGGAAACACGCTAGGGAACAATAATAAATACAGCAAAATATCCACACAACTATATTTGCTTTCATTGGAGATAAAATGCAAAAATATGTGGCTTTGGGTGTTTAGAGAAAAAGAACTGTTTACAAGTATTTATATAAAGTGGTATCCAGTGAACACTTGGGGGTCGAAATTTGAAGTGAAAAAACTTCGAAATTTGACTGTTGAATTTATTTTAAAGGGCTATTTCGATCGAATTAGTCAATTTTTTTATAAAATAAAAATCGTTCGAAGCATTCAATCACATAGTTTGAATCAAACAATTTGAACGATTTTGCGCAAAATCCTCCTAATTCCTAGGATTTAGAACAAATTTCAGGACAGGTTCTAGGAGGTTCCCCATAGGATACAATGGCAGCTTTAAGGCAGCAGAGTGTCGAAGTCTAAGGATTTTAAAGGGCCGGTACTATGAAAATTCAACTTATCGAATATTCAAATTTTTTCTGTTCTAATCAAATTTTGGCCTATTTGATAGTCAATGTAGCTCAAAATTACTTCAAAATTCAAATTTTTTTATTCAAATATTCACTTCGTCCCTTAGTAAATGTGCCCATTGGTAAAAAATTTAAAAAACATTATAAATAAAAGTTCAGTTTGAATAGAAGTGACATCACTGATAATACAATATTCTGTCTGTATATTTTTGTATCAAATCTACAGTAAAACCTGAAGCATAGAAACCAATGTAGCTGTATATTTAAATACAGATTTCAGTACATAATGGTTTATATGAAATTCATAATTAAGACCTACAGGATGCCCAACCACTTAAGTAAAGTGAGTTCTGAACACTTTTAGCCATTGATAGCTATTAATTGGTTTGCATGTAATTTTACACAAAAAGGTTCTTTTTGAATATAAATAAAGCTTTGGGTGAAGTAAGAGGTTCAGAAGAGGTGAAGTCAGATTACAATACACATTTCATGAAGACTGAACTAGTTCCATAGTGAAACATAAACCACAAGCCTTATTCACAAATAATATGTAACATATTTAAAGATTAATTCTGATATTTATCCAATGCAAAGTAGTTTGGACATTTTTTAGAATGTTGCTTAGGGACAAATACTGAAATTGAAACAAGGACCCTACAAAGAAAGAATAGTACAAATAACTATTTAAAGTCAGGAAAGGAAAACACTATGGGGCCGATTTACTAACATTCAGATATTTTTTATGAATTTGTGGTCTTTCTATATTTCATTAAAGCTCTAAAAAATCATAAAGTGTAAATAACATGAAAACCTCTATTACATAAATTCATCAGGTAAAGCAGTTGAGGTCCTATAGGTGTCAATGAGAGCTGCTCTGATCTTACTGAACCATTTTAATTAATTCAGACTTTTTGAAGATTTTGGATGATTTTTTCACTAGTTAAATGTCTTAAAAATACAATTTTTTTTTGCGGTTTTCATAATATTTTTGCCCATCTTCCAGTGTTTTTTCCAGTTGCACTTTTTATATTGAGATCTTTTTATAGTTTTCATGACATTCATTATTTAAGAGAAAGTGAGTTTAATCTTACTTTCAAAAACCTCAAAAAATCGACCTTTGATAAACGGGCCTCTAAAAGAATTAATATGGTAGTGGTTTTAAACTCTGAGCACTATGAATATGAAGCATTTGACCAGCGTAAAAATGCAGATTCATATTTTAAATTGAATAGTAATCTGACCAACAGATTTATATCTGTTTTGCTACTTTTTGACAAAGGAATTTATAATGGAGTTTTGCACAAACATATACAAGTATTTTTGCTTCCCAGTTCACCAGTAATGCCAATATTCAGTCACCTAATAATTGCAAGTAGGATACCCTTCATTTCAGGGTTCAAGTCTCTCAGTACTAAATGATACATACAGTAAGCATGCCTACAACTTCTGGTGTCCAAACTTTTCTCTATATACAGGACATTTCATTGATTTAGTGGAGTTTAATGGTCAAACTGTTGAGTTGACTTGCATTACAGCTGAAGTTGTTCCACTGTTTTACTTTTATACCACAAAAATAAGTACTGTTTATTGATGCACAGTTTTTTTAATGTGCTTTTTACCTGTAGAGTTGTGAAACATGATTAGACCCAAAGTTCATCTCACAGCCTTGCCAGTAATATATGGGATTGTGTAAAGAATCTGTGAAACAGTATAGACAAGTTTAATGAAATTGGTAGGTAATCTACTCTTGAAATTGAATGGCATTGAAAAGAGAATTGAGGTATAGGACTAATTTGAAGAACGTTGTGTTAAATGTGGGGTTTACTTTCAATTGTGACAGTGAAGAGGTGGAATATCTACTTTCAAAGATTTTCACCAAAATGAAATTCCGTTTTACGTGGAGATTATTGTCATCCAATGCATGTCTTTAAATAAATCCCTTTTTAACTGTACATTACACATGAAACTGTAGTGTAATGATGATTTATTGTAGAAAGTGGATAGGTTTGACCAGGAGCAGTAAACCATAGCAACCAATCAGCAAATAAAAGCAAACATCTTATTGGTTGTTATGAGTTACTGCTACTGGATAAACTTAGTGCTTTTTATTACATATAGGGGAAATGCTTTTTTACTGAGCGTTCACTTGATACTGTATATTTTAATATAAATATATATGTATGGGTGTATGAATTGTTATAAAACAAGTGATTTCTATATCTTAGACAGGGATTGGGTAGTATATGGTGGTATAAGTTTGCTGGGATATTGAAGAAAATAGGGATTTACATGACATTTGGTAAATGGTATTAATCGTGTCTTATAACAATGGCTAAATACTATTGGTATGAAAATATTGTTTATTTGTTATTACTTATTATTACCTATTGTACCTATGATTGAATAAAGTTCTACCAATTCCTCCATTTGAATCTAAATGCTTAGATGTTACAGAGTGTTATTGTGCCAGCATTAGCTTTTCACTTTAAACTGATGCTTTAAACTGTAAATATAAGTAAACATTTATTAGCTGGCAATAATTTGTCCTTGACATTTCAGATGCTGGATTTTTTTCATTAAATCAGTCTGTAAACTTCAGAATTTCCTTTTTTTGTTTTGTATCAAACACAGATATCTGTATTACTGCAGAACATAATATGACACATGTTAGGTTTAATTAGAGCTCAGGATCCACATAAATAAGAGGAAAAAATGAATGATTAGGGAACACCAGAATTGTATTTGTTTCCATTAATGCAATATTTCTCTGTGCTGAATAGAAAGTGCAGGAAACATACGATACTCATCAATATTCAAGGTTAACAATATATATAGAGTTAGGTCTATAAATCTTTGGACAGAGGCAACTTTTTTCTAATTTTGGTTCTGTACATTACCACAATGAATTGTAAATGAAACAACTCAGATGCAGTTGAACTGCAGACATTCACCTTTAATTCGGTGGGTTGAACAAAAAATACTGCATAAAAATATTGCATAAAAATGTGAGTCACTGAAGCCTTTTTTTAACACAATCACTTCATTTCAGGGGCTCAAAAGTAATTGGATAATTGACTCAAAGGCTATTTTATGGGCAGGTGTGGGCAATTTCTTTGTTATGTCATTATCAATGAAGTAGATAAAACCCCTGGAGTTAATTTGAGGGGGGGGGGTTCTTGTATGTGGAAGACTTTGGTGTGAACTGATAACATGAGGTCAAAGGAGCTTTTCATGCAGGTGAAACAAGCCCTCCTTAAGCTGCGAAAATAGCAAAAACCCATCTGAGAAATTGCTACTGTACAGTTTGGTACAGTTTGGTGAAAGAAAGCACTGGTGAACTAAGCAACGCAAAAAGACCTCGATGTTCATGGAAGACAACAGTGGTGGATGATCTCAGAATCATTTCCATGGTGAAGAGGAACCCTTCACAGCTCCCCAGTATTAGGGCTAAAACCTATCTTGCAGGGGCATAAATCCCCAAATGTTATACAACGTCTATAAAGAAGGACAACCCCTATATGTGTACATTCCTCCACTTCATCTATAACATATCACCAACCAATGTATCCCAACCTAGGGTATTCATTATTAACCAAATCATCCTCCCAAGTTTCCCCTTTTTTCTTAAAAATTAGACGGTATAAGCCCTACTCAGAGTGTGTAGTAACTTAGTGAAAGTGCCTAGTACAAGTTCTAATAAATCAATTATTCCTATAATATCCTATGGTGAATATAGGTTAGATTCATATCATAATAAAGTCATTTATTTAAAATCATAAAATAGACAATGGTTCAAAATACTCAGAGAGCTCTTATATGCCAACTTATTTATGGATGCGTTGGAATGCCGTTACATTTTTCCTAAATTTGGACAACAGATTTATAGATGATATCTTGATAATCTGGTGAGGGGACCACGTTAGAGCCCAAAGTTTTGTAACCTATTTAAATGAACTACCCACTCCTGTGAAGTTTACTGTAGAATGCCCTAAAGATACAGTCGATTTTTGGATGCGAGACTATTTCGAACAGCTGGTGGGGTTTGGATTACACTTTCTCTTAAAAAAGCTGGCCGAAATATGGTATTACATGCTCATAGCTTTCACCCTCCTGTTGTTCGGAAATCTATACCATACACCCAATTCCTGAGAGTGTTCAGGGTTAATTCTGATGGGGCTGCAGCAAGAAAACAGGGATTAGAAATGAGAGAGGTTTTTGGTATGAGGATATTCCTGGGAATTTCTAAATGAAGAAATGGAGAGAGCATCCAAGATGGGCATAAACAGACCAAGGACTGAGAAAGCTGGGGCGAATGGAGGTGATAAAATGGTATTTGTTATGAACTATATGCGTGTGAGTAAACAGGTTAATTCGGTGGTTAAAAAACACTGGCCAATATTGCAATTGGACTCAAATTTAACTTTCACCAAAAAGAGGTTTCAAATACGACACTGATTGACATGCGTCTCGGATCATGGATCTCCTGTACTGTCTGCCCATGTGGCCAATATTATATAGAAAAATGTGTCACAAATCTTTAGGCTGAGAATGAACGATCAGCAATTAGATCAGCATTGGCTACTGGGAAAACTGAAATCCCCTTTGCTAGACATTTTTGAACAATAACCACTTAAGAGAGTGAGGGCTATTTTGATCTATTGTGTTCCCCCAATAAGGAGGAGTGGGGACAGGGGGAGGGTTTTGCTACAGAAGGAAGCCAAATGGATATGTATTTTGGATACAATTTCCACAAAGGGGTTGAATGAGATGTACTCTTTATCATGCTTCCTTCAATGGATTAAAACAATATTTGATGCTCTCTGATGAACGTTTGTGCCCTAGGCACATTTATATGTAGCACTTTATGCAATGCACTTTGTTGAGACACTTTATATATTGCATTATGCATATTGCACATTTACTATTGGGTATGAGCCCCGATACAGATTTATTTATTAATGGTGTGAGTTTCATTAAGTGACTACACACTCTGAGTAGGGCCAGGGGTATGTCAGGAGCTGCTGCCACTCCGCACTTCTAACTTCTAGCGTCGGAGTGGGTGGAGGAGGGGCCACTATTGCGCTCACTGCACTAGAAGAGCCAAATTTCCATTTTAAAAAATGGAAATTCGTCTCTTAAAGTTACCAGAAGTGGCTTTATGACGCCCCTGGTAACTGGCCGATCCGTTCTCACCTTGCCTCATGGCCGGATCGGCCCTGAGTAAGGCTTATACCATCTAATTTTTGGGAGGATGATTTCGTTAATAATTAATACCCTAGGTTGGGATATATTGATTGGTGATATGTTATAGATGAAGTGAAGTAATGTACACATATAGGGGTCGTCCTTCTGTATAGAAGTTGCATAACATTTGGGGATTTATGCCCCTGCAAGATAGGTATTAGCCCTAATACCGAGAGGTCATGGTCAGATTAATTGGTGAAGATGTAAATTGAGTTTATAGGTATCTGCATTTCGATTGGGGGGTGTAAGGTTTAACACTATTCGATAGTGATGTAATCACATATGCACAACACTGATTGGGTTACTATGGCTTAAATGGGTGTGTTTCACTTGTGTACACTATCCTGATGATGACCCTCTGAGGGTTGAAACGCATAGATGTGAGTGTGGAATAAAGAATGTTATCACTTTGAACCGATGGAATAAGCTGTGAGTGCTTTCAACAAATGAACTATATATATACTATCAGTGAAGAATTAAGTAGCTGCTAGAACTTTTTACCTCTTTCCTGAATGTAATTATCTAAAACTACAGTATAATATTGCCAGAAATGTAATTTGTAATATATTTGCTGGATGGTATTCTTAAATTAAAGAATTAAGTAGTTCTAATTTCAGAATTTTTTATTACCTGAATGTAATGCTCTAAAATGACATTATTGCCAAAAATATCATTTTTAATATATTTGCAAGCTGCCACAAGGAATGAATGGATCTAAGTACTGAGTGCAACTAGTGACAAGCAATTTTTGCCAGTCATGGATTTGCAGCATAATTGTAAGGAACTTACCCTGGTGGTCTAGTGGGGGGAACGGCAGGGACGCCTGCCGCCCTCTCGGCGGGGACGCCCGCCGCATCTTTCCCCTCCGGCACCGGCTTCCTCTAGGCGCGCGGCGCACTTACGCATTTATTTAAAGGCGCAGGCACGCTGACGTGAAGACGTCAGCGTGCAATGGCGCCAAATTCAAAAAATTAAAGGGGTATTTAAAGGGGTTGTTGAGAATTGTTTGTTGCCCGTGATAGGTTTAAATTCCTGGTGCCTAGTACTGTGTTGCAAAGCCTCTTATCTGTTCCTGACTATCTGTGTTTGACCCTGCCTGGCTGTTTTGACTATTCTGACTTCTGGAACCTGACCCTTGCCTGAAACCGACTGTGATTCTGGTTAACCCTTCGATTGTCTCCCTGGTTTGACTCCTGCCTGTTATTGACTCTGATTCTGTCTCATCCTTATCTGCTTTGACCCTCGCCTGCCTGACATTCCTTGCTGTCTGCCTGCCTCGATCCAGCCTGTTTAACCACGTATCTGCCTAATTCCTGTCTGTACCGTGATCTTCGGCCTTAAAGACTTCTTATACAGTCGTGCCCCAACGCTGGCCAGAACTCCTGCCCTGCACCTCTCGTTTAAGTCCAGGTGGCATCTGAGTAGCTGAGGGCTCCTCCCGAGGCCAAAGGCGGTCACACTACTGGTGAAGCACGAGCCGAGACCAGGGTGCTTGGCGTTTGTTCTGGTATCGGGTGCCGACCGTGACAAAAATTCAGCATTTCACCATCTGCGAATTTTTCACAAAACTTGCGGCAAAGGTCACTGAGACAAAATAGTTGCCATAAGGTGAAAACTACTTGGCAGCTGCAATAATACCCTGGGAGAAGACGCATTGGACTCTGAGCGACGCCGACGAGTCTCTGAGCCATTTAGGGATACATTGAACTTTTACATGCAGCTAACAAGAATCCGTTTGTGAGTGTGATTTTTAAACTTTATTAAACTATTTAAATGTTTCTACACAAGCTGTTTTTATCTTACCTTACATAAGTAACGGAGCAAGGACGAATTACAGGAAGGACTGCCGACTATCATATTAACCCACGCTTGTTTCAACTCACATCTTGTGAGTATATTAGACCACCATTAGATCCAAAAGTTGGATTTACATTACTACTACAATGTGAAACCTCCAATGTGATGTATTATTTATTATCTCCTATATAGTAAGAAGACAAACTGATCTAGTCATGCTCATGTATATATATATATATATAGATACTTGCTCACTCCTGCTTCCAAGCTCAGTACAGTTGGTAGCTCCTATAAAATGGATGTTTTGTCTTGAGATTTATTGAATTATGCTTGCTTTTTGGAAGGTGGACTACAGTAACAAACAACCAACCCTAGTTTGGAGAACCCTGTTCTAGAACATCCATTGTTTTACATTAAACTCTTGGTTGGATGCATTCTATCAAATGTGAAATGCAATATGTACATGTACAGTACTTCTTGCTTTTTCTTGACCGAATTATTATTACATTAGCCTGACATAGTGTATCCCTCAAAGTCATGCTGACTACACAATTACTTTATCAGCCTGACTGTAGCTTTATATTATCCTATCTGTAAAGGCCATTTCAAGGAGCTTTCCAGAGATAAAGGTCGAAGACAGTTGTAGTTCACGTCTACACTGCAAAGGAAGTGAAATGTATTTTGTTCGATCACTGCATTGTTACCTGCCAGTTATATTAAAGTATTGTTTAATATAGTTCTGCACTGTGCTAAAAAAAACTATACATACTGTACATACATGCATACATGGCTGTTAAAAAAAATCCTGTTTAAATATCATCATTGCTCCGTGTGAGGATAATGACCCCTGCAGCACACTTCTCTGTCCTTTCTCTAGATAGAGACATTCTGTAAATCACACTTTGGATCTGTAAATGCCCTTGAGTGCTTCTTTGCTTTGAGATGATAAATAAATATATTGGCCTTTTAGCTATATAGTACTGCATAGCTATAATTCTATAACTCTATATTCTATTAGCAGGACCAACATAAATCCCCAACAGAAACATAAGGAGAAAAGTCAGGATATTGATGCTAACCTTTACAGCAACAGGACCAATATAGTCTAGGGCAACAGACCTACCAGATCCTGTAGCATGGAAGCTGGAAGCAAAGAGGTTAGGTCCTCAGGCCCTGAGGCCAGGGCAGTACAGAGGCAGAAACTGGCACAGGATGAAGCAGTCATCTGGGAGCTGGCATAGGAACAGACTCTGGCTGGGGAACAGGCAAGGAGGCTGGAACTGGAACAGGACTAGGCAGTCATCTGGGAGCCAGCATGGGAACAGACACTGGAGGTTGGAACAGGCTGGACTGCTGGCATGGAGGCTGGAACAGGATGGACTGCTGGCACAGAGGTTGGAACAGTCTGGACTGCAGACACGGAGGCTGGAACAGGCTGGACTGCTGGTACGGAGGCTGGAACAGGCTAGACTGATGGTACGGAGACTGGAACAGGCTAGACTGCTGGCACGGATGCTGGAACAGGCTGGACTGATGGTAAGGAGACTGAAACAGGCTGAATTGCTGGCACAGAGGCTGGGTTGCTGGCATGGAGGCTGGAACGCAGGCTCTGAGAACAGGAGTGCAGACACAGGAACAGGCAACTTTTGGGGAGCTGGTACAGGAACAAGGACTGGCTGGGAAGGCGGCATGGTAGTAGAAGCAATATACAGAAGAGCCAGCACAGAGGCAGGTGCAGGAAGGTGAACTGGAAACAAAGAAGAGGTGAAATTAAGAGTGGGTACAGGTACTGGAGACTGCAGGTACAGGAGCCAAAGATTGCACTGTGGTTACAGGAGCCAGAGACTGGACTGCAGGTACAGGAGCCAGAGACTGGACTGCGGATGCAGGAGCTTGGAATGCAGGAACTTGGAACTCAGGCTCTAGGAACACATGAGCTTGGAACAAGGATGACAGGAAACAGACTGAGAACAGGCAGAATCAAGAACATCTAATAACAGATCAGAACCAGCCTCCAGTGGCTCACTAGCTAAGTGCAAGTCCCAAACCGCAAAGAGTTTGTTCCTGACAATACCACTTACAAATTAAGACCAAGTTTTGATAAAATGGCACAGATATGTTTAGATGCCAATATATATATATATATATATATATTTCATCACTTATTCTTATCTTTCTTAGGTTAATGTAAGGCATTAATACCACCCCCATACATCCAATCAACAACATGCATGTTCCTAATTCCAAAGTGCAGTCCTATCCTCTACTCTATTGCAATTATTGCCGGGCATTTTCCTAGGAATTAGAATTTTAGCACATTTCCTAACCTGCCATTCTGTATTTGTATTTTATTTAATCATTTATGAAAGCATTATGTACTCCAGCTTTGAGCCATCAAATACCATTTCTCCTATGGCAGAAATTTTGCAGGACTGTATAGATAAGTTAGATTTCTATCAGAGAACTGATTGTTATCAGGGAACTGATGCAAGAACATGGAGCAGCTTTATAAAGCAGTAACACTTTTTCTACATTATATTGATCATAAATTAATACTAGTACAGACTACATGGATTGCATTCAATTTTATAATTAAATCAGTTTGCAATTTGAGCAGCCAAGCAACTTGTACAGAAGTGTGCTTGATTTTTTTTTTTTAAAGGGATCCTGTCATGGGAAAAAAAAAATTTTCAAAACGCATCAGTTAATAGTGCTGTTCCAGAAGAATTCTGCATTGAAATAAATTTCTCAAAAGAAACAGATTTTTTTATATTTCATTTTGAAATCTGACATGGGGCTAGACATTTTGTCAATTTCCCAGCTGCCCCAAGTCATGTGACTTGTGCTCTGATAAACTTCAATCACTCTTTACTGCTGTACTGCAAGTTGTAGTGATATCACCCCCTCCCTTTCCCCCACCCAGTAGCCTAACAAAAGAACAATGGGAAGGTAAACCGATAACAGCTCCCTAACACAAGATAACAGCTGCCTGGTACATCTAAGAACAGCACTCAATAGTAAAACCCATGTCCCACTGCGTACTATTCAGTTACATTGAGAAGGCAAAACAACAGCCTGCCAGAAAGCAGTTCCCTCCTAAAGTGCTGGCACAAGTCACATGACCAGGGGCAGCTGGGAAATTGACAAAATGGCTATCCCCATGTCAGATTTCAAAACTGAATATAAAAAAATCTGTTTGCTCTTTTGAGAAATGGATTTCAGTGAAGAATTCTACTGGAGCAGCACTATTAAAGGAAAACCATACCCCGAAAATGAATTTTTGAGCAACAGGAAGAAGTGTTGAAGTAAAAGACAGAACTCTGTCCGTTATTTGGCTCATGTGACCTAACTTTATAGTTTGTTTGGTATGTTTGTGTGCACCGTTGGATCCTAGGATCCCAGGAGGCTGTCCTTATTTTTTAAAATGGCAATTTTCTATTTATGATTACCCAATGGCACATGCTACTAAAAAAGTGTATTATTATGAAATTGGTTTATTTACATGAAACAGGGTTTTACATATGAGTTGTTTTATGCAATATCTGTTTATGGAGACCTACATTGTTCGGGGGGTATAGTTTTCCTTTAACTGAAGCATTTAAAAAAAAACATGTTTTCCCATGACAGTTTCCCTTTAAGAACCTATATTAAGAACCCGGGTAAACATTTTGAGAATCCCTCTGCAGGAATTCAAGCAGGCCATATAATCAGAGGTATTAAAGGAGAACCAAACCCCCAAGTTTGTATCCCCCATCCCCCCACCCTAAATAGGGCCCCCTCCTCTCCCTCACAGCAGCCATCTTGTCTCCTTCAGTCTTCTTCCTGTAGTGACCAGCGTTTTCAGCGCATGCACAGTTGGAGTAATCTTCCAGTGTGGGTCTACTGTGCATGCACCGAAAGTCATGAAAATTTTTTGTGACTTGCAGGGGATGTGCAGTAGATCTGCACCAGAAGACTACTCCAACTGCACATGCGCTGAAAATGCCAGAAAGTTAGGGGCATTTTCTCAGGGTACCAGGTAGGCCAGGGGGATGAGGGAGGGGGCCTATTTATGGTAGGGGGGATACAAATGAGGCGGTTTGTTTCTCCTTTAAAGTGAAACCGACACGTTCCTATAAAAATAGGTACATGTTGGTATCAATGAAGAGAAGCTGCACACAAATATAGCAGCTGAAAGCCTCCCAAAGCTGCCCCCAGCCCAGCAAACCTTAGAAACAGCGACCCTCTGACACCATTAAATCATCTTGCTGATGTACAGACATTGGAGATTATAAACATATCTGGTGGACATTCCCCGTAGCAGTTGAATATTGGAAGGACATATTTCTTTTGATAGAAAAAGTCTTTAGCAAAGCCATTGCTTTACATGTTTTTGTAGCATTACCAGCCCTTCCCAATAATGAGCTCACTAAAGCTCAAAATAAACTCTTGGGTCAAATTCTAGCTGTGGTGAGAATCAACCTGACAAAGCAATGTTTACAACTGTCTACTGCTACTCATGGAATAATTGAAAGAATCAATCTGGAACAAAATGTTTTATATTTAATGGATTTATTAGCAGACAAAGAAGACATACACATGAAACTTAAGACACTCTGGAATATGTATAATAACACTGTATGAGATTTGCAATAAGAAATATCTGTTATAATAGGCAGCTATACTGGCAGAATAAGTGCAAGCTTGTAATGTGTTGATTTCCTGTACTAACACCCCCTGAGTGTTCACACTATTGTTTTATAAAAAAAATAAATAGAAGAGATATTAAAAAAAAAACAGCATAACACAGCTTTAACCCTTTAACCGCCAAGCACGTACGCTCTGGGCGCCAAGAACGTACTATGAATGTACTATGTACGTCCTGTCACGCCAGAGCTAACTCTCTGCTTCGGCGGCTGTTTGCCGCCTCCGCAGAGAGTAGGGAAAGATGACAGCCCCCTAGGCAACAGTGCTAGGGGGCTGTCAAGTCGGATCTGCGACTAGATTGTTGCAGATCCGACTTCAAAGTAGCAGATGCATCGCAAGGAGCGTCTGCTACTTTGCTTACCTGTTACCTTCCCTTGCAGAGCCTCCCACGTAATTCCTGCTGCGCAGAGGCTCTGCAAACACGTGGCTCAACAAACTCCAGGCAATCTCCTGCAAAAAAAGGTAAGTGTACTTTTTTTTATACACTTACCTGGACCTACAGACACTTACAGCACATTTACACACTTACACACACTTTTTAGTAAAAATTGGTATTTTTTATTTTTTTATTTTAGCACACTTTGTCAAGGGGTTACGCCCCGAAACATTGCATCCGCAAATAAACAAGTAAGGGGCTTCCCTACTTGAAAGAACCTGTTGTGCCAGTGAATCCTTTCTTCCCCAATTGTTTCAGAGGTTGCCTTCGCCTCTGTTCTCCGAGCACCAGGGCTCACGTTATTGGACGGCCAGGGTGTGCAAGCGCAAGTATCTTTTGTTCCAGAGATATATTTGCCCCTTTTTGATTCTGCAGGATCTGTTCTTTCTAATAATGGGTAGTTTTCTAGGTTAAACCTACTGTTCGTGGAATATTTGACCTTGAAATCAGAAGTATGCCGTTTTGTGGAGCGGTGCTTAGGAAATTTGGTAGTGTACTGCTTAGAGTTTTTCAAATATATAAGTGAGAAATCTCCATAAAACAATATATATTTGGTATTGGCATGTTCGGGACACATTGAACTTTCTAAATATGCTGTGTTCTTGTTCATAAAATTAATTATGTTTTTGATAGATGCGTTTGTATCATGCAAAACTGTTTTTTTTTTTTTATACACTTAGAAGCCCATATCTTTTTACAGAAGTGAAATTACCCCAAAATTCTAGCATATTCTGAGAGCTCAGATTGTCCCGAAAACAATGATATATTGTTTTCCTAGGTAAACTAAAAGACCCCCCGAGGAAAGGCCCTTAAAGCAAAATGTCTAAAAACTGCTTGGCAGTAGATGTTGCATTTAGGACAAAATGGCTGGCAGCAAAAGGGTTAATGAAGTCTGAAAATGATCTGCTACAACATATTATTGCTCTTTGTTCATGATGTTTTATTTTCTAATCATATTCACTTTGTCTTCTAGATGATATCACTTTATTTTATAAGTGAATCCTTTCTGTCATGCAGTTACAAATGCTTTATCAATTGTTTTCATTTATCACACTGATTAAATTCCCATGGTCTGTTTCCCTATTTAGTTTCTGAAGGATACTAAATTTGTTTGATAGGGTTTGTCCTTCAAAATCCCCTTGATGACAATCTGCAATTAGTTTATCTTTCAGGATCTATCCCTGTGGTCTGTCTACCAGGTCATGGTATACCTAATATAAGTAATTCTAAAAGACCTGGACTTGCTGAGTAATCGCTTATGACATTACACTACTCATCCAATAATGTTCACTGAGTCTATACTCAGTTATGTAAATGATGTAACATTTCTAGATAGTAAAGAGACAAGATCCTATTGTATTCAAAGATGAAGAATACACAAAATGGTGTGAGCGCTCCTAGGCGTCATAAAATATATATGTACAATGGAATTGTGGCTGGTCTCAAAGGACTTAATCTTTCACCACCATTAGCTTTAAAGGAAAAGAGACCAAAACACTGGTTTCACAGGATTAATCTTTTTCCTTGTGGCTTTAAAGAAAGAGAGATTGCCCAAACCACCACCCATTTTTAACAGGGAAAGGGAATGGATAAAGTCCTGTAGACCAGTCTCTTGGACAGACTTCAGTTATGCCAAGATATGCTACCATATAGAGAGGTGCCAGCCATGAAAAATGACCAGCGGTAAATAGTTAGGGACCACATATGGGATTTACCTTGATGTGGTATGGTGTCTAGTCAACTTTATAGTAATGGAACTAGGTGGGGGCAGGCCCTGGTGTGGGCCGTGCAGCTGCCCCCCTCGTCCATGTGCAATTTCTATGCCTCTGTTGCTGACTCCAGTTGGCTGCAGCGGGCGTGATCTGCCAGGGGGGGCTGTGGGGGTGCAGGCCCAGGCCCAATTGCACCCCCTGCTCCACACTGCCACTGCAACTCTATGGTCATAACTTTATAACGTTTTTTTGTTTTTGAAAGTATACACACTAAACTAAATTACTAGTGAAACGGGAATAGAGAATGTGGAATGATCAAACCCCTCTTTATCTTTAAAGATGAAGCACTGCAGTATTGTTGTTCTATCTCTAAAACATTATGTCAAATACATAAATATGTGAATAATATAATCATTTTCATATTCAGGTAAGTCTTCATTTCAATCTGTGAGGTTTGGGCATTGAACTCATGGTGTAGACAATCAATAGCTAAAATATAGTTAAGCCCACCAAAGCCAATAGAAAACACGTAATAGATATAAAAATGTCCACAGCATCTTTATCTATAGAGGGTAGTAATATTTTGTGAAAATAAAGGCTTTTGCATTCCTGGTCCTCTTCCTTATTGCCAAGTAAAAATTGCTGAGTAAAGCTTGCATATTATTTGATCCCCCATGAGCAGCATTTGGATGCAAAGAAGAAACCCTGGGAAGGAAACCAAGTTTTTACTCTTGAAATGTCAATTTTATAAATACCCTGTTGTTTTAAGCTCAGCTCACCCATTGTTTTTTAGCACAGCAAAGTCAAAATGCAGACGAGATCCCAATTACAGACTGCAGTATGCAAAGTCAGGAATTGGAACACCAAGAGGTTCCCCTCTAAATGCCCTTCATGTGGAACCCCTTCCTGCTCTACATACAGTATGCTGATCAGAACACCTGATACAGTTTATACTGAGGTGGTGCATGCATTTAGCCACATTGCAGTCTAGTTAGACACCCACTGGAGAAATTCCGGGTAAAAATGAAAGACCTAAAGGTGCCCTAGAGTCTACCTGTGTTGCATTTACTTTAAGATTGATTTTCAAAATACTACACTTCACTATAGTTAATGTTTATTGGTTTATTTTATTGTCTATGTGCATTCGTTTTATAGTGAGCATGCCTGTCTGTGGTGTGGTGATCTTCATTAGTTCAGGTCATGATAGACAGTATCTAGTAGAATTAGAGTAGATTGAATAAATTAGTGAAAAAATATTTCACCACACATTCGAAATTAAGACACATTCAAAATTAAGACAAATCTTGGATGAATGGTGAAATGTTTTCCATGAATCTAAGACTTAATTCTACTCAATACTGTATTGTGCATAGCTGCTAATGTATATCCCAGGTCCAATTATAGGTAGGCACCGGGCTATACCACCATGGAGGTTTGTCCTGTGCTAACAAGTTATTCTTAAAATACCAGAAACTACCAGGAATCAAACACTGAACTGTATACTTACACATTCCTACCTTACCTCACTGAGCCACTGGCGACCTTTAAGGCTCTTACAGACGAGTGTTTTATTACCTGCACTCCCTTGTGTTCCAGTTTCATGCGTTCAGCTGCAGGGGAGCACAGGAGTAAATGCACTGAATTCTATTCAAAGTGGCTGTACTCAGATGCATGTTGGGATGCAGCATGTTGCATTTTACTGGTTTGGCACTACTCCTGCACTCCTGAACACATGAAACAGGAACACAGGGGAGCGCAGGTAAAAACCGCTTGTCTGCAAAAGCCCTCAGAATCACATTCTACTGAAATTGTTAAAGATACTCTTGTTACGCTATGCATTTGCTCACCTCTCTCATCAAACATAGGTGATTGTAGTCTGCCAATTAAGGGTCGTTATAAGCCTGTTACAAAAAATGCCCAATTGCTTGCTCATTGAAGTCTCAAAGCCAGATCTAGCATGTTTCTTTGCTCCTGTGTTTCCTTGCTCCCGTTTCTTTGCTCCTGTGTTTCTTTACTCCAGTGAATCCTGCCTGGTTCCCTGTTCCTGCTAATGTCCTGCCTGGCTCTCAGTTTGTGCCACTGCTGCCTGCTTCAGTTCCCATTGCCTATTGGTATTTGACCTCAGCTTGTCTCTCTGACCATTCTCTGCCTTCAGCCTGCCCCTGACCTAGGCCAGTTTACTGGACTGTCCTAGTATGACACTGGTCCTGATCTTCTGCCAGTCTACTGGATCTCTCTTGTTTGCAGTCTGGTTCTGACCTTTGGCCAGGTAAAAGGACTTCTATTTCTTCTATTATGTTTTATCTACTGTATTGTCTTTTCTGTGTTAATAAGTCAGTCTTCTTAGTGACAACATTTTTCCAGTTAATTAGCACCTTAAATACCTACTGTATCCGTTATACACAGCACCAAGATGCCTACGTGCTTGCCATTCACCTATGGCTCAACCTGATAGAATGAGTAAGCCAATAACTAAGGGGCCTGCTGGTAACAATTCTGCTCTGCAAAGTGAACTACAACAATCTTTGAAATGGCTTTTTTTAATTAGAATATTTGTAGGTGAGAAAGATTCATTCAGTGATTTACTGGACTTGTGTAAACCATTTGCCACTGTTTCTTTTGTCAAAGAAACACCTGGCAATATAAAAAGCAGGCTAATTATATTGTTCCTTCTGAGAGGTAAGGTCTTGGAGTGGGCTGAGGCTTGTATTGATGCAGCTGCACTTTTTTTTTACAGGACTCCTGTTCATTCCTGTCATTCTTGAAGGCAACATTCACAGGTGATTTGTGGCTAGCTACTGTAGCAATTTATTTTCTTCTGTCTCTGTTGCTGAACCAACTTTAAAACTTACCCCTTGATTTTCATGGTTTTGCCATTCTAACACCAGGCCTAAATAATCCAGTACCTGCTCACCTTCTACAACCTCTTACTGTGATTATTCTGAAGCAGAATATTTCTCTGAGGAAGAGCATTGGGAGGATTTATCCAATGACGAAAATTGGCAGAATATTTTTGATGATGAAGAGTGGGAAGATTTGGATTCAGATGAAATACTTACGGCATTTACCACTAGGTTCAAGGTCCAATCAGTCTCCCAGTATCAGCCTGTCTTCCAGTCTCTATCTATTCCTCAGTCTGCTCCTGTGCCTGTTGCCCATCTTCTATCAACTCCTCTGGATCTCAGGCCTGAACCTCAGTTTATTATTATTGTTTTGTCTAATATAACTGTGCCATTCTACAGTCACCAGTTCCAGCTTGTGTTAACCCACTATAAATTTAACTTAAGCTGTATAACTCTAAAATTGGTTAGGATAATCACAGTTCCAAGGAAGGAGAATCTACTATGGCAAAAACAGATTATGTGAAATAGTCCCAGATTTGACCCATCGGAGGGGAAAGAGCCTCATAAGGCATTGTGCAACCAATAAACTGACTCAAGGAGTAGCGTGCACATGCACCCCCCAATTTTGAGCCTTGTCTTATAATTTCCCTAAACTCCAATAGCAGGGCCCTCTTTAAGTCTCTTGTATTGCACTATATATTCTGCAGGGTACTAATGGATGTGCCATACTCTGCTTAAAAAAGTATGGCTAATACAGTGGTGTGAAAAACTATTTGCCTTGATTTCTTATTCTTTTGCATGTTTGTCAAACAAAATGTTTCTGATCATCAAACACATTT
>CM044441.1:103144749-103155914 GCA_024363595.1 Xenopus borealis
CCTAGGGATCTTGTGCTGTCTGTAATAATCAGATAAATACGAACCATGAAGTAAAAAATCAATCTCCCTTTTTCTGAGAGTGTTTAGTTGATAAATATATGTGTGCTTTTCCCTTACTTTCCTCTTTCTCCCACAAATCACTTCCTTCCCTTTTTCAATCTCGTTTCTGATCTTTCCTTTTTCGTCTCTACTTTTCTGAATTCCCCTTCTCCTTTTTGAGCTCTCCTTTGTTTTTTGATTCTCTGATCAAATTTGTCTCCTCTGATCCCCATATTTTTACTTAGGGGCAGATTTACTAAGGGGCAGATTCGAAGGTTAAAAAACCCTCAAATTCGACCATTGAATTTTTACCAAGTTTTTAACACTTCAATTTTCGATAATCGCATTGGAAGGGTTTTAACGAAATTCCATAAATCAAATGATCAAATTAAAAAAATTTGATTGATCGATAAAATTGCTTGAATCTTATTTATTTTTATTCAATCTAAAAAAGCTGAAAAACCTGCAATTCAGTAGGTTTAATCTGGAGAACTAGGTAATCAAATTAAAATTTAAAGGGCAAGTAATTTGAGCATTGAATTGCAATCTATTTGAATAATTCGATTTGATAAAATTTTTAAAATTCGATGGTCGAAGTGGCCACAAAAACAATTTTTTTAAAAAATTCGATCGAATTTCGAATCATTCACACAAATTTAGTAACTCTGCCCCTTACATTTTTCATTATTCTCTTGTACTTTCTGTTGTACTTTTCCCCTGCTTACACATATCATGTCCTTCCCCTTCCTTTTCCAGTCTTTTGCATTCAAATCGTATTACTTTGCAATGTTTTTCTCTCTTTGGTTACCCCAACTTCCCTTCGGCCTAGTCTCTACTTCTCTAAAGAACAATTAAAGAAACCCCCTATACCCCAGTATACAACTATGGAGTTTACAGTTTATCTCACTTTACTTTAACATATTATCGCTTACTTGAAGACAGGCTCCAGGCACAACACACTCTATATGGAACTGGGTTGGCTGTGCTGTGTTTATCAATGTATGGTAGGGTGGGTCAACATTCTCATTACAGTATCCAATCACTCGAAGGGTAAAATAAATTCAATCAAGGAGCAATGTACCTGGAACTTTCTACCAAAAGTCAAAGTTCTTGAGAATTATAAGAGGGTGTAAGGGCAAACCAACAGTGGCACCCATACTCTTTTTGGAGTGCAGAGGTACTGTAGGTAAAGAAGTGATGTCTGCCCATGAATTGCCTTATCCACAACAAGTATTTACCTATGAGTTAGCCATCTCTGCCTCACTTCAACAAAACTTTCCAAAAAAACTCTCCAAAATATTTGCTCTTTGTTAGAATATTTTTTATAGTTTAGAAACCTGTGCATTACTTTGGAAATTTAAGTGGTTTATATTCTGAAGCTGGAAAAATGTAAGTATAAGTATTAATTAAAAATGGTCAATTATTGTATTTTAGTTATTTGTCATTACTCTTGAAAGCAGTATCTATCTGGCTATTTATATTTTCTGCACTGTTGGTTCTGTCTCCTGAAACAATATAGTAGAAGCCAATTGAATTACATACCAGGAGATTTGCTTGTGTGTTGCAAGACAGACAGAACCAGCTAGCATCAAGACAGAATCGAAAATAGTTTGTATTTTCAATTGCATTTACAAATAACATTAAAACCAGTGTAAATGTATATAGAATTATTGTTTCTTATGCAAAAACAGTTTTAGGGTAGTAAATTTAATCTAATAGTAAAACCACTCTACATAGTTATAAAATATAAGATCACACCAAATTACAGTGCAATGACCATACCTGTTTTAGTATATATTGCAGCTTTTTTCCATGACTTTTTAGTGATTGAAAACTACTATATTAACCTGCTTCCACACTAACCTGTATGGTACACTTTAACAAAATATGATCTATTGAACATGGCTGTAGAAGATTCATGTTTTGCACTCAGGGTAGCAGTGATAAAATTAATGCTAAAATGAATTTTATTTGTGTTTTGTCTAAGGGGCAGATTTACTAAGGGTGGAATTCGAGGGTTAAAAACCCCTCGAATTCGACCATGTGAATAGTTAAGGAATAAAATTCTCCAAATTTGAATTCAGAGGATTTTTACCACTATTCGATTGGTTGAATGATTGAATAGTAAAAATTCGATCAAATCGTTCGAATCGATCGTTTCGAACAATTTTGACCATTCGATCAAATTCTTTTATTTGATCAAACTTTATGAATCCCATTTTGGTAGCATTGATCTGGAGAACTAGGCAGTCGAATACAAATTTAAAGGGGAAGTACTTCGACTGTCGAATAGTCGAATATTCGAATTCGAAAATTCGATCGAACTTCGAATCCTTCATGTGAATTTAGTAAATCTGCCCCTAGGTGTTTAGATAATTGTGCATTCAACCCCTATATTTTTTATGTTAATGTTGCTCACATTTGTGTTGATTACGCTGCTACTCAGATTGATGTTGTATTAGTCTCTGTAAAAAGTGCTATATGGAGGACAAATATTTGCTTATATTATGGTTTTAACCTAGTGTTTTAATATCCTGATTCTTTGCTCCGGGGAAATCCTGGGTATCACATGTGGATCTGATTCCTAATCCAAATATTGTTCATGTAGGCAAACCAGTCTTCCAACCAAAATGCTCCATCTCAAACTTGTTGAGGTCAAGTAGAAGGCAATGGCAGATGTCCCTAAAGTTGTTTCTTGAAATTGCTGGATAATCCAATAAAATTGGGGGGTTTTGTACAATAATCCAATAAAGTTAAGTCTTTTGAAGTGACAGTTTGATACAATAGTGAAATATGAATTGACACTCAATTTTGTTGAAGCATTTTTTGTTCGTTCCAATAATTTCAAGTAAAATTAATGATAAATTAGTTCAAATTAACTATGTTTTAAGAAAGAATGTTTTAGTAAATGGCCCCTAAGTCCCAATATCTTACCATTTCCAGAAAAATTCTATAAAATAATTTTTCGGCACAGTCTGGTTCTGGGATTTGATCAAATCCCACTTGATCAAAAAATTTGAAGTTGTCAGTAACCATTGTGTTCTCTGTTTTTGGAAGGCACAAACTCCAAATCATTAAACTTTAGAACAGTTGAGTGATACTCAGATGTTAGTTTTATAATATCCTTGGCTTCTTTTCAGTGAATTGTGAGCATAAGCCATCTGAAACCCACAAACAACCATATCTCTAGTAATGAGCAAATCTGTCCCGAAATCTGCCAAAACTTTTTTTGTGGCACCTTGTTTCTGCTTTGAGGCTACCAATAAAAATTAGAAAGACAAAATCACATGCATTTTTCACTTAGTATATTGCTACCAATGTGCCCTATATCCTAGACTACAGCTGCTTTTTCAATAGAGAAAAGGCTACCATTTTGCCAATTTCTTAAAAAACATGCCTGTGATGTTTTACTTCTGGTAAATGGTTACTTCTGGTCATGGTATCTACTACTATACTATGTTGCTATTTAAGCAAACTCACCTAAGGATTTCACTACCAAGGGGACCCTGAGTAATACAGGGAGTAATTCCCCACTTCCTGAGAGTATTGAAGGACTCAGCTTTCCCTGGATTTTTCCCCAAGATGACAGTGTGCCCCAAGGGAGAAGCTGGGCAGGAGTGGAACCTCAGGAAAAATAGGGTTGAGTATCAATTAGACCTTTTCGAACAAATCAGGAGTAGGGATTCCTACATTAAGTGGGTCTGGGCTTCACCGTGGAGATTAGCAGGGATTAGAGTACCAAGGGCATTGTGGCATATAAAGGGAACAACAGACAGTTTATAAGAATTTGGCTAGATTCCTACCTGGGTTCCATATCAGGGATGACCCCCTAGGAAACAAAAAAGGCTTTGGGAGGACAGTGTGATATTCCCCTCTCAAGTGATACTAGAGGGGAGACTCTCTTTTGTATTGTGTTGGGAGTATATTCAATTATCCATTGATGCTGTTCATTATAACTGCAATACTCTCCCTTGTGGATTTGTTATAATAAACCAGTTCAGCTATTGTTCAAGAACCACTGGCACCCATTCTTTGACTGTTACAGTGATATTGCACCCAGCAATAAAAGGTCTCGTCCAGAGCACAGTTTGGGGTACAGTTACTAGTGAAGAGCAATGGGGTCGCTCATTTAGCTATAAGATCTGGGTCATTCCAGACATGCAAGCAGTTCGGCACAATTGCACATGATTTGCCAAAACATATACCAATTACCTTACATATGCAGTGAAACAGGCACAAGTTGTGACACTAGCATTAATAGAAATAGTATGGCATTCTCATTATATAGATACACAATCACTTGTGTGAACCCAGGAATTACCTCTATGTCAATTGCGTGCTAACTATTAGAGCAGGTGGAGTGTACAAGTACAAGTACAAAGGGAGTGCAAAAAACATGTTTGGGCACAAGTATCCATTAAGAATGGCACAGATACAAGAATCACAAACTAAATGCATTTTAACACTACATGCTTATGCTCTCCTTTATTCTGAAGAGGTTAAATCAGACAGAACTATAATCTTGCAGGTTCTAACTCTATCCCATAATCATTTATCTGCCTAGACAACTACATTCTTGTAGGATACCACTAGACATGTGAGGCTTTATTAAATTTGTGTGTAACTTTGACATATTAAATGTTTTAGTTTAAATATCACACCTTTAAACTTTATAAATACAGTAGGTATTTCAATATACACCCAACCTTTTTAGCATATAGTTCAATACAGTTGTTTATAATATCAACCAGTTCATTTGATAATGTAGCCAATGCTTGAACTGTTGGAATCTATCAAAAGTAAGGGGGTTGAGTTGTATCATAAAGTTTGTTACTGGTGTAATCACCTAGCAAGCAAAGTGCAGGTACCATTTACTGGTAAACTGTTTAAAAAGAAGCATTTGATTGGTCGCTATGAGCAACATCACCGGTAATGTTTTACTACACTATTTACTCAGCATGATCAATAGACCCCATATGTGTTATTGCACCTGGACAAACAAAGGCAGTAAACCTAGTTAGAAATAATAGAGTATATATGTGGTGGAGGAAGTACTGGTGAAGTCTAAAGAAAAAGTAGACACCAAAAAAGTCATGAACCACACCGTCATAGTCAAAATCCAGGCAGAGATCAAAAGGCAGGCAGAAGGAGACAAGGTCAAAGTTCGGGCAGGGTCAAATCCAGGAATCAATCAAATAGTAAAAATATAACACCCAGGAACGCTATAAAAAGAACCTATACTTGGGCATTGAACTGGCATCCTGGGCATCCTTTTATTTGAATCTGGTGATGGTTCGTGAAGTCAATACTGCGGTGTTCCAACACCAAAGTCACTGCAGCAGCGCCGCTACCCACATGGAACTGAAGGGCGCCGCCCATCTTGGATCTGCCCCGACCGCCGGGAAGGTCGATCGATCCCCCCAGGTCTTGACACAGAAAAGTAGCAGACTGAATCTGTATCCTCCTCAAGTCCAGAAATTAATGGCATGCAGGTGGAAATTGCAGAAATGGGCATAAAATGTTTTCACTTTTATAGGGTTCTGATTCGGTTTGTCCAGGATCTTGGACTGATCCAAATCCTGCTGAAAAAGGTTCATATTCGGTGCATCCCTACATCAAAAACTCTGCACAGAATTGCTGCTCCATCTTAGCTCCATAGGAATAGATATCAGTTACAGTCAACTATAGGGCTGTTGCAAGAGATCCCATTGTTTTCCATATACCAATAAGGAGCTTGGGAACAATTGTGGCCCAAGAAAGACAACAAAAGTTGGGAAAAGAACCAATAGTGTACAACATGGGAGGGGGAAAGGGAAAGAGGGGGTGAGTAGTGAATATTAAAATATTCACATCTTGTATTTTCAAACTTAAAATCCCAACCAACAGTGGATGCAAATATTATTTAATCATGGGATAAATATCATGATAAATGGTCAGTGAAAATAAAAAATATCTATGGAATCCTAAGAGATATTACACATTCTGCTCTATTGCATCAGCTAGTACAGTGTATCATAATGACTTCAAAATGTTCTAACTGAGAACTTAGTCCTGTAAATTCATTGAAATATACCCTATTAGCTGAGCACTACTGTGAGTAGTGAAATGATATTTCATATTGCAGGCATGGCAATACTTAGCAGTAATTAAAAAAAAGATACTGACACATGGACAGCACCCATCTAGAGCTACAAGCAACCAATAATATAACTGCAGCCCAACTACTGAGTTTGAAATCTTTGACTAGTGAAGGAAGGAGGTAAATAATTATGATCTTTCATGGTAAGAAGAAAAGGAAAGTCACATTTCTGACCGATGATTCCTAAGGATGATGGCAATTACAATAAGTCTCTGGCATTCCAACAGTCAATAGGAAAGAAATAAATGAAATGGGTTCTCTGACTGCTGGTTCTAAGGTGGACAAATTACAGTAATTCATATCTTTAATTGCTGGTTAAAGGACATTTCAATCAAAAAATTACTTTTTGCCTAATTAAAGAAATCAAAATTATAAGCAACTTTCCAAAATTAATGTATTAAGAATTGTTGGTGCTTTAAACGTTATTTGTAAATCTAATTGCTTTTAAAAGCAGCATTTGCATAATTCCTGGTTGTTACATTTTAAACAATGTTGTAAAAGTCAGTCTCCTCCAGCAAGACTGGTCTGTTAATCGGTTGGCTTATGTTACACTGTTTCAAAAGCCAGAGTTACCAGTACAAACAATAGAAAGGGAAAGACAAACACTACCTTCAATAGCAATACATGTACAAAGAACTTAAAAGCCATAGGAAATGTGTAATGAATGTATATTGCAAAGTTGCTCAGAATCATGTTTTCTTTTATTAGACAAAAATTATTTTTGGGATTGACTTGTCCTTTAATTTCTAGGTAAACCATTAAAGATGTATATGTGGTTGTGTTTTAGGGTTGCCAAGAAACACATTTAATTACTAGGACATTTTCAATGTCTATATCTTAGATAGGGATTTGGTAGTACTGTATATTGTGCAGTAGGTTAGTCATGATTTTATGGTGTAGTTTTTATTTTTAAATTACACTGTTTACAGTTCTACAAATAATATATAATATAATAAATATCCTAAAGATACATTCATACTTGCTTTAGTTCCTGTATTGCAGGTTGAGCTTTTCCCCTACTATTTAATAGATCTTGGTCTGTCCATAGAAGAGAACAGATAAGTCTGTTCTTCATAAGTGTCACGAATCGGCACCCAAAATCCAGAACCAATGCTAGGCTCTCTGGTCTCAGGTTCTTGCTTCCGCTTATAACAGCCACCTTTCCCCTCAGGAGGAGCTCTTGGCTAATCGGATGCCACCAGGTCTTATTTAAGAGAGGAGCCAAGCTAAGGGTTCTGGACGAGCGGAGGGGCATGATCATTAGCAAAGTCTTTTGGGCAGAAGGTCACAGTTCAAGGAGCAGGCAGAAAACATAGTCAAAACCAGGCCGGGTCGGTGGCAGGCAGAATACAATCCGAGTCAGCCAGGCAAGGGTCAAAAACGAGATAACAATCAACAAGAGTCAAGACAGGCACGGGTTGGAATACAGATTACAGAAACTGTAGGTTATCAGACAGGAGTCTGGATCAAAGAAGTCAGTTTTAGTCAGGCAGGCAGGGGTCAAAACAGTAATCAGATAGAAGATATAAGCAGGAACGCACCCAGGAACTCTCAAGGGATAAACCTACAACGGCAATGAGTTCAGGAACAAAGTCCCCTTAAATATCTTTGAATTTGTCGCAATTGCGTGCTGGCGTCACAACGCCAACGCAAATGCGTCTATAAAAAACAGAAGTACACGCCACCCGCACACTAGTAGACTGGTACAGGAAGGGGAGAGGAGCAGCATGGCGGGTGTTTCTGCTGGCCCAATAGACCACAAGGGTGAGTTGTTACAATAAGTCTGGCACCACTTTTGCAATTCTTTTTCAGAAATTTCATTGCAATATCATTTACCTAATTATATTTTATTTCTTTCTGTAACGTTTTTCTCTTTTCAATTTTCAGACATTAAGTTTGAATTCTGTTGCTTTTATTTTTCCCTCATTACCCATAATTATCAACCTTAATTAAACCATTTACTTTTCATATACTTTTTTTCTTGTTTAGCAAAAGTAAAAAAAAAAAAAACATTAAATACAACATACTGAATGTCACACTTTTCTGTACTGCAAAGCTGTTTTCCATTATTCATTATGTTAATTCTGTACAACACTTAATGCCTAGATGTTTTTACAGAGTTATTGTGCCAGCATTAGCTTTTCACTTTAAACTCATGCGTGGCAAAATCCGAGCAATTTGCAAAAAACCTTTTGTATCTTTCAATTACTGTAATTATAAGTAAACATTTATTAGCTGGCAATAATTTGTCCTTGAAATCTCTGCTGCTGAGTTTTCTTACATGAAAGATTTTATTTTGTAAAACTTAGAATTTACTATTTTTTTGTGTTGTAGCAAACATGAATATCTGTATTACTGCAGAACATAATGTGGCACGTGTTGTTAAGTAAAGTTAGAAATGTGGAACCACGTAAATAAGAGAAAAGAAGAATGATCAGTAAGTGCAGAGAGCATGCAATAACTTATTAAACATTCTAGCAGTCATTGACATTCAAGCATAAAAATAATAGAAGTTCTGCCTGACCTTAAGAATATGCAGAGCCATAGCCAGAAGGGCCAACAAGTGGCAGATCTATTCTTAGTATATAATGATATTCCTCACTACTTCACTACAGTCTGGCTTTTTTAATGATTAATTACTGAAAAATTAAGCAGTTCTAATTTCAGAAATTTTTATTACCTGATTGAAATGCTCTAAAAACTACATTCTTGCTAAAAAAATTTCAATTTTAATATACTTACAAGATGGTGTTCTCTACTAAAAGAAATAAACTCAGAATCCATCACGCTTCTCTACTTCTGACTGCCATAAAAATTGAATGAATGTAACAGCACTGACATAAAGGTCTATATTTGCTTCTCAGCTCATTTTTTAATATAATGTATTTTAGTTCACATGGTGCAATATGTGAAATAATTTGATGCTACTATCTTTCATAAGAAGAACACTCCAGCAACACTCTAAATTGGTGAGAGAAAGTGGTTTCTCTGGGCAACAAATTAGGCAATGATTTTGGCTTCAAGTTAGCCATTTATCTAGCCACCTGATGCACTGAAGCGTTAGTGTGTGTATGTGTAGCGCTAGCCCCAAGATTTGCAAATAAAAGAGGTGCATTTCTTTTTTTTTTTATTATTTATTGTTTTAATGTTTTTCTGTTATGTTTACAGCTAGAGGTGCATTTCTTATAGATATTTTATGGAGGTGTGTGTGTGTGTGTATGGATGCTGGGTTTCTTTTGGAGGGGTTGAACTTGATGAACTTTTTTCACCTCAATTTAACTATCAGACCAAATTTTCGCTGGGGAAACCTAAGGTAGGCACATTTCCATGTATGAACTGCAATTGTTCCATTATCAATGGATAGAATATACATCCATCAAGTGGGTCTGAGATTAAATGGAAAATGTTAGAAGTTGTACAGAAGTCAACAAGAGTGGGTGATTGGAATAAATAACTGTTACAAATGGCCAGGTGGATTAATGCCTTTGTTGTGTCATGCCTTATGGTATAGATGAACAATACTGCTTACTTTCATTATTTATTACCTTTCACAATAAATGTTATCTTGCTGCCTTGCATGTGTCTTTTCTCCAGAGAAAAAAAACACAACCATGACAATCTACCCTCATAATTTAAATATTTTATCCACATAACCAGTTAAGTTGCACATCTCTGTACTCTCTCCAGTTCATTTATATTCTTCTTAATGACTGGAGCCCAAAACTGCACTGCAAACTCCAGGTGAGGCCTTACCAGGGACCTATTAAGAGCCAAGTCTTCACCCCTTGAGTTAATTTCCTTTTTACTCAAGAAAGTACTTTATTTACTTTAGAAGCCACAGAACTGCCTCAAATTAATCAACTTGGTATCTACAAAATCCCTGGATGCTTCTCATACAACACTGGTACAATTAGAACAGGGGTCCCCAACCTTTTTTGCTCGTGAGCCACATTTAAAAGAGTTGGAGAGCAACACAAGCATGAAAATGTCCATGGGGATGTCAAATAAGAGCTCTGATTGGATTTTTGGTAGCCCCTATATGGACTGGCAGCCTACAGGAGAGAATGTTTAGCAGGACATCTGTTTTTTATGCAACCAAAACTTGCCTCTAAGCCATTAATTAAAAAACACCTGCTTTTAGGCCACTGGGAGCAACATCCAAGGGGTTGGAGAGCAACATGTTGCTCGCGAGCTACTGGTTGGGGATCACTGAATTAGAAAATTCCATTTACAACCACTATTTGTAATCTATCAACCAGTTCACTATCCAAGTACAAATACTATGTTCCAGACCAATATTCATTAAGTTAACCAGTATCCTTCTGTGTGGTACTGTATCAAATGCTTTAGCAAAGTCCAAGTAGATGACACTGCAACCCCAGAGTCGAGGTTCCTTCTCAAAGCAATTAAATGAGGCAAGATCTGGTATGCATAAAACCATGCTGACACAAACTCATAGTATTATTATTTGCAATGAAGTCACATTTGCATTGTTCCTGTGTGCCGGTTCCTCAAGTCTCCATTGATACCAAACATTTTCAAAAAAGGAAGGAAAAGAAAGTTAGATTGTCCTTTAGTTTTGCTTCCTCCTGCCGGTCTTTCCACAGTCCCCTCTGTGTAGACAATCTCAAATAAAAATGGATCGGTGCCTGGGGCAACGGAGAAAAATGCTATATGGTGTAGTAATTCTTCACAAAGACACCCTTTGTGTAGGTATAGAGATAGATATACTGGTGTGGGCCCTCAAGTAAATCTTTGCTGCCAGAACCACGCCTAAGAGGGCCCAGTATATCTATCTCTATACCTGCACAATAGCGTTTTTCTCCATTGCCCCAGGCACCGATCCATTTTTATTTGAGATTGATACCAAACATACCATGTAACCACTACCCTGAGTACATTTACTGTAGTTTTTCTTACTTTCTATCAAAATTTTGCTGATCTACTTGGATGCAGCACACAGCATGTATTTATATAAGAGATGTAT
>CM044441.1:103165370-103175631 GCA_024363595.1 Xenopus borealis
CAGTCCATTTAAAGAGTCCACTGTGTTGTGTCTTATCATTTTCTATAAACGCCATATAGCACGGGCAGCTTTTGTATTGCATTGTATATTATGCAAATATGTGCGCCATACAATGTTTTAAAAATACAGTAAATATATGTCAGTATATGTACCTAGTAGTCACTAATGCTAGAAAAATATAGAAGAAGTAAAGTTATAAATGACTAATAAAGAAAGAAACCCGAAAACTCCTATTTACCAACACTGACACGTTTGATGATTTATTTGTCTTATATTAGATATTGTAATTAATTCAAAGAGCAGAGTAACTGTTAAACACCACTGTTGTTATTAAACTCCACATTCCTTCTCAGTTCAATATTCTCTGTTAATTAGCGTCACATTATACTAGAGCTATTAAAACTGGAGGCTCTTTAACATACCTTTACCCTATGTGCATCCCATTACAGCAGCAGATAGCTTCTTTGCATGCCCTGATTTCTGCTTCATTGCTTTTATGAGATGTTTGACTAATTAAATCATGAAACATTTATATGCAGCATTGCTCAGTTTAATATATGTAGTGTTTTCTTAAATACCTTTTTACTTTTCTTGCTATGCTTTAATGTGTAATATTTAAAATGCAATGTCTGACATTACTTTTGGCATAAGACGTACATTGATTTAGTTGCTGGGTCCAGGCACAAAGTAAGTTTGTGTGTTTCCATTAGTTTACTTGTTTAGCTAACACCTGCGTATTATTATACATTTATGTGATAGGGCAGTTGTCAATGTTAAGAGCTCCATGCTTTGTATTGCATTATCAGTTGTATATATAGAAGCTTAAAAATACAAGTTTTACCCAAAGTTTCTTCAACATTATTAACAATATAAGGTCATATGGTCTGAAGCTGAATCTTTCTCAAACCTTGTACGCTGTGTTTAACTGCTCTTGCACTTTTCCAGTAAGTCACTGGATGCTTATTGAGCTGTTCCATTATCCCCACAGGCATCCTAACAGGCATCCAGTTTCCTCTCACTTCTGCACAATCACTACCGCCCACCTTGTTAACATCATTTGTTTGTTATTTATCAATTAGTGGCCTTTATAAGCCTGCATCATCCAACTTCCCACTGCTTGATCACTGAAGCCCCAAAGCCAGATCCAGCCTGTTATTCTTGTTCCTGTTATGTCTGTGCCTGATTCCTGCCTTCATTCATGAATCCCCGCCTGGTTCCTGGTTCTGTAGCCTTGATCCTGTGTTTCAGTCCCTAATCTTGCCTGGTTACTGTTTGATTGCCTGGTTTTCAGAAAGTAATTAAAGTATAAAAATCAGATGCAAATTGCCACAGTGCAAATTGCCTACAATGCAGTGCTATATCCCTGAATTCCCAATGTAATTGTGGGTATCACTAAGTTGCATGGCCATTGGTAAACTGTATGCGTTTTGAATTGGCATTTTTGCATGCATGAATGCAGGTGTGAATTGAGTCTATCGTGCCAATATGCCCATTGATGAAAATGGCATTTGTAATTCTTAAGCTTCAAGTCAGTTGTGTATGTAGGGGCAACACACAAAGTAACCCATCTAGAAGTATAAGGAATGTGTTTATACAAGGGCTCCCTTGCATCCATGCACCCTGTCCTTTGTACATTGCAGCTTATTTATGGAATTGTTCAGTGTAAAATTAGAAACTGGGTAAATAGATGGGCTGTGCAAAAGAAAATTGTTTCTAATACAGTTAGTTAGCCAAAAATGTGATGTATAAGGGCTGGAGTGACTGGATGTGTAACATAATAGCCAGAACACTACTTACTATTATGCATCTCTCTTGGTTTCCACTGATTGGTTACCAGGCAGTAACCAATCAGTGACTTGGGGAGGGGACATGGGTCATAACTGTTTGCTTTTGAATCTGAGCTGAATGCTGAGGATCAATTGAAAACTCACTGAACAGTCCAATGTGACCCCCCCCCCCTTTAAAGTCCTTAAAGTCGTTGACTCAGAGTTAGAGAGCTGAAAAGCATGAAGTAGTGTTATGTTATCTTCTGTTTTTTTGCTAACTAAGGGCAGGACTAAATGGACGATTGACGTCCATTTTTCGGTGGATGCGAAGCTGGGCGCGAAAACTGATGCGACGAGTCAGATGTGACAGGAACAAAGTAAGTAATAGAAAAGTCGGATGGTGTTGCAGGGTTGATGCAACGCATCACGACTGTCAGATGAAAATACTTCATCCGTCAGTCATGTCAGGTCGCATTAACCCTGCGACACCATTCGACTTTTCTATTACTTACCTTGTTCCGGGCGCTTCCGTTTTCATGCCCAGCGTCGCATCCGCCAAAAGCGGACGTCAGTCGTCCGTGTAGTCCGTCCCTTATGTATTAGAAACATTTTTTTATTTTGTGCAGCCTATCTATTTACCCAGTTTTATTTTTACACTGAACTGTTCCTTTAAGTGAAGCCAGATTATTATTGGATCTTTTTGCATAGCATTTTGATAGATGTGATTTAGCATAATGTTTTGCACTTTGTAAATGAGTCTTTTTTAACATTCAGTTTGGGGGAAGTTGAACAGACTGAAATGATAAGTTTTCCCAAAATAATTTTTTGCGGAATGAGAACCTTCAGCCCCATTGATGAGGTTGAGCACCTAAAGGTGCAGGACTTTGCACATACCCTATTGCAGGCTGTAAGCATTGTTGTGTGCCTCTGGTGCTTCACTCTGTGCCTAGCCCAGTTTTTATAAGTCAGGACAAGGTCCACAGCACAGGTATGCCCTGGATGTAAGTACTTTCTGAATGAGCACTAAGGGATGTTTTGAAAAACATCCATTTATCTGCCATGCGTTTTTCAACAATAAAGTATATTTCCCAACTGCAAAAAACTGCCTACAATATATGCAAAACTCAGGCACAATCCTGTGCCCCATTGTAAATGTTCCATACATATCATTCTGTGGGTAGGCCATGCATATTCACTTATACAATCTTAAATTGTGCTCGGTTTCACAGTGCCTAGTTGTTTCAGTGCCCACTACACCCCTAATAGTTAATGAAGTTCATGATGTATATTGGAAATCAGGTAATACAGAATATGTGTAATGGAAAGACGTGGCTTTGATTGGTTGAAACATTAAAAACATGGTGGGAGATGGATGTCCTTGCCATATATTCTATCAACAGATCGTCTTCACTCATTCTATATTCCAGTTGAAGCTAGTCAGTGAACCAAAGCTTTAGCCTTACTGTCAATCTCCATTGATTTTCACCTAGGGACCAGACAGCCATTAGGTTTAAATTATGAATTTGATATATCTTGCTTTATCTAATAATAACTCCTTTTTGTATTATATAATATCTCAAACAAATGTTTAGATTATATACTTCTTTATTTACATTATGTAATTATATCTATTTTAACTATTATTTAACTTATATGTAATTTAATGTATTTACTGTTGAACCACTAGGGGCAAAAATAGATATTTTTTTGTCAATCAATGTTGACACTTCCCCTGACTCATGTTCATTGGTTCTTTTTCATTTAAATATAAACTTAGCCTATGATTAAGTGTCCCAAGACACGAAATGTGTCAGGCTTTTTGTACATGATATACAATAAAGAATTTTGTATTTTTGATAATATTTTTGGCTCCTGGATTCAACTGATTAATCTGATTTTGGAGTTTTGGAGTGGTGCCTGCCTCTTTTCAAGTTTTTCCAGTGTTTTGCTCCCCTTTGCGGAAGGTCTGGGGCAGTGATCCTCAAACTTGGCCCTCCAGCTGTTAAGTAACTACAAGTCCCACAATGCATTTGCCTGACTGTGGCTGTCAGACTTCTTCATTGCATTGTGGGACTTATAGTTCCTTAACAGCTGGAGTGCCAAGTTTGAGGATCACTGGGGGGCATGAGAACCCGGACCCACCATAGAAAGCGGTAAGCTTGTCCAGTCATATTAGCGAATCTATGCTTTTCACAGTTCTATGTTTTATGACTCATTCATCCTGACTCAAATTGACTAGTGTAGCTTCCTGCGCAGGGGAATTCAGCTAATCCATCTGGCACGGCGGCAGTACAGTTGTAACTTTGCTGGCAGGCTCATCTTTCCTACTCACTGTTTTTCTATTACTGACCCTTTTTTTGCAGAAGTAATGGCTGTAAATTCCTTTTTCTTAACAATAAAATTCAAATAGCATATCGTAACCTTTAAGTCTCTTAATCCATGTCAAGGCATGGTTTTCTGGTAGTGGGGGGGGAAAAAGCTTGACAGCCAGTTTTGTAAATGTATTCTATTTCTAAATAGCTTGCCTTTCAAATATTAGAACTTAAATCCAGTGTAAGGAAGCCTATATGTTATTCATACTTTACAATATATATTTGACAGTAGAAAATTGTTTTTGTCACATACTTTACAGAACATGTATTGGTTACACCAGCCTCAAATGCCTCCCTAGGATTTGGTCTGAAGCTAGTTAAACAAGAACTTTGAATTATCAGAAGAACTATACAGGCTGCGTATGACAAAAGCATTTCATCAAATAGACTAAAGGACAGATTTACTATTTTTTATTAGAAACGTTGCAGTTTGGCACAAAGAGGCTATACCAAAACAAGTTTCCAGATATTCATTCTTTCAATTTTGTAAATTTTTTTAATAAACTTGTTTTACAATTCTCATTTTAAAAGCCGTCTGGTTATTGAGACAGCGGAAACCACAGAGAAGGTAGACAGAATAATAATGACAATAACGCCAATAAAATAAGTAAATAAAGACATGCTGTAAAGCTGTTAGGATTACTTTGTCTACAAGACACTAGGTTTAGTTCAAGGTGGACTCTAAGTTTAAGGCATGAGATTCAATGCAAATTTTTATAGAAACACAAACTGTGCTGTTGTGAGAGCCAGTGTGATAGCTGGAGCTTAAGAGATTGGAGTGCAGTGTCTCCAGAAAGTCTGAAAACATTTAGTGTGACGACTGTGCGGCTGAATCTTTTCTTTTTTTTCAAACAATTGCAAATTAAGAAAAATAAAATAATAAAAAGTAGTAGGGTCTACAAAGTAGGGATGCACCGAATCAATTATGTTAGGATTTGGACAAAACTGGAATCCTTTTTGAAAGATTCGGCCAAATACCATACCAAATACCAAATATGTAAATTAGGGGGGAAAGGGGCAAAGAGAAGCACAAGTTGAGTGCCCAGTTGTAAAAAAACTGTTTTTGTAATGAAAAGTCACTAGATTTTTTTGATTCTGTTAGGCCAGAAACTTGGATTGGGCCGAAACTGAATCCTGCTGAAAATTTGTAATACAGTTATGTTCTACATAACAGATCTTTCCATAAATTTGGATTAGTATGGGTTGTTTAATAAAACTCAAACTTATCTTTTAATTAAACTAAGCTCGACCAAACTCCCATCCATGATTTATTATCTTATTTATCAATAAAATAACTTGACGGTTCTGGAAAAAACACGATAAAATTGCGTGAAGACCCAAATTATACTAATACCAGCGCAGATCACAATATCTTCAAATTGTAAAAGCGACATCTCCTATTGACTTATACATGACCTTGAGAGGTTTGAGGTGGTCAATTTTCAGATTCTGACTTTTTGCAGTTTCGGGTTATAATAAATCTGGAAAAGTTCAAGTTTTTTTCTCTAAAGTTTTTGGACAAGAATAAAATCCAATACAGATCTCTACACAGTCGCAAACTGCTCTACAGGAAAACAAAGCTGCTGGAGTTCTGAACGGCTGGAAAGTAATGCTCCCCTGCTGTAAATAAGCATGACTGTTTCCCTTCCCAGCAGTTAGGGACCGTCTGACAATTCCTATCCACAGCAGTAAATAAAGAGCGAATTTCACTGCATACAGTCAAGTTTCTTATAAAAATGGTAGACATTTTTATAGTTAAGTATATTGGAGAGAGATTTCTTTTTCGTTAAAGAAAGGAAAAATGGGATTTTATTTTTTTGCCTTTCCTTGTCCTTTAAAGAACAAGTAAACGTTTTTTTTTTCTATCTCTAAATTTGCTCTAAACAGCCCCTCAAATTAATGTACCTTAGTCCCTGCTGCAAGTCTGCTCTGGTTTCTGTGTTATCAGCAGCTTGTTTCCCCTTCTTCCTGGTGCAGAGTGAAGCCCAGCCCCTTAGCTTACTGAGCTGACCTTATATCTTGGACTAGTCCAGGAGATCATTTGCATACTATGACATAGCAGAGAGCAGTGTGTGTAGCAGCTTTTGCTTGGGGAAACTAGCTTACTAATGAAACACTGGCTCCCTCTTCCTCTCTATTGTGGAACAGCAGCAAATGGACTGCTCAGTAAACTAAGGGGCTGGGCTTCACTCTGCACCAGGAAGAAGGGAAAGAAGCTGCTGATAACACAGAAACCAGAGCAGACTTGCAGCAGGGACTAAGGTACATTAATCTGGGGGGCTGTTTAGAGCAAATTTACAGAAAGAAAAAGAAAAACATTTACTTTTCCTTTAACCCTTCCCAGCCCTGTATATACTGGCTGCCCTGTGGCAAACTGGGGTTGGGGAGAGCAAGATGTAGGGTATGTTACTGCATATTAAAAGAGTGAACCTGTAGGAAACTTTTTGCCAGCCCTTATATAATACCATCCGAGTAAGTTTCTCACCTTGCCTCATTGAAAGCAATACTCCTGAGCTGCCATCATCTGTAACAACATTTGTACCTACAGTACCTGCCTTACGCACATTGAATATTAAGGTTTCCTGCTCTTCGGATAATTAGGTATAATTTAGTGTAATTTAACGGAAAAGCTCTTTGGTAAAGGTGCAGCGATCCTTTATGTATCTTTAATACATATTTAATGTCAGAAGAATGCACAAGGGCTTAACCAGAATCCCTGCTGTTCTTGCATGTTACGGGCATTTATTATACATCATATATTATTTTGTTCCACGGAGAATGAAGCCACCATGTTTGATGTTATAGACATTTGGTGTTGTATTTGAAAAACAGAATCTTAATGAAACAATGAAAATGTCCTGATAATAGAAATAAAAACTGAAAACCAGTACAAGCGTATGGATTATGACATTTAGCACATTGATTACACGCGTGTCATTTGAGTGTCAGTTGGTGGAAGATCAGTTGTCTGTTTATCTCACCTAATATTAAATATACATTTCTGCTTTTTATAGGAGGTGTTTATTAAAGGGCTGTTATCATGCTTTTGATCCTGATTGCAATGAATATCAAGACCTGTCTCTGAGAGACCAAGTTGGGTTTCTATGGAGCTAGTTTCCTTGGAGACTTATTGCTGAGGCAATGACGTGCTCGCTGCTATGAAACAGTTATATTATTCTGGAGTTATCACTTTTGTTACCATTAAGGTTTTGCATCTACTTCTTTGGCTTTTCAGAGTCTCAGCATTCTATATTCTAAATGACAGTAACATTACCATGAATAAATTAGGTACATAAAGGGGTGGCTCGCCTTTAAGTTAACTTTTGGTTTATAGAATGGCCAATTCTAAACAACTTTTCAATTGGTCTTAATTATATGTTTATTATAGTGTTTAATTATTTTTTCACTCTTCTGACTTTTTCCAACTTTCAAAAAGGGGTCACTGACCCCCCCATCTAAAAAAGTAAATGCCATGTAAGGTCCTATTCATAGTCTCTTAATCAAATCAATGCATGGTTGCTAGGGTAACTTGGACCCTAGCAATCAGACTGCTGAAACTGCAAACTGGAGAACAAAAAAACGAAATAACTCAAAAACCACAAATAATTAAAAATGAAACAAAATCTCAGAATATGACTTTTTAAATCACACAAACTATGAACTCAAAAGTGAGAAACCCCTATAAATCATTATGAAAGTTTTGAATCCTAATGAGTGGAGATTTATTGTGCCCAGAAAACCATGGCTTGTCTAGGAACCTTTTTATAGGAAAAAGGAGATAATAGTTTGTTAGTGACATCAGGTATTTCACTTTTGCGAACTTTGGCTTTTCTTGTCACATCTTACTGGCAAAAACTGATTTATTTCTCACATGAGTCTCTTTCTCACTCATGTCACAAAGCAACCTTTCTCTTTCAGTGCTTTTTGTTCCAAGGAGGATATTACAACATGTACATGATGCAAAGCTTGAAGATTAGAGACCTAGGAGACTGCGAGAGAATGGTGGATGCTTTAGGTTATATAGATCTGAGTAGTCATTTTGCTGCAGTGTTATTCAGTGAGTATTTTGAAGAATATGAAAAATACCTTCATCATTCATGTGTAGCCAGTACATTGTAAAGGGTCTTACTTACTGCAACTGGAGCCACAACATAACATAGTTAAAAGATCCCTTTGATGTTATTGAAAGCAAGGTCATTGATGGAAGCCAACAAGAAGAACCAGGTTGTAATATTACATTATAGTTCTGGTTGAAACCATCCCCCAAATTCATTCCATGATAAAGCCATCTATGATGGAGATTCCAGTAACCTATAGAACCTCTCAGAGAATAAATCACTTCATTCAAGAGGAGCAATGACCATGGGAAATACTTTAGCTTTAATAAAGTGCTCAGTGCTGCCCTAACTGATGTGAGTGATTGCCTGCTCTTGGAGGGTGGCTCTGTATATAGGGATTGGTGCACTAAAGGACATATACCCCCTCCCCACCACAAACATTTAATCAGCAAACAGCCTCTTTGAAACCTTTAAATACCTGCAATTCTGGTTGTTGAAAGATTAACAGTAAGGCTTCAGCATCCCCTTAAACATCCCCTTAAACATAGAATTCCTTCTCCTCCTCTAACCCACTCTGCCCCCTCCCTCGGGAATTTATTTTGGCTGTTGGCTCATGAGCATGCTCAGTTCTTCTCAGCTCAGATTACTAAAAACACCATCCAGTCTAACAGCCAATGAAAAGATAGCACTGCAGGTACCAATAGAAACCCTGCTCTAGCTGTCTAATCCTATTTTTTTCTCCTAACCACCTCTGCTGAGCTCATCTTAACCATGTGCTCAACCCCAGCAAAACTTTGTATCAAAGTATGTTGTGCCTGTGTAGACCTGCATTCTGTGCCTGAGTAGATTCTGCATTGCATGAACTATAGGATGCATGTCCTGTTTGCAGATGTCAGTGTTACTGATGATGTGTCAGAGGGAAAATTGCCACTGGGTGAAAGCTGCTATTTGTTTTAGGAACATGTGATGGCACTGGCAAATGGACTGGGTATATGCAGTACAAATGATGTGCCTTGGGTGGAGAAGATATGCCCAACTTATAAACATGGTAGTAAAATGTAGGCTTTACGTTTCCTTTAAGCCCCTTACAGGTTGTGATGTGAGTATTGGGTAAGCTGTTAGGCATGTGCATTGGTCAATCCCCATTCTTTTTCTCTATACCTGCAGAGTCTCACAGACTCATTGAACTGTCCATGGTGCTGAACAACAGACCTCTCTGAACTCAACTGGGCATTTTATAAGAGCTTGTCACTAGTCCTGTAGTTACGTGCTAGTAAATGTTGTATGCTATTCATCCCCTAGAATAAGAAAGCAGCAAAGTGGTCAATCTCAATCAATGAGATTATCCTAGGATACAATTGCGCTTAGTGCGACGGAAGTGCAAAGAGTATCGCATTAATACAACAGTTTCATCCATTTTGGCTCAGCTGCATTTCTAGTTACTGTATTTGTAAGATCTTTGTATAATTGTTATTGTATCATTCAAATACCTTTTTCAGTTGGCCCAGACAAGGTTTTTCCCAACTTGGCAAACTGCTGCTAAGTTGTGATATTGGTGTGTAATCATTGTAGAAACATCCAGTAAAGAATGCTGAAATCTGGAAAGTAGAACAGTTAAATGAAAGGCACGAACTGCAAAGCTAAACTGTCAATAAAATCTGAAAAGTTGCAAACAGCAGCAACCTCTGGCTTTATAATTGATTGTTAAAGAACGCAGGTTGATGCATAGATTCTGAGAAAACTAATTACATGACCAGTGATGAAAATTAGTTCTCAAGTACTGACCACAGTAGGTGTTCTGCTGGGTTTTATTTGGGGGCATTTGTGTTGCTGTAGCACTTTATGGAGCTGCAGTGTTGTACAGTATAGCTATGATGCTACTTTTTTTTCTTTGTGTCGTTAGGCATTTACCACTGAAAATGTGTCTTGGCTGTGTTCATAAGACTAATATTCTTTTCACTCCAACCTTAACAATTTTAGAATCCCCTTTATGGCCATGCTAGTGTAGTACAGTGTGAAACTTCTATGGTGTCCCAACTGCAGGCTTTACATTACTACAAAATCT
>CM044441.1:103180826-103191317 GCA_024363595.1 Xenopus borealis
AAAGTTAACTTGAAGGTGAACCACCCCTTTAACAAAATGAGTGCAAGGGGATGATTACTTACACAAGACCCTGTAGGTGCCCACTAACCCTCTGTGATGGAAGAGCTGACAGTATGTGCCTTGACCTTGAGGGTCAATTTGTTCTCTGTGTTTTCAACTATTATAAGAGAACAAAGCGATGGCTACAGTTCAGGTATATAAGAGATGAATCATAGCTTGTCAGTATATTTTTAACAGCAATGTTTGTCAGTAACAATACAACCCAGAGATAATGATTTCATGCCAAAGAAGCCAGATCAACGTGTAATGTCACTTTTGTCCCATTTAGCAATAACTAAGACAAGTGGAACCTCTTGGAATCACAGGCGATTGACGGGTAGTGAACATATTTTTCCATTTGATTTTTGCTTAGGTTTTAGGACGTTTTTGAGAAAAATTGCCATAACACGAAAGAACTCAAAATGCATATAAGTCAATGGCTGGGTTGTTTTACAGCCATTTTTTCCTTTCCGTGTAAAATACATTGAGTGTTTTTCTTTTTTTTTGGTGACTTTATATCAGAGCAAAATACACTGCAGTCTATGGATGTTTATGCCATCACATTTTTTGCACAAATATTCACAGGCAGCGAGACATACAATTACAATAGATTTATCTAGTAATATGAATGAAACTATGGCTCATTTCCTAGCACAAGCAGAAGAATAAAGCACAAAATAGCATCCATTCAAGTACTATTTACAATATACTTTCCTTGCTGGATTGTAAGTTCTTTTGGGCAGGGCCCTCTTCACCAGTTATTGGTCACTATGTATGTAATTCTGTATGATCTTAGTATAAACCTATTTATTGTAGTATTGCAGAATATGTTGGCACACATACACTTTGTTAGCATTAAAGGGGTGGTTCACCTTCACGTTAACTTTTAGTATATTGTAGAAGGGCCAATTCTAAGAAACTTTTCAATTGGTCTTCATTATTTATTTTTCATAGTTTTTTAATGATTTGCAATTTTCTTCTGTTTCTTTGCAGCTCTCAAATGGGGGTCGCTGACACCATCTAAAAACAAATGCTCTGTAAGGCTACAAATGTATTGTTATTGCCACTTTTTATTACTTATCATTCTATTCAGTCCCTCTCCTATTCATATTCCAGTCTCTTATTCAAATCAGTGCAGGGTTGCTAGGGTAATTTGTACCCTAGAAACCAAATTGCTGAAACTGCAAACTAGAGAGCTGCTGAATAAAAAGATAAATAACAATAAAACCACAAACAATAAAAAATGAAAACCAATTGCAAATTGTCTCAGAATATCACTCTCTACATTATACTAAAAGTTAACTCAAAGGTGAACAACCCCTTTAATAATAGTAAAAATAATAATATTAATAATAATCTATGAAGAATTCCATCAGCCCATGTAATTTACGTTACGTTACTATTCTTCAGGCAGGCTAAAAAAGATAGAGCGTTGCTCAGTCTAGGAACTGTCCATTGCTGAACAAAATAACCTATTTATGCCTACAGACACTAGTTCCATTTGTTACCCACTGCTTTTGATACAGCTAATGATTTAGAACTGTGCACCATCCTTATAGGAAGATGGGCACTAAACTCAATGAATCATGTCAACTACCCTTTGCAAACAGCATGAGTCTGTTTGATCAGTGAAATCATTAGCTGAATCATGCTCCCTCAGTCTAGCAATTAATAGAGAAATAGTGGTTGCATTGGTGGGAAGATTCAGTTCTATGAGAAAAATAGATCTCATGGGTTATCATGTGAAAACTCTATTGAAACCAGTTATAGCAGCACCTCAAGTGGGAAAATTCATGTAGTTAGATTAAAGGATGAACTCAATGAAAGTTTGGGAGAATTGACTTGTGAGTAAAGGTGGACATAAACTGAGAGATCCACTCATTTGGCGATGTCGCCAAACAAGCAGATCTCTCCCTGATATGCCCACTTGAGGTGGGTGATATTGGGCTAATCCGATCATGGGCCCTAGGGCCCAACGATCGGATCATAATGGAGGCCATATGGGTGGTCAGATCTTGGGACCCCATCAACGAAAAGATGCGGCCGCGATCCGACGGGATTTTTAGTCCCGCCCAATCGACATCGATCGATCGGTGAAGCCCGTCGAAGGACCCCATACATGGGCCATTAAGCTGCCGACTTAGTCTGTCGGCAGCCTTTATCGGCCCGTGTATGGCCACCTTAAGGCTCCTGTTCTAGCATGTGAGGCAAGTTAGAATAGCTATGAAGTTTTGTGTTCCTCCAAGGAGAGGCAGTGCAGGGTTAGTAAACCCATGCAACTCGCAACAAACAAACACTTTAAGAAGTCCCGTAGTTAGGAACCAGAGTAGTGTAAAATTCCTAAGCAACACTGTATAGTGACACCTATTGGTGGAATATACAGTATGTCTCTTAATGTCTTGGGAGTTGCAGCCAGAATTACTTACTTACCCACAACATAGCTATGACTTACCCAAGAACCAAATTATAGACACAGACACATGCATGGTGGATAGGGTTGCCACCTGGACAGTATTTTACCGGCCTGGCCAGTATTTTTGATGGTTGATCCCAATGTTATTAATAGGCAAAAAAGAGAAATATATAGGAAGGCCGGTATTGTTTTCAAGAAAAGGTGGCAACCCTAATGGTGGAGAATGGCAGCAGCTGTTGTTTAGTGATGGGCGAATCTCCCGCGATTCGCTTCGCCTAGAGATTCGCGAATTTCTAGAGAAATTCGCGAATCGGCGAAAAATTTGCGAAACGAGTCGCGGGACGATTTTGTCGCGCGTCGCGTCAACTTTGTCGTGCGTCGCGTCAACTTTGACACGTCGCGTCGTTTTCGGCGCGCGACTTGTTTTTTGGCGAAATTTCGCCAAGCAAAATTTCGCTGGTGATTCGCGAATTTATTCGCCAGCGGCGAATCGCGGGAATTCGCCGCGAATTCGACCTAGGCAAATAAATTTGCCCATCACTACTGTTGTTTATTAATTATCATATTAATCAGAACAGTAACCATTGCTAATAATAAAAATACCTGCTCATACATATCTTGCCAGCCCCTGCATCAAAAGATTATTATTAATAATAATAATCCTTCAGCCCCGCCCAATTTACCATCCAGCCAGGGACATACCTCCACACAACACTTTCTCTGTCATCAACAAGTTACAGCTGAGACAATATATATATATTTTATAAACATATCTTTGTTCCATAACAGGGCAGGTCGGTGGCATTTCCAAAACGATCCTCTTCCTTTGGCTGCCATTGAATAATGAAGATTGCTCTGCATGTTTGCTCTCATAGCCGACTTTGCGCCTTTTCCTGAAGCCACGTCCCTTTTACATAAGTGACCAATCAGAAGACTGAGATTGAAATATTGACCAATTGGAAAACAGGTGTACTAAGTGAAGTAACATATTCTGGAACAAACCTATTATTCCAGTCACATATAACAGTGCTCGACCAAGAGAGCACCTACATAAAAATTGCATTATTATTGTTATTAACAAGTATTTTTAGAGGGCCAATATTTGTGTAACTGTTATGAACATATTTCTAAAAATGGCACCGACAACGTGCGCTAATTGCTGAGTAACATTAATAGAAAATCATTTCTCTAGGTTCTCATGTCTGATAAATATATTGTGTTATGGTTTATGGATTATGAAGGCCTTTTACATCCCTTAATCCAACATATGTTCATATTGCCTTTTGTTTTGGAAACGCCTGTATTCTTGATATTTCTTGTCTAAACAAAAAACCAAAGCTACTCCATATTTGGTCCTTGTGAGCTCCTGGCAAACTGTTTATTTCTTTTTGTGTGCTGAAAAATTGCTGTTTTTCTGTTTTGCCAGTGTTACAAGTTTTTCCTGTACTCTACGTGCAGATTGTCATCTCCCTTTCTAAATTGTCCTTACATGCACATTGTGTTGCACGATTAAAGCGAAAAGCTTTCAACTCCCATGCGCTTTATTTTGTACCGTACAGCAGTGAATAAATCATTCTGCATTCCTAAGGTTATTTAAGCTTGGATTTGCAAAAAGTAATATAATTACCATGCATATTAATAAAACATGGCAGAGACAGTCACACACGGGTGCACATGCAGTCAGCGGTTCTTCGGTTTTACCTAGAAACCTCTCTCTCTCTCTTTCAGAGCAATGACCTGCAGATTTAAAATATGAAACATACACACAGTAGAGGGTTGATTGCAAGTGTATTTAAAGCAATCTAGCAGCACTCGCCAAGGTAAATGTGTAAGTGTTCAGAAATGGCCCTTGGCAGTGCAATCATATTAGGGTCATCCAATTAAATACACAAAAATGGAAACGGGTTGGCACTCATTATTGGTCACTGTCACATATAGACTAAAATGTCACTTCTGCTGCTCTCCTAATAAGCTCAGTGGCTAATCAGTCCCTTCATTAGCACTCACTTCGATAATTGTGACTTGCTTAGTTTATAATCTGTTGTGGGATTGCATTGTGCAATATGCTTCTACATTAATACAGTAAATGTCCTCTGCCTCATTACACTCCAAACAACAGCCTTGTTCTTGACTATATTCATGCGAGAAATGGATTGATACTGCCAACAGGGCATACAGTATATCTATATATGGAAAATGTCACCTGTATAGTAGCTGTGTGTCAATTACCAGCCTAGGTGCTTATTATTATAATCTCTCTCTCTCTTTTCTTAAAGCAAGAGGAATTGGTGGCTATGCAGTGACACAACATATGAGCAGTTATGGTTATGTAATACCAAGTGCCATTCTGACTCCTAATAACAGATTGTTTTTTGCAGTAGCTGGCTAATTTGTCTTCCTACCAATAAGGTAAATTACTAACTGTCAGGGTGTGATACTTCCACTCTTCATAACTTAAGTTGATACTGACACCAGAAATTAAAGTTTTTATAATTTTGCCATAAAAGTATTTGCCAGATGCTTTACATCAGGGAGCGCATTCACTTCTTAGAAATTTTACATCAGGGACAGTGTCTGCAGATCCACATTATTGGAATTCAGAATCACCATAAGGAAAAGGAACAATCATTATCTAATGAAGGGAGGCCTGGAGACCAACATTTCTCCCGGTAAGGCCATTATGATTCAAGCAGCCCCACTGGATCTGTCCAACCACAATGAACAATAAGATCAATAATAATCTGCAACCTTGCTACACTTGGACTATCTACAGGACACTCTAGGTCAGTGATCCCCAACCAGTAGCTCGTGAGCAACATGTTGGTCTCCAACCCCTTGAATGTTGCTCCCAGTAGCCTCAAAGCAGGTGCTTATTTTTGAATTCTTGGCCTGGAGGCAAGTTTTGGTTGTATAAAAACCAGGTGCACTGCCAAACAGAGCCTCATTGTAGGTTGACAATTCACATAGGGGCTACCAAATGGCCAATTAGAGCACTTATTGGGCACCCCAAGACCATTTTTCATGCTAGTGTTGCTCCACAACTCCTTTTACTTCTGAATGTTGCTCACGGGTTCAAAAGGTTGGGGATCCCTGCTCTAGGTAAATCCTACAAGTTTGTGGCACTAACTGTTTATGAACTCATTTCTAAAAATGGCACCAACAATGTGCTCTAATTGCTGTAGCTGGCTAATTCAGGATTCTGCCATTTTCAGCAAGATTCGGATTCAGCTGAATCCTTTTGTCTGACCTAACCAAATTTACATATGCAAATTAGGGGTGGGAAATTGGGTGACTTTTTGTCACAAAACAAGGAAGTAAAAAATATTTTCCCCTTTCCATCCCTAATATGCATATGAAAGGGGAAAGGGGGAAATATTTTGGATTCGGTGCAGCTAGAGATTTGGAAGGAACAGTTTGGGTATTGAATCAATATTACCCTGGAAGACTAGGTGGCTACTTAGAAGGATGTAAATTACTATAGGCATACCTGTTTATGTTAGTAAAGATGAACAGTATGAAATGGTATTTGTGAACAGTGGGGAAACAAGGGAAAGGCTATCATTGTAATATAGTCATGATCAGGAGTTATAGTCTGGAAGCCATGGTTATTTATGTTGCACCTAAGACAATGTCTTTAACAGTCAGTAAGCTTGTGAGTATACAGTATATATTTCTCTTATTATAAAACAAAACAGCAACAAGAAATTTATGTTTTTTTTTAATTTATTTTGCTAAACAGGGAAATTTAGTCTACAAATTACCCTGCTAACAAAAAACAAGGTTTTTAATTTGAACCGTGAAAGGACCAGATCTGGAGTAGCTTCAGTATTCCTTTCTGCCGTGTTTAGCTCAATTTATCATGATGAAAACAACAGGCATAAAGTTATGTGCAGCACAAGCCTCAATCACTCGTGTATACTGCCCCTTTAAAGAAGGAGGTTATATTATAATCACCTTTAGTATGATGTAGGCAGTAGAAAACAGGACTTATTTACAACCATATACCTTCGTTCAACAGCATTTTTTTTGTGATAAAATAGTATGAAATAGTATATGTATAGTATAGTATATAGCCCAATTCATTGAACTTGTGTTGAAAATATGGTATACTACCCCTTTAATGTGCACAACTTTAATTATCAAGAGCATATCCTTAAAGTGGCAACTAAATAAAAATATTATTTCTTTCTTTTAGGAATTCACCAAATCCTGGATTTGGTTCGAGATTTTAGCAGGATTCGGCCAAATCCTTGTGTCTGGCCAAACTGAATACAAATTTGCATATGTAAATTAGGGGAGGTAAATCACCAGACTTTTCGTGAAGTGAAAAAAAAGTTCACACTTTTTCCCTTTCCTGACCCTAATTTGCATATGTGAAATTAGGAGTGGGAAAGGAATATATGCAAATTAGGACTTATGCAAAAAAATTATGCAAATAAGGATTCGGTTTGGACGAATCTTTCAAAAAAGGATTTGGCTGAATCCCAAATAGAGGATTTGGTGCATCCCTACGTTCTTTCACCCACTTCTAATGCTTGGAAATGACCCTAGCTTTACTGAGGGGCTAAAAAATATCTAGAATTACAGTGTGGCAGCTAAAACCATTGAGGATTCAGAGTTCTTGCTCCTTAGCTTATCAACATACTATTCAGATCTCAGTGCAGCTTTGCTTAAAGATGGAAGAGTAAAAAGTTTAATGACATTGCTGTTCATTCTAGGAATGATAGTGCCACTCTCAGGAACTAGTGTTTCCTCTCCTCCTATATTGACCCATTGGGGAAGTGATTTTTGGGAACAATCACACTTCACATGTTGCAATGGAATATTTAGCAGCAAGAGCAAGGTCTGGCCAGATTCTGATCAGTTTTGGTGGTATTGAGAATGGCACTGTGATGAATGCATTTAGCATAGTAATCTTGTTTGCTCTATTTTGTACATCTAAAATGTACCTTCTTTCTATTGTAACTATACCTACTCTAAACCAGGCCAAGACACCCCCTGCCAGTGCTGCTTGTCATATATATATATATATACATAACTACATCAATGTGAATCTGCCAGTCCACCCAATCTGTCAGCTGTGACATGTTGTATTAGAGAAGTTGACATAATCTGTATTCGCTACAGTAGGATAAAGAAGATATGCAAACTTTGAGGTCTGACTTAACATTCAATAGCAGCTGTATCCTTTATTAAGGAAAGGTTCATTATAAAAATTACTGACTTTCCGACTACTTCACCTAATGACAGTCAGGCCCTTGAGGCCTGCAATAAGATAGTCCTGACAGAGGATTTCAAAATGAAATGCCATGCAATATGTGAAGCCATCTATAGGACTGAAAGCCTTTACTGTAGCAATTAAAGGAAGGCATCTTGACTAGGAAAGCTGTTAAACATTATGGGGCAGATTTACTGAATTCACATGAAGGATTCGAAGTTTGAGCAAATTTTCAAAAAGTTTCGAATTCGAATGTTTTTTAAGACCAATTCGACCAGTGAATTTTGAAAATTTGATCAAATCGAATGATTTGAATAAAAATCTTTTTGAATATTCGACTATTTTGAAATACTTCCACTTTAATTTGTATACGACTGCCTAGTTCGCCAGATCAATGCTACCGAATTGGGATTCAAAAAGTTTGATCGAATAAAAAAAATTTGATCAAATGGTCAAAATCGTTTGATCGAATTTTACTATTCGATAATTCGACCAATCGAATAGCGTAATACATGGGACCTGTGTTATCCACAATGCTTGGGACGTGGGGTTTTCTGGATAATGGATCTTTCTGTAATTTGGACCCTAATGCTGCTAGAAAATCATTTAAACAACCCCAACAGGCAGGTTCTACTTCCTATAAGGATTAATTCTATCTTAGTTTGGATCAAGTACAAGCTACTGTTTTATTGTTATAGAGAAAAAGGAAATAAATTCTTTTAAATTTCCATTTAGATAAAATGGAGTCTATGGGGTATGGCCTTTACGTAACATATATCTATATCTCTAAATAAATATCTATATACACATATATACCTATATATATATTGGATAATGTATCCCCTATTGTAATTTATAAAGACATTATAAGTCACTGAGAAGTTATGTGACCATATAAAAGCCGCAGGACGAGTGGTGACTTCTGATATCTTTACAGCTTTCAGTACGGGGTACATTATTCATTATAATCTACAGGCAGGAGGGGGGTCCACATCCATTATGGTCACTGGCGTCCAATTCTGGCGCATAAGCATCAAAAGCGGACACGCAGAGTCATAATCGGATGCGTGTTGTCAAATTCAGCGGAGGGGGACCCCTGTTTATAAGGATATCATTTACAGTCTGGTCCCATAGGGAAATGACAAGACTTGAATATCCTGTAAAAACAGTGACTAGTGATGTCATCAGTTATAAACATTGAGTAGTGATGTCACATGACTCACTAAAACCTGTGTATTATAATAAAAAGTACTGCTTGTTGGAAAATAGGAGGTTATTAGAAGCTACCTTGTAGTTCCATGACCTGTATAATTGCACTCGGCCTTTAGCCTTGAGCTTTTATATGGTCATGGAACTCCTTAGATTTCACAATAGGGGTACTTTATTCACTACCTAAACTGCAGGAGTCGTTTAACAGACAGCATTTCACATTTCAAGGGAAAATAGCCCAAACTTCCTGAGAAACTCTTCAAAACCCTCTCAAGGAGAAAAGACATCCACGATGATCTCTGAAAGGCAACTGTCAATGCTCATCAGTCTGCGAAGATTCAAGACAGATTCAGGATACTGAAAGGTTAATGAGAGACTTAAAACAAATATATAATAAAGCCTGTCAAAAGATTTAGTACAATGGGAAAGGGGGGGGGGGAGCACCGCACACTGAAATGACCTTTGTTCCTAACAAACTTACTTTGGTCGTGCAGTTGCTTATGAAAAGCATTGTACATATTTGCAACTCTTACAGAGAAACCCCAAATGTCATTTTTCAGCCACACATGAGCAGTTTTCCTCAAGCTGTTATGCATGACCGTTATAGACTGTATGTGTAAATGTGGCATTCTGTGGAAAATTTATATTTTCAAAAGCTAACAAAACAATAGCATTCAAAGTTAAGTCAAGTCAAACCACTCCACAAAATCCCCAGTAGGCCAGCTGCCAATATAGCCTTACAGACAATCATAATATTAAAGGTTACGATTTATTTTGGAATTAGGTGCCCTTTAGTATGTGCACTGTGAAGCACCCACACAAGGTTTGCAAACAAGTTTAATGTTGTTCAGCGGGTGGCGGATATGGCAGTTGTGGGTATAAAAATGCAGGTCACAGCTCTGGGTTTCAGAAATTGGTTCCATGCATAACTCGACCAGACGGCTCCCTGCAGGCATGGTGCTTAGTTGCTCTTCCTTAGCAGTTCAGCCTGCTACAAAGATCTTTTCTGCTGATCTACAGAGAAGTCTGCCAGCACAATGTGGTTTGTATCCCTCTGCTAACTGCCTTAGCTGCAAGAAGCTATATTACACATAGGAGGCAGATGCAGAGGGGAGTATAAATTAGAGTGCTGTGTTGCTCTTTTACCCATAAGTCACCATAAACCCAAGCTTTTGCTCTTTTCCTGTAAGGTGTTCTCTGAGGGCTCCTGCAAGTTTGCTATAAATACAAATAAAAATGTACCTATTTTGAACAAGTGCGTTCTTAAAGGAGAAGGAAAGGTGTTTTTACTTGGGGGTTTCAAAAGTTAAGCATCCCCAAGCAGGTCTGGACTGAGAAACAAAATAGGCCCTGGCATTTCAGGTACACAGAGGCCCCAAAACGCTACGCAAAGGCAGAAACAGCCCCTACCAGCCCACTACATAATGACTTTCTATGCATCATGCAGCAGCCCCTGAACCCACAGATTGCCAGTCCGGGCCTGCCCCAAGTGATTGTATTTATTTACCTGAAACCCCGGGCCAGTGCTCTTATCAGCAGAAAACTGCACCATGGAGCGATTGGCTTCCTTCCTCTTCTCTCTTCAAATTTACCAGAGCAGATACATGCGCAG